>CM053147.1:152345303-152945303 GCA_028571685.1 Heterohyrax brucei | reverse complement strand
TTGTTCTATGACCTAATAGTTTACCCCTTAGGTGTCTCCCAAACAGAAATAAAAACTTAGGGCTGCAAAAAAGATATATATTTTAATTGCAGTGTGTATATATATATATGTGTGTGTGTGTGTGTGTGTATATACATATGTATTGTAAACTATCCACACAACAGAATAAACTTTAATCATTGCGATCAAGTTGATTCTGGCTCATGGTGACTCCATGTGTTGCAGAGTAGAACTGCTACATGGGCTTTCCAATGGCTATGGTCTTTATGGAAGCAGATCACCACTCTCTAATTCCGACTTGTCACCTGGGTGAGTTTGAACCAGCAACCTTTAGAAGAGTAATGAAGCACAAATTGTGTGCACCGCTGAGGAACCATTACAATAGGATAGTGCTCAGCAATATGATGAACAAAATATTAATATGCACAACAACATGAATGAATGTTCAAAACACTTCACTGAGTGTAAGATGTCAAACACAAAAAACTACTAGTTATTATACATCATGGTTTGGATTGTGTTTCCCCAGAATACATGTTGGGATTATAACCCTTACACGTGTAGATAGAATCTCATTTTGGAATAAGATTTTGTTTGTTGGGCTAATGAGGCCTTATCAGTACAAAAGCCAGCCAAGTGCCGTCAGTATAGGTGATATTTAAACTAACCACTTTGAGATCTAAAAGAACAGATTGGACATAAAAGCAAGGGAGAAGCACAGAGGAGGGAAGACAGACTTCATGCCATAGAAGATCACCAAGGAAGCTGAACAGAGAATTCAAGGCTTCAAGCTCCCAGAGCCTTCAAATGAGAAAAGAATTTCTCTACAGCCAGTGCCCTAAACTGGACTTTTAGCCTCCTCAACTGCAAGAGGCTGCTTTCCACAAGTTGTCTTTTGAGTACCTTCCAATTATAGGGGCTCATCTTCTGGCACTATAGCAAATAATGCGTCACTGCCAATCATAATAAGTAAGTGGCCAGTTCCTTCTTCCTAGTCAGTCTTAGTCTAGAAGCTCACTTGAAACTTGACTGCTGTGGGTAATCCTGCTGATATTTGAATATTGCCGACATAGCTTCCAGCATCACAAAAGTGCACAACCTACCACAGTACGACAAAGTGACTGATGCATGGAGAAAAGCCACATCCTCAAAGTAGAGTCCACCCTAAAGATGTGAATGGAGTCAAGCTTTCAGGACCTTCATCTGCTGTTGTGGCATAACTCAAATGAGAAAACATGCTAGAAACATCCATTAATAACTAGAATATTGAATTTATAAAGTATGAATCTAAGAAAATTGGAAACTGTCAAAAATGAAATGAAGCACATAAATATTGATATCCTAGACATTAATGAGTTGAAATGGACTGGTATTTGCCATTTTGAATCAATCATATGGTATAACATAGTGATAGGATATAGCCATACACACACAAGATAGATCAGTTAATAAGAATTTTACTCACACTTACTCACCAACCACTAAGGCCATAGATTTAAAAATTTAACATTTTTATCAACTTGTGCAGTCTGAAATTCATCCAACATGCAATCTGGAAACACTGATAACTACTAGTGATTGGAAGGGGAAAGTTGGAAACACAGAAGACAAATTGGAAAATACGGCCTTGATTATAGAAACAATGCTGGAAATTGCATTGTAGAATTTTGCAATGTCAAGGACTTCACTGAAAATACATTTTTTCACCAACATAAATGGTGACTATATGAATGTGGGCCACACCAGAAGTCAAATGAACTACATCTATGGAAAGAGATGATGGAAACAGTATTACCAGTCAGGACAAGGTCAGTGGCCAACTGCAGAAAAGACTATCAATGGCTCATATGGTAGTGCAAGCTGAAGATGAAGATATTAGAACACATTGAAGACTTTGAAGAGAAACAACTCTCCAAGAACTGGCCATTTACCAGATGTTTCAACAGATAGAGTCTTAGAGGTGCTCACTAGCTATGTTGAAAACTTGGAAAACAGCTAACTGACTAACTGACTGGAAGAGATCTCTATTTGTGCTCATTCCAAAGAAAGATGATGCAACAGAATAGGGATACTATCAAACAATATCATTAAAGTCACACATGAGTAAAATTTTGCTGAAGATCATTGCAGCAATACATCAACAAGGAACTGCCAGAAATGCAACATAAGAGGTGGGTCTAAGATGGTGGACTAGACATACGTCTCCTCAATTCCTTCTGAGAAGTAAAGTCTGGATTGGTAATTGAAAGAAACACTCTGGACACCCAGACAGACTTAGGATATGATGTACGGTTGTCAAGTTGGACTGTGTGCCGCTAAACAGGAATCTACCTCTCTCTAACATGAAGTAGTGAGTGCACACTTAGCCCCACTCCTACTGACTCACAACTTTTGCAGACTACAGGGTAGTGACATGGTCTTTGTTATCCCAGAGACAGGGGATGGGTATAAGCCAGCAGACACGCTGAACCACAGTGCTAAGTTTAACAGCGTACAGCACAACAGAGACAGTGCATGGGATACCCACATTTTGAGAGCCTGGCTCCTGACTGTGGGCACTACTGCCCCTCCACCATCTCTTTTCAAAGCTCTGCCATACATTCTGCTGTTTCATGGCGGAAAGGGCAGTTTGATCAATACACCATCTTGGTTGTCTGAAAGATGGAGGACTCAGTAGGGACTAATTCACAAGCTGAGAAACAGTGCCAGTCTAGAAAGCACTTTTCCAGTACAGTATTACCTTGTGGGTGGAGCCCAGCTGAGGATGGCAGGAGGGCAATAACCCCTCACTACTTTGAACTACATCATAACATCTGGGGATGGACAAAGAAATGCTTCTGTTATCAACCAGAAGATAGGAGGAACCTGTCACAACTGACAGCCTGACTGATTTTGGCAACTGTGAGATAGCTCCCAGCTCTGAAAATAAGACTGCCTGGAGAAATCACTGCTGAGTGGCCCAGCTGTGTATCTTCCAGCCTTTACTGATCCACATTATAGGGTTACTTGACAGCCCCATAGTGATCCCGTAAGTATGGTACAGTCTTTGCCAGACAGGAGGAGGAGACTGCCACCCCAGAGAGTACACTGGAGCCAGTCAATGGAGTACACAGAGATGACTGGTGACCAACTGCTATCTCAGAACTACACCTTAGCTCCTGTTGAGGTAACACTAGAGAAACTAAACAGCCTCTAGATGACACAAAGGCAACAAACCATTTCTAATTATTTAAAGAAACATGGCTCTGGAAAATTCCCAAAATAAAGAATCAAAAAACTTACTAGATAAACAAGCCTTTCTGAAACTATCAGGTGTAAAGTACAAAAGAATTAAATAGAGAGCACTCCTAGAAACTAAACAAATGCAGCAGAGCAAAATGAAAAATTAACCAAGCTATTTGAAGTGATGGAACATCAATAATCTGAAAGACAGTAGATCAATAACAAAACCACAGAAGTAGACAATTCAATCAAAGTCAAAAGAGGAGAATTGAGGAGATGGAAGTCACACTTAGTGAACTTGAGGGCAGAGCAACTGACACCAGCACTTATGAAGAGAAATCAGAGAAAAGAAATAAGAAAAATGAAGAAACATTAAGAAACATGTGGGACTCTATTAAGAGGAATAATCTACAATTAATTGGAGTTCCTGAACAAAGATGGATAGCTGAAAACAGAAACAGTTTTGTTGTTGAGTTGCTGACAGATAACTTCCCTGAAATAATGAAAAAACAGAACATAGATATCCAAGACGTGTATCAAATACCACAAAAACTAGACCTGAAAAGAAAGACACCAAGACATAACTGAGCTTAATAAAATGAAACAGAAACCAATCCTCTTAAAGGCAGTAAGACTCAAAACAAAGATAAAATTCAGAGGGAAACCTCATAGACTTGTGTCTGAGTTCTTAGCAGAAATGATGTTGGCAAGGAGGCAGTGGGACGACGCATTCAAAGCCTTGAAGAAGAAAAACTTCCAATCAAGAATTCTATATCCTGCAAAACTCTTTCAGACGTGAAGACGAAACTAAGACATTTGTACATAAACAGAAGCTTAGAGACTTTGTAAAAACCAAACCAAAACTGCAAGAAATACTGAAAGAAGTTCTTTGCTTAGAAAAGCAAAAGCACTAAGTATATATTTAAGGAGACAATGCAGGACAGCATCCAGAAATCTACTCAGTCAGGGAAGTCGCAAAACTCAATCAAAGCTACAATATTAAAAGAAGGGAACCAATGACCATATTACAAAAACTATGACACCATCACACTAATAAGAAGGATAGACTACAGTAGTTACAGTCCTTTCATATGGAGAGGAAGTTAAAGTGATGTGCAGAAGTTCACATTAGATTTAAACCTAGAATATTAAGGGGATTATAGACATAGTCAAAAAGTACAATAACAATGCACATATCAATACAAGAAATGTAATATGAGTCTCAACAAACACAAAATGAACACTGTAAAAGAAGAAAATTCAACTCGTGAAGAATGACCCAGAACAGAACATGAAGAACAACATAGAATACACCAACACAAAAATAAATACATCAAAGTGATGGCACTAAGCATATAACTATCAATAATTACACTGAATGTAAATGTACTGAATGCTCCAATAAAGAGACAACGAGTGATATCCTGGATCAGAAGGCATGACCCATCTATACACTGCTTACAATAAATACACCTTAGACTCAAAGATATGAACAAACCAAAAATTTAAGAATTTAAGCTAACAAAGCTAACAAGCTAACAAAGTAAAAAGACAGGCAGGAGTGACAATACTAATCTCAGATAAAATTGATTTTCAGGTAAAGTCTACCAACATGGACAATGATGGCCATTATTTATTGCTGAAAGGTTAAAAAAATCAAGGACTTAGCAATACTAAATATACATGCACCCAATACCAGAGCATCTAAATACATCGAATAAACACTGACTACCTTGAAAAATAACATAGATCACTCAAGAATAATAGAGACTTCAACACTCCACTTTCACTAATGAACAGATCGTCCAGAAAAAAGTTCAATAAAGACAGAGATCTTATTGCAACAAGAAAACAACTAGACCTTATCAACATATACAGAACTTTTTATCCATCAACAGATAAGCACATCTTATTCTCCAGTGAACATGGAACATTTCCCAGAATGAGCTGTGTATTAGGACGTAAAGCAAATCTCAACAAAATCCAAAGCATTGAATTATTGCAAAGCATCTTCTCAGACCATAAAGGCAAAAAGTCAAAATCAGTAGCAGGAAAAACATAGAAATTTGACCTCACAGAAACTGAACAATACCTTGCTCAAAAAACTATGGGTTACGGGCTGAGATAACTTCACTGCAGAATTCTACCAAGCTTTCAGAGAAGAGGTATCTCCAACACTACTGAGACTATTTCAAAGTATAGAAATGGATGGAATATTCCCAAATTCATTCTATGAAGCCAGTATAACCCTAGTACCAAAGTCAGGGAAAGACCCAACCAAAAAGGAGAACTACAGACCAATATCACTCATGAATCTAGATGCAAAAGTCTTCAACAAAATTCTTGCCAATAGAATACAACAACATATCAAAAAAATAATCCATCATGACCAAATTGGATTCATACCAGGGATGCAAGGCTGGTTCAACACCAGAAAAACAATTAATGTGATCAACCACATAAATAAAGCAAAAGACAAGAATCACTTGATTTTTTTTCAATTGATGCAGAGAAGGCATTTGATAAAGTCCAACACCCATTCATGCTGAAAACTCTCAGCAAAATAGGAATAGACGGCAAATTTCTCAATGACATAAGCGCCATTTATACAAAGCCAACTGCCTATGTCATCCTGAACGGAGAGAGACTGAGAGTTTCCCTTGAGAACAGGAACCAGAAAAGGATGCCTACTCTCACTTCTCATATTGAGCACTGTACTAGGAGTTCTAGCCAGAGCAATTAGTCAAGACCAAGGAATGAAGGGCATCTGCATCTGCAAAGAAGAACTAAAAATCTCTCTATTTGCTGATGATATGATTATGTAGGCAGAGAATCCCAAAGAATACATAAGGAAACTACTGAAACTGATAGAAGAGTTCAGTAAAGTCACAGGATACAAGATAAACGTAAGTAAATCAGTAGTATTCCTTTCTACCAACAACGAGATTATTAAGGAAGAAATCACCAAGTCAATGCCACTTACTGTAGCCTCTATGAAGATAAAGTACCTAGGAATAAATTTAACCAGAGAAATAACAAACCTTTACAAAGAGAACTACAAAGCCTTACTACAAGAAACTAAGAGAGAGTTACATAAACGGAGAAATCTACCCTGTACATGGATGGGAAGACTTAACATTGTGAAAATGTCTATTTTACCCAAAGCAATCTGCTTATATAAAGCAATCCCAATACAAGTTCCAGTGACATTTTTTAATGAGATGGAGGAACAAATTATCAACTTTGTCTCCAAAGGGAAGAAGCCCTGGAATAAGTAAAGCATTATTAAAGAAGAACACACTGGGAGGCCTCTCATTACCCGACTTTAGAACCTATTACACTGCCACAGTAGTCAAAACAGCCTGATACTGGTACAAAAACAGATAGATCTGTGGAACAGAACTGAGACCCCAGAGATGACATTACCTGCCTATGAGCAGCTAATATTCGACAAAGGCCTAAGACATTAAACTGGGGTAAAAACAATCTCTTCAACAAATGGTGCTGGCAAAATTGATATACATCTGCACTAAATTAAAACAAGACCCATATCTTACACCTTATACAAAAACCAACTCAAACTGGATAAAAGACCTAAATATCAAATCTAAAACAATACAGCTCATCCAAGAAAAAGTAGGAACAATAATGGAAGATTTAAGACACAACATAGACAGACTTCAAAATCTGTCAAACAAACCACAGTCATCAGAAGAGAAAATAGATAAGTGGGAAATACTAAGAATCAATCACTTTTGCTCGTCCAAAGACTTTTAATAGAATTAAAAGACCACCTACAGAATGGGAAAAAAATATTTGACAACCATACACCAGGCTGACGCCTGATCTCCATAATCTATAAGGTACTACAAAATAACAATAAGAAAAAGATAAATCATCCAATTAAGTGATGAGCTAAGGTGCTGTACACACACTTCTCTAAAGAGGAGATCCAAGCAGCTAAAAAACACATGAGGACATGTTCACGATCATTAGCTACTAAAGAAATTCAAATCAAAATAACAATGAGATACCATCTTACTCCAGCAAGGTTGGCTATGATCCAAAAAATGCAAAACAACAAATGCTGGAGAGGCTGTGGGGAGATTGGAACTCTCCTACACTGTTGGTGGGATTGCAAAATGGTCCAACTTCTTTGGAAAGCAATCTGGTGCTCCGTTAAAAAAGTGGGTATAGATACACCATTTGACCCAGTAATTCCACTGTTTGAAACATATCCCACAGAATCAAGGCCATTCACACCAACTGGTATATGCATACAAATGTTCATCACAGTACAGTCCACAAGCAAAAAGATGGAATCAACCCAGATGCCCAACAACAGAGGAATGGATAAGTAAACTATGGTATATATACTCAATGGAACACTATACAATGATAAAGAACAATGATGATAGCAGAAAACATCTCATAACCTGATTTCAACTTGAGGACATTATGTTGACTGAAAGTAGTCAATGACAGAACTACAAATATTGTATGAGACCCCTACGATAAGAACTTAAAAGCAGACTCATGCATAACACAAGACTCTTTGACGGCTGCAAGGGTGAGGAGGGATAGGGGGGCAAGGGCGGAGGGATTAGATTAGATAGTTGTTAGAAATTTGATTGGGTGAAATTGGTGACAGCACACATTAGTAAGAAGATCAATATTAACTGGACTTCAACACAGCTTCTGTACTTCTCCCATCTTAACCCAATATTGCAAGCACAGAGTAGCTGGGGCAGGGAACCGGGGTCCATGCTCTCAGGGGAAATTGAGACCAATTGGCACAACTAGCATTTCACTATTGAGAACTCTCTGCACCTCACATTGGTGACTGGAGTCTGGGGTCTTAAAAGCTGCCAAGCTGCCATCTGAGGGTACAGCAAATGATCCCAACTTAGCAGGAATGGATGATCACCAAGTTTCATAATGACATCTGGGAAAGATAATCCAGAAGACAGAGACCCACATGAGTAGGTGTCTACATTGACGTGTGACTGGAAAAACCAGATGGTGCCCAGCCACCACCAGTGATAGACATGATGGGGCTCACAGAGTTGAGCTTCACTGGCAACACAAGAATAAATAGGGGTACACCCTGAGATCTCCACTAAAAGACCACAATTAATGATTTAGGGGTGTTGGAGTTCCTCTGGGAGCATGGCCCATGGCCCTCATGCTGTCCTTGTCTGTAAGTCATAATGAAGGTCAACTTTTCAGACAGAAATAGATAGGACTTGGTGACACAGAATGACCATACTGTGTGGGCACTTTATGGTTCTAGGCATCTAAGATGTCATCCTGCTGACCTCTTTTGGAGGAAGGGGAGTGGGTGGAGAGGAGAAAATAGGAGACTGTTGGGAGGATAGGACATAGTTCAGCAAAGTATCAGAATATAAGTCAAATATAGATAAATCAGTAGGATTTCTTTATACCAACAAAGAGATCATCAAAGGAGAAATCATCAAATCAGTACCATTAACTGTAGCTCTCAAGAAGATAAAATATCTAGGAATAAATCTAACCAGACAAAGAAGAGACCTATACGAAGAGAACTACAAGACGTTACTGCAAGAAACCAAGAGTTACATAAATAGAGAAACCTACCCTGCTCATGAATAGGAAGACTTTAACATTGTGAAAATTTCTTTTTTACCCAAAGGGATCTACAGATACAATGCAATCCCAATACAAATTCCAGTGACATTTTTTAATGAGATATAGAAACAAATCACCACCTTTGTTTGGAAAGGGAATACACCCCAGATAAGCAAGGCAGTACAGTGCAAGGCCTCTTACTACCTGACCTTAGAACTTATTGCACTGCCATGGCAGTCAAAACAGCCTGGTACTGGTACAAAAAGAGACAGAGATCAATGGAAGAGTTGAGACCCCAGAGATGCCACCATCCTCTTATGAACAGTTCATATTCCACAAAGCCCTAAGATTGTAAACTGGGATAAAAAGAGTCTACCCAGCTGCAAAAAAAATTTTTGACATGATTGAATGAAAATGTGCGTTCCCATAAAAATTTGCATGCCTACCTATATGCAGCTTCCTCTGTCCTCCCTGCCCTGTGACAGCACACTCTTCCTCTCTGCTCCATACATGTCACATCCTCCCAATAGTCTCCTTCCCCCTCCTCTCCACCCACTACCCTTCCTCCAGTAAGAGGTCAGCAGGATGACATCCCATGAATGTATAGAAGCATAAAGTGCACCTAAGGTATGGTCACTCTGTGTTGCCAAATGCAATCCATTCCTGTATGAAGAGTAGACCTTCACTATGATTTATGAGCAGGGGCAGCATCAGGGCCAGGAACCATGCTCTCAGGGCAACCCTGAAGCCCCTGGACCACCAATTGTGGTCTTTTAATGGAGATGTCAGAGTACAACCCTTTTTATTCCTGTGTTGCCATTGATACTCAACTTTGTGAGCCCTATCACGCTATCACTGTTGGAGGTCGGGCATCATCCGGTTCTTCTGGTCATGAGTCTATGTAGATTCCCACTCATGTGGGTCTCTCTGTCTTCTGGGTTCTCTTTGCCCCATTGTGTTTTGGTTCTTGGTGATCATCTGTTCCTGCTGACTTGGGACCATTTGCTGTACCTTCGGATGGCAGCTTAGAAGCTTTTAAGACCCTAGACACCGCTCACCAACATGGGGTGCAGAGAGCAGTCTTAGCAAAATGCTAGTTGTGCCAGTTGGCCTTGATTTTGCCTGAGAGCAGATCCCTGGCCCCCTGCTACTCTATCCTTGCAATACTGAGTTAAGATAGGAGTACTCAAGTTACTTTGAAGACCAGTTAATATTGTTCTTCTTTCTAATGTGTGCTGTCACTGATTTCACCCAGCCAAATTTCTATCAAGTGTCTGATCTAAACCCTCTCCCACTTGCTCTTCTGCCCTGCCCTCCCTTGAAACCATCAAAGAGTCTTTTCTTGTATGTGTAAGTCCGTTTTTGAGTTCTTATTCTAAGGGTGTCGTACAATAGTTGTCCTTTTGTCACTGACTGCTTTCACTCAGCATAATGTCCTCTAGTTGAAAACAGGTTATGAGATGTTTCCTGCTATCATCGTTGTTCTTTATCATTGTATAGTGTTCTATATATACCACAGTTTACTTATCCATTCCTCTGTTGTTGGGCATCTGGGTTGATTCCATCTTTTTGCTATTGTGGACTGTGCTGCAATGAACATTCGTGTGCATGTATCTGTTGGTGTGAATGGCCTTGATTCTGTAGGATATATTCCAAGCAGTGGAATTACTGGGTCAAATGGTATATCTATACCCACTTTTTTAAGGAAGTGCCACATTGCTTTCCAAAGAGGTTGGATCATTTTGCAATCCCACCAACAGTGCAGGAGAGCTCCACTTTCTCCACAGCCTCTCCAGCATTTGCTGTTTTGTGTTTTTTTGGATCATGGCCAACCTTGCTGGGGTGAGACGTTATCTCATTGTCACTCTGATTTGAATTTCTTTAGCAGCTAATGATCTTGGACAATTCTGCATGTGTCTGTCAGCTGCCTGGATATACACTTTAGAGAAACATCTGTCTATCTCCTTCATCCATTGCTTAACTGGATTATTTATCCTTTTCTTGTTGATATTTTGCAATACCTCATCAATTATGGAAATCAGATGTCGGTCTCACATACAGTTGCCAAATATTTTTCCCCATTCCGTAGGTGGCCTTTTAATTATATTAATGAACTCTTTGGATGAGCAAAAGTGTTTGATTTTTAATAGTTCCCATTTATCTATTTTCTCTTCTGTTGATTGTGGTTTGTTTGACAGATTTTGAAGCCTGTTTACATTGTGTATTAAACCTTCCATTGTTGATCCTACTTTTTCCTGGATGAGCTTTATAATTTTAGATTTGATATTTACTTCTTTTATCCAATTTGAGTTGGTTTTTGTGTCAGGGGTAGGCTATGGATCTTGCTTCAATTTATTGCAGATGGATATCCAATTTTGCCCGCATCATTTGTTGAAGAGATTGTTTTTACCCCGGTTTAATGTCTTAGGGTCTTTGTCGAATATCAACTGTTAGTAGGCAGATGGTGTCATCTCTAGGGTCTTGATTCTGTTCCACAGATCTATCTGTTTTTGTACCAGTATCAGGCTGTTTTGACTACTGTGGCAGTGTAATAGGTTCTAAAGTCGGGTAATGAGAGGCCTCCCAGTGTGTTCTTCTTATTTAGTAGTGTTTTACTTATCCGGGGCTTCTTGCCTTTCCAAACAAAATTGGTGATTTGTTTCTCTATCTCATTAAAATTGACACTGAAACTTGTATTTGGATTGTATTATATAAGCAGATTGCTTTGGGTAAAATAGACATTTTCACAGTGTTAAGTCTTCCTATCCATGAGCAGGCTAGGTTTCTCCATTTATGTAACTCTCTCTTAGTTTCTTGTAGTAAGGGCTTGTAGTTCTTTTTGTAAAAGTCTGTCATTTTTCTGGTTAGATTTATTACTAGTTACTTTATCTCCTTAGGGGCTGTAGTAAATGGTATTGACTTGGTGATTTCTTCCTCAATAATCTGGTATAAAGGAATCCTACTGATTTATTTATGTTCATCTTGTATCTTGAGATTTTGCTGAACTCTTCTATTAGTCTCAGTAGTTTTCTTATGGATTCTTTGGAATTCTCTGCATATACAATCATATCATCTGCAAACAGGTAGATTTTTACTTCTTCTTTGCTCACACCGATACCCTTTATTCCTTGATCTTGTCTAGTTGCTCTGGCTAGAACTCCTAATACAGTGTTAAATAGGAGAGGTGAGAGTAGGCATCCTTGTCTAGTTCTCCAGTGAAACTTTCAGTCTCTCTCCATTCAGGACGATGTGGGCAGTGGGTTCTGTATAAATGGCCCTCACTGCATTGGGAAATTTTCCATCTATGTCAATTTTGCTGAGCGTTTGCAGTATGAATGGGTGTTGGACTTTAACAAATGCCTTTTATGAATCAACAAACAAAATCAGGTGATTGCTGTCTTTTACAATTTTTACATGCTTAATCACATTAATTGTTTTTCTAATGCTGAAGCAGACTTGCATCGCTGCTATGAATCCAACTTGGTCATGATGGATTATTTTTTTGATGTGTTGTTGTGTTCTATTGGCAAGAATTTTGTTGAAGACTTTTGCATCCAGATTCATGAATGATATCGGTCTGTAGTTCTCCTTTTTATTGGGTGTTACCCGGGCTTTGGCAACAGATTTATGCTGGCTTCATAGAATGAATTTGGGAGTATTCCATCCCTTTCTATACTTTGAAATAGTCTCAGTAGTATTGGAGATAACTCTTCTCTAAAAGCTTGGTGGAAGTCTGCAGTGAAGCCATCTGGGCCCTGGCTTGTTTTGGTTGGCAGTTTTTGGATGACAGTTTCAATCTCTTCCTTTGTGATGGAATTATTAAGTTGTTCTGCTTCACCTTGTGATAATTTTGCTAGGTGATATGAATCAAGGAATTTGTCCATTTCCTCTAGGTTTTCAAATTTGTTAGAGTACAACCTTTCATAGTATTTTGTTATGATATTTTTTATTTCTGTTGGGTTTGTTGTGACAACTCCCCTGTCATTTCTAATTTCTATTATTTGTTTCATTTCCTGTTTTTATTTAGTAAGTTTAGGCAATGGTTTGTTAATTTTGTTAATCTTTAAAAAAAAAAGGCTTTTTGTCTTTTCAGTTTTTTCAGTTGTTCTTCTGTTCTCTAATTCATTTAGTTCTACTCTAATCTTTATGATCTGTTTGCTTCTGGTGCCTGAGGGGTTCCTCTGTTGTTCTCTCTCTACTTGTTCAAGCTGTAAGGTCAGTTCTTTGTTTTGGTTTCTTTCTTCCTTCCAGATGTGTGCATTTATGGATATAAACTGACCTATGAGCACTGCTTTGGCCGTATCCCACAGGTTCTGGTAGGAAGTTTTTTCGTTCTCATTGGAAACTGTGAATTTCCTTATTTCATCCTTGATTTCTTCTATAACCTACGGTTTTTTTGAGCAAGATGTTGTTCAGTTTTCAAGAGTTCCACTTTCTATCCATATTTTTCCTGCTATTGATTCAGACTTTTACAGCTTTATGATCTTGGAAGATGCTTTGCATTGATTCAATGATACGGATTTTCTTGAGAATTGCTTTATGTCCTAACACATGATTTATTCTCAATAACGTTCCATGTGCACTGGAGAAGAAGTTGTAGTTGTCCACTGATGGGTAGAAAGTTCTGTTTGTGTTGATGAGGTCTAATTGGTTAATTGTGGCAATAAGGTCATCTGTATCTTTATTGATACTTTTTCTAGAAGATCTGTCCAATATTGAGAGTGGAGTGTTGAAGTCTCCTGCTATTATTGTGGAGTGATCTATTTCCTTTCTCAGCATAGTCAGTGTTTTTTCGATGTATTTAAGTGCTCTAACATTAGGTGCATAAATATTTAATATAGTAAAGTCTTGCTTATGTACCGAAGCTTTCAGCAGTAAATAGTGTGCACCCTTTTCCACGATGGTGGATTTTACATTAAAATAGATTTTATCTGAGATTAAAATTGCCACACCTGCTCTTCTTTGTGTATTGTTAGCTCGATATAAGTTCTTCTATTCTTAATTTTCAGTTCGTTCCTATCTTTAAGTCTAAGGTGAGTTTCCTGTAGGCAACGTATGGATGGACCCTGTCTTTTGATGCAAGATGTCACTCAATGTCTGTTTACTGTAGCATTCAGTCCATTCACATTCAATATAACTATTGATAAGTATGTATTCAGTGCTGCCACTGTGATATGTTTATTTTTGTGTTGATGTTTTTTCTGTTGTTATTAATCTGTTCTAGGACCTTCTTTTTGTGAGTTGATTTTTCGCCTTTCTCAGGGTTGATTTGGTGGTTGTTGAAACTTTTGTTACGTTTCTTGCTACTGTATGTTGCATCTTTGTTGTGCTTGATGGCTGCTACTATGATCCCCCTTAACCAACTGTATATAAACCCAATTTGTACTACTATCAGTCTTGTCAACTTCTTCTCCATCTGGAAGAACTATAGTGACTGAAGTACATCCGTCTTTTTAGTATGATGGCACCCATAGTTTTCATGATAATCTCTGAATTATTTCTTTCAGTATTAAAGCTTTAGTTGAGTTTGGAGCCTTACTTAACTGAGTAGTATTCTGGATGGTGTGTCCTTCTAAAATATAAAGTTAGTGGTTCTGTTTCTTTAAGCCAAAGCAAGAGATTCTTTCAATATTTCTTGTAGCTTTGGTTTGGTTTTTACAAGGTCTGTGAGTTTCTGTTTATCTGCAAATGTCTTCATTTCATTTTCATATTTGAAAGATAGTTCTGCAGGATACATAATTCTTAGTTGGAAGTTCTTCTCCTTCAAGGCTTTCAATGTGTCATGCCACTGTCTCCGTGACAGCATGGTTTCTGCTGAAAAATCTGATGAAAGCCTGCAGGGTTTCCCTCTGAATATTAGGTTTGCTTTGAGTTCTGCAACCTTTAAGAGCTTCTGCTTATGTTTCCTTTTGTTAAGCTTGATTAAACTCTGTCTTGTAGTCTTTCTTTTGAGATGTATATTGAGTGGTGTTCGGTATGCCTCTTGGATATCTATATTCTCTTCCTTCATGATTTCTAGGAAATTCTCTGTCAGCAGCTCAGCAACAATACTTTCTGTGTTCTCTGGTTTCTCATCCTGTTCAGGGACTCTAATTAGTCATACATTATTCTTTTTAATAGAGTCCCACGTGCTACTTAATGCTTCTTCATTTTCCTTGTTTGTTTTTTCTGATTTTTCCTCATATATGCTGTAGTCAGTAGCTCTGTCTTCCAAGTCAGAAAGTCTCTTTTCCATTTGTTCCATTCTGTTTTCTTGTCTTTGAGTTGCAGTTTCTATGTCTTTGATTTTGTTCTTGATCTGTTGGATTTTAGAGTACTGTGTTCCTTCAGATCAAACAGCTTGCTTAATTTTTCTTTTGCTCTGCTGCATTTTGTATAACGTCTAGAAAGGCTCTGTATATAATCCTTTTGTATTCACCTTCAGATAATTTCAGAAGTATTTCTTCCTCTGGAAAGCTCCTTGGTTGTTTCATTTGGGGGCTTTCTGAAGCCATGGGTGATTTCTTGTTTACTGTTTTCTCAAGGATTTGTTGCTTTTGGGGCTTCATCAGAGTTGATAAAGGCTGGGAGAGATACTATGAGGATGGACTGCAGATGCTCTCTGCCAAGCCAAGTACCGTCGAGTCAGATGCTTCTCTAGCCAAGTGCCATCGAGTCGGAGCCGACTAGACCACCTTAAAATGAAAACAATAAGGTATCTGACCACTTCCCAAGTCAGCAAAGTAAGAACCTCTATATCCAACCCCAGATGACACAAACTCATTCAAAATACAGCCATGCTACTTCCCTGTTGGCTTCTGCTGACAAGCCCCAACCGTAGGTGACACCGTGTAAACTAGTGCTTTTCTGGCAGAAAAGTGATCTCCCGTAAGCAGGTGCTGGCTTCATGCTAAGAATTAAGTCCAGCTGCATCCACCATATCTAACATGGTGCCCTGCACAAGTTCGCCACCACTTCCATATGTGCAACCCTGTGGCAGAGGTGGAAAATGGGGCCAGAGGTGCCGAGATGCAGTAAGTCCTCAGCCTCTGTTGCCAGGTCCCAGCCATAGGTGACACTGAGTAAACTACTGCTTTTCTGACAGAAAAGCACTCTCCTGTGGGCAGGCAGTGGCTCCCAGGTTAAGAATTAGGTTCAGCGAAAATATCCATGACCAAGATAGCATCTCACACAAGATATCCACCGCTTCTATACAAACTAGCCTGTTGCAGAGGCAGAAAGACAGGCCAAAAGTGTCAAGATGTGCAGAGTTCTAAGCATGGCTCTCAGAATAGCAATTTTGTTTGCTTATCTTATCAGCAGTGTGTCTGAACCTAACCACTAGGCAAGGTCCAGCTCCACCCACCAGCCAAGGCAGAATCAAAATGGTGAGTTATCTTCGGTCTGTGGAAGCCTGGATTAGCCAGGAGTGGGAGTCAGCGAAAGACAGGAGATTTTTCATTCCGTGATATGAAGTCCAAGTTAGCAGCCCTGTGCTGTGTCCTGAGGCTCACCAGGTGATCAGAAGTCTCTCTCTGTCTTGTTTTCCAGAGGGGTTTACAGAGATGTGTGCTCAGTCCACCATGATCACTCTGCCTCTTTTTGTGAAAAACTGAAAGAAGACCCATATCTCACACCTTACACAGGAACTAACTCAAATTGGATAAAAGACATTAATATCAAATCTAAAATGATAAAGATCACAGAAGAAAACATAGGGTCAACAATGGAAGTTTTAATACACAGCTTAGACAGACTTCTAAATCTGGCAAAGCATGATCAGCAGAAAATAGATAAATGGGAACTACCAAAAAGCAAACACTTTTGCTCATCCAAAGATTTTATCAAAAGAATTAAAAGACCTTCTACAGAGTGGGAAAAAATATTTGGCAACTACGTGTCAGAATGACTTCTGATCTCCATAATCCACAAAATACTACAAAATATAAACAAGAAAAAGGTAAATAACACAATTAAGCAATGGGCAAAGAAAAGGACAGGCACTTCACCAAACAGCACATGCAGGTAGCCAAAAGACACATGTGGAAATGCTTACGATCACTAACTATCAGAGAAATCAAAATCAAAATTGCAATAAGATACCATCTTAACCCAACAAGGTTGCCCATGATCCAAAAACACAAAGTAACAAATTCTGGAGAGTTTGTGGAGAGATAGAAACTCTCCTACACTGTCAGTGGGATTGCAAAATGCTACAACCCCTATGGAAAG
This sequence comes from Heterohyrax brucei, assembly GCA_028571685.1. NCBI lineage: Eukaryota > Metazoa > Chordata > Mammalia > Hyracoidea > Procaviidae > Heterohyrax > Heterohyrax brucei. The sequence continues at coordinate 152,928,263 of CM053147.1, read as the reverse complement.
CAGTTAGGCACTTTAAAAAGTTGGAAATAGATACACCATTTGATCCAGTAATATCACTGTGTGGCATATATCTTATGGAATCAAAGGCTGTCACACAAACAGATACATGCCCATGAAAGTTGGTTGCCGCATAGTCCGCAATAGCAAATGATAGACTCAACCTAGATGCCCAGCAACAGAAGAATGGATAAACAAACTGTGTTACATATACTGAATGGAATGCTATGCAATGCTAAAGAACAGTGATGATTTTAGGAAACATTTCATAACCTGTTTTCGATTGGAAGACATTATGTTGAGTGAAATTAGTCAGCAGCACAAGGACAAATGTTGTATGAGACCCCTACTATAAGGACTTAAAAATAGATGTACGTACAGAAGAAGAGACTCTTTGATGGTTCCAAGGGTGGGGAATGAGAGAAAGTGCTGTTTATTTATTAGATAGTTGATAGAAATTTGGTTGGGTAAAAGCAGTGTCAGCACACAGTAGAAAGAAGATCAACTTAACTGGACTTCAACATAAACTGAAAACTCTTCTAATTCTAACTCAATATTGCAAGGATAGAATAGCATGGGTGAGTGTCTTGGGATCATGCTCTGAGGGGACATAATGGTCAGTTAACATATGTAGCCTATTGCTAAAGGAGTCTTCATTACCACATATTGGTGAGTGGCTTCTGGAGTCTTAAAGCTAGCAATCTGCCATTTGAGGTACATCAAATGGTCCCAACTCATCCAGAACAGACGATTATCAATAACAACAAAGACACAGGGAAAAAAGAGTCCAGGAGATAGAAGGACCCATGTGAATGGGTGTCAGTATCAACATGTGAGCAGAAGAACCATATGGTGCCTGGCCACCACCAAAGATAGCCACGATGGGGCACATAGCTTGGAGTCCAAGTGACGACATGAGAAAAAAAATGGGTGTGGCTGAAGAACTCCACTAAAAGACCATACCTGGTGGTCCAGAGGCCTGGGGATTCTCCTAGGATCATGGTTCCTAGACGTGCTGCAGCTCCTGACTACACATTACTGTGGTCAACTCTTCAGACAGGAATGGACTGGACTGGGGGACACAATATGCCCATATGATGTGTGTGTTTTATGGTTCTATGCATCTATAGGCCTCTCACTAAATGAGAGAAGAGAAGATAGAGAGGAGGGCATGGTGGATTGTTAAGAGGATATGACATAAATAGAATAAAAAGGATGAGTGTACTGTCAGTGGCCCAGGAAAGCAGAAGGATCTGCAGATAGGGAGGTATCCAAATTTAATTCAGATTGTACATTTTCACTTAATCACAATTAAAAAAAGAAAAGAAATTTAACATAGGCTCCCATCTTACACAGGTAGGGGCTTTCACATATTTTACTGTGTATGACTTTATTTGTATGGAATTCTAGAGAAAACAAAGCTATAAAGACAGAAAGCAGATCTGGGTTTGTCCAGGATAAAGGATTGGGAGAAGGAATTGACTGCAAAGAGACAGAGAAGTTTTCAGGGCAATGGAATTCTTACATCTTGTGTAGTAGTAGTTATGCAACTGTACATATTTACCTCAATTATCCAAAAGTATAATTTAAAATAAACTTATGTTGCTAGACGGCAGTCAGCTTTGACTCATAGGTGCCCCGTAGGGTTTTCTTGGCTATAATCTTTACATGACGTCAGTATGAGTAGACACTGACTTTATGGAAGCTGACAAAAACAAATCTTTACAAAGCAGACCATTAGATCTATCTCCCAGGGAGCCACTGAATGGGTTCATACCACAAGCTTTTCAGTCAACAGCAAGCATTTATTGATCTGGACTACTACAGTTCACTAAAAAACAATAACAACAAAAAAACAAAACAAAAAATACAGTTGAGATAAGATTATTCAATGATATACTATGAAAATTCAGAAAATATTTACAGTAGCTTATCTTTGAATACTAGTGGTTTCTTGAGTAATTTTTTCTAATTCTGTGGCAGTTTAAAGGAGCTCTAGTAGCATAGTGGTCAAGTGCTTGATTGCTAGCTGAAAGATTAGTAGTTTGAGTGCATCGGTGATGATGAGAGAGAAATATACAGCAATCTGCTTCTGTAAAGATTGCAGCCTTGGAAATTCTATGAGACAATGCTTCTCTGTCCTATTGGGTTGCTGTGAGTCAGAATTCGCTTAACAGCAGCTGGTTTTATGACAGTCTAACACTTTATAGGAAACGTTGTTGTCATAGTGGTTAAGTACCGTGTATACTAACCAAAAAGTCAGCAGTTCAGTCCAGATGTTCCTTGGAAACTCTATGGGGCAGTTCTACTGTGTCTATAGGGATGCTATGAGTCAGAACTGACCCGATGGCACTAGTTTTTTGTTTTTTTATAACACTTTATAATAATATCATCCACACTGTATTTTTGCCTTAGGGTGGGTTCCCTAGAGAAGCAAAATCAGTAGGGGTATAAATATCTACATAGAGATATTTATAAAAAGGAATTGGCTCAAACACTTGAGAGGCTGAAACATTCCAAATCCAAAAGTCTGGACAGAGGCTGGTGAAACCAAGATTGGCAGGTCAGAGAGCAGGGTTCTTGCTCACAGGCTGAGAAGAGCAATGAATCCTAAGATCAGCAAACAAAACATTAGGTAAGCTGCTAGCTAAAGTCCTAAAAACTGGAGGTTAGGTGAATAGGAGCCAGCTGCAGGATCCACAGCTAACAAGAGTCCATGGTTCTCTCCAGAAAGTCCACTTGTATATTCAGTGCAGGCCATATGAGTAAGGAAATGCTCCCGACTACTCACAGCAGAGTCAATCATGAGGTGGTTGCATTATATCAGATCTTAATATGGAAGGGTCATATCATTATACAACTACAAGCTACACTGAAATTGGCACTGAGAATCATGGCCCAGCCGATTTGACAAATAACCTTAACAATCACGTTTTTAATTCGAAAGAATCCTTATTTTGACAGCAGCTATACATGAACTAAATCTTGAATCACAATAATTAGGGAAGACTAGTCCCATTTTGTTGTGCAACTATGTACTCATTCAGTGATGTAGCCAAAATGTTTTCGAGCTATTTTTTGAAACTGCTCTTAAAGCTCTCAGCACATTCTTTTTTATCCTTGTCAATGACATAAAATCTTTGTCTTAGAAAGAACTAAGGTTTTTGTTAACAATTATGTGAATAGTAATGGAAAAATTTGAAAATGAATAAAGAGGATAGGCTAACAACATACTCAATATAATGTAATGTTACTGGGCTGTACATGTGAAGAATATTTAAATGACAAATGGTTTGTTATTATATGCTAGCCACAATTTTTAATTGTTTAAAAGGAAAGATGTGGAGTTAAATCTCTTGAAATAAGTAGGCAACAGACTATTTTATAAGACTGACATTTTCTTGGACATATACAGACTTTGATGTGTTTATTGGTCATCAGTCTTAGCAGAACTTTGTAGTCATTTTTCATCTCCAAGTGTTTTCATATTGTCAAAGTATTCTCAAAATTTATGCAAAGAAGAGATGTCATGCCTTCAATTGTTCTTGATATTTATCATTTCTTTGTACATAGTGTAAGTACAAAGGAAGATTGTCAGAAAAATGGTGACTGGCCAGAGGGGGAAGACAGGGGAAAGAAAAGAAAACTAGTTGAAGATATTTTTTATTGTTTAATTTTAGTGAAAATATATACAGCAGAACATAGATCTACTTAACAACTTCTATATGTACAGTTCAACAACAATGGTTATATTCTTCACATTGTTTCACCCTTTTCACCATCTCTACCTGTATTGTTTCCTCATCATTGACTTATATTCACTACCCTCATCAAAGCTTTAGAATTACTGTTGCCAATTTAATCTCAGGTAGATGAGCACAATGTTCATGGTGAACATTCTTTGCTGATGTAACTAAATTATTTTTTTGGATAAGGAGTCTGGTGGCCTAATGATTAAGAGCTTGACTACCAAATGAAAGATTAGTGGTTGGAATTCTGCAGCTTCTCTTTGGGAAAATGCATAGCAGTCTGCTTCTGTAAAAGTTTACAGACTTTGGAAATCCTTTGGGGCAGTTATATTCTATTTTATAGAGTCCTTAGGAACCAGAATTTACTTGATGGTAATTGGTTTCATTTGGTTGACTGGCTTGACAATTATCTGGAGATAATTTTGGTTTATGATGTGAAGATTGTCTCAGATCAGTAGAAAGTCTCACTTTCAGTAAGTCTAGCAAGTCTGAATTCTGTAAGAATTTAAAACCCTGTTCCATGTCTTTTAATCTTTTCATCATTATTCATATATTGAACTCTTGATCAAACATACCATGTTGGTAGCTGAGCACCATCCAGTTCTGGTATCAAGGCAAAGAGGGAAGTAAATCATGAGGTAGTTAGACCTGCAATCCATTTCTTTTATCTAGTTCCCCTGTCACCTTCTTCTGCTGCTGCTCTAGGCAAATAGAAACCAGTTGTTGTATCGTGAATGGTCTCAGCTTTAAAATTTTTTTAAATTGTGCTTTAGGTGAAAGTTTACAGCTCAAGTTAGTTTCTAATACAAAAACTTATACACACTTTGTTTTGTAACCCTAGTTGCTGTCCCTAAATGTGACTTCCATCCTAAATTTCCTTTCATCAAGATCCTGTCCCTTTCTACCTTCTCATTTTGCCTTCAAGCAGAAGTCACCCATTTAGTCTTGTGTATCTATTAGAATTGAGAAGCATGTTCTTCATGAGTACCATTTTATGTCTCATAGTCTATTCTTGGTCTGAAGAATTGGCTTCAGGTATCGTTTTAGTTCTAGGTTAACAGACAGTTCAGAGGTGATGCATTCTGGGTTTCCTCCAGTCTCAGTCAGACCATTAAGTCTGGACTTTTTACTAAAATTTGAGTTCTCTACCCCACTTTTCTCCTGCTGCATCAGGGATACTCACTGTTTTCTTCTGGTCTCAGACTGATGGAGTCTCTGGCTTACGTAAACCCTTTTGTCTCTTAGGAAATACTGGTGGCCTAGTGGTTAAGTGCTATAACTGCTAACTAAAAGGTCAGCAGTCTGAATCTACCAGGTGCTCCCTGGAAAGTTGAACTTGGGGCAGTTCTACTCTCTCAATCGGGTTGCTGTGTGCTGGAATCGACTCAACAGCAACGGACTTTGTTTTGTTTTGATTTGTCTCAGGCTAATATTTTTCTTATGACTATGACTATGATGCACCAGGTAGGTTGGGACCAAATGATAGACCCTAGATGGCTGCTTGCTAGTTTTAAGAACTCAGATTCCACTCATCAAAGTGGTATGCAAAACATTTTCTTTCTTTCTTTTTTATTGTGATTAAATGAAAGTATGCAATCCAAATTGGTTTTGCATGCCCATCTATCTGCAGATCCCTCTGTTCTCCCCACCTGGTGAGAGCATACTCCTCCTTTCACTCTATGTATCTGGTATCCTCTAAACAAGCATCAGTCCCAACCCTCTTCACCCTCTTCTCTTCCATCTAGAAAGAAACCAGTAGAACAGCCTCCTATAAATGCATAGAACCATAAATATACCATACAGTCCCACTGTGTCCCTGAGTCCAGTACATTCTTGTCTGAAGAGTTGACCTCATAACTGGTTTCTGCTTAGGGACAGTTGCAGGTCCAGGGGCCACATTCCCAGGGAATCCTCCAGGCTGTTGTACCATCTGTTCAGGTCTTTGAGTAGAGTTCTTGTGCTGCACATGTCTTTTTCTTGTATTGTCTTGGGGACTCTAAATTATATACCTCATCATGGCTGACTTTGTTGGTGGCTAGGCACCACGTGGTTCTTCCGGTTTCGTGTTGATACAGTGCTTCATTCATATGGTCCTTCTGTCTCTTGGGCTCCTGGGCTTGGGTCAGTTCTACCCTGGCCCCCAGTGTCACCATGAGTCGGCTCTGACTCAACAGCACTTTGCTGGCTGGCTTGTTGCTCTTGGTGATCATCTGTTCCAGATGGGTTGAGACCATTTGGTGTATCTCAAAGGGCAGCTTGCTAGCTTTAAAGACCCCAGATGCCATTCACAAATATGAGGTGCAGAAGACTTTCATCAATATGTTAGTTATGTCAGTTGGCCTTTATGTTCCCTGACAGCATGGTCCCCAGACCCCCACCCCTGCTACTCCATCCTTGCAGTACTGGGGTAAGATTGGAAGAGTATTCATGTTATGTTGAAGTTCAGTTAAACTGGTCTTTCTAATGTGTGCTGTCGCTAATTTCACCCAACCAAATTTCTATCAACTATCTAATCTATAACCAGCTCTCTCCCTCCCTTCCCCTCCCTTGTAGCCATCAAAGAGTCTTTTCTTCTGTATGTTGCCAGCCAAGTGCCGTCGAGTTGGATTCGACTCATGTTGTTAGTCGGTTTTTAAGTCATTATTGGTGTCTCAAACAACATTTGTCCTTGTACGACTGATTGCTTTCACTCAACATTAAGTTTTCCAAATGAAATCAAGTTAAGAGATGTTTCCTAAAATCATCGTTGTTCTTTATCATTGCATAGTGTTCCACTGAGTACCATAGTTTGTTTATCCATTCCTCTGCTATTTAGCATCTGGGTTGATTCCATCTTTTTGCTATTGTGGACTGTGCTGCAATAAGTGCACATATCTATTCGTGTGAATGCCCTTGAATCTGTAGAATATATTTCAAGCAGTGGGATTATTGGGTGTAATGGTGTATCTATTTGCAGCTTTTTAAGGAAGCACCAGATTGCTTTCCAAAGAGTTTGTACCAGCTTGCAATCCTACCAGAAGTGCAGGAGAGGTCCAATTTCTCCACAGCCTCTCCAACATTTGCTGGTTTGTGTTTTTTTGGATCATGGCTAACCTTGTTGGAGTGAGATGATACCTCATCATAGTTTTGACCTGAATTTCTTTAACAGCTAATGATTGTGAACATTTCTGCATGTATCTTTTGGCTGACTGGATATCCTCTAGAGAAGTGTCTGTCCATTTTCTTCACCCACAGCTTAATTGGATTACTTATATTTTTCTTATTGATATTTTGTAGTACCTTATAGATTATGGAGATCAGATGTTGGCCTGACATATAGTAACCAAATATTTTTTTCCCATTCTGTAGGTGGCCTTTTAATTCCTTTGATAAAGTCTTTGGATGAGCGAAAGTGTTTGATTCTTAGTAGTTTCCATTTATCTATTTTATCTTCTGCTGGTCACAATTTGTCATATTTTGAATTCTGTCTACTTTGTGTATTAAATCTTCCATTGTTGATCCTATTTTTTTCATGGATGACCTTCATCATTGTAGATTTGATATTTAGGTCTTTTATCCACTTTGAGTTGGTTTTTGTATAAGGTGTGAGATATGAGTCTTGTTTCAAATTTTTGCAGATGCATATCAAATTTTGCCAGCACCATTTGTTAAGCCAAGCCAAGCCAAGTGTTTGTTAAAGAGATTGCTTTTACCCTAGTTTAAAATCTTAGGGCCTTTGTTGCATATCACCAGTTCATAGGAGGATGGTGGCATCTCTGGGGTCTCAACTCTGTTCCATTGATTAATATGTCTCTTTTTGTACCGGTACTAGGCTGTTCTGACAACTGTGGCAGTGCAATAGTTTCCAAAGTCGTGTAGTGAGAGGCCTCCCCATGTGTTCTTCTCATTCAGTAGTACTTTACTTAACTGGGGCTTCTTTTTCCAAAGTTGGTGATTTGTTTCTCCATCTCATTAAAAAATGTCACTGGAATTTGTATCTGGATTGTATTATATAAGTAGATTGCTTTGAGTAAAATAGACATTTTCACAATGTTAAGTCTTCCCATCCATGGACAGGGTAGGTTTCTCCATTTATGTAAGTCTCTCTTAGTTTCTTGTAGTAAAGTCTTGTAGTTCTCTTTGTGAAGGTCTGTTATTTCTCTAGTTAGATTTATTCCTAGGTATTTTATGTTCTTGGGAGCTACAGTAAATGGTATTGATTTGGTGATTTCTTCTTTAATAATCTCTTTGTTGGTATAAAGGAATGCTACTGATTTTACTTATGTTTATCTTGTATCCTGATACTTTGCTGAACTCTTCTATCAGTTTGAGTAGTTTACTTATGGATTCTTCAGGATTCTCTGAGTATACAATCAATTTATCTGCAAATATGGAGACTTTTACTTCTTTGCTGATGCAGGTGTCCTTTATTTCTTGGTTTTGTCTACTTGCCCTTGCTAGAACTTCTAGTACAATGTTGAATATGAGACGTGAGAGTGGGCATCATTGTCTAGTTCTCGTTCTCAGACAGAATTGTTTCAGTCTGTCTCCATTAAAGTTGATGTAGGCAGTTGACTTTGTATGAATGGCCTTTTTTGCATTGAGGAATTTGCCATCCTTTCTTATTTTTCTGAGAGTTTTTAGCATGAATCGGTGTTGGACTTTATCAAATGCCTTCGTCAACAGACAAAATCAGGTGATTCTCATCTTTTGTGTTATTTATGTGGTTGATCACATTAACTGTTGAACCAGCCTTGTATCCCTGAGATGAATCCCACTTGGTTGTGATGAATTATTTTTTTTGATATGTTGTTGAATTCTGTTGGCCAGCATTTTGTGGAACATTTCTGCATCTAGGTTCATGAGTAATATTGATCTCTAATTCTTTTATTTTGTTGGATCTTTCCCTGGCTTTGGTACCAGGGTTATGCTGGCTTCATAGAGTCAATTTGGGATTATTCCATCCCTTTCTATGCTGTGAAATAGTCTTAGTAACTGGAGTTAACTTTTTCTCTAAAAGCTTGGTAGAATTCTGTGGTGATACCACCTGGGCCTAGGTTTTTTTTTGATTGATTGGTTTGGATGACTGTTTCAATCTCTTCCTTTGTGATGGGTTTATTAAGTTGTTCTGCTTCACCTTGCAATAATTTTGGTAGGTGATGTGAATTTAAGAATTTGTCCATTTCCTCTAGGCTTTGAGGATCTGTTATGATATTTTCGAAATCTGTTGGATCTGTTGTGATATCTCCCCTCTCATTTCTTATTTAGGTTATTTGTTTTCTTTCCTGTTCTTATCTAGTAAGTTTAGCCACTGGTTTGCCAATTTTGTTGATCTTTAAAAAAAAAACAGCTTTTGTTCTTACCAGTTTTTTCAATTGTTCTTCTATTCTCTAATTCGTTTTGTTCTGCTCTAATCTTTATGATCTGTTTCCTTTTGGTGCTGGAGGGGTTCCTCTGTTGCTCTTTTTCTACTTATTCAAGGGTTAGCTCTTTGATTTGGGTTCTTTTCTCCTTCCATATGTGTGCATTGACAGAGATAAACTGACCTCTGAGTACTACTTTGACTGTATCTCATAGGTTCTTGTAAGAAGAGTTTCCATTCTTATTGGAATCCATAAATTTCTTTATTGCATACTTGATTTCTTCTACAACCCATGACTTTTGGAGCAGAATGTTGTTCTGTTTCCATGAGTTCCTATTTCCTTCTATGTTTTTCTGCTTTTGATTTTGACTTTTAAGGCTTTATAGTCTGAGACAATGCTTTGCAATAATTCAGTGGTATGGATTTTGTTGAGATTTGCTTATATCCTAATACACAGTCTATTCTGGAAAATGTTCCATGTGCACTGTAGAAGAAAGAAGAAAGTGTCGTTATCTGCTCATGGATGAGGTCTAATTTGTTAATGTGGCAATAAGATGTTCTGTGTCTTTACTGAGCTTTTTTCTAGAAGATGTATCCAATACTGAGTTTGAAGTGTTAAAGTCCCCCACTATTATTGTGGAGTAATCTATCTCATTTTTGAATGTAGTCAGTATTTGATGTTTTTAGATGCTCTAGTACTGAGTGCATAAATATTTACTATTATTAAGTTCTGCTTGTGTATTGAACCTTTCAGCAATAAATAGTGTCCATCCTTGTAGGTGATGGTGGATTTTACATTAAAATCTATTTTATCTGAGATTAGGATTGCCACACCTACTCTTCTTTGTGTATTGTGAGCTTGATATTCATTCTTCCATCCTTTAATTTTCAGTTTGTTCATGTCTTTAAATCTAATGTGAGTTTCTTGTAAGCAACATATAAACAGGTCATGCCTTTTGATCCAAGATGTCACTTGTCTTTTTACTGAAGTGTTCAGTCCATTTACATTCAACATAATTGTTGACAAGTGTGTGCTTAGTGCTGTCATTGTGATGTGTTTATTTTTGTGTTAATGTTTTCTCTGTTGCTCTTAATATCTTGTTCTGGGACATTCTTCTTTATGGGTTGATTTTTTCACCCTTTTTAGTGTTGGTTTTGTGTTTGTTGAGACTCCTGTATTACATTTCTTCATTTGATATGTTGCATCTTTATTGTGCTTTGTGGCTACTCCTATTATCTCCCATAATAATCTATGTTTAAACCCAATTTTAACTTCAACATATCTCATTAACTTCCTCTCCATCTGGAAGGACTCTAACTACTATAGTACATCCTTCTTTTTAAAGTGATGATATCATAGTTTTCATGATATCATCACTGGATCAATTCTTTTAATATCATAGCTTTGTTAGAGTTTTGTGTCTTCCCTAACTGAGTAGGTTTCTAGATGATGTGTCCTATATTGCCTACTAAAGAATAGAGTTAATGGTTTTCTTCTTGTAAGCCAAGAGCTTTTTTCAGTATTTCTTGTAGCTTTGGTTTGGCTTTTACAAAGTCTCTGAGTTTCTGTTAATCTGCTAATGTGTTAATTTCACTTTCATATTTGAAAGACAGTTTTGCAAGATACATAATTCTTGGTTGGAAGTTTTTCTCCTTCAAAGCTTTGAGTATGTCATCACACTGCCTCCATGCCAGCATCATTTCTGCTGAGAAGTTGAGATGAAACCTACAGGATTTCCCTCTGAATGCTAGCTTTGCTTTGATTCTCACTGCCTCTGAGAGTTTCTGCTTATGTTTCATTTTGTTAAGCTTGATTATAATATGTCTCGGTGTCTTTTGGGGGAGTCTGTATTGTGTGATGTTCAGTACTGATCTTGGATATCTATATTCTCTTATTTCATAATTTCGGGGAAGTTTTCTGTCAGCAGCTTAACAACAATGCTCTGTTTTCACATGTCCTTCCCTGTTCAAGAACTCTAGTTTAAGTGTAGGTTGTTCCTCTTGAAAGTGCCATGTGCTTCTTAATGCTTCTTCATTTTCCTTGTTTCTTTTCTCTGATTTCTCGTCATAGGTGCTGGAGTCAGTACCTCTGTCTTTCAAGTCAGAAACTATATTTTTCATTTGTTCCATTCTGTTTTCTTGGCTTTGAATTGAATTGTCTTATTCTTCAATTTTGTTGTTAATATGTTGGATTTCAGAATGCTGGTGTTCCATGAGTTTGAACAGCTTTCTTAATTTTTCATGTTGCTCTGCTGCGTTTTATATACCGTCTAGAAGGGCTTTCTGTATAATCCTTTTGTACTCAACCTCCAGTAGTTTCAGAAAGGCATCTTCATCTGGGAATTTTTTCCATTCTTTCTTTTGAGGGCTTTCTGGAGCCATATGTGATTTTTTCTTTAAGTTTATGGCCACAGTTTGTTGCTTTTTGGGCATCTAGAGTTGTTTAGGTTTTTGGTGTTACCTTAACAGAATCTGAAGCACAATCTGAGAAGGAAGGTGATTACCAGTCACCTCTATGTACACCAGTGACTGGGCCCAGTGGAGTCTCTGGGGTAGCAGGCAACACCTCTCAACTGGCAAAGACATGGCCCTACTTATGGAATCACTGAGGGGCTGTCTGCTGACCCTATGATGTGGGTCAGTAAAGGCTGGAAGAGATGCTATCAGGATACACTACTGTTATTTCCCGAGGTTGTCCTATAATTGAAAGGTAAAATCTATCTGACATCTTCCAAAATCAGTCAGGATATCAGATGTGCAAGTCTCTGTTCTTGGTTGGCAAAGTAAGCACTTCTATATCCAACCCCAGATGCTGTAGTCTAGTTCAAAGTATGGAATGGCTAGTGTCCTGCTGTCATCTGCTGTGGGGCCCCAACCATAAGGCCACATTGTGTTAAACACAAGTTTTCTGTTGGGAAATCACTCCCTGAGCTGTCTCCCAGCCTGAAATTTAGCTCCTGCTGAGGCCTCCATTTGGATAACTCCCCCTCCAAGTTGAAAAAGATGGCATGCCATGCAAACTCTCCCACCCACTGTGAAATAGCTGAATCATTGGTGGGTGTTCAGAAAGAGAGGGTGGAGTTGTTGAGGTGTACAGAGTCCAGAGCCTGGCTCTCAAAATGTGGGTATTCTGCACGCTGATAATGTCAGCAGTGTGGCTGAGTTTTGCTGCCATTTAAGCCTAAGCACTGCCTGCTGGCTAAGTGAGAGGAAAAAAAGTTAGAAACACAAATTACCTCAGTTCGGGAGACCCAGCATTCAACAGTGGTGGGGGTCAGTGAAAGAGAAGAAGTTTCTCATTCAGTGGCATGTAATCTAAATTGACAGCCCTGTGCCATGTTCTAGGGCTCACTGAGTGTTCAGAAGGCTCTGTTTAATTACCAATCCAGGTCTTAGTTTTCAGAGGGAATTAAGGAAACATGTGCCTAGTCTGCCATCTTGACTCTGCCTCATTCTTCTTTCTGTTTTTAATGTTGCTGTAAAATTATGTTATAAAATGATATTTGCAAGTTACCCATTTTCATTTTCTAGGGTGAATTTCTATTTAAAGATTTTGTGTCTTTTGAAGATGATGCAACTGATAAACACTGGAAATTTTAGGATGACCTTTGACTTCTAGAGAATACTTTTAAATTTGGTTGTAGTTTTTGGAATGTGAATGACATTGGAACAATTAAGAAGGTAGTTACAAAAGTATACAATATCTGGAATGAATTTAGAGCTAAAAACAGATATTTGGCAAGTAAATGTGATTGCAGAATTAATAGGAAATTCTAAGGTCATCAAAAGGAAAATACTGTATAAGGAAAATGGCCCATAAATGATTCTAAGGAGATCCTATATTGCCTTTTCCTATTACCTGCTCTAGCTTCAAACCGAAATGTAGAATTTAAGATGAAAACATATTGATTCTATTTACAGTTGTTTCAATTTAAGCAACCAAAAAGGGTGATGTGTATCTAGTGCTTACCATCCATCTGGTAGTTTGTGGCTTGTATGCTGCTATGATGCTGGAAACTATGCCACAGGTATTTTGAATACCATCAAGGTTTCCTATGGTGGACAGGTTTCAGCAGAGCTTCTGGCAGACTAGGAAGAAAGGGTGAGTGATCTACTTCCAAAAAATCAGCCAGTGAAAACATTATGTATCACAGAATATTGTCTGACTGATTCCTCAAGAGAGATCAATCACTAGAGGAGAAATCTTGTTCAGTGAAGTTGAGGACCAGAGAGAGCAAAGGAGACCCTCAGTGACAGACTGTCATAAAAGTTTTAACACTGGACTCACATATCCCAGTGATTGTGAGGTTGACACAGGACTAGGTAATGTTTTGCTCTGTTGCACATCAGTTTGCCATGAGTTGGAGTCAATTTGACAATAGATATTTCTCTTTAACTCTCTCTTTCACTATTTATATCTAGTCCCCAAGTGAAACTACAGTAAGAAATAGAAATTATTTTTATAGGCTAATAACAGCGTACCTTACTTGGCTGGCTTGGCTATGTTAAAATAATCCAGTGTATTGCCACTGAGTTGATTCCAACTTATAGTATCCCTATAGCAACTCTAGACAGAGTAGAACTGTCCCACACCGTTTCCAAGGAGTGACTGGCAGATTTGAACTGCTGACCTTTTGGTTAGCAGCTATAGCACTTAATCACCATGCCACCAGAGTTTCCATGTTAAAGTACAGACTTAATTAATATATTATGTGTAATTATTATTTTTGTAAGCAGAAATGCCTAAAAAACTCTTAATAGGGAGAGGTCCATGTATATACTCACGTGTAAGAACTATGTTTACACCAATTTTGCTCTAGGTGCAAGAACCACAGTAACACCACAAGGCAAATCCACAAGTGAAAAATTCTATAGGACAAATGGCTCAAACTCTTCAGCAAATAAATGTTACAAAAAGAATTAGAGGTGGAGAGAAGAAATTGCTATAGATTTTTAAGACTATCAATTCTACCAAGCATATGCAAAATGTAGTTATTGTTTTGATTATAATTTTAATAAAACAACTGTAAAATAACTTTTTATAGACAATCACTGAAAATTGAAGCAGACATGGCAATTTTATTTAGAATTTTGGTTAACTTTAAAAATGTGTTTTGTTATACTTAATAAAACATTTACAGGTGAAAAGATACATTGTATTAAATTTATTTTAAAATCTTACAGCAAAATATTGTACATTGGTGCAGATATCTAAAATAAGGAAGACATTGAAAATTATTGAAAATGGGTTATGTGTGCATAGAAACTTACTATATTTTCTTTAATATGTTTAAACTACAATATAACAAAATATTCTTAAAATGGAAAATAAATTAAATAATGCCTCACTGAACATCACAAGAGCTTCCTGGTTGGTGCACACAGTTTGCAATAATTGAAAGGTTGGTGGTTAGAACCTATCCAGTGGCAGTTTGAAAAATTTGGCACTCTGCTTCTGTAAAGATCACAGCTGAAAAAACCCTATGGACTCAGTTCTACTCTATAACTTATAAAGGCTCCACAAGTTGTAATCAATTCTACACAAAGGAGTTTGCTTTTTACGGGGTTGTCGTTGTTGTTATTATAAATTAATTATACTTAGTAAGCTAAAATATTGTAAAAGTTCATTGTTCTTGTAAGATATGGATTAAGACTTTGGACTTTGGCTACAGATAGATTTAAGTTCAAAAGCTGGATCTACCAGGGACTAACTGATGGACTTGAAGTAAGTTTAATAACCTCCATAATTTCTATCTTCTCAAATATGAAATGGAGATTATAATATTATATTTCTCTCAGTATCATAAACCAGTAGCCAGAATATAATAAGAGCTCAGTAAATATTTGTTGAATAAATGCACAAAAAAAGGAATGGAAGAAGGAATAGTCAAACCTAGGAGTTAAAACTCTTGGCAACATATAAGTAATAGTGATATTTTATAAACATTCTCTTGAAGCAAACCAACAAAAACAAAAAAGGTGTGGAGATGAGCTCTCTTTTCTTGTATACTCATTCCTCTCCTCCCTACTCAGATGTGTATAAGTGAATCAGAGTCATTACAGTGAGTGAGAGATAAGGGATATTATAAACTAAATTATGTTCCCTCAAAATGAGTACTGAAATCCTAGCCCCTAGACCTGTAAATGGAGCCCTGGTAGTGCAGTAGTTAAGATTTTGGCTGCTAGCCAAGGGTAGCAGTTCTAATCTACTAGCTGCTCCTTGGAAACCTTATGGGAAGTTCTGCTATGTCCTGTAGGGTCACATGAGTCAGAATCACATCAATGGCAACAGATCTAGTTTTTGGTTTTATACATATAAATACTTGTTTGGAATTAGGGTTTTCTTTGTTATGTTAATTAGGCCATACCTGAGTAGGGTGGATTCTAATAAACATCTCTAAATTACACAAAGAGCAGAATGGACACTGAGATATACATAGGGAGAAGAGGTATATAGAGCACAGAGACAGATGAATCTACCAGGAGTGCTAGCAGCTGGTGGAAGCTGAAACAAACAAGGAAGGACCTCTTCCTGGAACTATGCCCTAATCTGGACTTCTGGCTTTTTAAAGTATGAGAAAATAAATTTCTATTGTTAAGAAGTCACTCACTTGTAATAGTGCTGTCCTTGCAGTATTAGCTAATTAAGATGAGGGGTACGGTTTTAACTCACACTCAGTGGGCCCTCCAATCAGCAAATAAATAGATAAAATTTTGCTAAAATACGCATTAAGCAAATATTTGAAAGTAATGATGGCTCCTCCCATTTAGGACTAATGGTAGGTATAGTATTTTTCTCCATATATATCTGCAACATTTAGTAAAGTTTCTGCTTTTAGCTGTCACAAAGTAGTGATTTAAATGAACTAAACTGACCCTAGATAACCTGCAATCTAAGCTCATATTGCATGTGAAAATAGCCTGCAGAAGAGAGAAAGATCCCAAGTTACCATAAAACAATGTTTCTCAAATGAAGTGGGAACTGCAAACTACCTACAGGCTGTGTGAAAAATGCCAAGCATTCTGATACATGCAATCACACACACAATAGTTGACACGGTGAAAGACAGCTACTAACAGGCAGGTATTTTCACTC
This sequence comes from Heterohyrax brucei, assembly GCA_028571685.1. Lineage (NCBI taxonomy): Eukaryota > Metazoa > Chordata > Mammalia > Hyracoidea > Procaviidae > Heterohyrax > Heterohyrax brucei. The sequence continues at coordinate 152,912,080 of CM053147.1, read as the reverse complement.
TGGAGTGCTGGTAAATGGAAAAGACTGAAGGGGCTGCTTTATGAAATTTTGGGTTAAGGAATCAACACTTTTCTATCGAAACTGTTGCATTGTTTAATTTCATCCTTGCGTTTCTAGACAAAATACTTATGCAACACAGTATGTAACAACTGTCTCAATGCCAAAAGCTAGCAAACATTTTTTTTGCTTCTGTACCCATAGAGTGAATTCTGATTCATAGCACCCCAATGGAATGAAGTAGAACTGCCCTACCCTGGTTGATTTGAACTGCAGGTCTCTTGATTAGCAACTGTAGCACTTCACCACTATGTGACCAGTTTCCTATTGCTACTACAGGGAACTCTAACCAACTGCCCTATACCAGGGTCTCAAACTTCTTTTCTTCAGCACCACTAATACCATTACCTTTCCAGGTATTTCAGCACCTCACTTAGGGCAGGAGAGGCATCCACACGGAGCATTAAGGTGCTCAGCCACTAAAGGAAAGGTTAGAGATTCAAGTCCACCCAAAAGTGCCTCAGAATAAAGGCCTGGAGATCTACTTCTGAAAACAATCAGTGATTGAAAACCCTGTGGAGCACAGTTTTATTTTGACACATGAGTCAGAGTCAACTTGAGGGCAATTGGTTTTTAGTAACAGCTCATGCTTCAGGAACTGCCTGCCCTGTTGAACAGCCGGTCTCGAAGCTCCAAACAGGACAACATTTTTACATCTTGGGATGGCATTGCTAACTGTGAGAGGTCCTAGGAGACTCTCAAAAGCAAAGTTTCATTTATAGGTTGGGGTTGTGTGTCTGAGATTCTGGAAGTTGCTGGGTATTGCAAAAAAGCACATCAGGCTTATCAACTCTTCGTTTTCTTACTGTTTCATAGGCAGTGTCCTTTGCCCCTCATTAATTATCTTCCTCAACATCAGCACCTAGACTTGTCATACTACATCTGATCTCTCATTTGATCAGCTGACCCTCACTTAGTTATTGTTCCTACTCATTCTTTATACTCCACTGAAGAAATTCTCTGCTTCCATTGCTCCTAGCCCATTGCTGCGATTCTTGTTAGCTGCTGTCGAGTCAATTTTGATTCAGGAAAGTCCCCTGTGTTACAAGGTAGAACTGATGCATAGGCTTTTCTTTTTTCTTCTTATGCTTCAAGTGAAAGTTTACAATTCAATTTCTCTTAGGAAAACTTATATTCACTTTGTTATGTGACTGAAAAAGCTGACTACAATGTAGCAGCACATTCCTCTCCACTGTCTATATTCTATATCCATTCAACCATCTCCTGCCCCTTTCTACCTTTTCATCTCACCTCCAGATGGAAACTGCCCATGTAGTCTCATGTATCTACCTGAGCCAAGAAGCAGGCTCATCACCAGTATCATTTTATGTTTCATAGTCCACTTTATTCTTTATATGAAGAGTTGGCTTTGGGAGTGGTTTTAGATTTTGGCTAACAGAGTCTAGGGGCTGTCTCTAAGGTCCGTCCAGTCTCAGATCATCAAGATTGGTCTTTGTCCATGATTTTGAGTCTTACTCTCCATGTTTCCCCTGATCCATCAGGTGTTGTCTGTTATATTCCCTGTCTGGGTTGTCATTAGCGGTAGCCAGGTACTATCTAGTTCTTCTCATCTCAGGTTGATGGAGTCTCTGGTTTATGTCACTCTGTCTCTTAGGAGCATATTTTCTTTTTCTTTTTTTCTTTAATATGACTGAGTGAAAATGTACATTCCCATATAAGTTTACATGCCCACCTATATACGGCCTCCACTGCTCTCCCTGTCTGGTGACAGCACACTATTCCTCTCTGCTTCATGCATGTCTCATCCTCCCAACCACCTCCTTTGCCCTCCTCTCCACCCACTCTCCTTCCTCCAGCCAGAGGTCAGCAGGATGATATCCTATAGATGTATAGAACCATAAACTACATCCAATATATGGTCACTGTGCATCGCCAAGTCCAATCCATTCATGTCTGAAGAGTGGAACTTTATTATGATTTATGAGCAAGGGCAGCATCAGGGCCAGGGTCCGTGCTCCCAGGCGAACCCCGAAACCACTGGACCATCAATTGAGGTCTTTTAGTGGAGATCTCAGGTGCACCCCTTTTTATTCTTGTGTTGCCAGTGGCACAGGAAATGGTCCCAACTCAACTCAGAAGCATATTTTCTTCATGTCTTCAGTGAAATGCCTGTTCGTACCTTTCCCACTTTTTAAATGGGTTGTTATTTTTGTTGAAGTTTTACAGTGTCTTGTAGATTTTGGAGATTAGATGCTGATCAAATTTGCCATGTCTGATTTTTTTTCCTGTCAGTCTGTAGGTTGTGTTTTTATTCTTTTGGTGAAGTCTTTTGATGAGAGTAAGTGTTTGATTTTTAGTAGCTCCCAGTTATCCAGTTTCTCTTCTGGTGTTTTTGCCTTGTTAGAAACAGTTTGTATTCTGTTAATGTAATATGTTTCATCCCTATTTTTTCTCCCATGATGTTTATTGTTTTAAATTTTAGATTATGTCTTTGATACATTTTGAGTTTGTTTTTGTGCATGGTGTAAGGTTTGGGTCTTCTTGAATGTTTTGGTAGTTGAGTATCCAATTATGTCAGTACCATTTCCACAATCAATGGGCTTTGGACATTTCTCAAATATCAGCTACTTATAGATGGATGATTTTATGTTTGGATTCTCAATTCTGTTCCACTGGTATATATATCTGTTGTTGTGCCAGAACCAGGCCGTTAGATCTACATGGCAGTATAATAGTAAAATCAGGTAGTGTGGGGACTTCGACTTTGTTCATCTTCTTCATAACACTATTTATCTGGGACTTCTCCCCTTTCTATATGCTCTTGGTGATTTGTTTCTGCATCTCATTTTAAAAAGCCATTAGAATTTGGATCAGATTGCATTATATCTGTGAACTGCTTTGGATAGAATAAACATTTGCACAAAGTATTATGTCTTCTTATTCATGAGTAAAGTGTGTTTTCCCACTGGCATAGTATAGGTCTTTTACGTCTCTGGTTAAATTTATTACTAAGTATTGTATCTTCTTGGGGACTATTGTAAATGATATTGATTTGGTGATTTTCTCTTCGATATATTCTTGGTTGGTGTAGGGGAATTCAACTGCTTTCTATTTTTGTATGTTTACTTTGTATCCTGGTAATATGCTGAACTCTTCTGTTAGTCACCAGTAGTTTACTTGTGGATTCTTTAGGATTTTCTGTGTATAAAATCGTATCAAGTGCAATAGAGATACTTTTACTTCCTCCTTATTAATTTGGATGCTCTTTTTTTTTCTTTTCATAGCTTAATTGCTCTAGCTGGAAACTGAAGCACAGTTTTGAGTAAAAGTAGTGATAAAGGGCATGCATTTCTGGTTCCCAGTCTCAAGGGGAATGCTTTCTAACTCTCTCCATTTAGAATGATGTTGGCCACTGGCTTTGTACAAATGTCTTTTATTATATTGTACAATTTCCCTTCTAATCCTGTTTTTCTGAGACTTTTCATCATCAGTGGGTGATGGACTTTTCAAATGGCTTTTCTACATAAAGCAGTGAGACAATGTGCTTGCTGTTTTTTTGTTTTACTAGTGTGGTAGATTGCACTGATTGTTTTTCTAATGTTCAACTACCATGCATATCTCATATGAATCCCACTTGACCATGGTTATTTTTTATGTGGTTTTGAATTCTATTGGCTGTTTTTTTGAGGGTTTTTCCATTGACTTTCATGAAGGATATTGGTCTGTAATTTTCTTTTTTCTTTTTAAATTTTTATTTAACATGACTGAGTGAAAATGTACATTCACGTATAAATTTACATGCCCGCCTATATGCAGCTTCCACTACTCTCCCTGTCTGGTGACTGCACACTATTCCTCTCTGCTCCATACATGTCTCATCCTCCCAACAGCCTCCTTTCCCCTCCTCTCCATCCACTCTCCTTCCTCCAGCCAGAGGTCAACAAGATGATATCCTATAGATGTATAGAACCGTAAAGTGCTTCCAATATATGGTTACTCTGCATTGCCAAGACGAATCCATTCCTGTCCAAAGAGTGGACCTTTGTTATAATTTACGAGAAAGGGCAACATCTAGGCTGGGGGCCATGCTCTCAGAGGAACCCCCAAACCGCTGGACCATCAATTGAGGTCTTTTAGTGGAGATCTCATGATGTACCCCTTTTTATTCTTGTGTTGCCAGTGAGACTCCTCTCTGTGAGCTCCATCGTGGCTATCACTGGTGGTGGCCGGGCACCATCCGGTTCTTCCAGTCCCAAGTCCATGTAAGCACCCACTCTCGTGGGTTTCTCTATCTTCTCGGTTGTCTTTACCGTATGTCATTTTGGTCCTTGGTGAGCATCCATTCCTGCTGAGTTGGGACCATTTGCTGTCTCCTTGGATGGCAGCTTGGCAGCTTTTAAGACACCAGATGCCACTCACCTCACCAATGTGGGGTGCAGAGAGCTGTCTTAGCAAAATGCTAGTTGTGCCAATTGGCCTGGAATTCATCTAAGAGTGTGGTCCCCAGCCCCCTACCCCAGCTACTCTATCCTTGCAGTATTGAGTTAAGATGGAAGGAGTACTCAGGTTATGCGGAAGTCCACTTAATGTTTTTCTTGTTTCTAATGTGTGCTATCACCGCTTTCTCCCAAATAGATTTCTAGTAACTATCTAAACTAAGCCCTCCCTCCCTCAGCTTTCCTCCCTCCCCTGCCTTACAGATGTCAAAGAGTCTTTTCTTCTATACACAAGTCTGTTTTTGAGATCTTATCGTAGAGGTCTCATACAGTATTTGTCCCTTTGTCACTGACTACTTGCACTCAACATAACGTCTTCCAGTTGAAACCAGGTTAGGAGATGTTTCCTGAAATCATCATTATTCTTTATCATTGTGTAGTGCTCCATTGAGTATATGTACCATAGTTTACCTATCTACTCTTCTGTTGTGGGGCATCTGGGTTGATTCCATCTTTTTGCTATCGTGGCCTGTGCTGCGATAAACATTCTGGTGCATGTGTCCGTTGGTGTGAAAGGCCTTGATTCTGCAGGATATATTCCAAATAGTGGAATGACTGGGTCAAATGGTATATCGATATCCATTTTTTTAAGGAAGTGCCAAATTGCCTTCCACAGAGGCTGGACGATTTTGCAACCCCACCAACAATGTAGGGTTCCACTTTCTCCACAGCTTCTCCAGCATTTGTTGTTTTATGTTTTCTGGATCAGGGCCAATCTTGTTGGGGTGAGATGGTATCTCATTGTTGTTTTGATTTGAATTTCTTTAATAACTAAAGATCGTGAACATGTCCATATGTGTTTTTTGGCTGCCTGGATCTCCTCTTTAGTGAAGTGTCTGTCCATCTCCTTTGCCCATCGCTTAATTGAATGGTTTATCTTCTTATTGATATTTTGTAGTATCTTATAGATTATGCAGATCAGGTGTCGGTCTGACATAGAGTTGCCAAATATATTTTCCCATTCTGTGGGTGTTCTTTTAAGTCTATTAATAAAGTCTTTGAATGAGCAAAAGTGTTTGATTCTTAAAAATTCCCATTTATCTATTTTCTCTTCTGTTGATTGAGGTTCCTTTGACAGATTTTGGAGTCTGTCCTCATTGTGTATTAAAACTTCCATTGTTGTTTCTACCTTTCCTTGGATGCGCTTTATCATTTTAGGTTTGATATTTAGGTCTTTTATCCAGTTGGAGTTGGTTTTTGGATAAGGTGTAAGATATGGATGTTGATTCAGTGTATTGCAGATAGATAACCAATTTTGCCAGCACCATTTGTTGAAGAGACTGTTTTTACCCCAGTTTAATGTCTTAGGGCCTTTGTCAAATATCAACTGTTCAAAGGCAGATGGTGTCATCACTGGGTTCTCAATTCTGTTCCATTGATCGATCTGTCTGTTCTTGTACCAGTGCCAGGCTGTTTTGACCACTGTAGCAGTGTAGTGTGTTCTAAGTTCAGGTAATGAGAGGCCTCCCAGTGTGTTCTTCTTCTTTAGTAGTACCTTACTTATCCGGGGCTTCTTCCCTTTCCAAACAAAATTGGTGATTTGTTTCTCCATCTCATTAAAAAATGATGCTGGAACTTGTATTACGATTGCATCTTATAAATAAATTGCTTTGGGTAAAATAGACATTTTCACAAGGTTAAGTCTTCCAATCCATGAGCAGGATAGGTTTTTCCATTTATCTAAGTCTCTCGTAGTTTCTTGCAATAAGGGCTTGTAGTTCTCTTTGTAAAGGTCTGTTGTTTCTCTGGTTAGATTAATTCCTAGGTACTTTATCTTCTTAGGGGCTATCGTAAATGGTATTGATTTGAAAATTTCTTCCTTAACAGTCTCGTTGTTGGTATAAAGGAATCTTATTGATTTACTTATGCTTACCTTGTATCCTGAGACTTTGCTGAACTCTTCTATCAGTTCGAGTAGCATACTTATAGATTCCTTGGGGATCTCTGAATATATAATCATATCATCTGCAAACAGGGAGATTTTAACTTCCTCTTTGCCGATGCAGATGCCCTTTATTTGTTCGTCTTGTCTAATTGCTCTGGCTAGAACTTCTAGCACAATGTTGAATAGGAGAAGTGACAGTGGGCAGCCTTGTCTAGTTCCTGATCTCAGGGGAAAGTCTTTCAGTCTCTCTCCATTCAGGATGATGTGGGTAATCGGTTTTGTATAAATGGCCCTTACTGTGTTGAGGAATTTGCCATCTATGCCCATTTTGCTAAGAGTTTTTAGCATGAATGGGTGTTGGACTTTATCAAATGCCTTTTCTACATCAATGGACAAAATCAGGTGATCCTTGTCTTTTGTGTTATTTATGTGGTTAATCACATTAATTGTTTTCCTGATGTTGAACCAGCCTTGCATCCCTGGTATGAATTCCACTTGGTCATGATGGATTATTTTCTTGATATGTTGTATTCTGTTGGCAAGGATTTTGTTGAAGATTTTTGCATCTAGATTCATGAGTGATATCGGTCTCTAGTTCTCTGTCTTTGTTGGATCTTTCCCTGGCTTAGGTATCAGGGTTATGCTGGCTTCATAGAATGAGTTTGGCAGTACTCCATCCCTTTCTATACTGTGAAATAGTCTCAGTAGTATTGTAGATAACTCTTCTCTAAATGCTTGGTAGAATTCTGCTGTGAAGCCATCTTGGCCCGCACTTTTTTTGGTTGGCAGTGTTTTGATGACCTTTTCAATCCTTTCCTTTATGATGGGTTTATTAAGTTGTTCTCCTTCACATTGTGATAATTTGGGTTGGTGGTATGAGTCAAGGAATTTGCCCATCTCCCTTAGGTTTTCAAATTTGTTATAGTACAGTCTTTCATAGTATTCTGTTATGATATTTTTGATTTCTGTTGCATCTGTGGTGATAACTCCCCTCTCATTTGTAATTTGGGTTATTTGTTTCCTTTCCTGCTTTTCTTTAGTAAGTTTAGCCAGTGATTTATCAATTTTGTTGATCTTTTCAAAAAACCAGCTTTTGATCTTTTCAATTTTTTCAGTTGTTTTTCTATTCTCTAATTCATTTAGCTCTGCTCTAATCTTTATGATCTCATTTCTTCTGATGCCCAAGGGGTTCCTCTGTTGTTGTCTTTCCACTTGTTCAAGTTGTAGAGTTAGTTCCTTGATTTGGTTTCTTTCTTCCTTCCAGATGTGTGCATTTATGGAGATAAACAGATCTCTGAGCACTGCTTTGGCTGTATCCCATAGGTTCTGGTAGGAAGTGTTTTCTTGCTCATTGGAATCCATGAATTTCTTTATTTCATCCTTGATTTACCCTATAACCTATGTTTTTTTGAGCAAGATGTTGTTCAGTTTCCAAGAGTTCCACTTTCTGTCTATGTTTTTTCTGCTATTGATTTCAACTTTTATGGCTTTATGATCTGAGAAGATGCTTTGCAGTAATTCAATGGTATGGATTTCGTTGAGCATTGCATTATGGCCTATCACATGATCAATTCTGGAGAATGTTCCATGTGCACTGGAGAAGAAGATGTAATTGTCTGCTGATGGGTGGAAAGTTCTGTATATATCAATGAGGTTTAGTTGGTTAATTGTGGCAATGAGGTCTTCTGTATCTTTACTGAGCTTTTTTCAAATGATTTGTCTAGTAATGAGAGTGGAGTGTTAAAGTCTCCCACTATTATTGTGGAGTCATCTAACTCTCTTTTGAGCATAGTCAGTGCTTCTTCAACATATTTAGGTGCTCTGACATTAGGTGTATGAATATTTAATATAGTTAAGTCTTGCTTGTGTACTGAACATTTCAGCTATAGTGCCCATCTTTGTCCACGATGGTGAATTTGACATTAAAATTGGTTTTGTCTGAGATTAGAATTGCCACCCCTGCTCTTCTTTGTTCATTGTTGGTTTGATATATATTCTTCCATCCTTTAATTTTCAGTTTGTTCCTGTCTTTAGGTCTCAAGTGAGTTTCTTGTACACAACATATGGATGGGTCGTGTATTTTGATCCAAGATGACACTCGGTGTCTGTTTACTGGAGCATTCAGTCCATTCACATTCAATGTAATTATTGATAGGTATGTGTTCAGTGCTGCCATTGTGATATGTTTATTTTTATGTTGATGTTTTCTCTGTTGTTCTGATTAGTCTGTTCTGGGACACTCTTTTTTGTGAGTTGATTTTTAACCTTTTTCAGAGCTGGTTTTATAGTTCTTGAGACTCGTGTGTTAGATTTCTTGAAATGGTTTGATACATCTTTGTTGTGCTTACAGCTGCCCCTATGAACCCCCTTAATAAACTATTTATGAACCCAATTTTAATTACTACCAGTCTTGTCATCTTCCTCTCCATCTGGAAGGACTATAATGACTGTAATACATCCCTCTTTTTATTATGATGACACCATAGTTTTCATGACGATCACTGGATTGCTTCTTTCCATATCAAAGCTGTGATTGACTTTGGAGCCTTCCCTAAATGAGTAGAGTATTGATTAGTGTGTCGTTCTAAAATACAAAGTTAGTGGTTTCGTTCTTCTAAGCCAAAGCTAAGAACTTCTTTCAATATTTCTTGTAGTTTGGGTTTGGTTTTCACAAAGTCTCTGAGTTTCTGTGTATCTGGGAATGTCTTAATTTCATTTTCATATTTGAAAGATAGTTTTGCTGGATACAGAATTGTTGGTTGGAAGTTCTTTTCCTTCAAGACTTTGAATGTGTCGTGCCACTGTCTCCGTGCCCGCATGGTTTCTGCTGAGAAATGTGACGAGAGCCTACAGGGCTTCCCTCTGAATGTTAGCTTTGCCTTGAGTCTTGCTGCCTTTAAGCGTTGCTGCTTGTGTTTCATTTTGTTAAGCTTGATTATAGTATGTCTTGGAGTCTTTCTTTTGAAATCTATATTGGGCGGCATACGACATGCATCTGAGATGTCTATATTCTCTTCCTTCATGATTTCTGGGAAGTGTTTTTTCATCAGCTCAGCAACAATACTCTCTGTGTTCTCAGATGTCTCACCCTGTTCAGAGACTCCAATTAATCAAAGGTTGTTCTTCTTAATAGAGTCCCACATGCTTCTTAATGTTTCTTCATTTTTCTTGTTTCTTTTTTCTGATTTCTGCCCATAGATGCTGGCATCAGTAGCTCTGTCTTCTTAGTCGGAAATTCTTTTCTCCATTTGTTCCATTCTGTTTTCTTGGCTTTGCATGGAAGTTTCTATGTCTTTGATTTTGTTCTTGATCGGTTGGATTTCAGAGTACTGGTGTTCCATAAGATCGAAGAACTTGCTTAATATTTTGTTTTATTCTGCTGCATTTTGTGTAAGGTCTAGAAGGGCCCTGTATATAATCAATTTGTATTTACTTCCTGATGCTTTCATAAAAGTTTCTTCATCTGGAAAACTCCTTGGTTGCTTTGTTTGGGAGCCTTCTTAAGCCATGAGTGATTGCTTGTATACCATAATTGTCTGTTGCTTTTTGGGTCCCGTGTGAGTATATAGAGGCTGGAAGAGGTACTGTGAGGACAGATTGCAAATGTTTCTCTCGGCTGTATTCCAATGTAAAGGAAAAGTTATCTCACCAGTTCACAAGTCAGTTATGTTTTCAGGTGTAGAGGTCCCTCTTCTCATCTGAGGAAAAAAAGTCAAAATGTTGTGTTTACCTTCTGTCCTTCCGTTAGAGCCGGGGCTAGCCAGGAGCGGGAATCAGCGAAAGGGAGGAGGTTTTTTGCTGAGTGGTATGAAGTCCCAATTAACAGCTCTGTGCCGTGTCCTGAGGCTGATTAGGTGATCAGAAGGCTCTGTTTGATTGTCAATTCAGGTCTTGGTTTCCAGAGGGATATAAGGAGACATGAGCTTAGTCCAACAACTTGACTCCACCCCTCTCATTTCTTATTTGTTCCCTTTCCTGTTTTTCTTCCGTAAGTTTAATCAGTGGTTTGTCAATTTTGTTGATTGTTTCAAAAAACCAGCTTTGGGTGTTTTCAATTGTGTCTATTGTTCTTCTATTCTCTAATTCGTTTAGTTATGCTGTAATCTTTATGATGTGTTTTCTTCTGGTGCCTGAGGGGTTCCTCTATTGTTCTCTCTCTGTTTCTTCAAGCTGTAGGTTTAGTTCTTTGATTTGATCTGTTTCTTCCTTCAGATGCGTGCATTTATGTAGAAAAACTGACCTCTGAGCACTGTTTTGGTTATATCCCATAGGTTCTGGTAGGGAATATTTTCCTTGTCATTCAAATCCATAAATTTCTTTATTTCATCCTTGATTCCTGCTATAACCCATGGGTTTTTGAGCAATGTGTTGTTCAGTTTCCATGTGTTCCACTTTCTGTGTTTTTTTCTGCTATTGATTTAGACTTTTATGGCTTTATGATCTGGGAAGATGCTTTGGATTATTTCAGTGGTATGGATTTGTTTGAGAATTGCTTTATGTCCTAACACATGGTCTATTCTGGAGAATGTTCCATATGCACCAGAGAAGAAAGTGTATTTGTCTGCTGATGGATATAAAGTTCTGTATGTGTCGATGAGGTCTAGTTGGTTAACTGTGGCAATGAGGTCTTCTGTGTCTTTCCTGAGCTTTTTTCTAGATGACCTATCCAACATTGAAAGTGGAGTGTTGAAGTCTCCTATTATTGTGAAGTGATCTATCTCATATCTGAGGGCAGTCAGTGATTCTTAGATGTATTGTACTACTCTAATATTAGATGCAGAAATATTTAATATTGTTATGTCTTGCTTATGTGTTGAACCTGTCAGCAGTAGTGTCCATCTTTGTCTATGACGGTGGATTTAACTTTAAAATCTATTTTATCTGAGATTGGAATTGCTACCCCTGCTCTTCTTTGTGTACTGTTAGCTTAATATATATTCTTCTATCACTGAATTTTCATTTGTTCCTATCTTTAAGCCTTGGGTGAGGTTCTTGTAGGCAACATACAGATGGGTCGTGTCTTTTGATCCGAGATGTCACTCAATGTCTGTTTACTGGAGCATCCAGTCCATTCACATTCAGTGTGAATATTGATAGATGTGTGTTCACTGCTGCCATTGTGATATGTTTATTTTTGTGTTGTTGTTTTCTCTATTGTTCCTATTAATCTGTTCTGGGACATACTTCTCTGTGAGTTGATTTTTTACTTTTTTCAGGGGTGGTTTTGTGGTTGTTGAGACTCCTGTATTATGTTTCTTGATTTGATATGCTATATCTTTATTTTGCTTTTTGGCTGCCCCTAAGAGCCCCTTGATAAACTATGTATAAACCCAATTTCAATTACTACCGTTCTTATCACCTTCCTCTCCATCTGGTAGGACTATAATGACTGTGGTACATCCCTTTTTTTAATATGGTGACATCATAGCCTTCATGTTATGATCACTGGATTCTTTCTTTCACTATCATAGTTTTGATTGAGTTTGGAGACTTCTCTAAGTGAGTAGGATTCTGGGTGATGTGTCCTATATTTGCTTCTAAAGTACAAAGTTAGTGGTTTTGTTCTTCTAAGCCAAGAGATTTTTTCCATGTTTCTTGTAGCTTTGGTTTGGTTTTTACAAAGTCTCTGTGTTTCTGTTTATCTGTGAATGTCTTTATTTCATTTTCATATCTGATAGTTTTGCAGGTTATATAATTGATGGTTGGAACTTCTTCTTCTCCAAGGCTTTGAATGTGTCATGCCACTGTCTCCATGCCAACATTGTTTTTGCTGAGAATTCCAAAGAATGCCCATAGGGTTTCCCTCTGAATGTTAGCTTTGCTTTGTGTCTTGTTGCCCTTAAGAATTTCTGCTCATGTTTCATTTTGTTAAGCTTGTTTATAACGTCTCTTGGAGTCTTTCTTTTGAGATATATATTGAGTGGCATTCAATATACATCTTGGATGTCTATATTCTCTTCTTTCATAATTTCTGGGAAGTTTTCTGTCAGCAGCTCAGCAACTCTCTGTGTTCTCATGTGTCTCACCCTGTTCAGGAACTCCAGTTAATCATAGATTGTTCCTCTTAATAGAGCCCCATGGGTTTCTTAACACTTCTTCAGTTGTCTTGTTTCTTTTTTCTGATTTTTCCTCATAGATGCTGGAGTCGGTAGCTCTGTCTCTCAAGTTAGAAAGTCTCTTTTCCATTTGTTCCATTCTGTTTTCTTGGCTTTGAATTGAAGTTTCTATGTCTATGATTTTGTTCTTGATCTGTTGGATTTCAGAGCACTGGTGTTCCATGAGATTGAACAGCTTGCTTAATTTTTCATTTTGCTCTGCTGCATTTTGTACAAGGTCTAGGAGAGCTGTCTATATAATCCTTTGTATTCATCTTCCAGTAGTTTCAGAAAGGTTTCTTAATCTGGGAAGTTCTGTGGTTCTTTCTTTTGGGGGCTTCTTAAGTAATGAGTGATTTCTTGGTTATGCTTTTACCCAGAGTTTGTTGTTTTGGGGACATCATGTGAGTCAATAGAGGCTGAGAGAGATGCTGTGAGGATGGACCACAGTTGTTTCCCTAGGCTGTCTTAAAATGAGAGGTAAAGAGTATCTGACAAGTTCCAAAGTCAGTCAGGTTTTCAGGTGTATAGGTCTGTCTTCCCAGCACATGTCTATATTGCACTCCAGATGTTATAAACTAGCTCAAAATACAGAAAGGCTGCTGCCCTGCTGGCATTTGCTGTCAAGCCCCAGCTATAAGTGACACTGTGTAGAATGCTACTTTTCTGCTGGAAAAGTGCTCTCCTCTGGGCAGGTGCTGCTTCTCAGCCTAGGAACTAAATCCAGCTGGGGCCTCCAGTGGATCAAGATGGCATCCTTCTGAAGCTTGTCACTACCTCAGTACTGGCTAGTACATGTCAGAGGCAGAAAGAGCGGCCAAAGGTGCCAAGATGCACAGAGTCTAAAGCCAGCCTCTCAAAACATGGCAATTTTGCTTGCCAATCCCACCAGCAGTGCATCTGAGATTAGCAGCTAGAAAAGTCCCAGCTCCACTCACTGGCTAAGAAAGAGAAAAAGAAAATAAAATAATGAGTTATCTTCAGTCTGTGCAAACATGTGCTCACTGAGAGTCACATCAGCAAAAGAGAGGAAGTTTTGCATTTAGTGACATGTGGTTCAAATTACCAGCCCTATGTGATATCCTAGGGCTCGCTAGGTGTCCTGAGGCTCCGTTTTATTATCAGTTCAGGTCTTGATTTCTAGAGGGATTTAAAGAAATGTGTGTTTAGTCTGCCATCTTGACTCCACCCGTCTGCTATTATTGATTTTCTAATGGAAGAACTTCCTTCAGTATTTCTTATGATTTTGAATTAGTTTTTGCAAAGTCTCTAAGCTTCTGTCATATTTGAGAAACAATTTTGCAGGATATGCAATTCTTGGTTGGAAGTTATTTATTTTTTTTCCTTCAGGGCTTTGTATGTGTTACCCCAGTATCTTAAAGCCAATATGATTTCAGCTGATTAGTTGGGACTCAATCTAATGGACTTTTCCTTACAAGTCAGTTTTGGCTTAAGACTAGCTGCCTTTAAGAGCCTCTCCTTTTGTTTCATTTTATTAAGCTTAGTTATAATATGTCTTGGTGTCTTTCTCTTGGAAGCTACCTTTTGTGGAATTCAGAGAGTATCTCAAATGGCTGTGTTTTCTTCTTTGATGTCATGGAAATTTTCTGTAAGCAGCTTTTCAATAATTTTCTCTATATTTTCTACTATTCCTCCCTGTTCTGGAACTCCAATTACTCATAAATTGTTCTTCTTGATAAAGTCCCACTTAATTCTTAATGATTCTTAATTTTTTCTGATTCCTGCTCAGAAATCCTAGCGTCATTTGTTTTATCTTCAGTCTTGCTAATTCTCCATTCTCTTATTCTCTTTCCTCAATCCTGCTCCTTTGGCTTTCAATTGAATTGTCTGTGTAATTTCATTATTTATCTGCTGAATTTCAGATCACTGGTGTTCTAGCAATTCACATAGCTTGTTTATTTCTCATTTTGTTCTGTTATACTTCATCTAATCTCTGTCCAAGATCTATAAGGGCTCTGTATATAATTCTTCCTTATTTTACCTCCAATAGTTTCAGGAAGTTTTCTTCATCTGCAAAGGTTTTTGATTCTTTATTTTGGAAGTTTTCCAGAGCCACAGTGGTCTGCTTCTTTAAATAGTTAAAATTGATTGTTGTTTTCAAGCCATCAGAAAGTTGTTCAGGTTCTCCAGTGTCACACCAGCAGAAACTGACATAACTCAGAGAAGTGAAGGGAGACGGATGCTATTGCACTTGACTACCAGCTGCCACTGTGTTCTCTACATGCAGCTATCTTAAGAATAGCTTCTCTGCTGAGAGAAACACTGTCCAGTCAGGTGCTTCTGAGTGTGGCAACTAGTGCCAGCCAAGCCCTCAGGCACAGCAGACCCCTCTTCCCAGCTGACAAAAATGACATCCTACCTGTGTCACTTCTCCTGCACCGCATCGGCAGAATCTTTGGCAAAGCTTTGAGATGTGAAGGTGGAAGAACACTGATGCACTTGGCCACTGGCCTCCCCTGTGTTCTATGGACATGGCTGTCTTAAGTACAGCATCTGTGCTAAGAGAAACACTATCCATTTGGTGCTGCTGCTCAGCATGTCAGCTGGTAGCAGCCAGGCTCTAAGGTGTAGCAGCCTTAGTCCCAGTCTCTCAGCTGAAAAAGATGGTGTTCATTCCTGTAAGCCTCTCCACTACCATACCAACAGAAGTAGGATCCTTTGTGCTGCCACCTTGCCTCTGACAAAGATGATTTTTCCCCTTCCTGTTGACCAGTCTGATCTCACAA
Source organism: Heterohyrax brucei (assembly GCA_028571685.1). Lineage (NCBI taxonomy): Eukaryota > Metazoa > Chordata > Mammalia > Hyracoidea > Procaviidae > Heterohyrax > Heterohyrax brucei. The sequence continues at coordinate 152,896,839 of CM053147.1, read as the reverse complement.
CTTTCTGCCTGATTTGGGGGCTTCTAAAATGTCCACTCTGTTGCATTCAGTTGTTTTCCTAGGCCTTAGTTCTTAGAGGGAATCCAGGAAATGTGTGACTAGTCTGCCATCTTAGCCCTGCCTCCCAGCATTCACTTCTGATCTTAAAAATATATGTTTTAAAATATACATCCTTTGCTATAGGATAATAGAAATTGATACAAAGCACCTACTTGAGAAGTATTGCAATATAGGTCAGAAATCACCTAAACAACACTTTGAGGCCATTAAATGCCATGTTATTTGTTTATATTTTAATTTTACTAAGGTCATATGGTACATTCACCATGTTTTACAAAGCACCTCCAACATGTGCTAGAACAATATTTGTTTTAAAAATATGTTATTATTTGCGTATCTAACTTGCCATGAGTAGATTTTACTCAAGGACAGTGAGTTTGGTTTTGGTTTTTTAACTCTGTGTGTGTGCTGAATGAAAGATTTGTAAAGATTATTTGTAATGTCATAAATTCTGATGAATTTTTCTGCCTAATTAATTTGATGCTAAATTTATGAGTATAACTGTGTTTTCAGACCTTTTCAATTTCACAATTTCAGATGGGAAACCCATACCTTGGATTTGCAAATGAGACATTACTAGACTTTTACCCTGGCCCCAGCAATCAATAGCTGTGTGTCCTTGGACAAACTACTTTATCATCTTCTTTCTTCTCATATAAATGGGTGTTAAAAATGCACACTTTCTGGAGATATTACAATAGTAGCTAGAAAAGTCCTGAGGAGATGCTCCAATGTAATAGGAAATTACCAATTATATGAATGGAATTAAACAGCTGTATATTATATTATATTGTATTGTATTGTATTATATTATATCTTACTAGATAATAAACTCCTTCATTAGAGTAAAAGCTCCTTAAGGTTGCATTTACATATTTTTTGTTTGCATCCAGTGTTAAACAGTATAAAACTTTTTCCATAGTGTTGATTTCAACTCATAGCATACTATACGACAGATTAGAACTGACCCATAGGGTTTCCAAGGCTATCAGCCTTTATGGAATCAGAGTGCTGCATCGTTCTCTCACAGATCTGCTTGTGGATTCAAATCACTGTGCCACTAGGTCTCCACTCTATAGTATAGTTTTGTTAAATTAAATTGAATTACATTGAAAACAGAGAAATTCAGTCAAGAGATAAAAAGATATTGGAACCATTTGAGATCTCTTTTGAAAGAAAATCCTAGAATCCATATCTCTCCTGCTTAGGGTAGAAACATGTCCTTCTGGCCTCAGAGTGCTCTAGTGGGCATTAGTGGATATGAACTTGAAATCTCTTCTTGTTCTGTGTTCTAATGAATTTGTTAAAGTGGGAAATTAATAGTATTAATAAAATGATGGCAATCATAATCATAAAACCAAAGACCTAGCTCATAGGAATGAGCTGTGAATTAAACAATACCAATACATATCTCATTTTGTATTTAATGAGGTAATTGTGATTCACTTTGCACCAGTTTTCAGGATATCCTGTTATACTCACTTACAGTTGCTTTAACCAAAGGATATTTTCTCATTATCCCGTAATTGTTACTAAGGAGAAGAATGTCACCGATTTTAAAGTGACAGGTATCCCCTACTGGAAGAAAAGAACAGTTATCATGGTAGGGCTTTTCCCTCAAGAGGAGATTCATATTACTTTTGAGAGGAATTTGGGAACTGAAAGCATACTATAGCTCGCTGTAAATCAGCTACCTTTGCTGCATGAACCATTCAGAAACGGAGAATAGACCCTACATGTTATAAAAAGCAAAAGTCTATCTTAATCTGCTCTTTCTGACGTTCAAAATGCTAATTTTAACTGCAATTGTGAATGTTATATCCTTCTGTTCTACCTTCTAAGTGGGCTTACTCTTGATGTAGAAGCAGCCTGCAGCTGGTGTCCAGTATCTTCCAACATACTTTTTTTTTTTTTAACATAAATTATGTTAGGCAACCTAGCTAATAAGTGAAAATGCATTTTTTCACTCCCTTGGGGTACTGTATTTACATAAGGGCATAGAGGGCAGAAGAAAATGGTCTGAAATGTGTGCTTTGTTTCCCTCAAGAGTTATGGGAAAATGTCTAGCATACCAGTACAAGGGGTTCTGCTGCCTGCTCAGGAGCAGCATGTGTGCCTGGTGTGCTTAAACCCCCTAACAAGCAAATCATAGATCTTTTATGCTGACAATGACTTAACAAAGTGATTTATTATAACTATAACCTATTACAAACCAATGATGTTAAAATAGTCTTGGTCATTTATTGTGCTTTTCTTGATGAAGCGTCTTTTAAGTGCTTAAATCTTTGGTGAGATTCCCAGACAAGCCCTAGTAACTTTGGCCATCAGGATAGGTCCAACCTAGAAATAACTGCCTGGAAACAAGGAAACCAGAAGGTACTGTTAAGAGGGGAGGAAAAGAAAAAAGGGAGGAGGAAGAGGCTTAGGGACTACCTACCATCATTTGCAGAGTGCCTGCTGAGGAGCTATAAGGGCATAGTGGTTAAAGCTTTTGACTGTCAAATGAAAAGTTGGCAGTTCAAAGCCAACAGCAACTCCCAGGAGAAGGATACAGCAGTTTGCACCTGTAGAGATTTACAACCCTGGAAACTCTGTGAGGTCACTGTGAGTCAGAGTTTACTCAACAGTAGTAGGTTTGATTTGGGGGTTTGTACACCTACTGGGTGCAGTGTTCCTTTCCACAACTATAGACAGGATGCCCTTAACCTCTTCGTACAGATCACCAAAGGCTCAGTTGGTCTTTACAAAGAGGTGCAGGAAAGAACAGTTGTTCTGAGATTCTACTGGAAGCTGACACAGGTTAATCATTCCTGTAGATTATAGATAGCTAGGATATGTGATTCCATTCAGTTTTGTAAAAGTTAACCCCACTGTCCACAGTGTGTCTCAGTTTTAAGTTTGAGACCTTCTGTAAAAAAGTGTATGTTTTTTTGCAGCTGTGATAACTGTGATGATTTCGTCCTCTTTCATTGCAGCTTTCATCTGAGAAAATAAAATAAACAGTAATTACCCAACCATAATATGAAATTTACAGTTGAATAAATGAAGCATTTGAATCTTAATGACTTGTGCAGGGCGATATAGTGGTTAGTGACAAACCAAGAATCTAAGGATCTGAACTCCCAGTACCTTGTTTTAACTTATGTGCAGTAGAATATTGAAACAGAACATTATTACATGAATCTTATCTTTTAAAAAATACACTCTACAGACATGGTTAAGAAAATATGATTCATTGAGTTTTATTGGCTTTAAACAGGGAATGAGATGGAGGTACAGGGGAAAAAATCTGGAAAGAAGAAGGAGAAGCAGAACATGTTCCTGCAGAGGTGGGAAAATTCTTTGTAGTCTGCACAGTCTCATTTAGCATTTATGTACATCCTTGAGGATCAAGTGAACACTGATTCTTAGTCCTCAGCTCTGAGTCAGGACTCTGGCTAGGCATGCTATTTCCAAGGCATTCTTTCAGTTATATTTCTTCCATCCTGTCTCAAAACTTGTCTTCCCTGGGTTCTCTAGCTTAAAGCTCTACTCTTAGGTTGACTATAGGGAAAATGTTAACTTTGGGATTAACTCTGAATCTTTGATGAGGAGCTCACTTCTTAGTTTTAGGTAGAAGTTTAGTAAACATAAATTAAATGAAAGGAAGAAAGGGAAGAATGGAGAAAGAAAGAACAGTGAATAAACGGTAATACAGAGGTTGTTTAAGAAGCCCTTTGGGGCTACCCATTCCACCACTGCCTAACTGGTGCTACCAAATTATAGTACTTCTCTTAAAGTCTCAGTTCTTCATCAGTAAAAATGAAAATTGTAACAGCGTGTACTTAAAAGATTCAATGAGATGATACACAATTCTTATCTCACTTTTGTCACAATAGTAATTGTTAACTATTATTTATATTAACAGTAACAAGAATAACATATCTCACAATGGCTAATATTGTGTTAGAATGAATGTTTTCCTGATTAATTTTTTGTCTCAATTTACTTCTGCAACAGCTAAAAAGAAACAAGCATCCAAAGGTGGAATTTAGCTCACAGGTAGAGAGGCAGGCTCATGGGAGAGGAATTTTCACTGAAGAAGGTTTTTTTTAGCATCCCTCAACCCAGACACAAAGTCATTCCTGAGAAGGAAAATAACATTAAGCTATTCAAATATGCTGTACTTAATATTTCCAGCCAGTGATTTGATGAGACAAAATTTTAATTTATTGTCTAAAATGAAATTGCAAAATTAAGGGCAGATTTTGTACAACTTTTAACCTCCTGGACCTCAGAACCCTGACAATGTTTCCGTGGGTACTACATTGATTGATAATGATAAAATCTACTTAAAATTATTTTAAATGTCCTAAGCCTTGTTGTATTTCATCTCTCACTATGAAAGTTTCCTCTTAGAATAAAAGACTTAATTTGTTTTCTTCATTATCCTTCTGTATTACTATCTGTCCATAATAATATGTCATAATGTGACTTAATTGGTATCCATATTCTCTGGATGGCTTTAAAAGAGGCACTAATTGTATTCTAAATTGTGTATTTCTATATCTTAATTAGTCAGGGATATCTATGCGATATATAAATGCACCATTTTGCATAGATTTTCCTTCTATTGTCATCCATTAGGCAATTTAGTCTGCTAGATTTCCAACTAACAATATCCTTAAAAAAAAAAGGGAAAAATGCAGCCAGAATTCAGGAAAACTGAACCATTGAAGATTTTATACTTTAAAAGAAAGAAAAGGCGTGACCTTGAAGACTAAGATGTGCCTGATCCAAGCCATGGTATTTTCAGTCACTTCATAAGCATGCAAATGAAGGACGGTGAATAAGGAAGACAGAAGAACTGATGTCTTTGAATTCCTGTGTTGGAGAAGAATATTGAATGTACCATGGAGTGCCAAAAGAATGAATAGATCTGCTTGAAAGGAGTACAACACCTAGAGTACTCCTTCGAGAGGCTCATGAGGCTGAGATACAAGAAAAGCCAAACCTTTCCTTTGAGTCCTCTAAAAACAAATATCCAGAAAAAAAACTGAACAGATTATATGTAACTTTCTAGGAGTCCAGAACATCATAGGAAAAGTTGAAAAATCAACGGATAAAAGAGCGTAGATTCAGAAGTACCCAGATTAGCCTGACCTGACCCACTAAGAATTTGCACCCCACAGGAGGGCCTGCTACTGCCAGCAGGGTGAACAAAGTATTGGAGTTCAGAAAATACCTTCCTCAGTGGATAGCTTCAGACACTCATGCCTCAGAACAGCAGAAGAGTCCCATGTGGTCATCAAAAGCTAAGTGTTTACAGACATGTGTGGAGCTAAAATTTTCCTTTGGGCTAAGCCTCTCTCCTTTTCCCAGCATTGCCCCTGCCTTCGCTGTGCCGCACCAGGTGCCAGTTTATGACACTCTACCTGGGCCAGAACTAGGATCTCTTATGCATGCTCTGAGTTGTTCTCCCAGACTTGGAGCCAGCCAAGCCAAGTGTTGTCTAGTCGGGTCCAACTGATGGCAGACATGGAGAGAGAACTATTGAACAAACAAGAAAAAAATAAAATCTGTCAGCTCCTTAAGCTGGAAACTCAAAGTGGAAACAGGTCTTTTGCCTAGGTGCAGACAGTTGTCAATATGTACAACCAATATTCTGTGCCTACACCAATCATCCCTGCCCAGCTAGAACTATAGGAGACAGCACATACCTTAGTAACCAACTACCCAGGCTTCTGAGCTGGATGCATACAAGAAAAGTAAATGAAACCCTGAGCCCTCATGCCTAGTAACAGTTCTAACCACTTGGTGATAGGATGTTAGAATTTCTAAGACACCAATAACCAAACTAGTTGACACAACCAGCCCATTTGGAAATTTCAAAACAAAACAAAAAAATTAGAACACAGTAATCAAACATAAATAAATTGCAACTTTCTGATGGCTTGGAGCCAACAGTCAATAACAAACCAGTGAAAGAGACAGACCACAATGACTTCAGAAAGCTACCAAAACAAAGAGTCTAAAAATTTTTCAGATAAAGGATACTTCTTAGAATTATCAAAGGTAAAATACAAAAGATTCATATTCAGAGCTCTGAAGGAGATCAGGCAAAGTGCAGCAGAGCATAATCAAAAAGTAAACAGGCTATAAGAAATAGTTTTTTAACAATGATCTGAAATTCAGAAAATTAACATAAAATTACAAAATTAGACTCAGTAGAAAGTCAAAGAACAGGGTTGAGGCAGTAGAATGCAGAATCAGTGAGACTGAAGGTAAAGCAACCGACACCGATATACTTGAGGGAAAATCAGATAAAATAATTTTTTTAAAAAATGAAGAAATAAACTCTATCAAGAGAAATAAACTGCAATTGATTGGAGTGCCAGAATATGTGTGTGTGTGTGTGTATGTGTATATATACATATATATATATTTATATATATATATATATATAAAGGAAAATACAGAAATTCAGAGTGCTCCTTGAAAGCAAAGATGACAAGACTATGTCTTACATACTTTGGACATATTGTCAGGAAGAATCAGTCCCTTGAAAAGGACATCATGCTTGATAAAATATAGTATCAGAGAAAAGAGAAAAACCCTCATCAAGACAGGTTGATACAGTGACTGTAACAGTGGGCTCAAACATGACAATGATTGTGGGCATGGCATAGGACTGGGCAGTGTTTCAGTCTGTAGTACATGGGGTTACTGTTGGTGAAAACCAACTTGGCATTACTTAACAACAGTAGAATACTTTTAAAAATCTGAGAAATTGGTTAACAATTCTTTCATTGAAATTTTTTTGTCCAGCCAGTTCTAATTCATAGGAATCCCACTTGTGCAGAATAGTTCCATAGGGTTTTCCATAGTCTGGAGCTTTCAGAAGCATATGATCAGACCTTTCAATTGGGGTGCCTCTGGCTGGATAGGAACTACTAAGCTTTCAGTTAGTAGTCCAGAGCTTAACTTTTTGCACTACCTAGAGACTGCAGAGTGACCTTAGGTTAATTCTTGATTTCAAACAGATGCATCATTTAACTTTGAGACTAGACCTGTTCTCAGCAGTACACTCCAAAGATATCTTGATCCAGATATTAACATTTGAGTTGCAGAACGTTATGCCATTATGGCCTCCACTGTGGCTCTTGCCTGAACCTGCAAAATATATGGTCCAAAACCCAAACATACAAGTAAATATTTTTCATTAAAAGCAGTCTATTAGTCTTCTTCATTAAATCCTTTTTTTCCCAATTTAACAGCATCATTATGAAATGTTCAAAGCCTCCTGTAATAAATGCATTAGCACTTATCCATCTGGAGTCCTGGCGACAGCCACTAAATAGTTGGAACACCTCTCATATGTCAGATCTTCCCTCCCACAAGGTGTATGGAAAGGCACTATTGTGATCTAAACCAAAATTCTACACAGAAATGTGTTGCAAGTACATGTACAAAATTGATATGTTTTTAGAATGAAGAGCATCTTGAGGTTAGGAAGTCTTATGTTTAGCTACTGTTGGAAGAAAAACAGTCTCATACATTTTGGCTACTGAAAATAATCACTACTTCTGTGGCTAAAAGGGGTGATGAGCAAGTCTGGTGTGAAAGTGAATTCACTTGATTGCCTGGAGATGACATTCTCTATCCCTGATTCATTATTTCTCTTATCCTTTGTCGTCAAGTGGTCACTTCCTCTTGTTAAAACCCCAGGAGAGCTAGAAGGTGCTTGACAAGGGCGAGGAATATCCAGAGGAAACCAGCACTCTTTCTACGTTTTTAGAGAGAAGATTGTCATCTGTAAATAACGAAACATTTGAAAGTAAACCATGCCTCTAGGGTATAAATGAAAAGTGAAGGAATGTCTAGCATTCTGATTTGCTCAGTCTTCCACTCAGACAGGTATTCTCTGGAATGAGTAAAATGGCTAGCTGTAAGGAACTTGCAGTGCTAAAGTTCTGTATTACATTAGCACAACTATGGCTGCTTTCTAGTGCTAAAACTCACAAGGACTAAAGATACCTGTCATCTTTATCTGCCTTCCATTTTGGATGAGTCAATGCAATTCAGGGAACCACCATGGATACCATGAAATTTATTATTTTTGTGTTGTATTTGACTGGTGTCGTATTTCAACATATTCTAAAATAAATGCTTTAATCTTCAGTGAAGGGAGAGCAGTAGGTTAGGATTTAAGACACCTAGGTTCTAATTCTATCTCCACTCTCTGAAATCGGTAAGCTTCATTTCTCTTAACTGTAGAATGGGAATAATAATACCTATCTGGTAAACCTTAGGGGAGAGTCTGTAATAACAACTGCAAAAAGTGTTTGTGCAAGTGATTTCAAAAACAATAACCCATTAAATAAATGTAACACAGAGCTTAGATTCTTTTTTCCAAGTCTCAAAACTGCCATTAAGAAGTCTTACATCTGTTTTTGTTTTCTCTCGTGAAGAGGCATATCTGCCTTCCTCTCATTTCTATTTAAAGAAATACTTTTGAGAAACTGTATGTAGAAACTGCAGAATCTAAAATGGGAACAGGTGCACATGAAGTGAGGAATCTGTGGGTGATGCAAACAGTTAGGGTATTCAGCTACTAGCCCAAAGTTTGGAGGTTCCAGTCTGTCTAGCAGTGCCTTGGAATAAAGGCCTGGCAATCTCCTTCCAAAAACACTCATCACCAAAAACTCAATGGAGCTAACTTCTGCTCTGATACATGTAGGGTTTCATACAACATCAGCTAGTTTATATGTGCAATGAAGGCTGATGTCATGGACTGAATTATGTCCCTAAAAATATGTGTAATAGTTTGACTAGGCCATCATTCCCAATAGTGTGTCATTGTCTACCATTTTGTCATCTGATATGATTTTCCTATTTGTTGTAAATCCTATCACTATGGATTAATGAGATTGATTAGTGGCAGTTAATGTTGATGAGATCCACAGGATTAGATTGTGCCTTAAGCCAATCTCTCCTGTGAAATAAAAGACAGGACAGAGACACAGGGGCACCACATAAGGCCAAGAAAGCAGTGCCAGGAGCAGAGTGCCACCTTTAGACCTGGGGTTCCTGCATAGACAATTTCCTGGTCCAGTGGAGGATTAAGGACAAGGGCCTTCCTCCAGAGCCAACAGGAAAGGCTTTCTCTGGAGCTGATGCCCTGAATTTGGAATTCTAGCCCACTAGACTGTGAGAAAATAAACTCATGTTTGTTGAAGACATTTACCTGTGGTATTTCTGATACGGCAGATTTAGATATCTGGTACCGCTAGAAAAAGCCAACAACCCCCCCAAAGGTTCTATGGAACATTGGTAATTGGTCCTTTTGCCCTTCGGCTATTCTTTAGTCATATGGAACAAAATACCTCATTTGTCAGAAGGGATCTTTTATTAAGGGCAGACTCCCATCGAAGAGACTCATAAGGATTAACGTAGACTGTTTGGCTTCCTGGAACCATAGTGTGCCGTGGCTAAAAGCTCAGCTACTAATCAAAACACTGGCACTTCAAATCCAACACCTGCACCTTGGAAACCATGTGGGGCAGTTCTACTCTGTTCTGTAGGGTTTCTGTGAGTTGGAATGGCTATGGGTTTTATCAGTTTATTTGATTTTCTGAGATGTAATCACTTTTTGGCCCCAGCAGTCAAGTTCCACTAAACCTGTTGTATGGATACTGAATTACCATTAAGGAGTTGCTTCAGTAAATATAGATTCTCAGCAAGAAGGGTGAGTAGCTGATTAAATATTAACTAACCAGGTACCTTCTTTACCAATACAGGGCAGGCTTTTCACTAGAACATCACATTTATTTTGCTAGGCGGTTGCTAAAAACCTTTCACACAGTGACTGTTATTTTTTGGTGTATTTGTAACCTTTACTATCAGTCACTTACACGTTACAGAACTGCTCCATCTCTCTCTCTCTCTTGTTTTAAATTTTGTGTTGTGATTAAGTAACAGTTTACAATCCAAGTCAATTTTCCATATAAAACCTGAGCAGCCATCTCTCTGCAACTCTTTCTGCTCTCCTCACTGTGTGACAGCATACTCTTCCTCTCTTTACTTTCCATATCCACTAAGCCAACACTTGTCCCCACTTCTCCAACCCCACCTCTCCTCTCTAAAAATAGACCAATAGGACAGCATCATCTATATGACAGCTGGCAATTAAATTCACAACTCATCTTAAAAAAAGTGCTACATACCTCATTGCTAAATGATGCCAGCACCTAGTCCACTTTTCAAAGCAATTCTGGAACTCTTTTCCTGGAATGGTCATCAGAGCTGTCATTGTATTACCTTTCATGTCCTGAATGTCATCAAAATGTCATTATTTCCTTTATATTTTGGTAAACAAAAAAGTCATTGCATGCCAGATCAGGTGAGTAGGGAGGGTGTTCTAGTACAGTTATTTGTTTACTGGATAAAAACTTCCTCACAGACAACTATATGATTAAGTTCATGAACTTGCCACCTTGCCATCACATCCAATGGCCATTTCAGAAAGAGTTCCAAAGTTGCTTTGAAGGGTGGACTAGGCACTGGCATCGGTGCATAGCTTCCCAAGGGGAGTACATCAAAGAAGCCACAGTGAAACTTAGCAATGAGGTATGTAGCACTTGGAACAGTTAAGTTTGTGGACTTAGTTGTTGGACCTCATATATCAAACCATAAAGTACACACACCATCTGCATCATTTTATGCCCCCAAGTCTAGTCTATTCTTTGTCTGAAGTTTTGACTTCACTACCAGTTTCAGGTCTGGGCTAGTAGCAAATCGTGGTGCCATGTTCTCAGGGAAACCTCCAAGTTGTTGAAACATCAAGTCTGGTCTTTAATAGAGTTCTTGATCTACGCATCCCTTCTTCTCGTGCTGCATCAGGGACTCTGCTCTGTGGCTGGGCACCATCTAGTTCTTTTGTTTTCCTTCTGATATAGTCTACCAAAATATGGGTCCTTCTGTCTCATAGGCTCATTTGTCCTCATGTCTTTGAGGTTATTGGTTGTGCCTTGCTGAGCTAGTTGTTCTATGCTACACAAAAAAAAGAAAGAAGGGAGAGAAGGAGGGAGGAATGAAGGAAAGAAGGAATGAAAAAGAGAGACAGAAAGAAGGAAAGAGAAAGCAGGAAGGAAGAAAACACAGAAAGAAAAAAGAAAAGAGAAGGAAGGGAGGAAGGAAGGAAGGAAAGAAGAAAAGAAAGAAAGAAAAGAAAGGAAGAAGAGAAAGAAAGATTCTGCAGCCGTTCTGGTTATTGTAAAAATTACACTTTAAGATAGATGATTCATGAATGTCAGCTGATACAAGACAGATAATTTTACAGAATTTGGGGAGTTACAAAGAGAAAAAATAATTTTTTCACCTTGATAGAAGGCATATATCAAGACCTAGTTTGTAAAGGCAATGCTTCAGTTCTATTGGTAAAGTTTAGAAATTCAGTTATTTTGAATGAGAGATGAAGGGATAGTGTGTTCTAGGTAGAACAAGTGAAAGGAACACATCCCATTGTCCCTACCACACAACCACTAAATTACTATAGTAAAGGAAGGAGGGAGAAACATTGTGCACTTATGAATAATACACTGCCATCTAGTCGATTCTGACTTACAGGGACCTTGTAGGACAGAGTAGGACTGTCCATAGAGTTTCCAAGGAGACCCTGGGATGTCTGAACTGCCAACTTTTTGGTTAGCAGTTGTAGCACTTAAAAGCTATACCACCAGGGTTTCTAAATAATTCAGTTTTGCTGAACTATCCAATACACAAAGGGAAGGAGTTGGAAAGATGGACAGGACATGAGCATGAATTACTTTCAGATGTTATACAAACGAGTATATATTTCATTCTAAAGAATGGGAGCCATGAAAGAAGTTCCAAAAGTTGGATATCATCATTAAGGCAGACTTTTTCTGGAAATTATTCTAATATGTACAGATAAGAAAGACGGGAGCAAGAAGGGAATGAAGAAAGAAGACACCAGTTTAAAAGGCATGAATTATGGGGATGTTAGTACAAAAGAATAACATGGACACAAATGGACTAGAAGTTGTAGCCATTGAATAAAGTGCTCAGCGACTGACTGGCTTCTGGAGATAAATGATTGCAAAGTGAAAAAAAATCACTGGGCTTTTTAGCGGGTTGATAGAAGCAGAGTGGCATTTGAATTTAAAGAAAGAAAGCACCATTAGTAAAGAACTGAAAAGCAGAGCTTACCACACTGATGAATCAACTGGTCTTAGGAAACCAATATGGAAGAACACAACCTCGGCAGTTTTCAAGCTGAAAAGAACTGGAAAAAACAACGAAATATTAAGTGTCAACTTGAAATAATGAAGGAATCTATGGATTAAAAAATGAATAAAGCAGGAATCATTGTAAAAAGATAGAAAGACTACATAGAGTCACTGTACCAAAAAGAACTGGTTGATATTCAACCACTTCAGCAAGTGACATCATGATGAAAACCGTTAGTACTGAAACAAGTTGTTTAAATTGCACTGATGGCATTGGTGAAAAACAGGACTCCGGGAGCTGATGGAACACCAGTTGCAATATTTCAACAAAGCAACACAAAACTGGAAACACTCATCTATGTCAGTGAATTTGGAGGATAGCTATTAGGTCAATCACCTGGAAAAGATCCATATCTGTGCCTATGCCAAAGAAAAGCAATCAAAGGGAATGCAGAAATCATCAAACAATATAACATGCTAGAAAAGTTTTGCTGAAGATTTCAAGAATGACTGCAATCACTCATCAGGCGGGAATGGCCATAGGCTCAAGCTGAATTTAAAAGAAGTCATGGAACAAAGGATATCATTGCTCATTTCAGGTGGATCTTGACTAGAGAAAGGATTTTATGTGTTTTATTGACTTCAGAAAGACATTCAATTGTGTGGATCATAATACTTACTACGTTACAAAGAATGGGAACTCCAGGATAGTTAATTGTGGTCGTGCAGAACCTGTACCTGGTATAAGAGGCAGTTGTTCAAACAGAACAAGAGGATACTTCAGGGTTCAGGACTGCAAAAGATGTGTGTCTGGCTTGCATCATTTCTTTTTATTCTATCTATATGATGAAAAAATCATCTGACAAGACAGACTACTACATGAAGAAGGTAGCACCAAGTTTGAAGGAACAGTCTTTAACAACCTGCAATATATAGGTAAAATAATTCTGTTTGCTGAAATGAAGATGACTGAAACCTCATATTGATGAATGTCAAACATTACATTCTTTAGAATGGGTTAGAGACAGTTAAAAGATGGCGGAGTAGACACACATCTCCTCATTTCCCTCTGAGAACTAAGGCCCGAATGATATTTGTATGGAGCACTGAACATTTGGGGAGCCCTAGGACCTGGTATATTTGACTACGCACCAGTATCAGACTAATCTTCCTCTTTCAAAAATGAGCCAGAGGCCGTCTGACCTCTGCTTCTGCTGTTTCACAGTATTGGAGAACTGCAGCTTTTGCGAAGTGCCGGTAACTTACTTTCATTATCACCTGGAGGGTAGAGTCTGCTGCTCCTGACTGCCTGTTCAGGCCAGGATGTTGGACAGCTCCTAGGTCAACACCTGGACAGCGCCCTGCATAGAAGTGAAGTTTACGTTTAAGGCTGAGAGGCCTATGTATTCGTCTGGAGGTCTGTCTGTTGAGAGGCCAGGAAATTTTCCTCTCACCCTTCTCTGACCCACATTGTAGGGTTGGCTGACAGCTCCAAGTTTCTGCATAAGTAGGGCAACCTCTTTGACAGCCAATAAGCAGAGTCTTCCACTCCAGAGAGTCCATCTGGGGCAAATCACTAGAATATTAGAGACAGCTGGTGACTGACAATTCTCTTAGATCCAATACCAGAGAAATCAGTGTCTAGATGGCACACAGGCAGCAGACCATAATTAATCATTTAAAGAAGCAGCCTTTGAATGCTCCAGATAATTCCCTAAAGATTCAAAAAATTTCACAGATGAAGAAGCCTTTCTGAATCTAACAGAGGCTGAGTACAAAAGGTTTATAAATAGAAATGTCCTAGAGATTGAAGAAAATGAAGTAGAACAAAATGAAAAATGTAGTAAGCTATTTGAACTGATGGGACATCAATGATCTGAAATAGATCAATAACCAAATTACAGATTAAATAACTCAATCCAAAGCCAAAAGCATAGAACTGAACAGATAGAAGTTAGACTCAGTGACCTTGAAGACAGAGCAACTGACACCAGCATTTTTGAGGTGAAATCAGAGACAAGAAATAAGAAAAATGATGAAGCATTAAGAAACATGTGGGACTCTATTAGGAGGAATAATTTACGTTTCATTGGAATTACTGAACAAGGGGGTATTAATGACAATATAGAGAGTACTGCTATAGAGATGCTGACAGAAAACTTTCCCGAGATCATGAACAAAGGGAACATAGGTTTCCAATATGTTTATCGAACAACACAAAAGCTAGACCCCAAATGAAAGATAACGAGACATATTATAATCAAGCTTAATAAGTTAAAACAGAAACAGATCTGACTGATGGATCCGACTCGATGGCACTTGGATTGGCATAAACAGGTGCTTCTGAAGGCAGCGAGGTTCAAAGCAAAGCTACCACTCTGAGGGAAACCCTGTAGGCTTTCATCTGACTTTTCTGCGGAAACAGTGCTGGCTAGAAAACAATGGGCAGACATATTCAAAGCCCTGAAGGAGAAAAACTTCCATCCAAGAATTACTTATCCTGCAAAATTGTCTATCAAATATAATGGTGAAATTAAGACTTTTGAAGGTAAAAGGAAATTTAGAGACTTCATAAAAACTAAACCAAAATTACATGAAATATTGAAAGAAGCTCTTCTCTTAGAAAAACAGAACCACTAAATGTATGTTTAAGGTGACAATTCAGGACACATCATTCAAAATCTCTATTCAGTTAGGAAAGTCACAAAACTTCATCAAAGCTACAGTATTATGAGTGAATCTGTGATCATATCATGACAAGTATAATACCATCACATTAAAAGAGGGATACACTACAGTAGTTATAACTGTTTTAGATGCAGAGGAAGTTTCAGAGCTACGCAGTAGTTAAAATTGGCTTTAATCTTAGTATGTTGGGGGGATAATACACGTAGCCATAAAGCAGATTAACAGTGCATTGTATCAAAATGCCAAGTAAGCCAAGTGCCGTCGAGTCAGATCCAACTCATATTGTATCAAAATAAGAAATGCAATATAGGAGTCTAAATGAACACAAAACCAACACTGAAACAACAACCCATAAAGAAGAATGGCCCAGAAAAGAACATTAAGAGCAATATAGAAAACACCAACATAAAAGCAATTACATCAAAATGATAGCACTAAGCATATACCTATCAATAATTACACTGAATATAAATGTAATGAATGCTCCACTAAAGAGACAGCAAGTGACATCCTGGATCAAAAGACACGACCCGTCTATATATTGCTTACAAGAAACACACCTTAGACTTAAAGATATGAACAAGCTGAAAATTAACATATGGAATAATATATACCAAGCTAACACTACACACAGAAGAGTAGGTGTGGCAATACTAATAATCTCAGATAAAATAGGTTTTAATGTAAAATCCACTATTGTGAACAAGGATGGTCACTATTTATTGCTGAAAGGATCAATACTTAAACAGGACTTAACAATATTAAATATCTATGCACCCAATACCAAAACACCTAAATGCATTGAACAAATACTGATAACCCTGAAAAATGAGATAGATCATTGCATAATAATAGCTGGAAACTTCAACACTCCCCTTTCAGTTATGGATAGATCATCTAGGAAAAAGCTCAGTAAAGATGTAGAAGATCTTATTGTGACAATCAACCAACTTGACCTTATCGATATATACAGATCTTTTCATCCATTAGCAGATAAGTACACCTTCTTCTCGAATGCACATGGAACATTCTACAGAACAGACCATGTGTTACGTCATAAAACAATTCTATATAAAATCCAAACCACTGATTTACTGCAAAGTATTTTCTCAGACCATAGAGCTATAAAAATTGAAATCAGTAACAGAAAATTCATAGATAGAAATTCAAACTTATGGAAACTGAACAACATTTTGCTAAAAAAGCCTTGGGTTACAGAAGAAATTATGAACAAAATAAAGAAATGTATGGAGTCAAAAGAGAAGGAAAACACATTCTACCATAATCTATGGGATACAGCAAAAGCAGTGCTCAGAAGTCAGTTTATCTCTATAACTGCACACATCCAGAAGGAAGAAAGGGCCCAAACTAAAGAATTAACTTTATAGCTTGAACAAGTAGAAAGAGGGCAACAGGAAAAACCCCCAGGACCAGAAGAAAACGGATTATAAGGATTAGAGCAGAACTAAATGAATTAGAGAACAGAAAAACAATTGAAAAAATTAATAAAACCAAAAGCTGGTTCTTTGAAAAGAGCAACAACATTGATAAACCATTGGCTAAACTTACAGAGGAAAAACAGCAGAAGATATAAATAAGAAATGAGATGGGAGATGCTACAACAGACCCAGATGGAATCAAAAATATCATAACAGAATACTATAAAAGGCTGTACTCTAACAGTTTTGAAAACCTAGGGAAAATGGATGAATTTCTAGATTCATATGTGATAATATTTCTAGATTCATATGAGATAATCACCAAGGTTATCACAAGGAGAAGTAGATCAACTTCATAACTCTATCACAAAGGAAGAGATTGAAAATGTCATCAAAAATCTACCAACCAAAAAAGTCCTGGCCCAGATGGCTTGACTGGAGAATTCTACCAAACTTTGAGAGAAGAGTTAACTCTAATACTATTGAGGGTATTTCACACCATAGAAAGGATGGAATACTCCCAAATTCATTCTATGAAGCCAGCATAACTGTGATAACCATAGCCAGGGAAAGATTTCACACAAAAAAAGAAAATTACAGACTGATATCACTCATGAACCTAGATGCAAAAATCTTCAGTAAAATTCTAGCCAAAACAATTCAACAGCATATAAAAAATTCATTCATCATGATCAAGCTGGTTTCACTCTAGGGATGAAAGGCTGGTTCAACAGCAGAAAAACAATTAATGTAAAAAACCACACTAATAACCCAAAAGATGAGAATCACCTGATTTTGTCAGTTGATGCAGAAAAGGCATTTGACAAGCTTCAACACCCTTTCATGCTTAAAACTCTCAGAAAAGTAGAAATAGAGGGGAAAATCCTCAACACAATCAGTAGCATCTATGCAATGCCAAATGCCTTTGTCATTCTGAATGGTGAGAGACTGAAAGAATTCCCTTTAAGAACAGGAACTAGACAAGGATGTCTACTCTCACGACTTCTATTCAACATTGTATTAGAAGTTCTAGTCAGGGCAGTTAGACAAGACAAAGAAATAAAGTGCATCCATAGCAGCAATGAAGAAGTAAAAATCTCCCTCTTTGCAGAAGATATGATTGTTTATACAGAGAATCCATAGGAATTTATAAGTAAACTATTGGAACTAATAGAAGAGTTTAGCAAAGTAACGGGATACAAGAAAACATAAGTAAATCAGTAGGATTCCTTTATACCAACAGTGAGACTGTTAAAGAAGAAATAACCAAAACAATCCCATTTGCTATAGCCCCTAAGAAGATAAAATACCTAGGAATAAATCTAACTAGAGAAATAAGAGACAGTTACAAAGATAACTACAAGACCTTACTACAATAAACCAAGAGAGACTTACATAAATGGAGTAATCTACCCTGCTCAACATTGTGAAAATGTCTATTTTGCCCAAAGCAGTCTACTTATATAATGCAATCCCAATACAAATTCCAGTGATTTTTTTAATGAGATGGAGAAACAAATTATCAACTTTATTTGGAAAGGTAAGAAACCTCAGATGACTAAGGCACTACTGAAAAAGAACACACTGGAAGACCTCTCACTACCTGACTTCAGAACCTATTACACTACTACAGTAGTCAAAACAGCCTGGTACTGGTACAAAAAGAGGCATATAGATCAGTGGAACAGAGTTTAGACCCCGGAGATGCCACCATTCTCCTATAAACAGTTGGTATTTGACAAAGCCCCAAGATTTTAAACTGGGGTAAGAACACTCTTTTTAACAAATGGTGATGGGAAAATTGGATATCAATCTGCAAAAAAATCGAAACAAGATTCATATCTCACACATTACGTCAAAACCAATTCCAACTGGATAAAAGACCTAAATATGAAATCTAAAATGATAAAGCTCATCCAAGATAAAATAGGATCAACAATGGAAGTTTTGATACGCAATGTAGACAGACTTCAGAATATGACAAAGCACTTCAACAAAAGAGAAAATAGATAAATGGGAACTACTGAGAATCAAATGCTTTTGTTCATCCAAAGACTTCATCAAAAGAATTAAAAGACCACCTACAGAAGGGGAAAAAATACCTGGCAACTATGTCAGACCAAGGTCTCATTGCCATAATCTGTAAGGTATTACAAAATATCAACAAGAAAAGGATAAATAATCCAATGAAGCAATGGGCAAAGAAGATGGACAGACGTTTCTCTAAACAGGATATCCAGGCAGCTGAAACACACATGCAGAATTGCTCACGATCATTAGCTATTAAAAAATTCAAATCAAAACTATGATGAGACACCGTTTCACTCAAACAAGGTTGATCATGATCCAAAAAACACAAAAGAAAAAGTGCTGGAGAGGCTGTGGAGAAATTGGAACTCCCCTACACTGCTGCTGGGATTGCAAAATGGTACAACCTCTTTGTAAAACATTCTGGCACTTCCTCAGAGAGCTGGAAATAGATACACCATTTGATCCTGTAATTCAGCTGCTCGGAATTTATCCTTCAGAAACAAAGGTTGTCACACGAACAGACACATGTACATGAATGTTTGTTGCAGCACAGTTCACAACAGCAAACTGTTGGAATCAATCCCAATGCCTATCAATGGATGAATGGAAAAGGAAACTATGGTGCACATACTCAATGGAACACTATGCTATAATAGAAAACAGTGACAATTTTAGAAAACGTCTCACAACATGGTCTCATCTGGAAGAGATCATGCTGAGTGAAATCAGTCAGCGTCAAAAGGACAAATCTTTCATGAAAACCCTGTTGTAAGGACTTAACAATAGATTGATCCACTTAAGAAAACGACTGTGTTGGCTACATTGGTGGTTTGGGGGCTGAGATAATTGATAGACGGTAGGAATTTCATTCTTTTACTATAATTAATAAAAAATAAAAAAGTTAAAAAAATGAAAAAATAGAATCGCTTACATTCAAATGTGACAAAATGCAAATCCTTATAACCCGACCAATAAACAAAATCATGACAAATGGTAAAGAAATTGAAGTCAACAATGTTCTCACTCTAATTGGATCAAACACCACAGTAAATTTACATTAGGAAAGTTCTATGAAAAGTACATCTTGAAAGTTTTAAAAAGTAAACATGCTACTTTAGGTACGAAGGTGCTTGTGATCCAAGACATGGTATTTTGAGTCACCTCATGTGCGTGTGACATCTGGAAAATAAAAAATGAAAAACAAAACAATTGATGCATTTGAACTTTGGTACTGGCAAAGAAGGTTGGATGTACTATGGATTTCAGAAGGATGAACCAATCAGTTTTAGAAGAAATGTAACCATAATATTCATTAGAAGTAAAAATGGCAAGACTTTGGCTCATTTTCTTTGAACAGTTTATCAGGAAAGGTGATATATGTACACATATGTGTGTATATATATGTAGGCACACACATATATATACACACACATGTATTTACTTGTAAATATAAAATTGGTCTTACTTTTCTAGGGAATGCAGATGATAAACAGTACCCTTTTCTGGAGTTCCTTGACCACATTAACTCCAACATCCTCCATTTCCTGTCTAATTCAGCTACTCACTGGACACATCATAGCCTTGGAATTGTTTCAGTCTTTTATTCTAGTACTTGTGACACTGTTTCCAGGACACAATTTTCCATATCCCCTGAGTTCATGTGATCCAACTGAAATTCTCCCTGGTCTTTCAGTATTCCAAATATGGTCATTCATCTTAAAATGTATATTCTCACTTGATATATACATATATATATACAAATTGTGTATAGAGTATACACTCACAATATACAAGTTTATATATATATGTATGTGTGTGTATATATGAAAACACAAATATATATATATACTGTATATACTGAGAGGATAAACATACATATATATATACATATATACATATGCTTGAATGCTCTTATGTACTGCATACTATGCCAGCACCTAGTCTACCCTTCAAAACAATTTTGGAATGCTTTCTGAAATGGCCATTGTGCACAGTAGCAAGGTGGCAAGTTCACAAATTTAATTACGTGTTGTCTGTGTCACAGTTTTTAGCCAATATACAAATAACTGTATTGGAACACCCTCCCTACTTTCCTGAGCTGGCCCACAATGACGTTTTTCTTTACTTGAAGTAAAGGAAATATTGAAAGGAAGACATGTGGGCATTCAGGACATCAAGGGTAATACGATGGCAGCTCTGATGGCCGTTCCAGAAAGATAGTTCCAAAATTGCCTTGAAGGGTGGACTAGGTGCTGGTATTGGTGCATAACTTTCCAAGGGAAATACTTTGAAGGTGATTGTAGTGATATTCAGGAATGAGGAATACAGCACTTAGAACAATCATGAACTTAATTGTCAGACCTCAAATGTATGTACACATATGTATATATTTATATAGATTCTACTAAATTGATACACAGGTAGGTATATAGAGTATATAGTAGGTACATAGAGAATTTCAGTGGTTCAAACAATAGGCCGTTAACCAAAAGATCAGTGGTTCAAACCACCAGCCACTCCATACGAGAAAGATACGGTTGTCTGCTTCTGTAAAAGTTTACTGCCTTAGAAACCATAGTACACTTCTACTATGCCCTATAGGGTCACTATCAGTCAGAATCGACTCAATGGCAGTGGATTTTTGGTTTGGATATGTATATTTACATAAAAAACAAAATCAAACCAATTGCCATCAAGTCAATTCCAATTCATATTGACCCTAAAGGAAAGAGTAGAATTGCCTCGTAGAGTTTCCAAGGAGTGCCTGGTGGATTCAAATTGCAGACCTCTTGCTTAGTAGCTACAACACTTAACCACTAAGCCACAAGGGTTAGTGTGTGTGTGTGCAAATATATACATATACATACACATACATATAATCTGTACTAAGAATTGTAGAATTCATTCACGATTTCTGCCTTTCTCCTGCTAATAATCTTGTGATGAGAATGAATCCATCATTCTCTTGATTAGAAGTCTGTGTGACTAATGTCAAAATAGTATCTGAGACTTGATCTTACAGCTTCCCTGTTTGTGTACTGCTTAATGAAATTGATTCCAGACTTCAAGATAGAATAACAGCTGAAAAATCCTTATTAAAACTCTGAGAAATCAAAGGGAAAAAGTGCCCCTGTGAAGTTACCATGACTAGTCTTCACAGAGTCCACTTCAGCTACTGCTGCTGCTGCTGCTGCTGCAGATATGGAAATAAATTTCTCCTTGGTGTGTAGCCTTTCAAGATTAAAGCCATTCCAGGAAGCTTTTAAAGAGCTGACTAGGTCACCAATTGTAAAATGGATGTGAATTTTAGTGAATTTGCTAAAAGAAGCTATGCATTCCATGCCAGCAGCCTCTTTAGAGCAACTATAAAGGTACATGATCCAAAAAATTTTTGTATCTTATACTATACTCTGAGGTATATGTTTTTGAGTAAAAAAAAAAAACTAAAACTAACTACTTTAGGTGTTTGATGTTACCATACTAAAATTAATGGCAAGTTTATGATAAGGGACAAGGCAAGGTTGGAATTGACCAATGGGAACAAACAACTCAGACCTTCTCTTCTCAAATCCAGTCCCTCATTGATTCTGAAATACTTTCACTTTCTGGACTGACTCTGTGAACAATGATTATAGTGATCACTGAAGACAATTGTGTGGAACAATTTTAGGGATCAACATCCAAGGAAACTGTACTGGATATCAACCAGCCAACCAAGTGCCGTCAAGTCAGATATCAATCATGTGGACTTTATTCACACATGACTGTTAGTGAGGATGTTTTTCGGTTGCATTTGACAGAGTATCCATTTCAATCTAGAATAAAAAGACAGGATCTAATGGTTTTCGAGAATAACTGCATAGGCTGCTTCAGGTTCAGATGAAATTTGACCCAAAGCCTCAATAAGAGTTTACCCAAAACCAAAAACCTACCTTTTCTACCTGTATCATGGCAACTTCAGCTTCTTCCCTGCAGGCACAAGAATTCAAGAGTAACAGAAATAGTTAAGTGTTAGGCTACTAACTGAAAGTTGGCACTTCAAATCTACTAGATTACCTCAGAAGAGAGGCCTGGTGATCAACTTCCAAAAGCCTGTAGCCGTGAAAACAGTATGGAACAGTTCTTCCCTGATACACATGGGGCGTGGATGAGTGGGAACTGCCTTGCTGGCAACTGTGTTTTAGTTTTGTTTTTGTTTTTGTTT
Source organism: Heterohyrax brucei (assembly GCA_028571685.1). Lineage (NCBI taxonomy): Eukaryota > Metazoa > Chordata > Mammalia > Hyracoidea > Procaviidae > Heterohyrax > Heterohyrax brucei. The sequence continues at coordinate 152,874,187 of CM053147.1, read as the reverse complement.
TTGTTTTTCAGCTTCAGGCTTCCCACTTCTGGTAGCAAAATGATTGCGGCAACTCCGGATGTGCCGTCCTTATACCAGTCCCTGTGGTGGTTCTCCCCTAGCCACTCCTAGAGTTCAGAAGGGATGGTTTGCTTTCCAGAAACACATAAAAATTTCAGGACTGTCTTGGCTCTGACCACTTATGTGATCATGTATGGACAATCACTGTGGCTAGAACCATAGGTTATGCTTATTAGTTAAAGGTGATAGCATCGCACCTGGAACCAGTGTAAGTCAATGCCATTCAAACCACATAGGTAAAAGTAGGGAAAGTCTGCTCCTTCAAGAAAAATACTTGTGCTGTCACTAGGAGCAGAGGGGAAGCAACTAAGCAGCATATACAACTGCACGGTACAAAGGAGTCTGTCCACCTCCATGGCTGACTAAACCTGAGAACACAGAGAATGAACATCAGGCGGACTATATTTTTAAATGATACTGTTTCTAAGATGTCACTTAAATACGAGTTTTAAAAATCTAGGTATCTTTTTTTTTTTTTATTATGACTGAGTGAAAAGTGTACATTCCCATATAAACTTACATGCCCGTCTATATGCAGCTTCCACTGCTCTTCCTGCCTGGTAACAGCACACTATTCCTCTCTGCTTCATACATGTCTCATCCTCCCAACAGTCTCCCTTCCCCTCCTCTCCACCTTGCTAGGAGGGCTCTCTGCACCCCTCCTTGGTGAGTGACATCTGGTATCCTTTTTTTTAATAACAACAAGAATTAGCATAGATTTACCAGATTATGAATCTCTAAGCCAGGGTGATTTTTTACTGTCATCTCTGCCTATTAAGGGTTACATATAGTTTCCACTGTCGATGTAGAATATCATATCCGATTCATTCATTCAGTAAGTGTTTGCTATGCACTTACTTTGTGCTAATCTCTGTTATGTCTTGATATAAATGAGACACAGTCAGTGTTCTAAGAAGACTCACTCTAAGTTGGAGCAAGATGTGAAATTATATCATTATAAGAACATGATAAGGCCTCTGCTATACTTACTCAGGAAACCTTGGTGGCGCAGTGGTAAAGAGCTGTGGCTACTAACCAAAAAGTCAGCTATTTGAATTCACCATGCACTTCTGGGAAACTCTATGGTACAGTTCTACTTCGTCCTATAAGGTCACAATGGGCTGGAATCAACTTCACGGCAATGAGTTTGCTTTTGGTTTGGTATACCTACTACAGAACCCTGATGGCATAGTGGAAAGCATTATAGTTGCTAACAAAAAGATCAGCAGTTCAAATCTACCAGCTGCTTCTTGTAAACCTTATGGGGAAGTTCTGCTCTAACTAATAAGGTATCCATGAATCAAATTGGCTTAACTGCAGTGGATTTATAGGTATATGTATACACCTACAAAAACCAAGCAAACAAAATTTACTGATAGGTGCATGGAGTGCAGGAGAAGAAAAGGGTAGATCCACTATGAGTCAGTCATTGAGCAAGGCGAATCATATAGATTTTACTTGTTACGTGGTGTTTCTCCCACCAGTTTGATGAGATAGAGATGTTATCTCTGTTCTTTACCAAAAAGACTAGGCTGAGAATGGTTAAGTAACTTGGGGCCAAATTTATACCACTGGTCAGGTGCAGGGAACAGATTGGAAAGCCAGGTTAAATTGTCTTCCAAGATCACGTGGTTTGATAGGTAAATGTTGTGGGTGGAAAGGGGCTAAAGAACATGTCACATAAAAGCAGAAGACTCTGAGTGCTGAACTGGAATGTGAAGCTGGATCCCATTAGGTGTTGTGCAGAAGTAAGTTTGTGATTTCCAAAGGTTGCTTTGACTGTACCGCAAAAATGAGATTACTTGTCAGGGGAGCTGGAGTCAAAGGGACCATAAATGTGTTCAATCTTCCAAGACTGAAAATTTGCAAAATTCATTTAAGGCACAGTAATGCTTTAAAATAATCTTCTAAATATATAAATAAGTAAATGTTCTTTTGAGCCTTTTTTTTTAAATATCTCAGCTCTTTTTGAACAAAACTTTACCATCTTGACAGTCCCTAAAATGTTTATATAGTGCATATGTCTACGCATGTGACAGTTCTTATTTCTCTAGGATATATGCTTAGGATTGGGATTGCTAGATGATATTTCTATTTCTTGTTTCCTAAGGAAGCACTAGGTTACTGTCCAAAATGATTAGATCATTTTGCATTCCTAGCAGTGCATAACAATTCTGATTCCCCCACAGCATCTCCAACATTTGTTATTTCCTTTTCTTTTTTATTTTCCTAATTTGTGTAATACCAGGGAGAGATGATGTCTCACTGTGGTTTTAATTTGCATTTGTCTCATGGCTAGGGATTAAGAACATTTCCTCATGTGCATGTTGGCACTTTGAATGTCTTTGTCGTTGAAGTGTCCATTCATTTCCTTTGCCTTTTTTTAAATTGGATTTTTTGTCTTTTTGTTGTAAAGGTGTTGGATTTCTTCACAGATTTTAGAGATTAGATACATGTCTGATTTGCAATAGCCATTTTTTTCTTTCAGTCTGTAGATTCCTGTTTTACTCATTTGATGAAGTCTTTTAACTGCTTAATTTTTAGGAGATCTCAATTATCTAGCTTATCTACTGGAGTTTGTTATTTGTTGGTTACAGTTTGTACCTTGTTAATGCTGTGCTTCCAGCATTGATACTATTTTTTTCTTCTATGGACTTTATGGTTTTTAACTTTGTATTTAGGTATTTGATCCATTTTTTGTATATATTGTTTCATTTTCTTGCAGGTGGACACCGTTTTGCAAACACCTTTTCTTAAACAGACTGTCTTTTCCTCATGTGATGGATTTTGGGCCCTTACCAAAGATCAGGTGACCATAAGTATACGGATTTACATTTAGGTTCTCAATTCTGTTCCGTTGGTCAATGTGCCTGTCACTGTATCAATACCAGGCTGTTTTGATTACTTTATTTGCATAGTAAGCTCTGAGGTGAAGTAATACAATTCTTCCTTCTTCATTCATCTTCAGTAGTGCTGTACTTACCTGGAACATCTTCCTTTTCCACATAAAGTTAATGATAGATTTTTCCATGTCTTTAAAGAATGTTGGGTAGTTGGATCAGAATTTCACTGTGTTTGTAAATAACTTTAAGTGCAGTTATGAGCATAGTATATTTTCCATTTATGTAGATCTCTTTTGGTTTCTTGAAGTAGTGTTCTGTAGTTTTCCTTGTATAGGTCTTTTATATCCTTGGTTAGATTTATTACTAAGCATTTTATATTTTTAGGGTTTTTTATAAATGATATTGTTTTCCTTTTCATCATTCTTTTTATTGGTGTATAGGAATCCAACTGATTCTTCTATGTTTGTTTTGTTTCCTGCTATTTTGTTGAATTTTTTTATTGGTTCCAGCAGTTTTCTTATGGAGTCTTCTTGGTTTCTATATATAGTAACATGTCATCCACAAATAGGGAGAGTTTAACTTCTTCATTACCATTAATTTTAACCTTCTCCCCATTAAGAATTATGCTAGCAATGTTGAGAAATTTCCTTTCTATACCTATTTTATTGAGAGTTTTTATCAGGAATGGGTGGTTGAGTTTGTCAAATGCATTTTATACCTTGATTGAGATGATCATGTGAATCTTTCCTTTCCTTTTCTTCATGTGGTGGATCACATCGATTGATTTTCCAGTGTTGAACCATCCTTGAATACCTGGTATGAATCCTGCTTGATGGTAGTGGTATCTTTCTGATGTGATGCTGAATTCTATTTCCAGAATTTTGTTGTTTTTTTTTTGCACCTGTATTCATGGGAGATTATGGTCTATAACTTTCTTTTTTTGTGGTGTATTCCTAATTTTTGTATGAGGATTATGTTGGCTTCACAGAATGAATCTGTAAGTATTTATTCCTTTTCTATGTTCTGAAATGGTTTGAGAAGTAGTTGGTGCAAGTTCTCTGAATGTTTGGTAGAATTCCACAGTACAGCTATCTGGGCCAGGTCTTTATTATTATTATTATTTCAATCTCTTTTCTTGCTATGAGTCTTTTCAGATTTTCAGCATCATTTTGTGTTAATTTGGGTAGGCATTGTTTTTATAAAAATTTGTCCATTTCTCCTAGGTTTTTAAATTCTTTATAGTTTTTCATAGTACTTGGTTATGATCCTTTTTATTTCAGTTGGGTCTGTTGCACTGTTACCCTTTTCATTTGTTATTTGGATTATTTGAGTCCTCTCCTGTTTTCCTTTTGTCACATTATCCAGTGGTTTGTCAATTTTGATCCTTTCAAACAACAAATTTTTGGTTTTGTTGATGCTTTCTATTCTGTCTTTCATTTATTTGGAAACCCTGTTGGCATAATAGTTAAGAGCCATAATTATTAACCCAAAGGTCAGGAGTTCAAATTCCCTAGCCATTTCCTGGAAACTCTGTTGGGAAATTCTACTTTGTCATATAGGGTTGCTGTAGTTGGAATTGGGTCACTATGAGCTGGAACTGACTCTATAGCAATGGGTTAATTTCATTTATTTGTGCTCTAAACTTCATTATTTTCTTTCTTCTGATGGCCCTGGGCTGTGTTTGCTGTTTACTTTCTATTTGTTCAAGTTGTGTAGCTAATGTCTTGATTTTGTCCCTTTCTTCTTTTTTGGATGTATGCTACTACTACTATAAACTGACCTCTGAGGATTGCCTTTGCTGTGTCTCAAAGGTTTTGCAGTGATGTGTTTTCATTCTAGTTCAGTTCAAGGATTTTTTTTTAATTTCATCTTCGATTTCTTCTATTACACAATGGTTTCTAATTACGGTGTTATTCAGTTTCCATGTAATTGATTTTTTTTTTCTTTGCTCTTCTTGTTAATTTCTACTTTGGTGATGTTGTGTTCAGAGAAGACACTCTGATTTACCTCACTATTTTGGATTTTGTTGTGGGTTGCTCTGTGGCTTAAGATGCAGTCTGCTCTGGACACAGTTCTATGTGTGTTAGAAAAGAATGTGTACTTTGCAGCTGTAGGGGGGATTGTTCTATATATGTTTATGAGGTCACATTGGCTAATTGGGCCCTTTAGCTCTCCTGTGTTTCTTAGAGTTTCTTTCTAGATGTTCTGTCCTTTACCAAGAACAGTGTGTTAAAGCCTCTTATGATTATTGTGCAACTATTACATCTCTTTTTAGTTCTATTCGGGTTTGTTTTATGTATTTTGGAGCCCTACCATTGGGTAAGTGGACATTTATTATGGCTGTCTTCATGATTGATCTGCCTTTCAATCATTGTATAGTGCCCTTGTTTATTTTTTATGGTGCATTTCTGTTTAAAGTGTATTTTATCTGAGATTTGTATTGTCACTTTTTCAATGGTGAAGTCTTCAAGCTTTGAGCCTCATTTCATGTTTAGCAGTTCAGAGCTTCATGACTGTATTTTTAAACTGCAGAACATATTGATACATTGCCTTTTCCTTCTCCACCAAACTCAGGGGGAAAAAAACAAATCTTTAGGAAAGGCCAAGTTAGCAGAGTAGTCAGCTCCTTCCTGTGATTTCTCTTAAATAAAGATCCCCCAAACAAGGGAATTGATTATATATGACATTATGAACCAAACAAACCAAATCCTTTACTGTCAAGTCAGTTCCAGCTCAGAGCAACCCTACAGACCAGAGTAGAACTGCCCCATAGAGTTTCCAAAGAATTCCTGGTAGATTTGAATTGTCAAAATTTTGGTTAGCAGCTGTATCACTTAACCACTACGAACATTATAATTAAACTTGAATAAAGCCAAAAGCAAAGAGGGAATTTTAAGAGCAGCTGGGGAAAAATACAAAGTTATCTACAAAGGAAAGTCAATAGGACTAAATTTGGGCTATTCAGTAAAAAGCATGCAGGCAAGGAGGCAATGGGATGATATATAGAAGCCCTTAAAGGGAAAGGATTGCCAGCCAAGAATTATATAAACAGCAAAACTCTCTCACACATCAAATATGATACCAAAATTACTATACTTTCAACTAAATAGAAATTAAGGCAATTCGCAAAACCTAAATGAAACTTGAAAGAAATACTACAGGGAGTCCTTCAGTCAGAATATCAATAACATCATGTAATAATACAAGACTGGAATGCAGTATAGAACAACCAGATATCAACCAGTTAAGGAAGATACACAAATAAAAGAAAGCTATAACACTGAAAATATGGTGTCATGGACTGAATTGTGTCTCCCCCCAAACACATGTAGATGGCTGCACCATGATTCCTGACAGTTTCTGATTGTCCTTCATTTTGTGGCTTTCCTACACTGTATGTTAAAGGATTAGAGTCAGACTGTAAAATCCTTCATATGATCACCTCCCTGCTCCACTGTAAATGGAGTTTCCCTGAAGTGTGGCTTGTACCACCCTTAATCCTTTCATCCTGCAAGAGATAAAAGGAAAGGGAAGCAAACACAGAATTGGGAGCCTCACACTATCAAAAAAGTAGCACCAGGAAAAAAGTGCATCCTTCAGACCTGAGGTTCTTGTGCCATGATGCTACCTGGACAAAGACTGATGCAACAACACAAGGACTTTCCCCCAGAGCCAATAAGGGGAAAGCCTTCCCCGGGAGTGGACATCCTAAATTTGGACCTGTACCCTACTGGACTGTATAAGAATAAACTTTCCTTTGTTAAAGCCGTCCACTTTGTGGTAATTCTGTTACAGCAGCACTAGATGACTAAAACATATGGAAATAGGTATAACGTACTTGATAACAATATTATAGCAAAAACGGAAAAATCTAGTCATAGGTATTTCATTTTGAGAGGAATTCAAGGTGATATAAAGAAATAAAAGACTGGTTTAAACTTAGAAAACAATAGCAGTAAATACTAAGGTGACTAAAAGGAAATAAACTATCCTATACGTTAAAATAAAAAAAAATAAATAAAAACATAGAGTCAGCAAATACAAAATCAGCAACAATGGGAAACATATAAATTACATAAAGCGAAAACAACCCAGTACAGAAAATTAGGTGAAATAAACCATCAACAATGTACAAAAAAGGGATTAACATGACACACTGACTGCAACCTATTGTAATTACCCTGAATGTAAATAGGTTAAGTGTACAATAAAGAGACCCTGAGGGTAGAATGGATTAAAAAAAAAACAAAAACAAACCCTGATTCATTTAAATGCTGCTCCAAAAAGACACAATTTAGACTAAAAGACACAGAAAACCTGAAAGCCAAAGGATAAGAAAAATATATTAAGTAAACAACAATTAAAAAACAACAAGGGTGACAATATTAATTTCTGACAAAATACACTTTAAAGTAAAATCCACCGTAATGAATAAGGAATGAAACTATACAATGATTAAAGGGTCAGTACACCAGGAGGACATAACCATGTTAAATATTTACCCACTGAACAACAGTGCTCTTAAATACATAAAACAAACTGTAACAGCACTGAAAAGGGAATTAGAAAGTTCCATAAAAACAGTAGAAGACTACAACATAAGAATTTTGGCAAAGAACAGAACATTCAGAAAGGAGTTCAATAAAGACACAAAAGATCTAAATGCCACAATCAACCAACATGACCACATAGACATATACAGAACAATATATGTCTGTATACTGTATACTGTTTACAGTAGCACTTGGTACATTCTCCAGAACACATCACATACTATGCCATAAAGCAAGCCTTAACAGAACTCAAACAATCAAAGCATTACAAAGCGTCTTTTCTGATCATAAAGCCATAAAAGTAGACACCAATAACAACAAAAAAATATATCAAACATGGACTCTGAACATCCTGCTAAAAAACTACAGCATTACAGAAGAAAATAAAATAGAATAAAGAAATCAAATGAGAATAAACATATATATCCTATTAGAATCCTTGGGATACAGCAAAAGCAGTGCTCAGAGGTCAATTTTCAGCAATAAACACACATATATAGTAAGAAGAAAGAGCCCAAATGAAAGTATTAACCTTACAACTAGAAAGAAAGCAGCAAAAGAAGTCATAGAGCTCTATAATAAGGTTAATAATAATAATTAGAACAGAATTAAATGTAGAGAATAGATAAATAATTGAAAAACTTTATAAGACCAAAAGCCAGTTCTTTGAAAACATCCACAGTATCGATTGGCCAAACCAAAGAAGGAAAAACAGGAAATGAAGCAAATAACTCGAATATGAAATGAGATGGGTAGTAAATCCAAGTGAGTTTAAAAGAATCATAACAAAATACTACAAAAACCTGTATTCTAATCAATTTGAAAACCTGGAGGAAATGGACACATTTCTAGTGGTAGAACTGACTAAATAAACCCATAAAAAGAAAATATTAAAAAAGGTAACCTCCCCCCCAAAAAAAATCTGCCCCCGCAAAAAGCCCTAGACCTAAAGGCCTTACAAGGGAATTCTACCAAACTTTGGGAGAGGAGCTAACACCACTACTACTAAAGGTATTTCAGAGCATAGAAAAGGATGGAATATTCCCAAACTGATTCCATGAAGCCATCATAACCCTGATACCAAAACCTCGTAAAGACACTACAAAAAAAAATAAAATTACAGACAAATATCCTTTGTTAACTAACATGCAAAATCTGCAACAGAATTCTAGTCAATAGAATTTAATGATACGTCAAAATGTAATTCACCATGACCAAATGGGATTCATACCAAGTATGCAAGTACTGTTCAACATTAGGAAAACAATCAATTTCATCAATCATATAAATAAAACAAAAGATAACAAGCACTGGATTTTATGAATTGCTGCAGAAAAGGCATTTGATAAAGTCGGATGCACATTCATGTTAAAAACTCTCAGTGATATGGGAAAAGAATAGAAATTCTTCAACACACAGAAGAACATTTATACAGTCAACATCATCCTAAATGGAGAAAGTCTGAAAGCATTCCCCTTGAGAATGTGAACCGAATAAAGATGTCTCTTGTCATCACTTCGATGCAATGTTGTGCTAAAGTTTCTAGCCAAAGGAAGTAGGATAGAAATTCAAATAAAAAGAGTACCCCAAATTGGCAAGGAATAAATCTCTATTTGCAGATGAAACAATCTTATTCATAAAAAGCAGTAAAGAGTTTACCAAAAAAAAAAAAAAAAAGTTCTGGAACTAGTAGAGGAGTTTGGCAAAGTATCAGGATATGAGATAAACAAAAATCAGTTGTATTCCTCTACAGCACTACAGTAACAAAGAAAATCTTAAAGAGAAAATCACTACCTCAGTACCATTTAAAATAACGTCAAAGAAGATAAAATAGGAATAAATTTAACCAGAGACATAAAGGACCTATACTAAGGAAATTACAAGATACTACTATAAGAAAAAAAGAGAGACCTGCATAGCTGGAGAAACTTACGTTGTTTATGAATAAGAATTCTCTACATTGTGAAAATATCTATTATATCCAAAGCAAACTATGGATATAATGAAATCTAAATCCAAATTCCAATGGCATGTTTTAATGAGACAGAGACATAAATCACCAACTCCATACAGACAGGGAAGAGGTTCCAGATAAGTAAAGCATTACTGAAGAAGAAAATAAAGTGGAACACCTCACAGTATCCAACTTTAGAACCTGTTATATTATACCATCAGGGTAGTCAAAAGAGCCTGGTCCTGGTACAACATCAGATACACAGACTAGTGGAACAAAACTGAGAATCCAGACATAAAATCATCCACCTATAAGTAGCTGATGTTTGACAGAGTCCCAAAGCCATTAACTGGACAAAAGACAGTCTTCTTAACAAATAATATTGGTATAAATGGATATCTATCTTCAAAAAGTGAAACAACTCCCATACCTCACACCACGTATAAAAACTAACTAAAAATAGACCAAAACCTAAATACCGTATCTAAAGTTATAAAGATCATAAAAGAAAAAATAAAGACAAAAGTAGGAGCTCTAATACATGGCATAAACAGAATACAAAACATTACTAACAATGCATAAAACCAGAAGAAAAAATACATAACTGGAAACTGCTAAAAAGCAAACGCATGCTCATTCAGAGACTTCTCTAGGGGAAGGAAATTCAGAGACTAGGGGAAGGAAATTTAGATACACAAATCTGGCCAATGCCTAGTGTCTAAAATCTGTAAAATTCTGCAAAACCTAAAAAACAAATAACCAAATTAAAAAATAGACAAAGGATATTAGAAGCTAACAGATACATGAGGAAATACTCACGATCATTAGCTATTGCCAAGCCAAGTGCATTAGCTATTAGAGAAACGGACATCAAAACTACAGTAAAATATCATGTCACCTCTACAAGTCTAACTCTAGTCCAGAAAAAAAAGAAAAGAATAAATGTTGGAGAGGCTGTTGATAGACTGGAACAGTAATACACTGCTGGTGCGAATGTAAAATGGTACAAACACTATAGAAATCAATTTAGCACTTTCTTAAAAAGCTGCAAATAGAAATACCCTCCAATCCAGCATCCCTACTTCTTGAAATATACCACAAAAATTACAGGACCCTATTGCAAGAAACCAAAAGAGACTTACATAAAGTGGAGAAATCTACCTTGCTCATGGATGGGATGATGTAAAATTGTGAAAATGTCTATTTTACCCAATGTGACCTACATATACAATGTAATCCCAATACAAATTCCAGTGACATTTTTTAATGAGATAGAAAAACAAATCACCAACTTTGTTTGTAAAGGGAAGAAATCCCAGATAAGTAAAGCACTACTGAAGGAGAGGAACACAGGGAGAGACCTCATGTTACCCAACCTTAGAATCTACTATACTGTTGTGGTAGTCAAAACAGCCTGGTACTGGTACAAAAACAGACATATAGACCAAAGCAACAGAATAGAGACCACAGAAATACCACCATCCTCCTATGAGTAGTTGAAAGCCCCAAAGGTTGTAAACTGGTGTTAAAAACAGTCTCTTTAACAAATTGTGTTGGAAAAACTGGATATCCATCTGAAAAAAAACCAGAAACAAGACCCACATCTCACACTTTGCACAAAATTTATTCAAATTAAATCAAAGACCTAATTATTAAAATTAAAATTATAAAGATCATGCAAGAAAAAATGAGGATAGCAAGGGTGTTGCTGTGATTCACACAGGACACCATTTGCTGGTGTGGTTTACACAAGACACCATTTGTTGGTATGGTTTAGGTGACATGCCGAGGTTGAAGAAATCACACTGACAACAAAATTCAGTTTGCTGTGGGGCAAAAAAAGGACAGTCCCCTGTGAGTATGTACTTACACCAGTTTGTTTAACCTGCCAGCTTTTATTGAGCAACGTGAACAAGTTTTCTGCTGCAAAAGCAAAAAAAGACATCTTACCAATGTTCCTTACTTCAAAAGAAGAAGGGCATTCCCAGGAAGGGGGATGAGAAAGTCTGAAGTATTCTCAGTGAGTGCTGTTTTTAGCATGCACTGTTTTCTGTGCACTAAAAGAACTTTATCTTGAGGGATTTTGCCAAGCTTTTACCATTCTCAAGACAAGTCCCTATCTTGACAAAGACCAGGTTATGATAGGCAGGATTTTACATTCTTTCCTAACATGTACATCCCTACACAAGGCTTAGACATACAAGGCTTAGACAGACTACAAAATCTTAGCAACAATGCACTAACAATAGAAGAGACAACAGATGAATGAGAACTACTAAAAATCAAACATTTTCAATCATCCAAAAACTTTATCAAGAAAGTTAAAAGACTACCTACAAAATGGGAAAAAATATTCAGCAACTATATTTTGGATCAATGTCTGATCCCCATATTCTACAAGTTACTGCAAAATATCAACAAGAAAAGGGTAAATAACCCAATTAAGCAATGGGCGAAGGAGGTAGACAGACACTTCACCAAATAAGGCATCTGGGCAGCCAAAAGACACGTGAAGAAATGCTCACAATCATTAGCTATTCAAGAAATTCAAATCAAAACTACAATGAGATACCATCTCAATCCAACAAGGTTGGCCATGATCCAAAAAACACAAAACAACAAATGCTAGAGAAGCTGTGGAGAAATTGGAACTCTTCTACACTACTGGTTGGATTGCAAAATGGTACAATCTCTTTGGAAAGCAATCTGGCACTTCCTTAAAAAGCTAGAAATAGACGTACCATTTGAGCCTATAATTCCACTGCTCAGAATTTATCCTTCAGAAACAAAGGTTGTCACACAAACAGACACATGCACATGAATGTTTGTTGCACCACAGTCCACAATAGCAGAACGTTGGAATCAATCCTGATGTCCATCAACAGATGAATATATGAGCAAACTGTGGTGCATATACTCAATGGAACGCTACGCTATGATAAAAAAAAATGGCAATTTTTCAAAACATCTTATAACATGGTGTCATTTGAAAGAGATTATGCTGAGTGAAATCAATCAGCATCAAAAGAACAAATTTTGTATGAGACCCCTGTTACAAGGACTTAACAAGAGAATTATCCACTGAAGAAAATGACTGTGTTGGTTACATGGATGGGTGGGGCTGAGGGTTTATCATAGATGAGACAACTGATAGATGTTAGAAATTTTATTATTTTACTATAATTAATTAAAAAATGGTATAACCTCCTTGGAAAGCAATTTGGTGTTTTCTTCAAAAGCTAGCAATAGAAATACCATATGATCTGCCAATCCCACTGTTTGGAATATATCCTACAGAAATAAAGATGGTCCCACAAACAGACACATGCACACAAATGTTTATTGCAGCACAGGTCACAACAATATAAAGACGGAATCAGGGAAGCTGGGCCATTATGGCAGACTAGATACACATCTTTTCAAATCCCACTGAGGCTAGGGTCTGTAATGATAACTGAATAGAGCAGTGTGAACATCCTGGGAGCTCGAGGACCAGGCATAGGGTAGTCAGATTAGAAAAGTCACCACTAATGGGGAAACTACCTGTCTTTAACACAAGCCAGAGGCACGCAGATTCCTTCTTCTGCTGACTTATCATTTTGGAGGACTGCAGGTACTGACACCTTCTTTGTTACCCAGGAAGTGGGGACTGGGCATCTGCCAACTAATACACAGAACTGCAGTGCTTAAGTAAACAGCCTATAGTGCATCAGACAGATTGTGCTTAAGATAGCCACATTTTAAGAGCCTGGCTGCAGGCTAAGGGCATGACTGCCTCTTCTCCTTTTTGTTTCTCAGTTGGAGCGTATATTCTGCTGTTTAATGGCAAGAAAGGCAGCTCAGGTGAGATGCGATCTTGGTCAGCTGGGAGGAGGAGTCACTCACCTGGAACTGTTATCTGGGGTTAATTTTCACATGAGCAGCAGCCCTCTTTGGAAAGTGCTTTGCCAGGAGAAAAGCTGTGTTAGGATAGTGGTGCCTAGAGGTATGGGTGGAGCCCAGCAGAGGATGACAACAAGGCTGTAACCCCTCCTTACTTTGAACCATGTCATAGCATCTGGGGAAGATCTATGAGGTGTTTTCCTTGTAATCTGGAAGGCAGAGCCTGTCACACCTGAGGCCCTGACTCATTTCAGAAGCTGTTGGACAGCTCCTCACTTAGCACTAAAGTACATTTTTAAACTAAGACTGCCCAGAGAACTGACTGCTGAGCAGCCTGGAAGCATCTCCTCCACCCTTCACTCATCCACATCATAGCATCAGCTGACAGCCCCCCAGTGACTCCATAAGTAGTATGCCATCTTTGCCAGCCAGAAAGCAGAGCCTGTCACTCCAGAGAATCCACCTGGAGCCAGTCACTACAGTACAAAGGTGACTTCTGACTAACAGCACTCTTAGAACTACACCTCAACTCCTGTTGAGGTAACACCAGATAAACCAAACAGCTTCTAGATGGCACAAATGCAACAATTCATAGCTAAACATTTAAAGAAACAATCTACCGTGGCTCTGAAAAACTCCCAAAATAAAGAATCAAAAACTTCCCCAGATGAAGACTTTATGAAGCTATCTGAGGTTGAGTACAAAAGAATTCCGTATACAGCCCTCCTAGAGATTACACAAAATGCAGCAGAAATGAAAGTGAAAAATTAAGCAAGCTATTTGAACTAATAGAACATCAACAATTTGAAATCTAGCAGATCAATAATAAAATTTCAGAACTAGACAATGCAATCCAAAGCCAAAAGTGCAGAAGTGAGGAAATAGAAGCCAGTATCAGTGAGCTTTAGGACAGAGCAACAAACTCCAGCATTTATGAGAAGGAATCAGAGAAAAGAAATAAGAAAAATCAAGAAGCACTAATGAACATGTGGACTCGATTAAGAGTAAAAACTATGAATAACTGGTGTTCCTGAAAAGGAATAGATAGCTGAAAATACAAAGTATCACTGTAGAGTTGCTGACAGAAAACTTCCCTGAAATTATGAAAGACAAGAACACAGATTTCCAAGATGTGTATAAGCGCCACAAAAAATAGACCACCAAAGAAAAACACCAAGACACATCATAATCAAGCTTAATAAAATGAAACCTAAACAGAAGCCCTTAGAGGCAGTGAATCTTAAAGAAAAGCTAACATTCAGAGGGAAGCCCTGTAGGCTTTCATCTGACTTCTTGGCAGAAACAATGCTGGCAAGACAACAGTGGGATGATACATTCAAAGCCTTAAAGGAGAAAAACTTTCAGTCAAGAATTACACATCCTACAAAATTGTCTGCCCAATATGAAGATGGAATCAAGACATTTGCGGATAAATAGAAGCTTAGACACTTTGTAAAAACCAAACCAAAACTAAGAAAAATGTTGAAAGAAGCTCTTTGCTTAGAAAAACAAAACCATTAAGTGTATACTTAAGAAGGCAATACAGGACATGACACCCTGAATCCTACTCAGCTAGGGAGGTCACAAAGCCCAATCAAAGCTACAATATTAAAAAAGGGAACCAGTAATTGCATCATGAAAAGCATGATGTCATCACAACGAAAAGAGGAATCTCTTACAGGAGGTATAACCTGTTCAGTTGCAGAGGAAATTAAAAAGACATGCAGAAGTTAAAGTCTAGTTTAAAGTTAGAATTGTTAAGGGGTATCACAGGGGTAGCGACAAAGCAAAATAACAATATGACATATAACAACAAGAAACGTAATATAAAAATCTCAACAAACACAAAGCCAGCATGGTAAAATATGAAAAGACAACCCGTAAAGAAGAATGACCCAGAAAAAAATACTAAGAGCAACACATAAAACATCAATAACACAAAAATAAATGCATCAAAATGACAGTACTAAACACACACCTATCAATAGTTACAGTGAACGTAAACAGAATGAACACCCCACTAAAGAGACAGCGAGGGACACTCTGGATCAAAAGACGTGATTTGTCTATATGTTGCTTATAAGAAACATACCTTAGACTCAAAAATATGAACAAACTGAACATTAAAGGGTGGAAAAATGTATACCAAGCCAACAACATACAAAGGAGAGCAAGAATGGCAATACTAATCTCAGAAACTTTAATGTAAAATCCACCATCATAAGCAAGTATGGTCACTATTCATTGCTGAAATATTCAATAAACAAGTAGGACATAACAATATTAAATATTCATGCATCCAATACCAGAGCATCTAAATACATTGAACAAACACCAACAGCATTGAAAAATGAGATAGATTACACCACAAAATAGTTAGAGACTTCAGTATTCCACATTCGCTAATGGACTGATCATCCAGAAAAAGCTCAGAAAAGATACCCAAGATCTTATTGTGACATGTAGCCAACTAGACCTCATTGGCTTATACACAATATTTGACTCATCAGCAGATAAGTACACTTTCTTCTCCAATGCATATGGAACATTTTTCTATAATAGAACATGTGTTAGGATAAGTAAGTTTCAACAAAATCCAAACCACTGAATTATTGCCAAGCATCTTCTCATACAATAAAGCCATAAAAGTTTAAATCAATATTAGAAAAACCATAAACAGAAATGGGAGCACATTTGCTCAAAAAGCCATAGGTTATAGAAGAGACCAAGGACAGAACAAAGGAAGTCATGGACTCAAATAAGAATGAAAACAACCTACCAGAACTTATGGGATATAGCAAAGCAGTGCTGAGGTTAATTTATCTCTATAAATGTGCACATCCAGAATGACGAATGGACCCAAACCAAAGAATTAACACTACAGCTTGAACAAGTGGACAGAGAGCAGCAGAAGAACAAGTGGACAGAGAGCAGCAGAAGGACCACTGAAGCACCAAAGCAAAACAGATAATGAAGATTAGGGCAGAACTAAATGAATTAGAGAGTAGAAGAACAATTGAAAAAATAAATAAAATCAAAAGCTGGTTTTTGGAAAGATCAACAAAATTAATGAACCACTGGCTAAACTTGCAAGATAAAAATGGGAGAGGAAATAAATAACCTAAATAAGAAATGAGTGGGGCAATGTAACAACAGACCCATGTGAAATCAAAAGTGTCACAACTGAATATTACAAAACACTGTACTCTAACCGACTTGAAAACCTACAAGAAAGGTACAAACTTCTAGATTCATCTACCAAAATTATTACAAGGAGAATAGAACAACATAGTAAACCCATCATAAAAGAAGAGATTGAAAAAGTCATCCAAAAACTACTAAACGAAAAATCCTGGCTGGCCCAATGGCTTCTCCAGAGAATTCTGCCAAACTTTTAGATAGGAGTTAACTCCAATACTACTGAGGCTATTTCACAGCACAGAAAGGGATGGAATACTCCCAAATTCATTCTATGAAGCCAGCATAATCCTGATACCAAAGTCAGGGAAAGATTCCACAAAAAAAGAAAACTACAGACCAATATTACTCATGAACCTAGATGCAAAAATCTTCAACATAATCCTTGCCAATAGAATTCAACAACATATCAAAAAATAATTCATTATGACCAAGCTGGATTCATATCAGGTATGAAAGTCTGGTTCGACATCAGAAAAACAATTAATATGATCAACCACATAAACAACACAAGTGTTAAGAATCACCTGATTTTGTCAACTGATGCAAAAAAGACATCTGAAAAAGTCCAACATCATTCATGCTAAAAACTCTCAGCTAAATAGGCACAGAGGGGAATTTTCTCAATGCAATAGGGAGCATCCACACAAAGCCAACCACCTCCATCATCCTAAATGGAGGGAGACTGAAAAAATTTCCCATGAGAATGGGAAGCAGATGATGATGCCCACTCACACCACTTTAATTTCACATTATGCTAGAGGTTCTAGCTAGAGGAATTAGACAAGAAAAATAAAAATAAAAATAAAGGACATCCACACTGGCAAAGAAGAAGTAAAAATCTCCCTATATGCAGAAGATGTGATTGCACATGAAGAGAATCCTAAAGAATCCGTAAGTAAACTACTCAAACTAATAGAAGAGTTCAGCAAAGTATTAGAATATAAGATAAACATAAGTAAATCAGTAGAATTCTTTTATACCAACAAAGAGATCATCAAAAAAGAAATCACCAAATCAATACCATTTACTATAGCTCCCAAGAAGATAAAATACATAGGAATAAACCCCAGTAGAGAAAGAAGAGACCTATACCAAGAGAACTAGAAGACCTTATTGCAATAAACCAAAAAAGACCTTATGTAAATGGAGAAACCTATCTTGATCGTGGATAGGAAGACTTTACTTTGTGATGTCTATTTTCCCAAAGTGATCTACATATACAGTGCAATCCTAGTACAAATTCGAGTGTAATTTTTTAATGACATCAGGAAACAAATCACCAACTTTGTCTGGAGAGGGAAGAAACACCAGATACGTAAAGGACTGCTGAAGAAGATTAACACAGTGGGAGGCCTCACATTATCCAACTTTAGAGCCTACTACACTGTCACAGTAGTCTAAACAGCCTGGCACCAGTACAAAAAGAGTTTTATTGACCAATGGAACAGAGTCGAGACCCCAGTAATGTCACCATCCTCTTACGAATAGTTGATATTTTACAAGGGCCCCAAAATTGTAAACTTGGGTAAAAACAGTCTCTTTAACAAATGGTGCTGGCAAAATTGGATACCCATCTACAAAAATTGAAAAAAGACCCATATCTCACATCTTACATGAAAACTAACTCTAAATGGATCAAAGATCTAAATATCAAATCTAAAAAGATAACAATCATGCTTGAAAAAAATAGAGTCAACAATGGAAGTTTTAATACATAGCTTAGACAGACATCAAAATCTGACAAACAGCATAATCAATAGAAGAGAAAATAAATGTGAACTACTACTAATCAAACACTTGTGCTCATCCAAAGACTTTATCAAAAGAATTAAAAGACCACTGACAGAATGGGAAAAAATATTTGTCAACTACATGTTGGACTGATGTCTGATCTCTGTAATATACAACTTACTGTAACATGAAAAAGGTAAATAACCCAATTAAGAAATGGGCAAAAGAAATTGACAAACACTTCACGAAAGAGGACATCCAGGCAGCCAAAAGACACATGAGAAAATGCTCATGATCATTAATTATCAGAGAAATCCAAATCAAAACTACAATGAGGCACCATTTTACTCCAACAAGTTTAGCCATAATCTCCAAAATACAGAACAACAAAATGCTGGAGAGGCTTTGGGGAGATTGGAACTCTCCTCCACTGCTGATGGGAATGCAAAATGCTATAACACCTTTGGAAAGCAATCTGGTGCTTCCTTAAAAAGCTGGAAATAGCTATATCATTTAATCCATTAATCCTACTGCTTGAAATATATCCTACAGATATATAAACAAAGGCTGTCACAAGAATAGATACATGCACTAGAATGTTTATTGCAGCATAGTCCACAACAGCATAAAGATGGAATCTACCTAGATGCCCGCCCATCAACAAACGAACGGATACATATTCTCAATGAAACGCTATGCAATGACAAAGAACAATGATGATTTTTAGGAAGCATCTCATAACCTAGTTTCAATTAGAAGACATTATATTGAGTGAAATCAGTCAGTGGCAAAAAGACAAATATTGTATAAGACCCATACTATGAGGATTTAGAAATAGACTTAAGTACAGAACACAAGACTGACTGCTGCAAGGGTCGGTGGGAGGAAGGGAGAGGGTTGGTCATAGATTAGACAGTTGATAGAAATGTGGTTAGGTGAAAGTAGAAACAGCATACAATAGAAAGTAAATCAATGTAACTGTACTTCACCATAAACTGAAAATTCTTCTAATCCTAACACAGCATTGCAAGGATACAGTGACAGGTGTGGGCTTTGGGGACCATGTTCTCAGGGAACATTAGGACCAGTTGGCATAAGTAGCCTATTGCTAAGAGAGTCTTATGCACCTCATATTGGTGAGTGGTGTCTGGGGTCTTAAAAGCTAGCAAGCTGCCATCTGAGGTACATCAAATGGTCCCACCTCATCTAGAACAAATGATGACTGAAAACACTAAAGACACAATGAAAATATACCCCAGAAAAACCAATGGACCCATATGAATGGGAGACTGAATTAATACGTGACCAGAAGAACCAGATGGTACCCAGCCACCACTAAAGACAGCTGTGATGGGGCACACAATGTTGAGTCCCTCTGGCAACATGAGAAAAACAAGGGTGCAGCTCAAGAACTCTACTAAAAGGCCACAATTGATGATCCAATGACCTGGAGAATCCTCTGGGAGCATGGCCCCTAGACCTGGAGCTGTCCCTGTTTGGAAAACACTACTGAGGTCAACTCTTTGGACAAAAATAGACTGGACTTGGCGACACAACTTGACTGTATGGTGTGCGTACTTTATGGTTCTATGTATTTATAGGATGCTGTCCTGCTGGTCTTTCTAGATGAGAGAGGAGGAGTGGAGAGGAGCTGACAGGAGATTGCTAAGAGAATATGACAAGTATAGAATGATAAAGAGGAGTGTGCTGTCAATGTGCAAGGAGAGCAGAAGGAGCTGCAGATAGGCAGGCACGCAAATTTAATTTGGATTGTATATTTTCACTCAACCACAATAAAAAAAAAATTAAAAGATGGAATCCACCTAGGTGCCCATCAACAGATTATTGGATAAACAAACTATGGTACATATACACAATGGAACACTATGCAATGATAAAGAACAACAATGATTTTAGGAAGCATCTCATAGCCTGGTTTTAACTAGAAGATGTTATGGTAAGTGAAATCAGCTCCAAAAGGATGAGTATTGCATGAGTCCCCTGCTATAATGACTTAAAAATGGGCTTATTTGCAGAAAAAAAAGACTCTGATGGCTTCTAGGTGGGGACGAAGGGAGATGGATATTCATAGATCAGATAGTTGACAGGAATTTGGTTAGTGAAGGGAGTGACAGCACACAGTAGAGGGCAGATCATCATAACTGGACTACACCGTAAAGCGAAATGTTTGCTAAATACAACCCAGTATTTCACTGGATAGAGTAGCAGAGTCAGGCATCTGGGGACTATGTCTTCAGCGGACATCGAGGTCAGTTGGCATAACTAGTCTTTTGCTGAGAGAGTATTCTGGAGCCCATATTGATGAGGTCTTAAAAGGTAGTATGCTGCCATCTGAGCAACACTGAATAGTCCCAACTCATCTGGAATAGATGATGACTGAGAACATCAAAGATGTGAGGAAAAATGAGCCCCACAGACAGAAGGATACATGTGAATGGGAGATTGCATCAGCATGAGACCAGAAGAACCGCATGGTGCCTGGCCACCACCAAACGCAGCCATGATGGAGGACACAGTGTAGAGTCCCTGAGTTAACATGAGAAAAAGAGTATGCCGTTCAAGAATTTTACTAAAAGACCGGAATTGACAGTTCAACGACCTGGAGCATCTCCTGGGTACACGGCCCATAGATTTGCTGCTGGCCCTGACTGAAACCAGCATTTAGGTCACCTCTTAAGCCAAGAATGGACTGGACTCAGGAACATAGTGTGAGCATGTGGTATGTACATTTTATGGTTTTATACATTTATAGGAGTCTATCATACTGGTTTCTTTTTAAAAGGGAGAAGAGAGTGGAAAAGAATGGACAGGTGTTCATTAAGAGGATATTAGACATAAAGACTGAAAAGGAGTGTGCTCTCACAGAGTGAGTAGAGCAGATGGATTTGCAGACAGCTGGGCATGCAAAAGTGAACTGGATTGTATACTTTCACTTAATTATAAAAAATAATAATACACATCAAAAAAGAAAGAAATATATCCTAGAGAAATAAGAGCTATCATGTAAAGAGATGCAGGCACGCCAATGTTTATTTCATCACTGTCCACAATAGTAAAAAGGTGGAATCAACCAAGGTGCCCATCAATAGATGAATGGATAAACAATTTCTAGTATGTTCACCCAATGGAATACTAAGCAACAATAAAGAACAATGATAAATTTGTGAAATATCTTAAAACGAGGAGGAATTTGGAAGGAATCGTCCTGAGGAAAATTGGTCAGTTACAAAAGGGCAGATAATGCATAAGATTATTATTACAAGAACCAAAGAAAAAGTTTAAACACAGAAGAAAACATTGTTTAATTGTAAAGATGGTAGGGAGGTAGGGAAAGGGGTATTCACTAACTATATAGCAAACAATAATTATGTTTGATGAAAGGAAGGGCAACATCGAATAAGAAAGAAGTCACTATAAGTGGACTAAGCCAAAACCTAAGAAATTTCTTGAATATAACCAAATACCTTGAGAGACAGAGTACTAGGATCAGGGGCCTGGAGATCATGGCTTCAGGGGATATCTTGGTCAACTGGCATAACAACATTTATTAAAAAAATACTCTGCATCCATCTTTGGTGAGGAAAACCAGTAACACGCATAGGTACAAAAAAGATTTAAATACAAAGCACAAGGAAAGATTTGTACATATAAAGGAAACAGTTCACTCAATTATAGAAGCTGAAAGTCCCAAGTCCTGGCACAAGCATCACATGGCCACGGGAGCTGGCAAACCCAAGATCAGCGGGTCAGAGACCAGAATTCTAGATCACTGGGTGTGTAGGTAGGCAGATCCCAAGCTGGCTGCTAGACTGAAGGGTCTCTGTAAACTCACAGAGCTGAAAAGGCTGGCAAATCCAGGATTGGCAGAGAACAGGACTCTCAAGCACCAGCTGTAAGGATTGATGAATCCAAAAGCTGCTAGTTCAGGTCCAGGAATCAGACACAAAAGAAAGCAGGAACTGCTGGCAACACGAGCAGACAGGAAATAGGTTGTGGAAGGTGGAGAGATGAGAGCTGAGGGGAAGGAAGCCACCACAGGCCCCGCCCTGCCACGTGATACAGCAGCCAAACACAGGGTTGCCAATTTGATACAATCTTGACCACCATAGTGAGCATCATCTGGAATCTTAAAAGCTAGCAAGCAGCCACTTAAGAATCATCAGCTGGTCTCAACCCACCTGGCGCAAAGGAGAATGAACACTGAAGACATAAGGGAAATACGAGCCCAAGAGACAGACAGAACCACGTAAACTGGAGACTGTATCAGCATGAGACTGGAAAAGCTAGATGGTGCCTGGCTATCAGTAATGACTTCCCTGAAAAGGAACACAACAAGCAGTCCCTGTTTACAGAACTTGAACTCTATTAAAAAGTTCTATTAAAGAGACCAGACTAGACGGTCTAACAGACTGGAGGGTCCCTGCAAGATCTGGCCCCTGCACTCTCTGTTAGAACAGATTTGAAACCATTCCTGAAGCCAACTCTTCAGACAAAGATTGGACTGGACTATAACACATAAAATTATGCTGGTGAAGAATGTGCTTCTTGGCTGAAGTAGACATAGGAGATTAACTGGGCAGCTCCTGTCTGGAGGTGAGATAAGAAGACAGAGGTGACAGGTGCTGGCTGAATGGATATTGAGAAAATACAGGTTGGAGAGGAGGAGTATGCTGGCACAGTGTGGGGAGAACAACTAGGGTTGCATAATAATGTGTGTGTAAATTTTTGTATGACAAACTGTCTTGAATTTTAATCTTTCACTTAAAGCATAATTTAAAAATGAAAGAAAGAAAGCTGAATTATTTCCTCACTCCCTTCACTTATACCATTTGGGATTCCAGTTAATCATAGAAACCTTAAGTCAATACCTTCTTTAACTAATTAATGTGATTATTTTTTCAAATATCTGAGCTTTAGTTTTTTTCCCCTTAGCTTTTTATATTGCTTCATCCACTTCCCAACAAAAACCCTAGATAAAAACATACAAACCAACAAAAACCCAGAGACTTCTAAATAAAAGTCAAGGTCTGTGAAAATTTTTCAAGCAGGGGAAAAATGTAGGGTAATTAATCTTCTTCCTTGTTACTGCATTATTAATTGCTGTCAATTCAATGACACATGGAGACCCCATGTGTGCAGAACAGAACTATTCCACAGGGTTTTTAAAGCTTTGACCTTTCAGAAGCAGATTTCCAGACTGTTTTTTGAGTGCCTGTGAGTGGGTTAGACTCTCCAACCTTTCAGCTAGTAGTGTAGCAGTAAAATTTTGAAGGGATATTATACAATTTAGAAAATTTGCATCACCCAGGGACTCTTCCTTCTTCCTCACCAATGTCTAATTCACGTTGACTGCTACGGGATTATATATTACATCTCCACAAATGGCTACTTCACTCTCTTTTAAACCAAATTCCTTGACAAAAAAGAATGGATCTATCTCTTTACCATAACAGTTTTACTTCCAGGGAAAGCCAACTTGTACCCTACAATGAAAGTTGGAACCTGTGTACCCAGAATCTATGTCTAACAACACCCTAAAACTTTATTACCCATTTCACAGGGCACAGTTGTATAAGAATAGGCTTCCAGAGCTATGAGGAAAAAGGTTAGAAGGACTATTCTCAGGATAAAATACGGCAGTATTTCAGGGTCTTTTCTTATGTATACTTGGTGTTTAAAAAAGTGGCTCAGAACTTGTGAAGTGATCTTAGTGGAGAACTGAGTGAAGGCAAGTACCTTCTATCATGCTTCTTCAGATTATGTATCAGTTCGTCAGAATGAAAATATTTCCAGTTACAGATATTAAGTACAAGTCTACTGCTATGTTCTGTATCAGCCTAGGTTTTTAGCTGCAACCAACATTAGCTGACTTTGAATTATGTAAGAAGAAAATAAGATTTTGGAGGGGTGTTATGTGGCTTAGAAAATGAGCATGGGCTGAAAGAGGTTAGGCGGCCACAGCCAGACTTCTACAACACATAATCTAATGAGTCCATGAAGATTGTGTTTCCCCTACAGCCACCACTGGACACAGGCAGTAAGTTCTAGGTTCTGTTGTCCTTTTAACTGAATGTTACCACTTCTGCTGCTGCAACTACTAAAATACTTTCTCCACTCTCTGCCTCCTTTACACCACTACCTCCAGATAAAAGGGTCAAACAGGCATGTGGATCCTTAGGTTTGTTTCTTAGTTTGGGAAAGGATGCAGTGGAGAATGTGTAGCTGTAGACGTTGGGGCTTTTTATTGGAAGGCTGACTTTGCTTCTCCACAACATTCACACAGAGTTGAATTCATCAGTCATCAGAAGAGCTTAAGATTCTGAATGGCCAAAAAAGTCACGTGTGTGTTTGTGAGTATCACTGTATAGGAATGTGAGTGTTTACAGTGCAGAAGTCATCCTAGATTTTAGATGCACTGTTATCTTAAAGAAGAGTCCTCCAATGTAAAACTCTTAAACATGGACACATCATTGTTTTGTCCCACAACCCAGGCATCATTAATGTTACCTTTTACCAAGAGTTTATGAAATCAATGAGACACACATGGAAATAAGACTTACGAAGCCACTGAATGCATACCTACTAAAATAGTTAAAGTGAAACAAAGCCATCAAATAAAACGTGTGCTTGCCAGTGAATAGAGTTAATCAACTTAAGGATATTTCATACTACATTATTTCTTACACTTGAAAAAACACTTGTTACCATCCAGGCAATTCTGACTTATGACTACCAGGTAGGGCAGACTAAAACTGCCCCAAAGGGCTTCCCAGGAGTTGCTAGTGGATTCAGACTGCTGTAGCTCATAACCATTGTGCCATCAAGCTTTCCACAGATAGTCAAATTTTACTATGATGCTAGTACCTTTAAATCAAAGTGTGCATTTTGGCCCTATTTATGTGTGGCATTTATCACTGCCAGTCTCAGTAACAACAGTCTTCCAAAGAGTTTTCAACTTTGTAGCATGCCTGTTTCTGAAATATTGACTATGATCAAGTGAAAGCATCATTCCACTTAAAGAAAGTGTAATCATCCTTTCTTTGGGAGGCATTTATTTTGTGCATACCCTTGCTGTGTTTGCCTTGGATTATTGAGGCAGACATCTCAGAAAGCAGTGATTCAAAGCCATACGTATACCTTGTAACCTGTCCCTTCATCAGAATGCTCAGGAACCTTTGCCAAAATAAGTACAAGATAAGACAGTACAGAAAAAAGCACTCATATGTTAAAGCCAAACTACGTAGGTATCTCAGATAAATCAATGAAGATTCACTAGAAGATTTGAGATAGTATAGTAAGTTGAATAAAAAATAAAAAGACCAGAGGAGGCAGGGTGAAGATGGTAGACTAGACACATATCTCCTCAATTCCCTCTGAGAACTGAGACCTGTAATGATAATTGAGCAGAGCACTCTGGACACCCAGGGAGTCATAGGATATGACATAGGGTTCTCAGATGGGACTATCCATCACTAAATGGGAAAGTCCCTCTCTCTAGTATTAGGCAGCACACACTGAGCCCTGCTCATGCTGACTTACTATTTGGGTGGACTGCAAGTACTGTTGAAGCAGGGGATGGGCATGAGCCAGCAAATACCCTGAACTGCACTGCTAAAGTAAACAATGTATAGTGATACAGGGAGACAGTATGTGGGAAAGCCAATTTGGAGACCCAAGCTCCTTACTGAGGGCACCACTGCACCTCTACCCTCTCTTCTCTGAGCAGCACCATAGATTCTGCTGTTCCATAGCAGAAAGGACTGCACTGCTGGGATGCCATCTTGGTAGGCTGGGAGGCAAGTCACCCAACTGGAGGACTCAGCAGAGGCTAATTCCCAAGCTGAGAATCAGTGCCATTCCAGAAACCACTTTTCCAGGACAAAGGCTGTGTTTAGGACAATCTTACTTTATAGGTGGGGCCCAGCTAAGGACAGGAGTGAGGTCATAACCCTCCTTCGAATTATGTCATAGTATCTGGGGACAGCCAAAGAGATGCTTCTGTTGTGAGCTAGAAGATGGAGCCTGCCAACTCTGAAGGCCTGACTGATTTCATCAGCTGTTGGAGAGCTCCCAGCTTTTCAAAATAAGACATTTGGAGAAACAACTGTTGAGCAGCCTGACAGCATCTCCTCTAGCCTTCAACAACCCACATCATAGGGTTGGCTGATGGCTACCCAGTGACTCTACAAGTAGGGTGCCATCTTTGACACCCAGTGTCAGGCAAAGCCTGACACCCTAGAGTGTCTACTGGGACTAGTCAACAAAGTGTACAGAGACAGCTGGTGACCAACTGTCTTCTCAGATCTGTACCTCAGTTCTTCTTTAGGTAACACCAGAGAAACTGAACAGCCTCTGGATGGTGTGAAGGCAAGAAACTGTTGCTAACCATTTAAAGACACAGTCCACCATGGCTCCAGAAAACCCCCAAAATAAAGAATCAAAAAACATCTCAGATGAATAACCTTTCTGAAACTATCAGAGGTTAAGTACAAAAGAATTACATAGAGAGCTCTCCTAGAGATTAAACAAAAACAGAACAAAATGAAAAAATAAGCAAGATATTCGAACTGATGGAACACCAACAATCTGAAATCCAGTAGATCAGTAACAAAATTACAGAAATGGACAACTCAATCCGAGGCCAAAAGAACAGAATTGAGTAGATGGAAGTCAGACTTAATGACCCTGAGGATAGAGCAACTGACATTAGCATTTACGAGGAGAAATCATAGAAAAGAAATAAGAAAAATGAAGAAGAAATAAGAAACTTATGGGACTCTATTAAGAGGAATAATCTATGCATAACTGAAATTCTTAAACAGGGAGGGATACTTACAAACACAGAGAGTATTGTTGTTGAGTTGCTGACAGAAAACTTCCCTGAAATTATAAAAGAAAAGAACATAGATTCCCAAGACATGTATCGAAAACCACAAAAACTAGACCCCGAAAGAAAGACATCAAGACATCTTATAATCCAGCATAATAAAATGAAAAATAAACAGAGGCTCTTTAAGGTAGCGAGGCTCAAAGCAAAGCTAACATTCACAGGGATGTCTTGCAGGCTTTTGCCTGACTTATCAGCAGAAATTATGTTGGAAAGGTGTCAGTGGGATGACACATTCAAACCCTTGAAGGATAATAACTTCCAATCAAGAATTATATTTATATATCCTGCAAAACTGCCTCTCAAATATGAAAAAGAAATTAAGACATTCTCAGATAAACAGAAGCATAGAGAGTTTGTAAAAACCAAACCCAAACTGCAAGAAATACTGAAAGAAGCTCTTTGCTTAGAAAAACAAAACCATTAAGTGTATATTTAAGGAGGCAATGCAGGATACAGCATCCAGAATCCTACTCAGGGAAGTCACAAAACTCAGTCAAAGCTACAATATTAAAAGAAGGAGACCAATGATCATATCACAAAAACTGTGACATCATCACACTAAAAAGAGGGATATACTATAGTAAATGGAGAGGAGGTTAAAGAGTTATGCAGACGTTAAAACTGGGTTTAAACTTAGAATATTAAGGGGGATCATAAGGGCTAGCTGTAAAGGACAATAACAGTGCAAGATACCAAAACAAGAAACATAAGACAGGAGTCTCAACAAACACAAAACCAAAATGAAAAAAGATGAAAATTCAACCCCCCAAAAAGAATGACCCAGAAAAGAATATTAGGAGCAACATAGAAAACATCAACACAAAAGTAAATGCATCAAAACGACAGCACTAAACACATACCTATCAATAATGACACTGAATGTAAAATGGACCAAACACTCCAATGAATAGACAGCAAGTGACATCCTGGATTAAAAGACAGTCAAAGCCAGCCAAATGCCATAGAGTCTGATCCATCCCATCTATATGCTACAAGAAACACACCTTAGACTCAAAGATATGAGAAAACTGAAAATTAAAGGATGGAATGACACATACCAAGCTAACAATACACAAAGAGCAGGTGTGGCAATATCAATCTCAGATAAAATAAATTTTAATGTAAAATCCACCATCATGGACAAGGATACTCACTGTTTATTGCTGTAAGATTCAATACACAAGCAGGACTTAACAATATTAAATATTTATGCACCCAATACCAGAACATCTTAATACACTGAACAAACACTAACCTCATTGAAAATCAAGATTGACAACTCCACTCACATTGTAAGATTGGCTGACAGCCCCCAGTTTCTCCATAAACAAAGCAGCCAGACTCTTTGCTACCCAATAAGCAGAATCTTCCACCCTTGAGAGTCCACCTGGGGCAAATCACCAGAGTAATAGAGACAGCTGGTGACCAACAATTGTCTTAGATCCATTATCAGAGAAATCAAATAGTATATAGATGGCACACAGGCAGCAGACCATAATTAATCATTTAAAGAAGCAGCCTTCAAATGCTCCAGAAAATTCCCTAAATAAAGATGCAAAAACTTCAAAAAATTTTCCAGATGAAGAAGCCTTTCTGAATCTAACAGAGGTTGAATACAAAAGAGTTATATATAAAATCCTCCTAGAGATTAAACAAAATGCAATAGAACAAAATGAAAAATTTGGTCAACTATTTGAAATGCTAGAATATCAACGATTGGAAATACATCAGATTAATAACAAAATTATAGAATTGGATAATTCTATCCAAAGCCAAAAGAGTAGGATTGAACAGATGGAAGTTAAAATCAGTGACCTAGAAGATGAAGTAAATAATGCCAGCATTTATGAGGTGAAATAAGAGAAAAGAAATAAGAAAAATGAAGAAGCATTAAGAAACATGTGGGACTCCATGAATAGGAATAATTTACATTTAATTGGAGTTCCTGAACAAGGGAGAATTAAGGACAACATAGAGAGTATTGCTGTAGAGATGCTGACAGAAAACTTTCTTGAGATTTTGAGCAAAGAGAACACAGGTATCTAAGATGTTTATCGAACACTGCAAAAGTAAGATCTTAAAAGAAGGACACCAAGGCACATTATAATTAAGCTTAAAGAGCTAAAACACAAACAGATGTTTCTGCAGACAGCAAGGCCCAAGTCAAAACTATCATTCTGAGGAAAACCCTGTAGACTTTCATCTGACTTTTCTGCTGAAGCAATGCTGGCTAAAAAACAGTGGACAGACACATTCAAAGCCCTGAATGAGAAAAACTTCCATCCTAGAATTATTTACCCTGCAAAATTGTCTATCAAATTTAACGGTGAAATTAAGACTTTTGAAATAAAGAGAAATTTAAAGACTTCATAAAAACTAATCCAAAATTACATGAAATATTGAAAGAAGCTCTTCCCTAAATGTATGTTTCTGGTGATAATTCAGGGCACTTCATCCAAATTTTTAATCAGTTAAGGCAGGCACAAGCTTCACCAAACCAAGCCAAAAGCTACAGTATTATAATAAGGGAATCCATGATTATATCTTGACAACTACACTACCATCACATTAAAAGAGGGATACTCTACAATAGTTACAGTTGTTTTTGATGCAAAGTTTCAGACTTATAAAATAGTTAAAATTGATTTCAATAAATGTATGTTAAAACGAATAATACATGTAGTCATAAAGCAGATTAAAAATATATTATTTGAAATTAAGAAACACAATACAGGAGTCTCAACAAATATAAAATCAACACTCATACAATCCATGAAGAAGAATGTCCCAAAACAGATTAATAAGAACAACAGAGAAAACATCAGCACGAAAATAAACATATCACAATGACATCACTAAACATATACCTATCAATAATCACACTGAATGTAAATGGACTGAATGGTCCAGTAAAGAGACAGCAAGTGATATCCTGGATCAAAAGACATGACCTATCTATATGTTGCTTACAAGAAACACACCTTAGACTTAAAGATAAGAACAGGTTCAGAATTGAAGTTTGGAATAATATGTATCAAGCTAATACACAAAAAAGAGCAGGTATGGCAATATTAATCTCAGATAAAATAGATTTTAATGTAAAATCCACTATTGTGGACAAGACTGATCACTATTGCTGAAAGGTTCAATACTCAAGCAAGACTTAACAATATTAAATATTTATGCACCCAATACCAAAGCACCTAAATACATTGAACAAATACTGACAACATTGAAAAATGAGATTTATCATTCCACAAAAATAGCTGGGGACTTTAACACTCCCCTTTCAGTTAAGGACAGATCATCCAGAAAAAAAGCTCAACAAAGATACAGAAGATCTTATTGCAACAATCAACCAACTTGACCTTATTGACATATACAGATCCTTTCATCCATCAGCAGATAAATACACCTTCTTCTCCAAAGCACATGGAACATTCTCCAGAATAGACCAAATGTTAGGTCATAAAACAATTCTCCATAAAATCCAAAACATTGATTTATTGCAAAGTACCTTCTCGGACCACAGAGCTATAAAAGTTGAAATCAATAACAGAAAATTTATAGGTAAAAATTCCAACTTGTGGAAACTGAACAACACTTTACTCATAAAGCCTTGGGTTATAGAAGAAATTAAAGACACATTAAACAAATTTATGGATTCAAATGAAAATGAAAACATATCCTATCAGAATTTATGGGATACAGCAAAAGCAGTGCTGAGAGGTCAGTTTATCTTTATAAATGCACGCTTCTGGAAAGAAGAAAGCACAAATTAAAGTGTTAACCTCACAGCTTGAACAACTAGAAAGACAGCAACAAAGAAACCCCTCAGGCACCGGAAGAAAACAGATTATAAAGATTAAAGCAAAACTAAATCATTTAGAGAATAGGAAAACAATTGAAAAAATTAACAAAACCAAAAGCTGGTTCTTCGAAAAGATCAACAAAATTGATAAACCATTGGCTAAACTTACAAAAGAAAAACAGCAGAAGATACAAATAACCCGATTAAGAAATGAGTTGGGAGATGTTACAACAGACCCAACTGAAATAAGATATATCATAATAAAGTACTATGAAAAGCTACATTCTAACAGGTTTGAAAACCTAGGGGAAATAGACAAACTTCAAGATTCATATAACTCACCAAGACTATCACAAGGAAAAATAGATCTACTTAATAGATCTATCACAAAGGAAGAGATTGAAAAAGTCATCAAAAATCTACCAACCAAAAAAAGTCCTGGCCCAGATGGCTTCACCAGAGAATTCTACCAAACGTTTAGAGAAGAAATAACTCCAACACTATTGAGGCTATTTCACACCATTGAAAGAGATGAAATACTTTCAAATTCATTCTATGAAGCCAGCATAACCTTGATACCCAAACCAGGGAAAGATCTCACAAAAAAAGAAAATTACAGACCAATATCACTCATGAATCTAGATGCAAAAATCTTACAAAATTCTAGCCAATAGAATTCAATAGCATATAAAAATATAATTCATCATGATCAAGTTTTTTTCATTCAAGAGATGCAAGGCTGGTTCAACATCAGAAAAACAATTAATGTAATCAACCACATTAATAACACAAAAGATAAAAATCACCTGATTTTGTCCATTGATGCAGAAAAAGCACTTGACAAAGTTCAACATCCATTCATGCTTAAAATTCTCAGAAAAATAGGAATAGAGGGGAAATTCCTCAATATAATCAGCATCTATGCAAAGCCAACTGCTTTCATCATCCTGAATGGTGAAAGACTGCAAGAATTCCGCTTGAGAATGAGAACTAGACAAGGATGCCCGTTCTCACCATTTCTATTCAAAACTGTACTAGAAGTTCTAGCCAGAGAAATTAGACAAGTCAAAGAAATAAAGGGCATCTGTACTGGCAATGAAGAAGTAAAGATTTCCCTCTGCAGATAATATGATTGTTTATACAGAGAATCCAAAGAAATCTGTAAGTAAGCTATTGGAGCTAATGGAAGAGTTCAGCAAAGTATCAGGATATAAGATAAACATAACTAAATCAATAGAATTCCTTTATACCAACAATGAGATTACAAAAGAAGAAATCACCGAATCAATTCCATTTACTATAGCCCCCAAGAAGATAAAATACCTAGGAATAAATCTAACTAGAGAAATCAGAGATCTTTACAGAGAAAACTACAAGCCTTTACTACAAGAAACTTGGAGAGACTTACATAAATGGAGTAATCTGCCCTGCTCATGGGTAGAAAGACTCAATATTGTGAAAATGTCTATTTTGCCCAAAGCAATCTACTTATATAATGCAATCCCGATACAAATTCCAGCAACATTTTTTAATGAGAGAAACAAATTATCAGCTTCATTTGGAAGGGAAGAAACCCAGGATAAGTAAAGTGCTGCTGAAAAAGAAGAACACACTGGGAGGCCTCTCACTACCTGACTTTAGAATCAATTACACTGCCACAGTAGTCAAAACACCCTGGTACTGGTACAAAAAGAGATATATAGACCAATGGAACAAAGTAGAGATCCCAGAGATGCCACTATCCTCCTATGAATATTTGACAAAGGTCCCAAGATTTTATACTGGGATAAGAACAGTCTCTTTAACAAATGATGCTGGCATAATTGGATATCCATCTGCAAAATTTGAAACAAGACCCATATCTCACACCTTATACAAAAATCAACTCAAATTGGATAAAAGACCTAAATATAAAAGCTAAAATGATAATGCTCATCCAAGATCAAATAGGGTCAACAATGGACGTTTTAATACACAATATAGACAGACTTCAAAATCTGACAAACAAAACATATTCATTAGAAGAGAAAATAGATAAATGGGAATTAATGCGAGTCAAACACTTCTGCTCATCTAAAGAATTCACCAAAATAATTAAAAGACCACCTGCAGAATGGGGAAAAACATTTGGCCATTCTATGTCAGACTGACACGTGATCTCCATAATCTATAAAGTACTACAAAATATCAATAAGAAAAAGACAAATCATCCACTTAAGCGATGGGCAAAGGAGATGGACAGACACTTCTCTAAAGAGGAGATCTAGGCAGCCAAAAAACACATGCGAGCATGCTTATGATCATTAATTATTAAAGAAATTCAAATCAAAATGACAATAAGATACCATGTCACCCCAATAAAATTGGACATGATCCAGAAAATGCAAAACACTAAATGTTGGAGAGTCTGTGGAGAGATTGGAACTCTCCTACACTATTGGTGGGATTGCAGAATGGTGCAACCTCTTTGGAAAGCAATTTGGCATTACCTTAAAATAATGACTATTGATATACCATTTGACCCAGTAATTCCTCTGCTTGGAATATATCCTACAGCATCAAGGCCATTCACACCAACTGATACATCCACACAAATATTCATTACAGCACAGTCCATGATAGCAAGAAGATGGAATCAACTCAGATTCCCAACAACAGAATGGATGAGTAAACTTTGGTATATGTACTCAATGGAGTACTATGCATTGATAAAGAACAATGATGATAGCAGGAAACATCTCTCAATTTGGTCTCAAATGGAGGACATTATGTTGAGTGAAACTATTCAGCAACAGAAGAACAATTATTATATGTAACCCCTATGATAAAAACTTAAAAGCACACTCATACATAACAGAAAAGACTCTTTGACACCTACAAGGGTGGGGAATTGGAAGGGCGGGAGGGCGAGGGGCGAGGGTTTAGAGTAGATAGTTAGAAATTTTGTTGGGTGGAATCGGTGACAATACACATTAGTAAGAAGATCAATGTTAATGGGACTTCAACACAACTTGTGTACTCCTCCTATCTTAACCCAATATTGTAAGCACAGAGTATGTACACTTTCATTTTTTATTTAATAAAAAATAAAATAAAATAAGAATAGTTGGAAACTTCAACACTCTACTTTCAATAATGGATAGATCACCCAGAAAAAAAACTCACTAAAGACACAGAAGATCTATTGTGACAATTATCCAACTAGACCTCGTAGACAGATACGAAACTTTTTATCCATCAACAAATAAATACAGCTTCTTCTCTAGCGTACATGGAACATTTTTCAGAATGGACCATGTGTTAGGACATAAAGCAAGTCTTCTCAGACCACAAAGCTGTAAACGTTGAAATCAATAGCTGAGAAAAAACATAGATAGAAATTTGAACTCATGGAAAATGTATAACACCTTGCTCAAAAAGTCACAGGTTGTAGAAGAAGCCAAGGGTGAAATAAAGAAATCTACAGAATCAAATGATAAAGAAAATGCACCCTACAAGAATCTATGGGATACAGCAAAAGCAGTGCTCAGAGGCCAATTTATCTCTGTAAAAGCACATATGCAGAAGGAAGAAAGGACTGAAACCAAATAATTAACCCTACAACTAGAACAAGCAGAAAGAGAATCACAGAGGAACACTTCAGGCATCTGAAAAAAGTAACAAAACCAAAAGCTGGTTCTTTGAAAAGATCAACAAAATTGATAAACCATTGGCTAAACTTACAGAAGAAAATCAGTAGAGGAAACAAATAACCTGAATAAGAAACTACACAGAAGTTGTCATAATAGACCCAACTGAAAGCAAAAGTATCATAAAAAATACTATGAAAGACTGTACTCTAATAGAATTGAAAACCTGGAGGAAATGGACAAATTTCTAGATTCATATCACCTACCAAAATAAACAAAAGGAGAAGCAGAACATCTTAATAAACCCATCATAAAGGAAGAGATTGAAAATCTCACTCCAAAACTACCAACTAAAAAACTTTTGGCACACATGGCTTCACCAAAAAATTCTCCAAAACTTTTAGAGAAGATTAACTCCAATATTACTGACACTATTTCACATCATAGAAAGGAACAGAATACTCCCTAATTCATTCTACGGAGCCAGTGTAAACCTGTAAATAAAGCTAGGGAAAGATCAAAAAAAAAGGAGAACTACAGAGAAATATCACTTATGAATCTAGATGCAAAAATCTTCAGCAAATCCTTAACAGTAGATTTCAACAACACACCAAAAAAGTAATTCTTCCTGACCAAGTTGGATTCATACCATGATGCATGGTTGGTTCAACATCAGAAAAACTACTAAAGTGATCAACCACATAAGTAGCACAAAAGAATCACCTGATTTTGTCAATTGATGCAGAAAGGGCATTTGACAAAGTCCAACACCCAAGTGATGCTAAAAATTCTCAGCAAAACAGGATTAGAAGGCAAACTCCTCAACGCAATAAGGGCGTTCTACACAAAGTCAACTGCCTACATCACCTTGAAAGAATTCCTCTTGAAAACTGAACATAGACAAGAATGCCCACTATCACCTCTCCTGTTCAACACTGTACTAGAATTTCTGGCTGGAACAATTAGAGAAGACAAAGAAACAAAGGGCATCCACATCAGCAAAGAAGTAAAAATCTCCTTATTTGCAGATGATACAATTGAGATGATACACTGAGAATCCTAAAGAATCCACAAGTAAACTACTTAAACTAATAGAAGAGTTCAGCAAAATATCAGGATATAAGATAAACGTAAATAAATCAATAGGATTCTTTTATGCCAACAAAGAGATCATCCAAGAAGAAATCACCAAATCAATACAATTTACTATAGCTCCCAAGAAGGTAAAATACATAGAAATAAACCCAAGTAGAGAGAGAAGAGACCTATACAAAGAGAACTACAAGACCTTACTGCAATAAACCAAAAAACGACTTACACAAATGGAGAAAACTACTCTGCTCATGGATAGGAAGACTTAACTTTGTGAAAATGTCTATCTTACCCAAAGTGATCTACACATGCAATGCAATCCCAATACAAATTCCAGTGACATTTTTCCATGAGATGGAGAAAGAAATCACCAACTTTGTTTGGAAAGGAAAGAAACACCAGATACGTAAAGTGCTTCTGTGGAAGAGGAACACAGTGAGAGGCTTCACACTTCCCAAGCTTAGAATCAATTACACTGCCACAGTAGTCAAACCAACCTGGTAATGGTACAAAAAATAAGCATATAGATCAATGGAACAGAGCTGAGACCCCAGAGATTCCGCCAACCTCTTATGAACAGTTGGTATTCAACAAAGGCCCTAAAATTGTAAACCGGGATTAAAAACAGTCTCTTTAACAAATGATGTTGGCAAAATTGGACACCTATCTGCAAAAATTTGAGAAAAGACCCATACTTCACACCTTACACATAAAACTAACTCAAATTGGATAAAAGACCTAAACATCAAACCTAAAATCATAATGATCATGCAAGAATAAATAAGGTCAACAAAGGAAGCTTTAATACACAGTTTAGACATACTTCAAAATCTGACAAACAAAACATGATCAACAGAAGAGAAAATAGATAAATGGGGACTACTAAGAATCAAACACTTCTGCTCCTCCAAAGACTTTATCAAAAGACTTAAATGATCACCAATGGAATGGGAAAAATAGTTGGCAACTACATGTTGGACTAACGTCTGATCTCCATAATCTACACGGTACCGTAAAACATCAACATGAAAAAGGTAAATAACCTAATTAAGTGATGGCAAAGGAAAGGAAAAGGACAGACATTTCACCAAAGAGGACATCCAGACAGCCATGAGGAAATGCCCACTATCATTAGCTGTTAGAGAAATCCAGATCAAAACTACAGTGAGATACCATCTCACTCCTGCAAGGTTCACCATGATCCAAAAAAAAAAAAAAAAAACAAATACTGGAGAGGCTGTGGAGAAACTGGAACTCTTCTACACTGCTGGTGGGATTGCAAAATGGTACAAACTCTTTGGAAAGCAATCTGGCACTTTCTTAAAAAGCTGGAAATAAATATACTATTTGATCCAGTAATCTCACTGGTCGGACTATATCCTAGATACATGTACACAAACACTTATTGCAGCACAATCCACTATAGCAAAAAGATGGAATCAACCCAGATACCCAACAACAGAGAAATGGATAAACAAACTATGATAAATATACTCAGTGGAACACTATGCAATGGTAAAGAACAATGATGATTTTAGGAAGCATCTCATAACCTGGTTTCAAGTGGAAGACATTTGCTGAGTGAAATCAGTCAGCGACAAAAGAACTAATATTATATGAGACCCCTACTGTGAGGACTTTAGTAAAAATAGACTTATGCACAGAAGAAAAGACTCTTTCATGGCTACAAGTGTGTGGAGGAATAAAAGAGCTGGTCATAGATTAGATAGTTGGTAGAAATTTGGTTGGGTGAAAGGAGTGACAGCACACAGTAGAAAGAAGATAACTGGGCTTCAAGATAAAACTCTTCTAATCTTAACCCAATGTTGCAAGGATAGAGTAGCAGGGGTCTGGGGACCATGGTCCCCATGGTCTAGGGACCATGCTCTCAGAGGACATTGAGGCCAATTGGCATAACTAGCCTATTGCTAAGAGAATCTTCTGCACCTCATATTGGTGAGTGACATCTAGGGTCTTGTAAACTAGCAAGCTGCCAACTGAGATATGCCAAATGGTCCCAACTCATGCAGAAGAGATGATCACCAAGAATAACAATGACACAATGGAAAAAGTATCCAGGAGAATGAAGGAAGCATGTGAATGGGAGACTGAATCAACATGTTATCAGAAGAACCAGTTGGTAACTTGCCACCATCAAAGACGGCTATGATAGGGCACACAGTGTTGAGTTCCAGTGGCAACATGAGAAAAAGGTGGGTACAGCTCAAGAATTCCACTAAATGCCTGCAATTGATGGTCTGACAGCCTGGGGTGTTCCCCTGGGAACATGGCGCCTACACATGCTGCTGCCCCTGACCACAAAAGATTAGTGAGGTCAACTTTTTGGACAGGAATGGACTGGACTGGACCATATGGTATGTGTACTTTATGGTTCTATGCATCTATAGGATGCTGTCCTACTGACCCCTTACTATGAGGGAGTGTAGAGGGTCATGAGGAGGGGATAGGAGATTGTTAAGAGGATACAACATATATAAAATGAAAAGGAGGAGTATGTTGTTACCAGGCAAGGAAAGCAGATGGAGCTACAGACAGGCAGGCATCCAAATTTAATTTCAACTGTATATTTTCAATTAATCGCTATAATAAGTAAATAAGTGAAAATAAAAAGACCAAATCAGTGGTAGTTCACCTGATTCCCTATGTGCATCAGAGCAGAACTGTGCCGCACAGGATTTTCACGGCTATAACCTTTGAGTCGGATCCGACTCGACGGCACTTGGCTGGCAACCTTTGAGAAATTTTTTTTTTCCAACTCTGTTGGATTTGAACCACTAAGCTTGTGGTTAGTAGTCAAGCACTTAATTATTTGTGTCACTTGGAGACTCCTAATGAGTTGGATATTGGTTCCAAAAATATATGTCTAATTCCTAATCCTCAGTATCTGTGAACGTTACCTTATTTGGAAATACGGTCTCCACAGGTGCAAAGATTTAGGGTAGCTCCCTAATTCAGTGATGCATCTTGTTATAAGAAAAAAGAGAAGATGTTTATAGCATTGAGACAGAGACAAAGGAAGAAGTCCACATAAATATGGTGACAAAGATTGGAGTTATGGAGCCCCAAGCCAAGCAGCACCTGGCATTATCAGAACCTGAAAGAAACAAGGAAAGACTCCCCCCTAGAAACTATGGAGGGAGCATGGCTCTGCCCATACCCTGAATTTGGGCTTCTGATCTCCAAAATTGTTACAGAATAAATTTTTGTTTTTATAAGTTTTCCCATGGTCAAACCTCTCCACAAAAAATAAATAAATAAATAATAAAAACAAATAAACCCATTGCCATCTAGTTGATTTAGAGTCATAATGACACCATAGGACAGAGTAGAACTGTTCCATAGGATCTCCAAGTAACTCTTGGTGGATTTGAACTTTTTGGTTAGCAGCCAAGCTCTTAACCACTGTGCCACCAAGGATCCTACAGCAGCCATTGGAAACTAATACAGTTGGACATAAAAAATGATGATCATTGATTGGAAGAAAAACCAAGGAAAAAGAGAAACACTAGGTTGTTAGAATAACTTTATTTATGGCAATTCTAAATCATACTTAACAGTGAATCCTAAAAGGCATTTTTCTTAAGGTACTTCCTGAAATAAACTAAACAAAATCTCAAAATACTTCATGATATTTATACATTTCACAGTCTAGACCTTGAACATACAAATATTGAACCCCAGTGGGAAAAGTGTCAACTTTGCCTCCCCAGAGTCCCTGTTCTGGCACACTGCCCTCCCTCAACCCCTGCCCTGAAATACTTTGAAGTTCAGGGCTACCTTTTCTTGCTCCCAAAACATTACAACAACTTCTTGGGTGGTAGCAGAGCCAATTTTAAAAAACCTAACATGAGTCAGTAGTTTGGGGCTGAGCTTCAAACCTTACAGTAAACATCAACACTTCCAACTCTGAGATACAGATATATCCAGAAAAACACATGAATGTGTTTATTCCCCAGAGATTGCTGTACTTCCTGTATCCAGCCAAGCCAGAATTATCACAAGCACAACCTTTCTCACACTATTTTTCCCCTTCTTCTCTGGATCTTGTCTAAAATCTAGAAGTGCAGAGATGAGTGGTGATGGGGTAATAATCAGAGTTGGGCCTTTTACAGGAAATGTGTTAAATGAATTCAGACTATTCTTATTAGCATCCCCAACATCAGTAATAATAGAAATAGCCATAGTTTTTGTTTTAGGAATCAGAATGACTTGGAAAATTGACAGCAGAAGAAAATGTCCCTCTTTTAAATTTTCTTTCAGACCAAAGTAGCTGGATTGTAGCACTGGTAGAAGCTTGGCAGAACACTTTGGCTGTACTGACTGTTTTGAATAAACTGAGGTTCAGAGATTGCTAACCAAGATAACAGTAAAGCCAGGGGAAGGAATCAGGGATCTTGAGCCCTGAGCTTCTAACCCAGACTGTTTTCCACACTACTGCTTATCTACTTACTCAGACTCTGCCGAGAGCAGAGAAGACACTCGGACTGCAGCGGCTGCTACAGCTGCTTTCTCTTCACTCGCATAATTTGCCTCCTCTCCTTAGATGTCAGACACATGGAGCTAGAATGAAATCTATTTCCACACGCAGCGTAGACCTGAGCCAACTGGAAGTGAGAAGTGTGATGATGATGACTGTGATGGCATAATTTTACCTATCACTTAAAAATTGAAATTTTTAGAGCAGCAACAAATTTTTAAGCACTTCTTTGTTATTCTGTCATCATCTTGCTCTTCGATTTCCATGAATTTAGGAGTCTAGCTCCCATTTTATAACCTGTAAGAGAGTGGCAGCAGTTATATCCATTCATGCAGTAAGGACAGAGTGTACCCTGTCACCATCATCATCATTATTATTTTTCCATGCACAGAGTTTTATGACATTGTGAGGAATGAATCAAGTCTATAAGTGTGATATGCACAATTGCTCAATTACTAAACAAAAGGAAGGGTCAATTGTCTTGAGCTCATTCCAGAGAATGAGGGAGGAATAAGTTGGCTTTAGTACGATTCACTTTGCTTCCCAACTGATAATTCAGTGCTGGGCAGTTTTTGGAGATGACAAAATTATTGAAATCCATGAACTGCTTAATAGAAATCATTTCCTAAGTCAATATTTTTGAGTTTCTGACACCAAAAAGGAACCACCATAAAAATGGGTTGTATATTCTTAGGGGAGATAGGAAGGGTGGCAATTTAAAATGAGAGAATTTTGTTTGGCACTTGGAGTTTACAGCACATCACTCTCTACCTCCGAGAGAATTTCTCTCTGAAGACATTAGGTAGTGTTTGACTCATCTTCTTCATTTTTACACAAACGATAAGTAAATATACTATACTGATCTACACGTGGATGTAGTAGTTGTATATCTCATAGATACATTAAGTATATTATACATATAGTGAGGCATTTTTCCCGAGACATACATTGTAACACAGGAGAAAGATGACTCAAGTATACCTCAGGGGTAGTAGTTATTGAAGGAAGGAAAAAAGGAAAACAGACGGTAAATGCCAATCTTTATTAGCTGACAGGCAGAAGGATGGCAAAGAGGAGGGAAATTCACAGAATGGCAAAACCTGGCCTAAAGGAGTCAATGGGGAATTTGAAGACTGTTGCTATGCATAATTTATACAATTATTCTTCCAAAATGGACCCTGGTAAATCTAAAGGAAGACCGCAGAACTAGCATCTCATCTCCTGTGCATTTGCAGCATTTCTGTTGTTGTTGTTAGAGTAATCCGTCAATTCTTGGCAATGCTATATACCATGAAACAAAACACTGCATGGTCCTGTGCCATCCCTATGATCAGTTGTGGACTGGACTCTTGGCATCCACAGAGTTTTTGTTTGCTAATTTTCAGAAGCAGGTCACCAGAAGTTTCTTCCTAATCTAAAACCTTTTCAACAGCAAGCACACCTCCATTGATAAACAGATGGTGATTGTATATGAGATGCATTGGCAAGGAATTGAACTTGAATCTCCCACATGGAACGTGAGAACATTACTGCTGAATCACTACTGCCCTCGTCAGCAGCTCTAGAAGATGATTATTCTTTTATGTTTGCTTTGGCATACTAAATTTGTTTAAAATAAGAGAAGATTGTTTTCAGGTAGTTTTCAGGTAGTTACAAAGTATTCCTAACGCTTGAGAGTAAAGAAGTCTTAAACATCATCCATTGCCATTATTCCACTTTTTTGTTAAGAACACTGAAGTCCAGGGAGATGAGTGACCATTTAAGATAATTCATGCAGTTAGTGGTAAAACCCAGGGTTAGAGCATGCTGCCTTTCTATGTTTGGTCTGTTTGGATGCAGAGTTCATTAGAAAAAGAAAACAAAATTGAAGAAAACCATCAGGAACAGCATCTCAGAGTTAGGACCAGAAAGAAGAAATGAAAGTAGTTTCAAGTTACAGGTATCAAGAATTCAAATGTGAAAAAGTTGCTCAGAAATAAAGAGAGTTGGGGAGGTTGGGGGGGTTGAACCAAGATGATGGATGGAGTAGCCAGATGTTTCCCATGGTTCCTCCTACAACAAAGACCAAACAACAAAAACAAAAACAAAAAAAAGTGAACTGATTATACATGATGATCTAGGAGCCTTGAGCATCAAAGACAAAGTTGAGAAGTTGGACTTACTAGCACAGGGAAGAAGAGACAGTTGAAAGGCAGAGAGGATCTGCAAGACCTGACCCAGCCAGCATGCTGAAAGTTGGACTGGCTGACATATGCAATCTGAGGTAGACAGTAACACTCCAGACTTGTTTTTTACACTGGGAGACACTGAGTGGCAGGGGTCTGCTTAGGTCTCTGGAGACAGGAAGAAGGGTCAAATCTGCAAATGCTAAGTGCAAGTATCTAAACTACCATACAGAATCAAAAAAAGTCTTTCCCCATCTGGGAAAATTCTCTACCGTTTACCCAAACCCTCCTTGCCCTGTTCCACCATGGTCTGGCTTCAGTGACTGTTGCAACCCCTGGTCTGGAATTAGGACCCATTGTGTACCAACTAGCCATTCTCCCAGCTTTAGAGAGGGAAAAAATTAGCAAACAGCAATAAATAATATGCCAGCTCCCCTAAACTGAGAACTCAAAACAGACACAGCCCCTTTGTCCAGGTAAGGCATAAAGGGTCCACAGACTTTGTGTATCTTTCATAGACCTGTGTGGACCTATTCCAATAGCATAGGCCCTCATTAGCACAGTACAACAGGATATATACCAGAACCCATTTTTAACATGACCGAGAGGTACCTATGCAAGAATCATCTCTTACATTTTCTTACGAGTAAGGTGCTGTACTTTGAAATATAGTGGTAACCTTGATTTTGTAATCCTCTGAAGGGGTAATGTCCCAGAGTCTAATTTCATTTTCTAGTGTATCTGCTCATGAGAGGTGGAGGCCTGTTGGTATAGAAGCCAAACAACTACACCTATACTTTTTGGAAACCAAGAGAGAAAGATTAATAGCGACTATTTGCATAACAACTAAAGAAATTGCATGTGAGTCTGTACTTAGTCTCTCCCTGGTCTAACACTAGTTTGGGAACCAAGAGACTGTAATAGTGTTAACTATTTTTGTTATTGTGCTTTAGGTGAAAGCCTATAGCTCAAGTTGATTTGTCACTGAAAAATTTATACCCATGTTGTTTTGTGACATTGGTTGCAATCCCCACAATGTGACAGTACACTCTCCTTTCTACCCTGGGTTCCCATTCATCCGGTTCTTTCCCCTTCCTGCCTTCTCATCTTGCTTTTGGATGGGAGTTGCCTATTTGGCCTCCTATATTTGATTGAACTACAAAGTCTGGGGACCATAGTTTTGGACGCTTCTCCAGTTTCTTTCAGATAAGTAAGTCTGGTCTTTTTCTGTGAATCTGAGTTCTGTTCTACATTTTTCTCCATCTATTTCTGGGGCTCTCTGCTGTGATACCTGTCAGGGCAGTTAGTTATTGGTGGTAGCTGGACATCATTTAGTTCTTCTGGTCTCAAGCTTGTGGACTATCAGGTTCATATGGTCCTTTAGTTCTTTGGGCTAATATTTTCCTTGTGTCATTGGTTTTCTTCATTCCCCTTTGCTCCGGGTTTTATAGGACCAATAAATGTGTCTTCAAAGGCCTCTTGCAAGCTTTTAAGATCCCGGACACTACTCATCATACTCAGATGTAGAACATTTTCTTTACAAACTATGTTATGCCAATTTACACAAATCAAGCTCCAGCTACTTGATCCTTAGTGGGTTTCAGTGTGTCTAGGAAACTTCTGTGCTTTTGCTTTGGTCTAGTTGTGCTGACTTCTCCTAAACTATGTTTTGTCCTTCCTTCCACTGAAGTTGATACTTCTCTATGATCTAGTTTAGCAATTTATCCTTCTCCTCTCTCCCTACCCTGGTAATTATCTATTTTAGTCATTTGATGCCGCTATAACAGAAATATCACAAGTGGATGGCTTTAACAAAGAGATGTTTATTCTTTCACAGTCCAGTATGTTAGAAGTGTGAATTCAGGGTACCAGGCCCAGGGAAAAGTTTCCTCTCTGTGTTGGCTCTAGAAGATGGTCCTTGTGACTCATCAGTCTTCCTTTGGTTTGAGAGCATCTCAGCATAGGGACCTCATGTCTGAAGAATGCACCCTGCTCCTGGCATTGCTTTCTTGGTGGTACAAGGTCCCCAATTCTCTGTTCATATTCCTTTCCTTTTTTCTCTTGAGAGATACAAGGTGTTGCAGACCAAATCCCAGAGAAACCCTTTTATATTGGGTCAGGAATGCAATCTTAGCAAGAATGTTACAGTGCTACCCTAAATCTCTTTAACATGATCTAAACTTGACCCATTAACCACAGGCAGAGGCTAGAATTCACAACAAAGAAAAATCACGAAATGGAAGGCAACCACACAATGCTGGGAATCATGGCCCAGCCAAATAGATACACATATTTTTGGGGGGACACAGTTCAATATATGACACCACCAAAGAATGGTTTTTTTCTGTGTGTAAAACTTTTTCTGGATTCTCATAATAGTGGTCTCCTACAGTATGTGATTAATTTTTTCCCTCCACATAACGCCCTCAAGACTCAAACATGTGAAACGATTTGCCAGCTCATCATCGTTCTGTATTGTTGCATAGTATTCCATTGTATATATGTACCATAATTTGTGTGTTTTTGTGTCTGTTGATGGATATTTAGGTTGCTTCCATCTTTTTGCTATTGCAGATAGTGCTGTAATGAGCATGTGTCTGCATATGTCTGTTTGTGTGATGGCTCTTATTTCTCTACGATATCTTTCTAGGA
The DNA here is from genome assembly GCA_028571685.1 of Heterohyrax brucei. Lineage (NCBI taxonomy): Eukaryota > Metazoa > Chordata > Mammalia > Hyracoidea > Procaviidae > Heterohyrax > Heterohyrax brucei. The sequence continues at coordinate 152,829,205 of CM053147.1, read as the reverse complement.
ATGGGATTGCTGGATATACGGTATTTTTTATTTTTAGCTATTTAGGAAAACATTTCTGTGTTGTCTGTTAGCCACATGAATGTCTTCTTTGGTGTAGTGTCTGTTTATATCCATTGTTCATTTTTTAATTGGATTATTTGTCTTTTTGTTGTTGAGGTGTAGGGTTATTCTACAGATTTCTAAGATGAGACTTGTGTTAGCTATATCCTAGCCATTTTTTTCCCCTCAGTCTGTAGATTCTCTTTTTACTTCTTGGTGAAGTCTTTTGGTGATCGTAAGTGTTTAATTTTAGGGGCCCCTTGTTACCAAGCTTCTCCTTCTGTTGTTTCTGTATTGTTAATTATGATTTATATCCTATTCATGTCATGCATTAAAGTACCCTGTGGCTTAACGGTTAAGTGCTAATGGCTGCTAGCCAAAATATCACCATTTTGAATTCACTGGGTGCTCCTTGGAAAACTTATGGGACATTTCTACTCTGTCTTATAGGTTTGTTATATGTTAGAATCAAGTCAGTGGCAGCAGACTTGGACTAGTATTGTCCTTATTTTTTCTTCTGTGATCATTATCATTTTAAATTTTATAATTAGACCTTTAGTTTATGTCATGGGTTGAATTGTGTCCCCCCAAAAATGTGTGTAGCCACAAGGATTGGGGTGGGGCTGTAAATTCCTGCATAGGATTACTTCCTTGCTTTGCTGTAGGGGAGAGTTTCCCTGGAGTATGGCTTGCCCCACCCTTAATGCTTTCAGCCTGCAAGAGATAAAAAGGGAAAAAGAAACAAGGAGAATTGGGAACCTCGTTACCATCAAGAGAGCAGCACCAGGAGAAGAACGCGTCCTTCAGACCTGAGGTTTCTGTGCCAGGACGCTCCCTGGACAAAGACTGATGCAATACCAGACTTTCCTCCAGAGCCAACAAGGGGAAAGCCTTCCCTGGAGTGGTCACCCTGAATATGGACTTGCAACCTACTGGACTGTGTAAGAATAAACCTTCCTGTGTTAAAACCATCCACTCTGTGGTATTTCTGTTAGAGCAACCCTAGCTGACTAAAACAGTTTACTTTGAATTAGTTTCTGTGTACGACATGAGGCATAAATCTTCTTTCTTTCTTTTTTTTTTTTTTAACAGATAAACATTCAATTATGTTAACAGCATTTGTTAAAGAAATTCTCTTTTTCTCATTTAACGGACTTTGGCCCTTTGCTAAAAATCAACCGCTCATAGGTGGATGGATTTATGTCTGACTTCTGAAATCTGTTCCATTGGTCCATATGTCTGCTGTACCAATACCATGAGGCCTCCCACAGTATTTTTCTTCTTTAGTCGTGCTTTACTTATCTGGAGCCTTTTCCCTTTCCATATAAAGTTGGTGATTAGTTTCTCTATTTCATTAGAGAACATTGTTGCAATTTGGATCGGGATTGCATTGTATCTGTAGATTGTTTGGGGTAGAATCAACGTTTTAACAGTGTTAAGTCTTCCTATACATAAACATGTATGTATTTCCACTTACATAGGACGTTACAGTAGTGTTTTGTAGTTTTACTTTGTATAGATCTTTTATACTGATGTTTCGATTTATTCCTAGGTACTTTATCTTCTTGAGGGCTGCTATAAATGGCATCGATTTGGTGATTTCTTTTAGAGGTTCTCTTTGTGAATGTACTACAATTCAACTGATTTCTGTATGTTAATCTTATATCCTGTTTGTCTTGGTTATGTAGTGCTGTTGTAACAGAAATATCACAAGTGGCTAACTTTAAGAAAGAGACATTCATTCTTTCACAGCTTAGGAAGCTAGAAGTCTAAGTTCACTGTGCCGGTTCCAAGGAAAAGTCCTTTTCATTAATCTTTCCTGGTCTAGGAGCTTCTCTGCACAGCTGCCTCAGGTCCAAAGGATGTGCTCTGCTCCTCGTGCTGCTTTCTTGCTTGTATGAAATCCCCCTGTCTCTCTGCTCACTTTTCTCCTTTATTATTTCAAGAGAAATTGGCTCAATATACAACCTAGACCTGTAGATGGATTCCTGACCCATTAATATAACTTCCTGTAATCCTGTATCATCAATGTTGTAGAGATAATGTTTATAACACATGTGAAAATCACATCAGATGACAAAATAGTGCAGTTATACAATACTGGGAATCATGGCTCAGCCAAGTTGACAGATATTTTTTGGAGATGCAATCCATAACTCTGCTGCTACTTCTCTGAAATTTTTATTTCTTCTAGTAGCTTTCTTGTGGATTCTGTGGAGGTTTTCTATGCTTAAAATCACATCATTTGCAAATAGAGACAGTCTTACCTCTTTATCACCAATTTGGGCACACTTTATTTCTTTTTCTTACCTTATTGCTCTCGCTAGGGCTTCCACCACAATATCCAAAGATGGGTGATAAAAAAAATTCTTATGAGGTTCCCATTACCAAGGAGAATGCTTTCAGTTTCTCTCCATTTAGAATGACGTTAACCACTGACTTTGTATAAATGCCCTAGATTATGTCAAGGAATTTCCCTTCTTTTCTGATTTTACTGAGAATTAGTTTTAATCAGGAATGGGTGTTGGACTTTGTAAAATGCCTTTTTGTTGTTGATTGATAAGATCATATGACTATTTTTCTTTTGTTTTATTAATGTGGTGGATTACATTGATTAACTTTATAATGTTAAACCATCCCTGTATAACTGGTATGGATCCTACTTGGTCATAATATATTAATTTTTTGACATGCTGTTGAATTTTATTGGCTAGGATTTCACTGAGAATTTTTGCATCTATGTTCATAAGAGATATTTGTTTGCAGCACAAGCACAGCACTAATTCTATCAAGTGGATTCTGACTCATAACAGTCTTATAGGGCAGAGTAGAAATGCTCCATAGAATTTCCAAGGGGCACCTGATAGATTCAAACTGCCAAACTTTCAGTTAACAGTTGTAGCACTTAAACATTATGTCACCAGAATTTGCATTTGTTCGTAGTTCTCTTTATTTTGTTGTGTCTTTGTCTGGTTTTGTTATCAGAGTTATATTAGATTCATAGAATGAGTTTAGAGTATTCCTTCCTTTTCTATGCTTAGCAATAGCTTGAATAGTATTGGCATTAGCTTTTATATAAAAGTTATGTAGAGTTCCTCAGTGAAGCTATCTGGACAGTGCTTTTGGTGGAAATGGGAGGGGGTGAGGATATTTATTCCTTAATTTTTTCTTTGTTGTGGATCTGTTTAGTTTTTCTACCTCTGTATTAATTTTGGTATGTAATGTGTTTCTGAGACTTTGTCCATTTCCTCTAAGTTTACAAATTTATTGGAGTATAATTTTTTCACGGTATTCTGTTATTATCCTTTTTTATACCAACAAGTCTGCTGTAATGTTGCCTATCTCGTTTCTCACTCAGGTTATGTGCATTCTATCCTGTTTTATTTTTGTCAGTTTGGCTAATAGTTGTTGATTTTGTTGATCTTTTCAAAGAATCAACTTTGGGTCTTGTTGATTCTTTCATCTGTTTTTCTATTCTCTATTTCATTTCAGTTCCAATCCTTATTATTTCCATTCTTCTGGCAGCTGTGGGCTTCTTTTGCTGTTTTCTTTATATTTGTTCAAGTGGTAGAGTTATTGTTTTTATTTTGGCCCTATCTTCTTTTTAGATGTATGCATTTACTGCTATAAATTGATCTCTAAGCTTAGGTTTTGCTGTGTCCCAAAGGTGTTGGTAAGATGTCATTTTTGTTTGATACTATGACTTTTCTTATTCCATTTTGATTTAGTCTATTACCCAGTAGCTTTTAAGTAAAGTGTTGTTCTATTTCCATATATTTTTCTCATTACTATTTCTGGAAACCCTGGTTGTGTAGTGTTTAAGTGCTAAGGCTGCTAACCAAAGGTTAGCAGTTAGCAGTTCAGATTCACCAGGTGCTCCTTTTAAACTCTGTAGATCATGGTACTTTGTCCTATAGTGTTGCTGTGAATCAGAATAACCTTGGCAGCAGTGGGTCTGGTTTTTGGTCTTGGGATTTCTACTACTGATTTCTACTTTTATGGCATTATGATCAGAGAAGACACTTTGTATTATTTCTGTGTTTTGGTTTTTTCTAAGCCTTGCTTTGTTAGCCTAAAATGTGATCTATTCTGTAGAGTGTTCCATGTGCATTGTGGAAGAAAGTATACTTGGGTATTGTTGAATGGAGTGTTCTGTATGAGGTTGAGCTCATTGACTGTGGCATTTAATTGGTTGATTGCAGCTCTCCATTGTAGGTAACTTTTTGTTTATCCTTAGTTACTTGCTCAGGAAACTCTGTTGGCATAGTGGTTAAAACAGAAAGCTGCAAACCAAAGGTCAATAGTTTGAATCCACCAGGCAATCCTTGGAAACTCTATGGGCAGTCTACTCTATCCTATGGGGTTACTATGAGTCAGAATAGACTCAACCACAATGCATTTCTTTTTCGGTTTTGGTTGCTCTCAAAATTCTTTCTTTGTCTTTAGTTTTAGCAAGTTTGATTATGATAAGCTTTTGTAACATTCTTTTGGGAGTCTATCCTGTATGAGGTTCCTTGAGCTTCTAGAATAGGCATTTTCTCGTCTTCCACTGGATTAAGGAAATTTTCTGCTAATAAATCTTTAACAACTCTCTCTGTGTTTTTTGTTATCTCCCCTGGACTGGTACTACATTCCTTTGCATGTTTGTCATTTTGATGGTAGTTACACTTTAATTTACAATCTTATATTTTCTTCCTTTTTTATATTCATTCTTCTTATTTTTCTTCAAGCAAATTGTGAAAGTACCCTTAGTCTCGCTGAGTCTGACTTCTGTGCTACAACTTTCTCTTCAGTTGTCTAACTCTGAAGATTTATTGTTAGTCTTTTGGATTTCTAGTTTCTGTTTCTGCAGTTTTTTAGCGGTTGTTTATTCTGGCACTTTGTTCTTGTATTGTTTTCCTGAATTATCCTACTGGTTTGTCTGTTCGTTTCTTGGAAATCTTTGTATATTAGTTTTTTGAATTTCTTATCAGGAAGGTTCATTGTCTTCTCTTCCTTCAGAAAGTTTTCTGGTACTTGTTTTACAAAATAGACCATATGTTAGGACATAAAGCAAGTATCAACAAAATCCAAACTGTCGAATTACTGCAAAGCATGTTCTCAGACCATAAAACCATCAAAATCAAAATAAGTAGAAGAAAAAACATAGAAAATTTGAACTCAAGGAAACTGAATGATACCTTGCTCAAAAATCCATGAGTTATAGGATGAATCAAGGATGAAATAGAGAAATTTATGGACTCAAATGACAATGAAACTACATCTTACCTGAATCTATGAGATGCAGCAAAAGCAGTGCCTGAAGGTCATTTTGTCTGTATAATGCACACATCTGGAATGAAGAAAGGGCTCAACCCAAATAATTAATCCTACAGCTTGAACAACTAGAAAGAGAGCAGCAGAGGAATCCCTCAGGCACCAGAAGAAAACAGATTATAAAGATTAGAACAGAACTAAAAGAACTGGAGTATAGAAAAACAATTGAAAAAATTAACAAAACCAAAAACTGGTTCTTTGAAAAGATCAAAAAAAATGATAAATCATTGGCTAAACTTACAGAAGAAAAACAGTAGAGGAAACAAATTACCCAAATAAGAAGGGAGATGGAGGTGTCACAACAGACCCAGCTGAAATCAAAACTGTCATAATGGACTACTAGAAAAGAATGTACTATAACAGATTTGAAAATCTAGAGGAAATGGACAAATTCCTAGGTTTAATTCACCTACTAAAATTATCATAAGGAGACGTAGAAAGAATTAAGGAAACCATCACAAAGGAAGAGACTGAAAACGTCATCCAAAAACAAGTAACCAAAAAAAGTCCTGGCTGGCCCAGATGTCTTCACCAGAGAATTCTACCAAACTTTTAGAGAGAAGTTAACTCCAATGCTGCTGAGTCAATTTCACACCATAGAAATAAATGGAATACTCCCAAATTCATTCTATGAAGCCAGTATAACTCTGATGCCAAAGCCAGAGAATGATCTCACAAAAAAAGAAAATTACAAAGTAGTATTACTCATGAACCTAGATGCAAAAATCTTCAACAAAATGCTTGCTAGTAGAATTTAACAACATATCAAAAAGAAATTCATCATGATCAAGTTAGAGTCACACAGGGATGCAAGGCTGATTCAATATTAGAAAAACAATTAATATGATCAACCACATCAATAGCACAAAAGATCAAAATCACTTGATTTTGTCAGTTGATGCAGAAAAACCATTCGAGAAAGTCTAACACCAACTGATGCTAAAATCCCTCAGCAAAATAGCAAAATAGGAACAGAAAGGAAATTCCCCAGTGCAATAAGACGTATCTACAAAAAGCCAACTGACTACATCATCCTAAATGGAGAGAGACTGAAAGAATTCCCCTTGAGAACAGGAACCACACAAGGATGCCCACTCTCACCACTGCTATTCAGCATTGTATTAGAAGTTCTAGCCAGGACAATTGGAGAAGACAAGGAAATAAAGGAAATCTGCATTGTCAAAGAAAAAGTAAAGATCTTCCTGTTTTCAGATGTTATAATTGTATATGCAGAGAATCCTAAAGAATCCCTAAGTAAGCTACTGGAACTAACAGAAGAGTTCAGCAAAGTATCAGAATATACGATAAAGGTAAGTAAATCAATAGGATTCCTTTATATCAACAGAGATCACCAAAGAAGAAATCACCGAATCAATAGTGTTTACAATAGCCTCCAAGAAGATAAATTACCTGGGAATAAATAGAGAGCTATATAAAGAGAACTAGCCAAGCCAAGTGCTGTCTACTCAGATCTACAAGACCTTATTGCAAGAAACCAAGAGAGACTTACATAAACAGAGAAACATACCCTGCTCATGGATAAGATTTAACGCTGTGAAAATGTCTATTTTACCCAAAGCAATCTATATACACAATGCAATCCCAATACAAATCCCAGTGTCATTTTTTAATGAGGTGGGGAAAGAAATCACCAACTTTGGGAACGGAAGAAACCCTGGATGAATAAAGCATTAGTGAAGAAAAGAAACACAGTGAGACACCCGCACTACCCGACCTTAGAACCTATTATACTGCCACAGTAGTCAAAACATCCTGGTACCAGTACAAAAAGAGACATATAGATCAATGGAACAGAGTTGAGATGGTAGAGATTCCACTATCCTCTTAAGAACAGTTGGTATTCAACAAGGGCCGTAAGATTGTAAACGGGGTAAAACGGTCTGTTTAACAAATGGTGCTGACAAAATTGGATATCCTTCTGAAAAAAACTGAAACAAGACCCATATCTCACACCTTACACTAAAACTAACTCAAACTGGATGCCAAGCCAAGTGCCGTCGAGTCGGATTCGACTCATGGCGACTCAAACTGGATAAATGACCTAAATATCAAACCTAAAATGATAAAGATAATGAAAGAAAAAAAATAGGGTCAACAATGGAAGTTTCAATACACAGTTTAGACAGACTTCAAATTCTTACAAACAAAGCATGATCAACAAAAGAGAAAACAAATAAATGGGAACTACTGAGAATCAAACAGTTGCTCATCCAAAGACCTTATCAAAAGAAAAGACCACCTGCAGAATGGGAAAAAATATTTGGCAACTGCATGTCGGACCAACAACTGATCCCTGTAGTCTACAAGTCTACTGAAAAATATCAACAAGAAAGAGGTAAATAGCTCAATTAAGTGATGGGCAAAGGACAGACATTTCACTAAATAGGACATCCAGACAGCCAAAAAACACATAAGGAAATGCTCAAGATCCTTAGCTATTAAAAAAATCCAAATCAAAACTACAGTGGGATATCATCTCATGCCAACAAGATTGGCCATGATCCAGAAAACATAAAATAACAAATACTGGAGAGGCTGTGGAGGGATTAGAACTCTCCTACATTGTCAGTGAGATTGCAAAGTGCTACAACCTCCTTGGAAAGCAATTTTGTGCTTCCTTAAAAAGCTGGAAATAGATATACCATTTGATCCAGGAATCCCACTGCTTGGAATATATCCTACAGAATCAAAAGCAGTCACACAAACTGATACATGCACATGAATGTTTATTGTAGCACAATCCACGATAGCAAAAAGATGGAATCAACCTAGATGTCCAACAACAGAGGAATGGATAAACAAACTATGGTACATATACTCAAAAGAACACTATGCAATGATAAAGAACAATGATGATTTTAGGAAGCACCTCGTAATCTGCTTTCAAGTGGAAGACATTATGCTGAATGAAATCAGTCAGCGGCAAAAGGGCAAATATCGTATGACAGCCCTACTGTGAGGACTTTATTAAAAATAGACTTATGCATAGAAGAAAAGACTCTTTCATGGCTACAAGGGTGGGGAGGGAGGGAGAGGGCTGGTCATATATTAGACAGTTGATAGAAATTTAGTTGGATGAAGGCAGTGGCAGCATACAGTAGCCAAGCCAAGTGCCGATGAGTTGGATCCGACTCATGTAGAAAGAAGATAAATTTAACTGGACTTTAACGTAAACTTAAAACTCTTCTAATCTCCACCCAGTATTGCAAAGATAGAGTAGCAAGGGCAGATGTCCGGGGACCAGGTTCTCAGGAGACATCGAGGACAGTTGGCATAACTAGCCTATTGCTAAGAGAGTCTTCTGTACCCCATATTGGTGAGTGGTGTCTGGGGTCTTAAAAGCTAGCAAGCTGTTATCTGAGGTACACCAAATTGTTCCAATTCACCTGGAACAGGTAATCACCAAGAACAACAAAGACACAAGAGAAAAAGAGCCCCACAGACAGAAGGAATCATGTGAATGGGAGACTGTATCAACATGTGACCAGAAGAAACAGATGGTGCCCAACCACCACCAAAGACAGCCATGATGGGGCACACAATGTTGAATTCCATTGGCAACATGAGAAAAAAGGAGGCACAGCTCAAGAACTCCACTAAAAGACCACAACTGATTGTCCAATGGCCTGGGGGTTCCCCTGGGAGAATGGCCCCTGGACATGCTGCTGCCCCTGACTGAAATACATTACTGTGGTCAACGCTTCGGACAGGAATGGACTGGACTCGGGGACACAATGGTTGGTGTGTTTTATGGTTCTATGCATCTGTAGGATGCTGTCTTACTGATCCCTTGCTAGGAAGGAAAGGAGAGAGTGAAGAGGAAGGGACAGGAGATTATTGAGAAGATACGACAAAAATAGAATGAAAAAGAGTGTGTTGTCATCGGGCAAGGAAAGCAGAAGGAGCTGCAGATAGGCTGGCATGCAGATTTAATTTAGACTGTGTACTTTCACTTAATCACAATAAATAAATAAATAAAAACCAAAGAAGTTTTCTCACTATTTTAGTCACTGGTTGGAGCAATCTTGTCCTTATTTACATGATTTGGTATTGACGGCTGTTTCCGAGCCACCAAAAAGTTATGTTATTTATTTATTTGTGTGCACTTGGCTGGCCATTGTACATTTGCTTATTGTGTCCTGTAGTTTTGCTATTTGTTGTTTTGATATGTCTGACTAGACTGAGTGTGTGTTCTACTCTGGTCATTGACTGCCAAGTTCCGTTATTCACAAAGGCCTCTATCAGCAGAGCTATATACCTATGTGATGATGAGCAGACACATTTCACCCTTGACATATTTTTTTTGGTGGAATTCTCACTAATGATATTATGCAACCTAAATAAGTCTTCCTCAAAAATACCCTGTTATCTCCTGGCACTAGGACCAAAGAAGATAATTTCTGAGAAGAGTTTTACAACCCCCTCAGCTTAATGAGTTCCAACACAGCATGCTCAGCCTGGAAACACTAAGGCCGGCCCAGCTCCGCTGGCTTCCCCCAACTGCATTTCCCCCCCTACACATGTGAAACACAAGATTGCAGAAAAACCCTTGGAAGTCTTCCCAAGGACGATTCTCCACACAGCCCTTAAAGCTATATAAACATCCCACTACCTACATCAGGAAGATGGACAGACTCCCAAGTTTATTATAATTGGTATGACAACTGAATAAACACTAAAGAAATATCCTTCTTAGAACAGCTTAAGGTTGGAGGACGGTGGACACTGACCATCCTCACAGAGAGAGATAAAATAAGAACACAAGAGTAGCAAATACAGACAGCTAAATAATGAAGCTTTGAGGAGTCTACCCTTCTTTCTGTGTCCGTGACCTCGAGGCATGAATAGAACCATTAAGCTCAAACCATAACTTTGTTTAAACTGTTAAACTTTGTTTTCACTGTCAATTATCACCACAACACACCTGCCTCGGACCATTATCTAGAAGACCTTGACAATTAACAAGAAAAAGGAGACCATGAGGGGTCAGTTTCTTGCTAGCCAATAGCTATGTGATGGAAAAAAAAAGGGTGAAAATCACGTCACCTCAATTATAAAAAATAAAGACAGACCTTACAGGGCTGCCATTCTTCAAAATTCTTTTCTGTCTCTGTCTCATTTCCCCGCCGACGCCGTTTCCCTCCCCTCGTGGGCCTGAAAAAGTTGTCGGGGCTGGCTCCCGGCAATTGACATCATTGAAAGTCTCACATTCTATCTCCAGGTGGTTAGAGAAGTCACTAGGTGCTTCAATCCAGGATTATGTTCAGTGTTCTTACAGGGGTGCAGTTGTTTGAAGTGCAGCTATCCGTGCCATCAGTCACTGAGTATGTTGTGCAGAGATTTTCACTTACCATCCTAGGCACCAAGGGCTGTATGGGGGTGTTCAGAGCAGGCACAAATTTCTTGTTGCAGTAGGGGGCAATGTACGGGTCAAGGCAAAGGGCAGTCAACTGCTCCTGGGTGCCTGGATGGAAGGTGGGCCCCTATCCACTACAGACTGTTCTGGGGGGAAGTAATATAGCCATCCTTGGGTGCCCAGTGCCAGTGACTGCAAAGGGATTGGGAGGCACTGCTAGTTCCCAGGTCTCTGTTAGTAGAAGGTAGATGAACTGTGTAAATTCCTATGCAGGAATTTACAGCCCATTTGGTGTAGTTTTTAAGAATTCAGCTGCTAACAAAAAGTTCAGCAGTTCAAGCCCACCAGCTGCTCCCCGGAAACCCTGTGAAGCAGTTCTACTCTGTCCTAGAGGGTTGCTGTGAGTAGGAAACAATTCAATGGCAATAGTTTTTTGTTTGTTTGTTTGTTTGGGTTTATTTGTATCAGTCACCAACTCCCATATTAAAAACAAATGCTATCTTAATTAATTACAACTCTCTCCCTTCCTTCCCTCTCCTATGGTCTGACCAACTCCTATTCTTCTAACAGGCTCAAATCAGGTATAACCTCTGAACAAGCCTTACCTAGTTCTCCAAGCTGAGAATGGCACACTTCTGTCATGGGTATGCATATCTCTGTCATAACATTAATATCACCCAACTGTTTGCCTGACCGTGTGTCCTGCTAGACCAAATGCCTAATATGGGGGGGGGGGGAGGGGTGAGTTAAATTTTACAGAATTGAGTTGTACCAAGGAGTAATCAAACTCTGTTCTAGACTAATGAACCCAGCTGAACATAAGATGAACTCAGTAGCTGTTTATACAGGTCAGGCAAATCTAATGTGAAAAAGAGTTCTAAGTCAAGAAAAACGTTATAATAATGTTGATGGCTCAAAGTCTGTTGAGGAAACAATCACCTCATTAAACAGGATCCTAAAGACAATGATCTTTCATCACAAGAAGCCCAAAGACCCTGAACTGCCTCTGTACCTCCTCTTTGCCTCTTTCCCTAATGCTAAACTGTGATTATTAAAATTCTTCTCCTAGACCAGAAAACTGCTGCTTGTTCAGCCTTTAGTTTTTGAAAGTCTCAAAGTAAAGCTATTTTCTCTGTCTGATGTTGGTGTCTGTGTGTTTATTTTCCTTGTTGGCTAACTTCCCTGAACCTTGAAGCTTTAAGAGTCTAGGAAGATGGATTTTTGAGTGAGCCTGGGATCACTAGTGCTAGCACATTGCTCAGATTTTTGACCCTTTAGTCTCTAAAACTGTGCTGTCAGTTAGAACTTTCTGCAGTGATGAAACTGTTCCATAGTCTGGATTATTTAAGAGAGTAGTTGCCAGCTACATGTAGCTATTTAGTGCTTGAATGGTACCTTGTATGATTGTGAAACTAGATTTTTAATTTTAGTAAATTTAAACTGCCATATGTAATTAGTGGGTATTGTGTTGGATGGAGTAGTTGTCCTATCAGCATTCTGACAGAGTGTTGAGTCTTATCTGATGAATTTCCACAGTCTCTTTTTGGTAGGCAGAACGTGTAACCCCTACCCCACCCCAATTCAAAAAGACATCCACATCCTTGGACTCTCTACAGTTACCTTACATGGCAAAGAAAGAAGTCTAATGTGATTAAGGTAAGAATCTTGATATGGGGAGGTTATCTGGATTATACTGGTGGGCCTTAATTGCAGTCACATACATCTTTTTAAGAAGGAGGCCAAGAGGCATTTTATACACAGAAGAAGAGGAGAAGGCAAGGTAATTACAAAGGAGTTAGAGGTTGGAGAGATGAGCTCACAAGCCAAGGAATACCTGCATTCATCAGAAACTGGAAGAGGCAAGGAAATGTATTCTCTTCAGGAGCTTCCAAAGACAGCATAGACCTGTCAACATCTTGATTTCAGTCCATTGCTACAGGACTTCAGATTTCTGGCATACAGAACTAAGAAAGGATAAACTTCTGTTTTTTTTAAGGCACCTAATACGGTAGTTTGTTACAGCAACCCCAGGACGTTAATACACCCGTCTGTGATGGATTTACTCGCCTAGAAAATATGTGAGAAAATAGTTGGTGAAGGCAAGTGTTTCGTGGTAGAGACTGCAAAACATTCCCAGAGTGTTAAGTTGGAATTGACTGAACTGCAAGGGAATTTTTGTTTTTGGTGGTGGATTAAGTATCGGAGGTGCAAGGACCTGATGAGGTGCAGATGTAGGCTCAGGATTGGAGACAATATTTAGAGATGTCAGCTTTCACTTGAAAAATGAACGGTGTCTCAATTGCATCCAGAAGTCTGTTGTAAATCAAGTCCTATCCCACATGCTATCTCCGCCTTAGTGAACATCACATCTAGCTTGTGCCAATAAGCTGTGCTGTATGTCCTTCTGGTTAAGTTCTGATGAGGCTATTTCTTTCACGGCAGCAGAAGGACTGATGCCCATCTATGCCTTAAGATTTTGCTTCATGACTATATCCTGTGATATGGAGCCTGTTCAAGATGAAGATACTCACTCTCCAGCTGCTGGGAGCAGTAGTGATGCTGGCTTGCAGCTGAGCACCACTTTGAGCAATAAGTTTAACCAGAAGAAGGTGCCTCATCAGGGAGAGTTCAATCCAAATGTTACTTGATGAGGAGTGCAAAATCAGCCCCCCTGTCTGGACTAAGAACAACTGTAAATGGAAGGGCCATCCAAACGCCTGAGCTCCTCAAGGGAGCTACTGCAACTAGATGAAATTTAATATCCCCTCTTTTTCTCTCATTCTTTTATAGGATGAGTTCCAAAGATCCCTCCCAATAAAGCTCTTGCACTCAATTCTCTGCCTGAAAGTCTCTTTACAGGGAAGATGGTTTAGACAGTCCAAAGTTACCTCATGTGTTTAACCTCTCGTCTCTTCCTTTTCCCATTCTTAACTGCAATAATCAGAGCCAGAAAAGAAGGAAAAATTCTAGTGGTGTAGCGGTTTAGTGTTATAGCTGCTGAGCAAAAGCCTGGCTGTTCAAATCCACCAGGTGCTCCTTGAAAACTGTATGGGGCAGTTCTACTCCATCCTATAGGGTTACTATAGTCAGAACTCACTGGACTTGATAGCAATGTGTTTGAGTTTTTTGGTTTTAGTGAAGAAAGAGATAGCGATAAGGAGAGGCTAGAGAAGGAGCTGTAGTATAGAAGCCTTTTACATCTCTACTTGAGCCAAGCCAGGGGCCAAGTGCCTTTGACTTGAGAGATACTACAAATAAATAAGAAATCAGATCAATAGATCCCCATAAGCCTGTACAATAGAAAAACATACATTAACTATATACGCAGGTTTCAGATTATGAGTATACATAACTGTCTAAAGAAACAGAGTCTCTGTGTGGTGTGAAGAATTAACCTTTGAGTTGGCAAAATTCACCAATCAGCACCTCAAAAGAAAGTCCTGGAGAATCTACTTCCAATGAGTTGAACATCAAAAAGGCTGTGGAGAACAGTTCTACTCTGTACAAAAAGAGTCACTGTGTGTCGGAGTCAATTCAAAGGCAACTGATTGCTTCTAATGGAATAAGAAAGGGATTTGGTATACACATATACACACATGTGTATCCATACGTATATTTACTATATGTAAATGAAATAATTTTATTTGCAATAAAAATAGACTTCCAAAAATATAGTATGGGTTATAGATTTGATCACAGCTCGAAGTTTTAAGAACCAACCAGCAAATCTTGACATCTTTAAGAGCATCATCTCTCACTTAATCAATTTAGAAACTGTATAACTTAAGTTATACATCTTGTAGTTCTTTAAAAAAAGACATTTTAGGTTAAATAAAGTGTGTCACTGTCTACAAGTGGTAGAGATATGTCACAAACCTAGGTCTTCTGGTTCTAAATGCCATTCTTGTCCTATATATAAAACTATATTGTCTCAACTCTATATTCTGAAAAAAATTGGATTTAAATCAGCAGATAGTGCCTAATCTGGTAACGTGCATGATTACAGAAGCTGCCTAGCCAGCTTCCAATTACCACCTGATACTACATTCCAGCTCCCTTGCCTCTACTGGGGCCAAATTTGAAGGCCCCCCCCCCCAGCCCCTGACCTCTCAGTGGACTTTGAACTCAAAATGTTATCCATGGACCAGCAGCATCAACATTTCCAGGGAGTTTATTACAAATGCAGATTTTCAAACTAATGGGGCACACCAGCCCGGGGACAAAGACTAGGAAGCAGGAGGAGACAGGAAAGCTGACAACAGGGAACCCAAGATTGAGAAGAGAGAATGTTGACGTGTTGTGGAGTGTTAACCGATGTCATAAAACAACATGTATACTAACTAGTTTTCTAATGAGAGACTAGTTTGTTCTGTAAATCTTCATCTAAAGTGAAATGAAAAAATAAAGTTAAAAAGAGAGAGAAGTGCAGACTCTCAGGGCTTACTGTAGACATACTGAGTCAAATTCTACATTTTAAGAAGACATGACTCAGGGGCCAAGTTATTCAGATACTTTCTTGAAAAATCCCAAAGAATACACAAAGTAGGTTATAATAATAGTGGTATCAGCTTTTTGTTTTTGTTTTTTTAATTTAGCATCATTTTGAAGAAGATTGTTTAGTATTTTTTAAAAAAAATAGTGAGGTAGAAACAGTAAATTGTAAAAATGTTTAAGTGAAAACCAAATCTGACTTTTATTTATTTGTTAGTCATTCTCATTTGTCTTAAGTTTTTGTTTGACTTCTGTGGTATTCTTGCAATTAAAGAAAATGCTGCAGTAAATTATCAGCTTTTTAAGTTATGTGGAGCAAGAGACAAAAGCTTAAATGCAACGAACAGCATTATGGTTAAATGCCATCCACAGGACAAGCCATTAGTCAAACCTAAGGCTCTAGGTATTATAAACAACTCACGTGCTGTGCTGCTGACCTAAATGGTGGTGGTCTGAGGCCACTTAGGCGTGCCTTGCAAGAAAGATCTGACAATTTGCTTCTGAAACATTGCCCATTGAAAATTCCGTGGAGCACAATTCTACATGAGATCACCATGAGTCCCAGTCAGCTGACAGTAATTGCTTTTGTTTTGGTTAATCTTAGTAAGGAATTTTACTCTGAAAGCAAATGAAATATTAAATTGCTTTATGAACAACTGAAGACCAGTTGTCTGCTTGATTATACCCTATCTAACTCTGTGATTGTATTGTTAATCTGCTAAATTTCAAGTTGTTGTTGCTCTAGCAATTCTTGTAGCTTGTTTAATTTTTCACTTGTTCTGCTGCATTTTGTCTAATCTGCATCCTGATTTCTTGAAAGGCTCTATACACAACTCTTTTGCATTCTACCTTCAATAATTGCAGGAAAACTTCATCTGGCAATTTTTTTTTGTTCTTTCTTTGGGAGGTAGTTTTCTGGAGCCACGGTGATCTACTTTAAATGATTGCCAAGGCCAAGCACCGTCGAGTCGGATCCGACTGATTATTGTCTCTGAACCATTAGAAAGCTGTTGTGGTTTATGTGTTAGGGTATTGCAATCTAACATATAAACATACAGATGCACGTACATGTATAGGTACATGTACGCATACACATGTGCATACACATACACATATCCATACTTGGTTTTGACTGTCCAAGTAATCTAGTCATTTGAACTAGACCAGCCATCGCTTTGTTTCCCTCCCCAGGACTGTGAGAAAACCTCAGGGCACATGCATATAATGTCCCACTTCCAGCTCAGGTAGTAAACCAGAATTTAGCCTCAGACATAGCTCAGAAAAGGAGGAGGGAAGGGCTCTACTGTGCTTGTCTGCCAGCCGCAGCCCTGTTCTCTAGGTGAGGTCATTCTAAACTCAGCCTCTCAGTTGAAAGAGAGGCATTCCACTCAGGTGCTGCTGCTTAGTATGGCAGCTGTCACAGCAGCACTTATCAGGCACAGCAGTCCCAGAACTAGCCTCCCAGCCAGCACTGCCACTACATTCCCACACCAGCAGAAGTAGGACCCACTGCACTGCTGATTTGCTTCTGACAAAAGCAGTTGTTCACCTTCGTGTCTCCCAGTTCGATCTCAGAACTTTCTGTCTGATCTTGAGGCTCCTAGTGTGTCCTTTTTGTTTCATTCATTTGTTTTTTAAGACCTTAGTTATTAGAGGAATCAGAGAAGTGTGACTAGTCTGCATCTTAGCCCTGCCTCCCCGTTATCACTTGATTATAACTTAAGGTCTTAAGAACCAACCAGATTAAAGAAGGGATTCATTTGAAAGTAAACTCTTTGCCTATCTACTCAGAATCTACATATATGATGTTTTAGAAAACTGTTGTATGTATGTAAAACAGATATTCACAGGGGTAGGAAAGAGAAGAGAAATGCATTTGCCATTTCAGGTTTTATTCTTAAAAACCTGTTAAAAAATAATAATCTCCAACCACAACACTGTCACATCTGCCATCTATATGTAAGTAATAAAAAATAGGGAAGGGAGAAGAGTTGAAATGAATGATGGCCTTGGAAAAGGTGATCTTATAATGACTAAATTCATCTCCCATTTCCCTACCAGCTCAGATTATAACTATAGGAGTCATTCTTATTGCTTTCTCTTTTATTCTTTCCTTTCTTCTTCTTCTTCTTCTTTTACTTCTTTTTGTTTCCCTTCTTTCTCACAAAACATGTTGGAATTACTGCCAAAATATACCTCCCGTGTATTGGCTTCTCTCTCTAAGCATGGGTAGCCCTGTCTTTCTGGATTGATACATTTAGTGTTCATAAACAGTGGGACCCCACTTTATGATCCTGTTTTCACACTTAACCCTGTGACTCTTCATACAACAATATTTTAAAGTTTACAAGGTGTTATGGATTGAACTGTATCTGCCAAAAAATGTGTGGCAATTTGGCTAGCCCATTATTCCTGGTGTTACGTTGTATCCCTGTGTGTTGTAAATCCTGCCTCTATGATGATAATCTGGGAGGATGGACATTAGTTGTGTTGGTCAGGCAGGACTCAATCTGTAAAACTGTATTTTTGCCTTGAGCCAGTCTCTTGGGGTATAAAGGAAAGAGAAACAAGCAGAGAGCTAGGAACCTCATATCACCAAGAAAGTGGTTCCAGAAGCAGAGTATATTATTTGGAAAGAACCTGGGCCACCCCATGACTCAGAGGTTTCCAGTCCACATGGACCTTCCTCCAGAGACAATAGAAAATGACTTCTCTGGATCTGATGCCCTGAATTTCTGCTTGAAGCCTACTGAACCATGACAGAATAAATTTATCTTTGCTAAAGGCATCCATTTGAGATATTTCTGTTACAGCAGTACCAGATGACTAAGATATGAGGAAAATACAGTTGTTCCATCACAAAATATAAAAATGAAAATGTGAGACAGTAAAATTAGAGGAGAAAATAATTCTACTAAATACTAAGTGATTAATCAAATCCTATGGTCTTGAGCAATACTCTAAAATTTCATAAATAAGATGTGATCTGTATTTCAAGGAGCCAGGTCAGCAGTTTGAATCCACAAGGTGTTCCTTGGAAACTCTGTGCAGCAGTTCTACTCTGTTTGATAGGATCACTGAGGTGAAAATCAACTTGGTGGCAATGGTTTGGGAGTTTTTCTTGCTTTGGCAATCATATTTCTGGGGAAATGAGCTATTCCAATTCCAAACCAATTCTAATATAAGACACACAGAAATGAGATCATAGTTAGTAGGAAATAAGAAGGAAATTATAGGACTTTCATGCTAAAACAGTGGAATCAGATACCAGAATGATTTTGAAGTCTTCCTTTCTGCAGACTGTTCTGAGGAATCTGGGTATCAGGGAGGAAGGAGAGTATTATTCTTGCATAGGTGGGAGACTGGCCTCTAAGGCAAATTCCCTGCTACTGTACGTTACGTGCCCTGAATACTTAGCTTTTCATCTATCAGAAGATCTTATGTTCAAAAACTCCAACATTTTTTAAATCTTATAGCAGCTGACTGTCTGTCTGGTCCTTGTTAGCATAGAGCTTGTCTCAGATACTCAGTTTCCTAGTGCTGCTGTAACAGAAATACCACAACAGAGTGGCTTTAAAGAACAGATACTTACATTTTCACAGTTCACAAGGCTAGAAATCCAAATTCAGGGCAGCAGTTCTAGGGGAAGTCTCTAACTCTGTCAGCTCTCAAGGAAGATCCTGGTCTCTGCTTTTGCAGCCCGGGAATTTCCGAGTTCCTTGGCCGTGTTCTCAAGGAATCTATCTTTCCATTTGTACTTGCTACTCTCAGTTTTAACACTGCTTTTAAACCCAGAGTTGGTTAGGATTAGAATACACTCCACACTAAAAGGTATCAATAACAGCAAAGAAAACCTCAAAGGAGATTCCATCAACAAGTATCCTCTTGTTGCTGCTAAGAGCCATTTTTTCAGTTTTTACTCATAGCAACCCCATGTGTCAGGAAACTTCCACACAGAATTTTCTATGTGGCTATAATCTTCTAGGTATCATGTCTCCAGGTCTTTCTCACACAGAACAGTTATATGGGTTGAAAAACCAACCTTGTGGTTAGCAGCCAAGCGCTAAACCGTTGTGCCACCAAACCTCCTTTCTACAAGTATAGGGGTTGTGATTTACAGCATTTATTTTTGGAGACACAATTCATTTCTGTCTATTTTTTGTTTTAGTATTTTATTCTGCTTTAAGTGAAAATTTACAATCCAAATCAAGTCACTTGATGAAACCCTACATACATACACACACTCTAACTGTCCCCTTCTGCTTCCTCCTTCCCCAGGCAGCACACTCCTTCTACACTGTACTTCCTGCATCCATTCAACCAACTACTGTCCCCTTCCACCCTCACATCTTGCATCTGGACAAGAGCTGCTCTGACAGCTTCATGTATATATTTAAACCATCATCACTGTACATCTTATACCAACAACCAAACCCATGGCTATCTAGTCAGGTCTGGCTCACAGGTCAGAGTAGAACTGCCCCATAGTTTCTAAGGTGCTCCTGGTGGACTTGAACTGCTGACATAGCACTTAAGCCACGATGCCACCAGGCTTTCCAAGAGTGCCTGGTGGATTTGAACCACCAACCTTTTGGTTAGCAGCCATAACAGTTAACCACTACACCACCAGTCCAATCTTTGAACAGTTGGCTTCAAAACTGGTTTCAGCTCTGAGCTAACACAGAGTCCTGGGGCTATGTCCTCTGGGAACCTCCAGTCTGGCAGAGCATCACATGTGGTCATTAATACAGTTCTAGGTCTGCACACTTACTTTTATTCTACTACATCAGGGACTCTACATTGTGTTCTCTATGAGGGCAATCATTGATGGTCGCCAGGCCCCATCCAATCAAAACTATGTTGAGATGCCATCTGACCCCATCAAGGCTAGCACTAATACAAAAAATGCAAAATAATGAGTGCTGGAGAGGTTATGGAGAGACTGGAACTCTTCTGCACTGCTGGTGGGAATGTAAAATGGTGCAACTATTTTGGAATTTGATTGGGCACTTTCTTAAAAAGCTAGAAACAGGAACACCATATATCCAGCAATGGATGCTGTGTAGTCTCTGTATCATATGGCATCTTCTATCTTTTGAGGTCATGTTTTCCTCTTGTTTTTGATCTCCTCCATTCTCCTTGCTCCAAGTAGATTGGGACCAACAGATGCTACTTAGATGGCTGCTTGCTAGCTTTTAAGACCCCGGATGTCACTCACCAAAGTGAAATACAAAACATTTTCCTTAAAAAAAAAAAAAGAAAAAAAACACAGTCATGCCATTTCGTCTAGATGTTCCCTGAAACTGTGGTCCCCAGACCTCTGTCCCTGTCATTCTGCCCTTCAAAATATCAGTTTGTATTTAGGAAACCTTTTAACTTTTGATGTAGTCCAGTGCTGCTAACTTCACTTCTTCTGTCTACTTACACTCCCTTCATTCAACCCAATTCCTATCTACTATCTAATCTGTGAATAGCCCTGTCCTTCCCTCCCCACCCTTGTAACTATCAAAGATTATTTTCTTCTGTACTTAAAAATTTTCTGAAGTCCTTATAATGGTGGTGTCATACCATACTTGACCTTTTACAACTAATTTCACTAAGCATAATGTCTTCCAGATGACTGCATATTATGAGATGTTCCTAAGATCATTGTTCTTCATCAACGCATAGTATTCCATTGTGTGAATATACTGTAGTTTGTTGATCCTATCTATTGCTAGATACCTAGGTTGATTCCATCTTTTTGCTATTGTGGACAGTGCTGTAACATATATTGTTGTACATGTATCTCTTCATGCACCAGCCCTTATTTCCCTAGGATATATTCAAGAAGTGGGATTGCTGGATATATGGTGTTCCTGTTTCTAGCTTTTTAAGAAAGTGCCCAATCAAATTCCAAAATAGTTGCACCATTTTACATTCCCACCAGCAGTGCAGAAGAGTTCCAGTCTCTCCATAACCTCTCCAGCACTCATTATTTTGCAATTTTTGTATTAGTGCTAGCCTTGATGGGGTCAGATGGCATCTCAACATAGTTTTGATTGGATTTCTCTGACAGCTATTGATCATGAGCATTTCCTCATATATCTATCTGTTAGCTGGATGTATTCTTTGCTGCAATATTTGTTCAGATACTTTGCCAATTTTTTTAAGTGGATTATTTATCTTTTTTTTTGTGGAGGTTTTGCAATACCTTGTAGATTATGGTGATTAGATGCTGACTGGATTCATGATAGCCAGTTATTTCTCCCAGTTTATAGGCAATCTTTTCATTTTTTGGTGAAGTCTTTGGATGAGCATTGTGTTTAATTTTTATGAGTTCCCAGTTATCTACTTTCGCACCTGGCATTTGCGCATTATTAGCAATATTTTGTAGCCTGTTTATGATGTGTATTAGGGTTTCCAGCCTTGTCCCTATTTTTTCATTCCACAATCTTTACTGTTTTAGATTTTAAATTTAGGTCTTTGATCCATTTTGAGTTAGTTTTTGTACATAGTGTCAGACATGGTTCTGGATTCATTTTTGGCAGATAGATATCTACTTAGGTCAGCACTATTTATTACAAAGACAGTATTTTCCTCAGTTTATGGACTTTGAACATTTGTGAAATACCAGCTGCTCACAGTTAGGTGATGTATTTGGATTCTCAGTTCTGTTCCATTGATTGATATATGTGTTTTTGCACAAGTACCAGGCTGTTTTGACTACTATGACAGTATAATAGGTTGTAAAGTCAAGTAGAGTGAAGCTTCCCCTTCTGTTCTTCTTCAGTAATGCTTTACTCATACAGGGCTTCTTTGCTTTCCATATGAAGTTGGTAATTTGTTTCTCCATCTCATTAAAAAAAGTCGCTGGAATTTGTATTAGGTTTACACTATATCTACAGATCGCTTTGGGCAGAACAGACATTTTCACAATTGTATTCCTATCCATGAGCAAGTTAGGTATTTCCACCCATGTATGTCTCTTTTAGTTTCTTGTAAAAGAGTCTTGTAATTTTCTTTGTATAGATCTTTTACATCTCTGGTTAAACTTATCCCTAGATATTTTATCTTCTTGGAGACTACTGTAAATGGTAATGATTTAGTGATTTACTCCTTGACGGTCTCTTTGTTGTTATAAAGGAATTCAGCTGCTTATGTATATCTTATATCCTGATACTATGCTGAAGTTTTCTATTAGTTCCAGTAGTTTTGTTGTTGTTGTTTGTTTGTTTGTGGATTCTTTAGGTTTTCCTTTGTGTAAGATCATATCATTTGTAAATAGAGATACTCTTACTTTTTCCCTACTAATTTCAATGCCTTTTATTTCTTTATCATGCCCAATTTCTCTGGCTAGAACCTCTGGGACAATGTTGAATAAGAGTGGTGACAGTGTGCATCGTTGTCTTGTTCCTGTTCTCAAAGAGTATGCTTTTAGACTCTCCATTTAGGATGATGTTGGCTTTGCATAGATGCCCACTGTTATGTTGAGAAGTTTCCCTTCTATTCCTACTTTGCTGATAGTTTTTAACATGAATGTGTGTTAGACTTTGTAAAATGTCTTTTCTCCATTAACTGATGGAATCTAATGATTCTTAACTGTTATTTATGTGGTTGATTACATTAATTGTTTTCCTAATGGCTGGCTAGTGTTGAACCTTCCCTGCATCCCTAGTTTAAATCCCACTTGGTCATGGTAAATTCTATTTTTGATGTGTTGTTGAACTCTGTCGTCTAGAGCTCTGTTGATGATTTTTGCATCAAAGTTCATGAGAGACATTGGTCTGTAATTTTCCTTTTCATGCTGTCTTTACCTGATTTTGGTTTCAGGGTTATGCTGGCTTCATAAAATAAATTTGAGAATATTTCATTCTTTTCTGTGCTCTGAAATACTTCTAGTAACAGTGGTGTTAACTCTTCTCTGAAAGTTTGGTAGAATTCTCCAGTGAAGTTGTCAGGGTCAGGGCTTCTTTATTTGGTAATTCTTCCATTACCTTTCAACGTCTCCTTTTGTGATGGGTTTATTTAATTGTTCTGCTTCTTTTTGTGCTAGTTTTGATAGGTGATTTGTTTCTAGAATTTTGTCATTTTCCTCTAGGTTTTCAAATTTACTATAGTACAATTTTTTGTATTATTGTTTTACAATTCTTTTAATTTCTGTTGGGTCTGTTGTGATATCAGCCATCTCATTTCTTATTTGAGTTATATGTTTCCTCTCTTGTTTCCTTTGCCACTTTAGCCAGTGGTTTATCTGTTTCGTTGATCTTGTCAAAAAACAAAAAAACAAAAAAACAAAAAAAAACAGCTTTTTGTCTTGTTAACTATTTCAATCATTTTTTTCTATTCTCTATTTCATTAGTTCTGCTCTAATTTTTATAATTTGCTTTCTTCTGATGCCCAAGGGACACTTTTGCTGCTCTCTTTCCTGTTCAAGTTGTAGAATTAATTGCCTGATTTGGGCCTATTCTTATTTTGGGATGTGTGCATTTATTGTGATAAACAGACCTCTGATCACTCCTTTCACTGGCCTCATAGATTCTGGTATCACATATTTTCATTCTCATTTGATTGTATTAATTTATTTATTCCATCTTTGATTTCCTATATAACTGAGTGGTTTTTGAGCAAGGTATCGTTCAGTTTCCAAGTGTTTTATTTTTTTTTCCTGCTTTTGTCTATTACCAATTTCTACTATTATGGCTTTATGTTCTGAAAGATGCTTTGTAATATTTCAGTGCTTGGAATTTTGTTAAGGATTGTTTCGCAACCTAATATGTGCTCAGTTCTGGAGAATGTTCCATATGCATTGAAAAGGAATTATATTTAAGCAGCTGTTGCATGGAGTATTCTGTGTGTATCTACAAGATCAAGTTGGTTGATTGTGGCATTTAGATCTTCCTTGTCTTTACTGAGCTTTTTTATAGAAGTTCTGCCCTTCGCTTGAAAGTGGCATGTTGAAGTCTGCTACCATTATTCTGGAGCTGTCTATTTGTGTTTTCCAGGCAGTTCGTGTTTCATTTTTATGAATTCTGGAGCACTGTTTTGGGATGTGTCAATATTTAATATTGTTACGGCCTCCTGAAGTATTGATGTTTTAATCATTATATAATATCCTTCCTTATCTAATGTGGTGGATTTTATTTTAAAATCTGTTTTATCAGAGATTAATATTGCTACTCCTGCTCTTCATTGAATGTTGTTAGCTTGATATGTTTTTTCCATCCTTTGAGTTGTGGTTTGCTTGTGTTTTTGTGTCTAAGATGTGTCTCCTTTAGGCACATATAGATAGTTCACTTTTTTTCCTTTTTTATCCAGAAGTTCTTATTGGGACATTTATCCATCTTTTTACTGGTACATTTAGTATGTTTAAATTCAGCATGAGTGTAAACAGCCTACCTGCTATTATTTTAATGTCTTTTATATATATATTGTAGACAATTCCTTTGTTCTGTTTAATTTTCAGTGGTGAGGCATTTTCTTAATGTGCTTTCATCTTTTTCAGTATGCTTGGTTTTGCATTTGCTGAGACTTCATAGTTTTGTTTTTTAATTTGATGCACTGAGATTAGTAGTTTCCTTTTTGGTTACTTTGATATTTACCCCTTTTATTCCTAAATTTAAACCAGTCTTTAGTTTCCTGATATTGCCTTGAATTTCTCTCCATATAAAACATCTATAACTTTTAGCTCCCATTTTTTTTTGCTACAATATTTACATAGTAACGTCTCTGTTTCTTTTGCCTAGGATTCATTTTGTGATTCTCTATTTGAGTTGATAGCCCATTGGTCTGTTCTATGTTCTGGTCCTAGTTTTCTAACTGATGGATTTCCTTTAGCATTTCAGGTAATTTTGGTTTAGTTTTTGTAAATTTCCTAAATTTCTATTTGTCTAGAAATGTCCTAAATTCACCATCATATTTGAGAAACAGTTTTACTGGATGTATAATTCTTGGCTGGCAATTATTTTCCTTTAAGGTTTTGTATGTGTCATCAATTGCCTTATTGTTTGCACAGTTTCTGCTGAGTAGTCTAAGCTTAGTCTTACAGATGTTCCTTTGCATACTATTTTTTGTTTATCCCTAGCCACTTTTAGAAGTGTCTCCTTAATTTTAGTTTTGGCAGTTTTGATTATAATATGCCTTGGTGTCTTTCTGTTGGAGCTTACCTTGTGTGGAGTTCTACAAGCATCATTTCTGGGAAATTTTCTGTCAACAAATCTTTGACAATTATCTGTGTATTTTGTGTTATCCCACACCCCCATTTTGATACTTCAGACACTCATAGATTATTTTTCTCTTGATAGAGTTCCACATAATTCTCAATGTTTCTGGATTTTTAAAAAATTCTTTTATCTGATTTTGCCTCAAAAATGTTGATACCATGTGCATTGTCCTCAGTCCAACTAGTTTGGGCTTCCATGGCTTCAGTTGTGCTCCTTTGACTTTGTATTGTGTTGTCTAATTCTTTAATTTTATTACTGATTTTCTGAATTTCTAATTCTTGCACTTGGCTTGGCTGTCTGGCTACTCAATACTTTCTGGTAGCCTATTCAATTTGTCATATACTCTGCTGTATTTTGCCTCATCTCTTGAAGAGTTCTTAATATTAATCCTTGTATTGCACCTTTGATAGTTTCAAGAAATACTCTTCCTCCTTTGGAAAATTTGATCATTTTATGAGCTTTCTGAAGAGATCATGGTCTGCCCCTTTAAGTGCTTTGATATGGACTGCTATTGCTGAGCCATCATCAGTAAATTATATTTATTTATTTTATGTTTGCCTATTGTATTGTCACTTCTTGTTTTAAAATATACAGTTTACTTTTCTTATATAGATTCAGCTCAGGTGGCCAGATAATTGATCACCAGGTGTATGGTGCATATTCTCTCTTACTGTCCTAGATGGGCAGGGGTGACTGGTATAGGCACAGTTGTCTGGCTGCAGCTGTTGAGAAAGGCAGGAAGCTAACAACCACCCCCTAGTGTCTATAAGGATAGCTGTCATGGACAGCCCCCAAGACAGGTGTAGCCATGTGGATGACCCATGATTCCCAGTATCCTTCATTTTGTGGTTTTCCTATGTTGTATGTTAAAAGATTAGGGTGGAACTGTAAATCCCTTATAAGATCACCGCCTTGCTCCACTGTAAAAGGAGTTTCCCTGGAGTATGGCTTGCCCCACCCTTAATCCTTTCATCCTAGAAGAGATAAGAGGAAAGGGAAGCAGGCTGAGAATTGGGAACCTCACACCACCAAGAAAGCTGCATCAGGAGAAGATCCTGTCCTTCAAACCTGAGGTTCTTGTGCCAAGATGCTCCCTGGACAAAGACTGATATAATACTGAACATGACTGACAAGGGGGAAAGCCTTCCCCTGGAACGGACATTCTGAATTTGGAGTTTTAGCCTACTGGACTGTGCAAGAATAAACCTGCCTTTGTTAAAGCTATCCATTCTGTGGTATTTCTGTTAGAGCAGCCCTAGCTGACTAAAACAATGACATATCCCTGTAAGCCTGAATCTAGGTGAAAAAACAGTTTCTGACCTGATTTTCCAGCTTAGGGGAGCTATCCCTGAGTTTGCTAAATTATTTTCCCTCTGAGTCTTGGAGAACAGCTTAAGGCCAGCCTAAGGAACCCTACTTGCAGCTCAGTTAGAGGCGTCAGAGTCCAGATCAGGGTTCAATGCAAAGAAGGGAGGGAAAGAATAGCTCAAGGCATGCTTGAGAAGTCCTACTTCCGGCTCAGTCAATGGAGTCAGCACTGAGCATATTGCAGAGAAAGGAGGTGAAAGTACTGGGAGAAGGGAGACAGGCCCATCTTGTAGAAAAGATTCAGATCCAAGCTCAGCTAATTACATGCAAAGATTTAGCTTTCGGTGACCTAGTGCTCTAGCTAGTTCCCGAGGAGCCAATGATTTTCCTGACAAGCATCCCAGCAGAGGAGGGTGCCCATCAACATCCAATCTCAGTCTGCCACTTGGTGCCTGCAGCCGTTTCACGGTAGGTCAGGTCCGTTGAGTTCTATGTACTTCTTGTTCTACTCTCCCCTCTCTGTTGCTCAGTCCAATTTCTTAACATTCCCTTTGATGGCCAGGGCTGCAAAGATGTCCTAAGTACTGGATTCATTTGTTCTTTTTGGTCTGCTGTTAGAGGGGTCACAAGAAGCCTCTGCCTACTCTATCATCTTGGCCCTAGTCTCACAATTCAATTCTTAACAGATAACTTTGCATCCTCCTTCACTTCCTACTCCATCCCTTATCCTAATAACCAGCACATAGGAGCTGCTCAACAAATGCATACAGAATGGAGAGAAGGAATAAGAGTGGGTTACAGTGGAGTCAAATGCAAAGTGTGCAAACAGCCTGAGATAGTCATTTGCAGGTTAATTTTGTCATATTTCCAAAGCAGTAAGAACTGAATATTATTATTGCTTTTTCAGGCTTCTGTAGGCTTGTGAAGTAGGTGTACTAGATACCAGATCCTAGTCTACACTTCAAAGCAATTTTGGAACTCTTTTTCTGGAATGTCCATCAGTGCTGTCAACAGATGAGGTCTGACTTCAGGTTTATGAACTCAAACCAGAAAAGGTGCTTTGAAAGGCAAACTAGGAGCTGGCATCAGTGCATAGCTTCCCAAAGGAAGCACTTTGAAGATAACCGTAGTGATATTCAGCAATGAGGTATGTAACAACTTTTTATAGAATGAGTTCACAAATTTGTCAGAGCTCTTTTAAAAGCTCTAGTGGACATTCCAGTAAAAGAGTTCTAAAACTGCTTTGAAGGGTGTACTAGGTGCTGACATTGGTACACAACTTCCCAATGGAAGCACTTTGAAGGTGACCATAATGATATTCAGCAATGAAGTATGAAGCTCTTTTTCTAGGATGAGTTCACAAACTTAATTGTACTACTTTGTACCTACCGTTCCTCAAGCCATTGCTGTTACTAACTGAGATATTATCACGTGCTCCAGAGGACAATATCTTTCTGAGAAAAACAATTCTGTCCTTTAGGAGAATGGCTTCTTGTAATAGTAAATAGAAACTTATATGTTTCATCTGTCTGTCTCTCTCACTTTGTTTCTTTTTTAATGGTCACTAAATAAAATCAGAAAATAATTATCAAAGGTCTGTTATATGTTCTGCATAAATAGCCAGCTGATTCAACCCCAATTAGGTCAACTTAAGCTTTTGAAATGGAAGGGTTTGTGAGACTAATCCATGTTATTTTTAGAGCCATTCCATGTTGATGAGTGTTATGGCTTGAATTGTGTCCCACAAAAAGAAAAAAAAAATTATTGAATCCCTGGACCTTGTACCTACTTTTGGGACTCTCTTTGGAAGCAGGTTTTTGTTATTGTTGCTGTTATGTTAATGACATAATACCTGTGAAAGATAGATCCTAAACCTAATCACTTCTGAGATACACAGGAAGGCAGACACACAAACATCAGGTGTATCTACAAGCTCAGAAATGCCAAGAAGTGTTGCCAGTTACTAGAAGGTAAAATAAACAAGGAAAGACCTCCCAATAGAGCTGTGCTCTGAATTCAGACTTCTAACCTCCTGAACTGTGAAAAAATAAATTTCTGTTCCTAGAGGCCACTTTGGGGCCTCTTTTGCTCTAGGGTTGCTATGAGTTCGAAGTGATTCAATGGAAACAAGTTTTGTTTCTTATGCTATGGCAGCACTAGGTAACTAAGATGGTGGAGGAAGGGTAGAAAGTCACAACAGAAGATTTAACTTTTAAGAATGTAGTGACATACATTCTCTGCAAACTCTGTATCTATAGGCACCCTCTTCTCCATCAAGGACCCCTGGTGGTACAGTGGTTAAGCACTTATCTGCGAAACTAGAGGTTGGCGGTTTGAACCCAAAAGCAACTCTGTGGAAAAAACATGTGACAGTCTGCTTCCATACAGATTATAGCCTCAGAAACCCTATGAAGTAGTTGCATTCTGTCCTACAGTGTTGCTATAAGTCAGAACCAACTTGATGGCAATATTTGTATTTTGTTTGTTTTTCTCTTCCATCTCCTGTGGCCAGGTTCACTACCACTCATGAGAGCAACAAGGAAGTCAAGCCAATGTAGATACTAAAAACACATCAAATCAAAAAATAACTTCAGATGGATAACTGAGTCTTCTTAAATCCATACTTTTCCATAAATAAACTTCAGAGTATAGAAGATAACCCTCTAATAGTCACAAAGACCATCAAAATGCTACATTAAATGGAGAAACCTCATTTTCTGACTATTCCAGTTAGTTAGTGCTGCTGTAATAGAAATACCACAGAGTGGATGGCTTTAACAAAGGAAAGTTTAGTCTTACACACTCTGGTAGGCTACAAGTCCAAATTCAGGATTTCTGCTCCAAGGGAGGGCTTTCCCCCTTGTTGGCTCTGGAGGAAAGTCCAGTATTGCATCAGTCTTTGTCGGGGGAGCATTTTGGTGCAGGAACCTCAAGTCCGGAGGACGCATTCTTCTCCCAGTGCTACTTTCTTGATGGTATGTGGTTCCCAGTTCTGTTCTTGCTTACTTTTTCTTTTATCTCTTGAAAAATTAAAGGATTAAGGGAGCAAGCCATACTACAAGGAAACTCCCTTTAAAGTAGAGCAAGAAAGTAATCTTTTCAAGGGATTTACAGTCCCACCCTAATCCTTTAACATACAGCATAGGACAATCACAAAACACTGGGAATCAAGGCCCAGCAACATGGCTACACATATTTTTGGGGGGACACAATTCAATCCATGACACTGAGTAAGTTAGAAAAAGAGTAGAAATAGCCTTTGTCTCTTGCCTACTGGAAATGTGAGGCCAGGAAAGTTATGCCTCTAATTTTTTTGTTAAGGCCTTTAGTATGTGTCTGAACAATACAAAACCACTGGAATCACGCTCAACGGCTGATGACCTAGGGCTAAATTTTAATATAAGAAACTTAGGTCAACAGAGTATTTCAGTTATTGGAGACTAATGGTCCTTGTGTTTAATCAATCTCTACTATCAAACAATCTCAATCAGAACATATGATTGCATCTACATATGAGGGTCTGAAGTAAAAGCATAGAGTTCATTTCATCTCAAAACATTTCACACTTTTTTTCATATTTATTTATTTATTTATTGTGATTAAGTGAAAGTATACAAATCAAATAAATTTTACATGCCTGCCTATCTGCTGCTCCATCTGCTCTCCGCACCCAGTGACACCATATTCTTGCTTTACACTCTACATTTCTAGTATCCCCTTTCAGAGCACCTGTCGCCTCCTCTGGACCCTCTTCTCCCCCATCTACAAAGAAACCAGTAGAACAGCCTCCAATAACTGTATAGAACAATAAAGTACACACATCATATGGCCATACTGTGTCTACAAGTCCATTCCATTTTTGTCTGAAGAGTTGACCTCAGTACTAGTTTCCAGTCAGGGCCAGCAACATGTCTAGAGGCCATGTTCCTGGGGACCCTCCAGGCTGTTGGACCATCAATTCTGGTCTGTTATTAGAGTTCTTGGGCTACACACCTCTTTTTCTCGTGTTGCCTCAGGGACTGTACATTGTGTCCTCCATGATGGCTGCCTTTGCTACACGTTTGTTTAAATGAGTTAAATTTTCTTCAAAATAATTATCTCAAACCTCAACATACAAGAACAGACAAATAGAGTTTTTTGTTTTGTTTTGTTTTGTCTTATGTTGTTTAAGAGATGGAGAGAAGGGGGTTTATTTAAGAAATATTGAACTCCATTCTCTTGGCTTCCTCGGATGAAATCCTGGAATTTTTTAGAATACCACTTGAAAGCCACAGATCAAATCCTATCCCTCATTTTGGAAGTATATAATCAAGGTCCAAGACTTGAAGGAAGTCTCTTAGATTCACATAGCCTGTGACAGAAGGGATTGTAATCACGGTTGGCAACCTCTGGACAATGGCATTGGTAGGGATGATATCACCTTGTGCAGTAACTTATGATGTCACCTCCAGATATACTTCCTCTCATACCAGATCACATAGAATCCTTAGTAATTTTTTTGTACTAACATGGCTTATAAATCATATATTTCTTTCTTTTCCTTTAGTTACTACTTCATTCTCAAAAAACATATTGATGTAGGTTCACAAATACTAATTACCATAATATTTTAGCTAATATGCTAGAAAATTTGACAAAACCAAAACTATAAAAACACCAGTAGCAACAAAACAATAGGATGTGCATATAACATTGTCATGGATTGAACTGTGTCCTCCAAAATGCCGTGTGCAGTAGTTTGACTTTGTCATCATTCTAGTTATTCGGTAATATTCCAATGTGTTGTAAATCCCATTTATGTGATATTAATGAGGGAGAATGGGTGGTAGTTATACAGGTGAAGTGTGAAAGACTGTATTGTGCCTTGAGGCAATCTCTTGGGGTATAAAGGAAAGCAAGCAGAGATTTGGGAACCTCATACCACCAAAATGCAGTGCCATGAGCAGAGCACACGTTTTGAAAGGGACACAGGGGTCCCTGTGCCTCAGAAGCTCCCTGTCCAGAGAAAGATTGATGACAAGGACTTTCCTCTAGAGCTTACAGATAAATCCTTCTCCTTGAGCTCATGCCTCAAATTTGGACTTGTAACTTACTTCAATGTAATAAAATAAAATTTGTCTTTTAAAGTCATCCACTTGTGGTATTTCTGTTATAACAGCACTAGATGACTAACACAAGCACACACAAACTAAATCACATGATCTGAAGCATCATTATAACTGAGTGATAATAACAGTTCCAACTTGAGGGCATTAAACCAAATCAACCCATTGCTATTGAGTTGACTCCAACTCATAGCAACCCTATAGCATAGAGCAGAACTGCTCTATACACTTGCCATGGAGCATGTGGTAGATTCAAACTGCTGATTTTTTCTCTAAACTCTTTGTAGAATTCTGCAGTGAAGCCATCTGGGCCAGGGATTTTTTTGGTTGGTAGTTTTTTGATGACTTTTTCAATCTCTTCCTTTGTAATGGGTTTATTAAGTTGTCCTACTTCTCCTTGTGATAATTTTGGCAGGTGATATGAATCTAGGAATTTGTCCATTTCCTCTAGGTTTCCAAATTTGTTAGAGTACACTCTTTCACAGTATTCTGCTACATTTTTTATTTTTGTTGATTCTGTTAAGATTTCTCCCTTCTCATTTCTTACTTGGGTTATTTGTCTCCTTTCCTGTTGTCCTTTAATAAGCTTAGCCAATGGTTGGTTAATTTTGCTGATCTTTTCAAAAAACCAGCTTTCGGTTTCATCAGTTTTTCACCGCTTCTTCTATTCTTTAATTTATTTAGTTCTGCTCTGACCTTTATTATCTGTTTTCTTCTGGTGCCTGAAGTGTTCTTCTGTTGCTTTCTTTCTACTTGTTCGAGATGTAGGGTTAATTCTTTGGTTTGTGTCCGTTCCTCCTTCCAAATGTGTGCATTTACAGAGATAAATTGATCCCTGAGCACTGCTTTGGCTATATCGCCTAGGTTCTGGATTCTCATTTGAATTCACAAATTTCTTTATTTTATTCTGATTTCCTCTATAACTCAAGGCTTTTTGAAAAAGGTGTTGTTCAATTTCCATGAGTTGAATTTCTATCTGTGCTTTTTCTTCTATTGATTTCAACTTCTTTATGGTCTGAGGAGATGATTTGCAGTAATTCAAAAGTTTGGGGTTTTGTTGAGACTTTCTTTATGTCCTAACACACGATCTATTCTGGAAAATGTTCAGTGTGAACTGGAGAAGAAGGTGTAGTTATCTGTTGATGGATAAAAATTCTGTATATGGGGGGGGGGGCAGAGTCAAGATGGTGGACTAAGGACACGTCTCTTTCTATCCCTCTGGAAACCAAGACCTGAATTGACAATCAAACAGAGCCCTCTGAGCACCTAATCAGCCTCAGGACACGGCACAGAACTGTTAATTGGGACTTTATACCATTCAGTGAAAAATCTCCTCTCTCTCTGACTCCCACTCCTGGCTAGCCCCGTATGGAAGGTAAACACACCATTTTGACTTTTTTTTCCTCGGTCTCGGCTGGTGGGCGGAGCTGGGCCTTGCCCGGCGGCTGGACTCAGACACGCTGCTGGGGGGAAAGGCAGGCGAAATTCCCATGTTCTGAGAGCCAGGCTCGGGACTCTGTTAATCTAGACACTTTGAGCCTTTCGTTTTGTAGCTGCCTCAGTGGGGTTTGTGCGGAACTCCGTGGTCAGGGTGCGGGACGCCATGTTGGTACCGAGATTTTAGCAGGACCTCGTTCTCAGCCTGAGAGCCAACGCCTGCAAACGGGACGGCGCTTCTCCGTCAGAAAAGTGGTGATTTTGCATAGTGCTGCCTACATTGGGGGCCCTGCAACAGAAGCAGAGGAATCGCTGTCACTGGGCATCTTTAGCCCCGCTGTTTGCTGCCTGGGTGGAGGACGCCATCTTGGATACGGTGGCCGCAGCTGGACCTAATTCTTAGCTCGGGAGCCAGACCCTGCCCACAAGAGAGCGCTTTTCTATCACAAAACAAGTACTCCACGCAGTGTTGGATAAGGCTAGGCCCTGTCAGCAGAGGCCACCAGGGCACTAGCAGTGCTATATTCTGAACTAGTTTGTTATCATCTGGGGTTGGATACAGTGGCGCTTACTTTGTCAGATGGGAAGAGGGACCTCTACACCTGAAAACCTAACTGACTTGTGAAATGCTCAGATACCATTTGCTTTACATTTGAAGACAGCCTAGAGAAACATTTGCAATCCATCCTCACAGTACCTCTTCCAGCCTCTATATACTCACATGGGACCCAAAAAGCAACAGAAAATTGTGGCATACAAGCAATCACTCATGGCTTCAGAAGACTCCCAAACAAAGCAACCAAGGAGTTTTCCAGATGAAGAAACTTTTATGAAAGCATCAGGAAGTGAATACAAATTGATTATATACAGAGCCCTTCCAGACCTTATACAAAATGCAGCAGAACATAATGAAAATTAAGCAAATTGTTCGATCTGATGGAACACCAGTACTCTGAAATCCAACAGATCAAGAAGAAAATCAAAGACATAGAAACTTCCATGCAAAGCCAAGAAAACAGAATGGAACAAATGGAAAAAAGAATTTCTGACTTGGAAGACAGAGCTACTGATGCCAGCGTCTATGAGCAGAAATCAGAAAAAAGAAACAAGAAAAATGAAGAAACACTAAGAATCATGTGGGACTCTATTAAGAGGAACAACCTTCGATTAATTGGAGTCCCTGAACAGGGTGAGACATCTGAGAACACAGAGAATATTGTTGCTGAGCTGCTGAAAGAAAAGTTCCCAGAAATCATGAAGGAAGAGAATATAGACATCTCAGATGCATATCGTATGCCACCCAATATAGATCTCAAAAGAAATACACCAAGGCATATTATAATCAAGCTTAACAAAATGAAACATAAGCAGCAACTCTTAAAGGCAGCAAGACTCAAGGCAAAGCTAACATTCAGAGGGAAACCCTGTAGGCTCTCGTCAGATTTCTCAGCAGAAACCACGCTGGCACAGAGACAGTGGCACGACACATTCAAAGTCTTGAAGGAGAAGAACTTTGAACCAAGAATTATATATCCTGCAAAACTATCTTTCAAACGCGAAAATGAAATTAAGACATTTCCAGATAAACAGAAACTCAGAGACTTTGTAAAAACCAAACCCAAACTACAAGAAATACTGAAAGAAGTTCTTGGCTTTGGCTTAGAAGAACAAAACCACTAACTTTATATTTTAGAACGACACACTACTCAATACTCATACTCAGGGAAGGCTCCAAAGTAAATCACAGCTTTGATTTGGAAAGATGCAATCCAGTGATCATCATGAAAACTATGGTGTCATCATAATAAAAAGAGGGATGTACTACAGTCGTTATAGTCCTTCCAGATGGAAAGGAAGATGACCAGACTGGTAGTAATTAAAATTGCGTTTATAAATAGTTTATTAAGGGGGTTCATAGGGGAGCTGTAAAGCACAACAAAGATGTATCATACCATTTCAAGAAATCTGACACACGAGTCTCAACAAGTATAAAACCAGCTCTGAAAAATGTGAAAAATTAACTCACAAAAAAGAGTGTCTCAGAACAGACTAATAATAACAACAGAGAAAACATCAACATAAAAATAAACATATCACAATGGCAGCAGTGAACAAATACCTATCAATAATTACATTGAATGTGAATGGACTGAATGCTCCAGTAAAGAGACACCGAGTGTCACCTTGGATCAAAAGACACGACCCATCCATATGTTGTCTACAAGAAACTCACTTGAGACCTAAAGACAGGAACAAACTGAAAATTAAAGGTTGGAAGAATATATATCAAGCTAACAATGAACAAAGAAGAGCAGGGGTGGCAATTCTAATCTCAGACAAAATCAACTTTAATGTGAAATCCACCATCGTGGACAAAGATGGACACTATTTACTGCTGAAAGGTTCGGTACACAAGCAAGACTTAACTATATTAAACATTTATGCACCTAATGTCAGAGCACCTCAATATGTCGAAGAAACACTGACTATGCTCAAAAGAGAGTTAGATGACTCCACAATAATAGTGGGAGACTTTAACACTCCACTCTCATTACTAGACAGATCATCTAGAAAAAAGCTCAGTAAAGATACAGAAGACCTCATTGACACAATTATCCAACTAAACCTCATTGATATATACAGAACTTTCCACCCATCAGCAGATAACTACACCTTCTTCTCCAGTGCACACGGAACATTCTCCAGAATTGACCACGTGATAGGCCATAATGCAATGCTCAACAAAATCCATACCATTGAATTATTGCAAAGCATCTTCTCAGATCATAAAGCCATCAAAGTTGAAATCAATAGCAGAAAAAACAGAGATAGAAAGTGGAACTCTTGGAAACTGAACAACATCTTGCTCAAAAAAACATGGGTTATAGAGGAAATCAGGGATCAGTTAAAGAAATTCATGGATTCCAATGAGAACGAAAACACTGCCTACCAGAACCTATGGGATACAGCCAAAGCAGTGCTCAGAGGTCTGTTTATCTCCATAAAGGCACACAACGGGAAGGAAGAAAGAAACCAAATCAAGGAACTAACTCTACAGCTTGAACACGTAGAAAGAGAACAACAGAGGAACCCCTCGGGCACTGGAAGAAAGGAGATCATAAAGATTAGAGCAGAGTCAAATGAATTAGAGAATAGAAAAACAATTGAAAAAATCGAAAAGACCAAAGGCTGGTTTTTTGAAAAGATCAACAAAATTGATAGACCACTGGCTAAACTTACTGAAGAAAAGCAGGAAAGGAAACAAATAACCCAAATTAGAAATGAGAAGGGAGTTGTCACCACAGATGCAACAGAAATAAAAAAAAACTTAACAGAATACTATGAAAGACTGTACTCTAACAAATTTGAAAACCTAGGGGAAATGGACCAATTCCTTGACTCATACCACCTACCCAAATTATCACAACATGAAGCAGAACAACTTAATAAACCCATCACAAAGGAAGAGATTGAAAAGGTCATCAAAACACTGCCAACCAAAAAAAGTCCAGGCCCAGATGGCTTCACGGCAGAATTCTACCAAGCATTTAGAGAAGAGTTATCCCCAATACTATTGAAACTATTTCACAGTATAGAAAGGGATGAAGTACTCCCAAACTCATTCTATGAAGCCAGCATAACCCTGATACCTAAGCCAGGGAAAGATCCAACAAAGACAGAGAACTACAGACCGATATCACTCATGAACTTAGATGCAAAATTCTTCAACAAAATTCTTGCCAACAGAATACAGCAACATATCAAGAAAATAATCCATCATGACCAAGTGGGATTCATACCAGGGATGCAAGGCTGGTTCAACATCAGGAAAACAATTAATGTGATTAACCACATAAATAACACAAAAGACAAAGATCACCTGATTTTGTCCATTGATGCCGAAAAGGCATTTGATAAAGTCCAACACCCATTCATGCTAAAAACTCTTAGCAAAATGGGCATAGACGGCAAATTCCTCAACACAATAAGGGCCATCTATACAAAGCCAATTGCCCACGTCATCCTGAATGGAGAGAGACTGAAAGACTTTCCCCTGAGATCAGGAACTAGACAAGGATGCCCACTGTCACCTCTCCTATTCAACATTGTGCTAGAAGTTCTAGCCAGAGCAATTAGACAAGACGAACAAATACAGGGCATCTGCATCGGCAAAGAGGAAGTTAAATCTCCCTGTTCGCAGATGATAGGATTGTATATGCAGAGAACCCCAAGGAATCTATAAATAAGTTACTCAAACTGATAGAAGAATTCAGCAAAGTCTCAGGAACAAGATAAACCTAAGTAAATCAGTAGGATTACTTTATACCAACAACGAGACTGTTAAGGAGGAAATTATCAAATACCATTTGTGATAGCCCCTAAGAAGATAAAGTACCTAGGAATTAATCTAACCAGAGAAACAACAGACCTTTACAAAGAGAACTACAAGCCCTTACTACAAGAAACTAAGAGAGACTTAGATAAATGGAAAAACCTACCCTGCTCATGGATAGGAAGACTTAACATTGTGAAAATGTCTATTTTACCCAAAGCAATTTATTTATATAATGCAATCCCAATACAAGTTCCAGCATCATTTTTTAATGAGATGGAGAAACAAATCACCAATTTTGTTTGGAAAGGGAAGAAGCCCCGGATAAGTAAGGTACTACTAAAGAAGAAGAACACACTGGGAGGCCTTTCATTACCCGACCTTAGAACATACTACACTGCCACAGTGGTCAAAACAGCCTGGTACTGGTAAAAGAACAGACAGATTGATGAATGGAACAGAATTGAGACCCCAGAGATGACACCATCTGCCTAT
The DNA here is from genome assembly GCA_028571685.1 of Heterohyrax brucei. Lineage (NCBI taxonomy): Eukaryota > Metazoa > Chordata > Mammalia > Hyracoidea > Procaviidae > Heterohyrax > Heterohyrax brucei. Next base: position 152,791,102 of record CM053147.1, on the reverse strand, counting down.
GAACAGTTGATATTTGACAAAGGCCCTAAGACATTAAACTGGGGTAAAAACAGCTTCTTCAACAAATGGTGCTGGCAAAATTGGTTATCCATCTGCAATAAATTGAATCAAGATCCATATCTTACACCTTATACAAAAACCAACTCCAACTGGATAAAATACCTAAATAACAAACCTAAAGCGATAAAGCTCATCGAAGAAAAGGTAGGAACAACAATGGAAGTTTTAATACACAATGAGGACAGACTCCAAAATCTGTCAACGAAACCTCAATCAACAGAAGAGAAAGTAGATAAATGGGAACTATTAAGAATCAAACACTTTTGCTCATCCAAAGACTTTATTAATAGAATTAAAAGAACACACACAGAGTGGGAAAAAATATTTGGCAACTCTATGTCCGATCGACGCCTGATCTCCATAATCTATAAGATACTACAAAATATCAATAAGAAGAAGATAAACCATCCAATTAAGCGATGGGCAAAGGAGATAGACAGATACTTCACTAAAGAGGAGATCCAGGCAGCCAAAAAACACATGCGGACATGTTCACGATCTTTAGCTATTAAAGAAATTCAAATCAAGACAACAATGAGATACCATCTCACCCAAACAAGATTGGCCATGATCCAGAAAACACAAAACAACAAATGCTGGAGAGGCTGCGGAGAAAGTGGAACCCTCCTACACTGTTGGTGGGGTTGCAAAATGGTCCAGCCTCTTTGGAAAGCAATCTGGTGCTTCCTTAAAAAAAATGGATATCGATATACTATTTGACCCAGTAATTCCTCTACTTGGAATATATCCTACAGATTCAAGGCCTTTCACACCAACGGAAACATGCACCAGAATGTTTATCGTGGCACAGTCCACAATAGGAAAAAGGCGGAATCAACCCAGATGCCCAACAATAGAAGAATGGATAGGTAAACTGTGGTACATATACTCAATGGAGCACTACGCAATGATAAAGAATAACGATGATTCCAGGAAACATCTCCTAACCTGGTTTCAACTGGAAGACATTATGTTGAGTGAAAGTAGTCAGCGACAAAGGGACAAATACTGTATGAGACCTCTACGATAAGATCTCAAAAACAGACTTGTGTATAGAAGAAAAGACTCTTTGACAGCTGCAAGGGAGGGGAAGGAGGGAGGGAGGGCAAGGGAGGGAGGGTTTAGTTTAGGTAGTTACTAGAAATCTAGTTGGGAGAAAGCGGTGACAGCACACATTAGGAACAAGAAAAACATTAAGTGGACTTCAGCATAACTTGAGTACTCCTTCCATCTTAACTCAATACTGCAAGGATAGAGTAGCTGGGGCGGCGGGCGGGGGACCATGCTCTTAGGCGAATTCCAGGCCAATTGGCACAACTAGCGTTTTACTAAGAGAGCTCTCTGCACCCCACATTGGTAAGTGGCGTCTGGAGTCTTAAAAGCTGCCAAGCTGCCATCCGAGGACACAGCAAATGGTCCCAACTCAGCAGGAACGGATGCTCACCGAGGGCCAAAATGGCATGCGGTAAAGACAACTGAGAAGACAGAGAGACCCACAAGAGTGGGTGCCTACATCGACCTGGGACCAGAAGAACCGGATGGTGCCCAGCCACCACCAGTGATAGCCATGACGGAGCTCACAGAGAGGAGCCTCACTGGCAACACAAGAATAAAAAGAGGTGCATCATGAGATCTCCACTAAAAGACCTCAATTGATGGTCCAGCGGTTTTGGGGTTCCTCTGAGAGCATGGCCCCCGGCCCTGATGCTGCCCGTTCCCATACATTATAACAAAGGTCCACTCTTTGGACAGGAATGGAATGGACTTGGCAATGTAGAGTAACCATATGTTGGAAGCACTTTATGGTTCTATACATTTACAGGATATCATCTTGCTGACCTCTGGCTGGAGGAAAGGGAGTGGACGGAGAGGAGGGGAAAGGAGACTGTTGGGAGGATGAGACAAGTATGGAGCAGAGAGGAATAGTGTGCAGTCGCTGGACAGGGAGAGCAGTGGAAGCTGCATATGGGGGGCATGTAAATTTTCATGTGAATGTACATTTTCACTCAGTTATGTTAAATAAAAAAAACAAGGTAAAAAAAAGTTCTGTATATGTTGAGGAGGTCTAACTGGTTAATCGTGGCAAAAAGATCTTCTATGTCTTTACTAGAAGATCTGTCCAATACTGAAAGTGGAGTGTTGAAGTGTCACACTGTTATTGTGGTGTGATCTATCTCATTTTTCAATGTACTCACTGTTTCTTTGATATATTTATATGGTCTAGTATTGGGGTGTACAAATATTTAATATTGTTAAGTCCTGCTTGTATATTGAAACTCTCAGCAATAGATAGTGACCATCGTTGTCCACGATGGCAGATTTTACATTAAAATTTATTTCATTTGAGATTAGTATTGCCATGCCTGCTTTACTTAGTATATTGTTACCTTGGTGTATATTCTTCCATCCTTTAATTTTCATTTTGTTCATATCTTGAAGTCTAAGGGGAGTTTCTTGTAAGCAACATATAGACAGGTCATGTCTTTTGATCCAGGATGTCACTTGCTGTCTCTTTAGTGGAGTGTTCAGTTTATTTACATTCAGTGTAATTATTGATAGATGTGTGTTTAGTGCTGTTATTTTGATGCATTTATTTTTCTGTTGGTGTTCTCTCTGTTACTCTTAATATTCTGTTCTGAGTCATTCTTCTTTGTGGGTTTATTTTTCACATCTCTTATTTCTCTCCATCTGGAAGGAGTATAACTACTGTAGTATGTCCCTCTTTTACTGTGATAGTGTCACAGTTTTCATGATATGATCACTGGAACCCTTCTTTTAATATTATGGCTTCAACTGAATTTTGTGCCTTCTCTAACTGAGTAGGTTTCTGGAAGTAGTGTCCTGCATCACCTCCTTAAATATAGGCTTAATGGTTTTGCTTTTCTAAGCAAAGAGTTTCTTGTAGCTGTGGTTTGCTTTTTACAAAGTCTGTAAGTTTCTGTTTATCTGTGAATGTCTTAATATTGTCTTCATATTTAAGAGACAGTCTCTCAGGGTATATAATTCTTGTTTGGAAGTTTTTCTCCTTCAAGGCTTTGAATGTGTCATTCCACTGCCTCTGTGCCAACATTGCTTCTGCTGAGAAGTCATATGAAAGCTACAGGGCTTCCCACTGAATGTTAGCTTTGCTTTGAGTCTTGTTGCCTTTAAAAGTTTCTGCTTATGTTTCATTTTGTTAAGCTTAATTATAATGTCTTACGTCTTTCTTTTAGGGTCCCTTTTTTGTGTCGTTTGATACACATCTCAGATATCTAAGTTCTCTTCTTTCATAGTTCACAGGGAAGTTTTCTACCAGCAACACAACAACAATACTCTGTGTTTTCAGGTATCCTTTCCTGGTCAGAAACTACAATTAATTGTAGATTATTCCTCTTGACAGAGCCCCACATGTTTCTTAGCACTTCTTCACTTTTCTCGTTTCTTTTATCTGATTTCTCCTCATAAATGCTGGTCCCAGTAGCTCTGTCTTCAAGGTCAGTAAGTCTAATTTCCAGTTGTTCAATTCTGCTGTTTTGGCTTTGAATTGAATTGTCTAATTCTGTAAGTTTGTTATTGATCTGTCCCATTTCAGAATAATGCTGTTCCATCAGTTTTAACAGTTTGCTTAATTTTTCATTTTGCTTTGCTGCATTTTGTATAATGTCTAGGAGGGCTCTGTCTATATTTCTTTTTTACTCAACCTCCGACAGTTTCATCAACTTCATTGGGAAGTTCTTCAGTTCTTTATTTTGGGAGTTTTCTGGAGACATGGGTGGATTTTTTTTTAAAAGTGTTTGGCTAGGGTTTGTTGCCTGCAGGACCTGTAGAGGCTGTTTAATTTCTCTAGTGTTGCCTTAACAGTGATGAGGTGCAGTTCTAAAAAGGAAGCCAATCACCAGCCACCGCTAAGTAGTCCAGTGACTGCGCCCAGTGGAATCTCTTGGGTAGCAGGGTTCACCTCCTGGCTGGCAAAGCCATGGCCCTATTTATGGAGTCACTGGGGGTGATCGGCTGACCCCTTGATGTGGGTCAGTAAATGCTGGAAGAGATGCCATCAGGCTGCACTGTAGTTATTTCTCCAGGCAGTATTATTCTAAAAGGTAAAAGCTATCTGCTTCCAAAATCAGTCAAGCTTCCAGGTGTGTTAAGTCCCTCCTTCCATCTGTCAATGAAGGGACCTCATCAGCTGTCCCCAGATATAGGGGACAGTGATATAGTTCAAAGGAGGAAAGAGTACTGGCCTGCTGTCATCTGCTGATGGACCCCATCTGTAAGGCTACATTGTGCTAAACACAGCTTTTTGGCTGGAAAAGCACTTCCTGGGCTGGGACTGCCTCCCAGCTTGGGAATTAGCCCCTGCTAAGGCCTCTGGTTGGGCCTTTCTTCCCTGGTGTACAGAAACTACTGCAACATGTCTGTCTGTTGGTCCTGTTGCAAAAGGTTTGGGACATATTTATTGCATATACTTGATTTGGTGTTGAGAGTCTTTTCTCAAAGGATTTCAGTCTCTCCTTTAGTCAACTGATTCTGGGCCTAAAAAGTAGCTCAAGTTTGAGAATCTGTAGAGGACTGTGATTTTCCATTTTGGCAGTGGACATCAGCTTTTGGCTCATCTGCTCTTGATTTCTTTTAGTTATACAAGTCCAGCAAAACTCTCACTGATTGTCCATCTAGAAACACCATGGTGTTTTACGCATCATCAGAGATCCCTGCAGATGAAGACCATTCAGTTACCGTTCAATCCTTGGTGGCTGCAAAGAAAATCATGTCCATCTTACTTCTCAGAGTTAAATGCCACCAGCTGGCCTTTGCTTTTCTACAGTTGCATTACCCCATCAACATAAGGTGTCATGGACCAAATAGTGTTCCTCCAAAAATGTGTGTAGCAATTTGTCTAGGCCACTGTTCCTGGTATTGTGTGATGTTCCTATATGCTGTAAGCCCTGCTTCAATGTTGTTAATGAGGCATGGTGGGCTACAGTTGTATTGGCAAGTCAGAACTCAATGTGTAAGTTTGTATTGTGCCTTGAAGCAATCTTGGGTTATAAAGGAAAGGGAAACAAGTAGGGCAATTTCATGGGTTGAATTGTGTCCCCCAAAAAATATGTGTAGTAACTCAGCTGGGCCCAGATTCCTTGTATTCTGTGATTGCCCTCCATTTTGTGATTTTTCTGATGCTGTAAATCCTAATCTATGCCTGTGGCTAATAGATGAGACGATTATGTTAAAAGAGGACTATGGCAGGACGGCCGTACCCTTGCTAAGGGAGTTTCCTTGGAGTGTGGTTTGTACCTACAGGAGATAAGACAGACAGAAGCAAACAGAGAGTTGAGAACCTCACACCATCAAGAAAGCAGCACCAAGAAAAAGTACATCCGTGAGACCTGAGGTTCCTGTGCCAAGATGCCCTCTGAATGAAGATGGATACAGCAAAAGGACTCTCCTCCAGAACCAGTGGAGGGAAAGCCTTCTCCTGGAACAGACATCCTGAATTTGAACTTGTAGTTTACTGGACTGTGTAAGAATAAACTTTCCCTTGTTAAAGAATTCCACTTGTGGTATTTCTGTTAGGGCAGTACCAGATGAGCAAAACAGGTGGGGACATCCACACCATCAAGAAGCAGTGCCAGGAGCAGAAAGCATCCTTTGGAAAGAACCTGGGGTCCCCACACAGCAGAAGCTCCCAGTCCAGGGCCACCTTGGCAAGGAGGACGTTCTCCAGAGCCAACAGAGAAAGCCTTTCTTGGAGCTAGTTCCCTCAGTTTGGACTTGTAACCCACTGCACTGTGACCAAATAGATTTCTCTTTTTAAATCTATCCACTTGTGATATTTCTGTTACAGCTGTACTAGATGACTAAAACACTAGATAACCCACTTCCATAGCATCATAGCCTCACATTAGCCCTGACCTCAAGAAGACAGTCACCACTGAACTTCTCAATGACGTGGGTGTCCCTGCATTCATTCATCCTTTCTTGTTTTAGTAAAAGGAGTGTCCTCTACATCTTCCCATATAATATAGTCCGTTAGTAGGTTCTTAGATGTTTTTCAGTAAATCGATCCCAGCATGCCAGTTTCTCTGAGCCTAGTCGTCTCTCCTTCAGTGTTCTGTCTTGGTTACTCAGGAACATTTACTTCACTTACTGTAAACCATCATCTTTGTCAAATGTGAAAGAACCATCCATATTAGGACTAGTGCCAGGCATTCTTTTTGTATATCCTGAGTCACAGGAGAGTGTTCTTCAAACTAGCCTTGTGTTTCTTTTTCTTTTTTGTTCTTCTTTTTTCATTTAAATATCTTATTTTGCTTTAAGTGGAAGTTTACAATCCAAGTCAATTTGTCATGCAAAAAGTTATATACGCACTGCTTTGTAACCTTAGTTGTTCTCCCCATCTTATGACCCCACACTCCTCTTTTTCATACTGTATTTCTCATGTCCATTCATCTACTTCCTGTCTCCTTCTGCTCTGTCATCTTGCCTCTGGACAACAGCTGCCCTGCTAGCCTCATATATCTATTTAAGCCAAAAAGAACCGTTCTCCTGCACTATTTTATATCTTACTATAGTCCAGTCTAACCTTTGTCTGAAGAGTTGGTATTGGAAATGGTTTCTATTCTGGGCTGATGCAGAGTCCAGGAGTCATAGCTTCTGGGGAACTTCCAGTATGTTGGACCATCAAGCCTATTGTTTTTAATAGAATTCAAGTTCTACACATCCATTATTCTCCCACTGCATCAGGGACTCTATGTACTGTTCCCTATCAGGGCAGTCATTGGTGGTGGCCAGTCACCATCTAGTTCTTCTAGTCTCATACTGATGCAGTTTCTGAATTATGCGGCCCTTTCCATAAATCCTATGGAGGAGTTCTACTCCGCTTTGTATGGTCTCTATGAGTCAGAATTGACTTGATGGCAGTGGGTTTGGATTTTTTGGTTAGGTGGCTTCTTGCTAGCTTTAGAGACCCCAGACATCACTCATCAAAATTAGCCTTACATTTGTTACCCTACTCCTAGCTAAGTCAGTAACTTTAAGATTCTACCTGTACATACTCTTCTGGGTCTTGTTGGAACATGTTAGTCAAATTCTCTAGCTCTTTTAGCAAATTTTCTGTTTCGTTCTATGGCGTGTACAGAAATTTGCAACCTGGCTATGCTGAGATTTGTTTATGGTGACTGACTTAAAACACACCCTGTGCTAATACTGCCTCATTAACATAACAAAGAAAACCCATTCCCAGACAGAATTATAGCCGCCAGTATAGGGGTTGGGATATATAATAATACATATTTTGAGAGAACAAAATTCAATTCATAATATCTCCTGAGGACCCACTTTTTAGGGCTACTTCCAGGGGGAATTAACACCTCATCTCAGTTGGCTTAGGGCTTTCATAGTTATTGTACTGAAAATCTGTGGTAGTGGGAAACCTCTTAGTCTCAGACACATGAGGTGAGATGGGGGTAGTATGAGGAAAATTCACCTTCTAAAACTTCTGTCTCAGGTAAGGTCTTTGAATGTCTCTAGGCAATGGAAATTTGTTCTCCTTTAGCAAGGTGAGGAGTCTACTTCTGACTTGTCAGAGGGTTCAGAGGATACTTGGAATCTAGTTTTCCAGTACATTCACCCAAATGCTCAATCTTCACTTTCACCATTCCATTTATTGCCACTAATGAAATCTAGTCTCTTTTCTGACTTTGTCCTCCTTTGATGCAACCTTAAGCCTTATTTTCAGTAGTGTGCCCTCCAGTTTCATGGGATGAAGCTCTCTATAAATGCTTTGTAGATATTTTCTCATCACACAGGACTCTGTACATTGCTATAAAGATGACTTGAAAGCTCTTTATATAAACCCTTCATGGCAATTACCAAACGGCAACCAAAGCCATAATTCTCATAATTATCACTGTCTCCATGACTTTCATGTGCTATTATGGCTACAAGAAGTCAGTGTTTTCCCTTCAACCTATATAGTGCATCTCAAACTGCCATAGGTAACGTTCTTAAACTTTGTGATGCTGAAGATCAAGAGGGATCATTGCTGTCTCACTACAAATAGGATCTTGTCATTACACAGAATCTTCCCATATCTTAGTTGTCTGGTACTGCCATAACAAGAATACTACCAATGTGTAACTTTAACAAATAAAATTTTATTTTCCCACAGTTCATGGGTTAGAAGTCTGAATTCAGGGTACTGGCTCTAGGGGAAGGCTTTCTTTCACTATCGCTCTGGGGAATGGTTCTTATCACTTTTCATTCCCTGTTTTTTTCTCAACTTGGTGATCTTCTAGTGGCATAGCATCTGTCTTCCCCTCTTTTGCTTGCTTACTTCCTTGCTAGATCGATTTGCTCTTTTTATATCTCAAATGACACTGACTTAAAACACACCCTGTGCTAATATTGCCTCATTAACATAACAAAGAAAACCCACTTCCAGACAGAATTATAACCAACAGTATAGGGGTTAGGATTTATAATAATACATATTTTGAGGGAACAATTCGATTCATAATATCTTCTGAGGACTCACTTTTTAGAGCTACTTCTAGAGTGAATTAACTGAAAAGTGAGAAAGTTGTATTTATTCACCTAACACTGTCTTTCACTGAAAGAGAGTCATTCCTGAGTCACTACAGAATGATATTTCATGCCTGACATGAAACGTGGCTAAACAAGTTTTGCAACCAGAAAGCACCCACCGGCAGAGACTTATAGGAAGATTTCAGCACATGAGAGCCCTCTGTCTGCAACCTCTGGGGAGGCCTAGGGTATGTAGGCAGGTATTGACAGTGTCTGTTATGCCATTTGAATATAGATATCAAAGAAAAAGAAAATCACATTTGTGTAATTTAATTGTCCATTGTTGCATACAAGACTCATTTGAGAACCAGTGCTTAAAAAGGGCAATAAAATTGTTAACTACTTACTGCTTATGAGTCAGTGTGGTAGATCAGACATATATACACATAAAACTGGAACATATGAGAAGTACCATTTTGAACAACAATTACATTTAAACCATTACATAAGAAGAAACTTATAAGTAGCATTAATTACATTTTAAAAATAATGTGGAGCTGATTAACAACGATAACAAAAATGTTTTGCCAAGTGTATGTTAGATAGACTTAGATTTAGTATTTAGGTCTTCAGTAAACTTTGAGTCAGTTTTTGTGTATGGTGTGAGATATGGGTCTCATTAAATTTTTTTGCAACTGAATATCTAGTTATGCCAATACTATTTGTTAAACGGATTGTCTCTTCCCCAGTTTATGAACTTTAGACCTTTGTCAAATATCAGCTGCTCCTAGGTAGATGATTTAATGTCTTTATTCTCAATTCTATTCCACTGGTTTGTACATCTGTTGTACCACTATTAGGTTGTTTTGACTACAGTAGTGGTCAACACCATATTTCTTTTAATGCCATTTATGTTAGACATAGCAACATTGTATGTCATAATTCTATTATTCATCCTACCAGCTATCACTCCTCTAAACATGCATACTTTCTATATGTGCTTCCATACTGCTCTAGGGTCTAACCAGGAAACAAAAAACACTGGAATATTTAAAAGAGGAGGATCCACTGCGGAGAATTCACTACATAGGTGATCGAAGAGCTGAGAAGTCAAATAAGGACAGTGAGGCTGCTGAAAGATCCACAAAAGAACAGCTACAAATCCTAGGCTAGAGGAAAGAGAGAAGAGGCAGTGTTCCAGGAGATCAGGGGCTAAAAATCCCAAAGGAAGCTGGAGACACACAGGCCTGTCATTCTAGCAGGACCTGGAACAACAGAAGAGACATAACCACTGCAAGAGGCGTCCCAAATCAGATGTATCAGAGGGTTAAAGAGTTTGCCTTCCTCTTTTCCTTTACCACTCCTCACTACCCAATATTATGCCACTCCTCCTATGGGCTGAACCAAAGCCAAAGCCAGGGATCCAGTAGCCTGGGCAGCACAACCTACTAGGGTCAGCATTTGTGACTTACAGTAGAGCAAGGAAAGGATGATAGGAGAACTTGAGGACAAACAGATCATGACTAATATGCTTGTCGCTGATAAAAATAACAATAACAAACCCACTGCTGAGTAAATTCCAACTCGCAGTGACCCTATAGGACAGAGTAGCACTGCTCCATAGAGTTTCTAAGAGGAGCACCTGGTGGATTTGAACTGCCGACCTTTTGGTTAGCAGACATAGCACCCAACCCCCTAAATGATATGGCTGCTAACCTAAAGGTCAGCAGTTCGAATCCACCAGGCACTCCTCTTAGAAACTCTAGCAGTGCTACTCTGTCCTATAGGGTCATTGTGAGTTGGAGTTGACTCAATGGCAGTGGGAAAAATAACAGTAGCTTCCATTTATTCTGCTACACTCTGTGACAGTCACTATAGTAGGTGTGTCATGTTTGTGTGTGTGTAGTTTCATTTATAAAATTTAGGATGGGAGTTGTTTTAGTCACCTGGTACCACTGTAACAGAAATACTATGAGTAGATGTCTTAACAATGAAAAGTTTCTTCCTATACAGTCCAGTATGCTACAAGTCTGAATTCAGGGTGTCTGTTCCAAGGCAAGGCTTTTCTTCTTTGCCAGTTCTGGAGGAAGATCTCTGTGTTTATATCGGTCTTTGGTCAGGGAGCATCTTGGTGCAGTAACCTCAGGTCTGAGAGATTGGCTCTACTCCCACAGCTGCTTTCTTGATGGTATGAGGTTCCCAACTCTCTGTTCTCTTACTTTTCATCTCTTGCAGGAGGAAAGGATGAAAAGTGGTAAAAGCCACCTTTGAGGTGGCTAGGGGTCCCACCCTAATCCTTTTTTAACATTATCCTACCTATTACCCACTGTCAGAGATTTAGGACTTACAGAGTGGGAAAATCACAAAATGGAGGACAAGTACACAATACATAGCCCAGGAAAATTTCTATACATATTTTGGGGGGGACACAATTCAGCAAATGACAGGGTTAAGACGTAACTTGCCAAGAATAGCTTACAAGTTGCAGAGACATAATTTAAAATCAGTTCACTACCCTACACTCACAGAGAAATGAATTAATTACTAGAGCATTGCTAGATTTTTGTTCTCAGGTTTGAGAAAGGCGTAGCACTAACAAATCAATGAATATGGTGACCCTTTTCCCTTTTATTTTTGTAACATCATCAGTTAATGGAATCACATGGTGTCCAGGGGAGATTATTATTATTTATTTTCTATTATTAAGATTCACCTCCTTTTGCCATGTTTTGGATTCAACACATTCTGCTTTATTTAGAGAAGAATCTCATGCTGGGAAAGCAGACAATTAAACTCGAAGTTAGAATAATTTAATGACTCTATAGACCTAAGAAACTCTGGTGGTACAGTGGTTAGGTGCTAGACTGCTAACCAAAGGTCAGTGATTTGAACTCATCCACTACTCTGAAGGATAAGAAGCAGCAGTCGCTTTGGTGAAAATTATAGCCTTGTAAATTCTGTGGAATAGCTCCACTCTGTCTAATAGGGTCATTATGAATTGGAGTCCACTAGACAGCAATGAGTTTTTTGGTTTGGATACGATGTTCAGCAACACTGTGGCGTGCCTCACTGAACTTGCCCTTCACCTGCAGAAAGAACACGGGTCCATTAAAAGTGAAGATCACAGATAGTAAGTTTAAATTTCAGAATCAAATCTTCTGCCTGAAATAGGAGATCACAAGGGCTGCCAGTGCTCAGTGCAGATTACTTTTGAAGCACCGAAAGACCGCTTGTTATCAAGGTGATCAAAGAAAGCTCACCGCTGTGTCTTGTAGCTTCTGCTTTCACTTGTGCTCCATAAAATTCCTGTCCAGAAAGGAGAAAGCTAAGTTAACCGTTCACTGAGCTATTACATGTAAGGTTTAGTTAAGAGAGCATTTTCACAGTGATTCACAGTCTGAACTTTCAGAGTGTCTCTGCCCATCTGTCCCAACACTCAGCTTGCCTCATTATGGCTGTGAGCATCACCATTGCTTGTTTTTATCTTTTTTGATTTTATCTTTTCACTATTTGAAATGCAGTTAAGAATTCTGAAAAGAGCTGAGAAGAGCTGATTATGGATGCAAAATAAAGAAGGCCTAAATCAGCTCCTATATTTTTTTCTGCATTGGAGAATGGTTTGTTTTTTTCAGTGATGGGAATTTCCATCATAAAAGTACTTCCAATCAAGGTGTGAAAGGGGCCCAGTTAGGGGAAAGATAGGAGTATAGAGCCTGGTCCTGCTCTGTGAGACAGCTTTCCTCTGCCCACACTTGCCTGACCCACATGTTCCATCCCAGCACCTGTCACCAAGGCTGCCCCCTAACTGTTAAACCATTTGCAGAAGAGTATTGACCAGGAGCCGTGATTTCTCTCACACCACTAACCATCCTTTTTGTTGAAGATATTCATCATAACCACTTGTATTTGTTCCATGTGTTACAATGAACAAGGTATTTTCAAATTCTCTTTACCATCTCACCTGATGATAACCCTGTCAGGACAGTGGCACTACTAGCTGCTGTTCGGTTAATTCTGACTCATGGTGCGCCATGTGTGTCAGAGCAAACCGTGCTCCATAAGGTTTTCAGTGGATGATTTTCTAGAGGTAGGTTTCCAGGCCTTTCTTCCAAGGCATCTCTGGGTGTACTGATACCTCCAACCTTTCTGTTAACAGGCAGATGTATATTTTAAACATTTGCATCACCCAGGGACTTTGCAAGGACAGTATTACTCTCCTTATTACAGAGAATAACTAAAAACAAAACCTAGGTCCCAGAAATTGTTAATGAATTCTTTACTTTCACAAAGTGTGGACATATGAATAGAAGTTTGGTTTTTTTTTTTTGGTTGCTTGCGTTCCCAGGTAATGTCAGTCAGCTGTCCTTTGCTGACACTTTCTTCCACCAGACAGTCCACTCTGGCCTCTGGCCACTCATTCCCTTATATCAGAACCTGGGTACCTTTCCTAATTAAAGATACATCTTATACAAATATCGTAACCCCCTGTGTAGTGGTGGATGTAAAAAGGGTTCAAAATCATGTAAAAAGTGTTGAAAAATAAAGATGTCACCTTGAAGATCCAAGCCAGGGTATTTTCAATCACATCATGTGCATGTAAAAGAGACACAATGCATAAGGAAGATAGAAGAATTGTGATGTTGAAGGAGAACATTATATGTACCATGGACTACCAAAAGAACAAACAGATTTGTTCTGGAAGAAGTACAACCAGAGTGCTCCTTGAAAGCAAGGATGGCAAGACTGTGTCTTACATACTTTGGGCATGTTTTCAGGAGGAATCAATCCCTAGGAAGGACATCATACTGGGTAAAGCAGAGTGTCAGCGAAAAAGTGGAAGACTCTCAATAAGATGGTTTGACACAGTAGCTGCAACAATAGACTTAAGCATAAGAACAATTGTGGACAGGACACAGGGCTGAGCAGTGCTTTGTTCTGTTGTGCACAGAGTCTCTGAGTCGGACTGATGACGGCACCTAACAACAACTACAACAAGCATGTAATAAGTACTAACTATATCAACTGATTGATCATCAGTATAAAATAGGGAAAACCATAGCAATTAATCTTAAGGCAGAAAAAAAATGCACGACGTTCATATTTATGTCATTTATGAGAAGATTTCTTTATAAAATCATAACTTCACTTCTTCTATTTAGATGAGCAATATTCAGCTTATTACTGATCTTGGAATCAGTAATTTGAATTTTTTTGCATATTTATTTGATGACAATTTAAATTCTACCAGTAGAAAGCTCCCTGCCAGGTTCTGACAGCTTCATTTCCTTACCAGTTGAGGGGGCATCTGTAATGATATGCCAGCCTGAGCTCCTGCATCTACTTATACTGACAAAGCCAGTCTGCAGAACAAACAATACAGTTCTATCCTGGCCCTTCCTGGATGAGGAAAAGTTTCTGTGAGGCTATCCCAGTAAAAAGAAGGTAAGTGATGGTCAGGATATGCTCTCTTCTTCATACTGACTGACATTTCACTTACCATAAGTATGCCTCTATAGTCTAAGTGAGAAAACAGAATTTCCTTTCTTTCTCTAGAAGCTTTATAGGTCTTGACAATATTACATTCAGGGCTCTGAATTAATTAGCTTCAAGTAAGTATTTTTGTAAGGAATGGATTTGAGTGCTTTCTGGTAGCAGCAACGAAGCCTCCTGAAGGGGACTACTGCAAGCCTGGGTATCTCATTTTATCTCCATTTCAAACTTGGATTCTTGGGTACAACAAAATTCTAAGGACATAATCAAAGCAACAGATTTCACAAGGAATCAGTTCTAACAGAATGCTTGTTGTTGTGGTTGATGTTTTTTGAGAAGAAAGTATATTCATGGTACCAGCATTCTCATAGCACGATTATTATTTTAGGCCTTCCTCAGAATAATCAAACAATCTCTGTATGCACAAATGGTTAACATGCGGTGCTGCTACCCAAAAGATTGGAGATTTGATTCTATCCAGAGGCACCTCAGAAGAAAGGCCAACTTATTTCCAGAAACTCAGCCTTTGGAAATTCTACAAACCCTAGTTCTACTGTAACAAACAAGGAATTGCTACGAGTTGGATTTGATAGCAACTTATTTACTTATTTATTTTGAGACTGTTATATTACAGCTACATTAAAAGGCTGTTCCAGTCTGTCAGATAAGTGCTGTGGCTGCTTCATTGACTGGAAAATATCGTTGTGTGATTGTGTTGGCTTTATAGCACCAATTATCTCCCTCCCTCTCCCCCCTAAAAATAAAGTTGTTGACAATACTGACTTGTAGGAATTCCATGTGTGTCAGAGTAGAACTGTATGCCATATGAGTTTCTCTTCTTTTTTTTTAAATCACACTTCAGGTAAAAGTTTGCAGACTAGTTTAGTTTCTCATTAAATGACTAATATACTGATTGTTTTATGACAACAGTTGCCAACCACACATGTCAACACTCTCCTTTTCTCTACTTTGGTTTCCACATTTCTGCTCAGCATCCAGCTTCATCTTTGCTCCTGGGCTGGTGTGCCCATTTAGTCTTTTTACGTGTGTGTGATTGAGTATAAGTAGCATACAATCCAAGTTATATTTGTGTGCCCAACTATCTGCAGTTACTTCTGATCTCCTTGCCCAGTGACAGCACGCTTTTCCTTTCTGTTCTATACATGTCATACAGTGCTAACAATCTCCTATCCCCTCCTCTGCACCCTCTCCTCTCTTTTCCAGTAAGAGGCCAGTAGGATGGCATCCTGTAAATACATAATACCATGAAGTGGACACACTGTATGATCTCCTTTTATCCCCAAGTCCGATCCATTCCTGTCCAAAGAGTTGACCTTAGTAATGAATAAAAATCAGGGGCAGTACCAGGTATAGAGGCCACATTCCCAGGAGAAGTGCTGAGCCATCAGACCATCTGTTGTGGTCTTTTACTGGAGTTCTTGAGATGCACCCCTCTTTTTTGTGTGTTGTCACTGGGACCAGACATTGTGTGCCCCATCATGTCTGTCATTGGTGGTGGCTGGACACCATTTGGTTCTTCTGATCACATGTTGATACAGTCATCCATACACATGGATCCTTCTGTCCTCTGGGCTCTTTTACACTTAATGTCTTTGTTGCCCTTGGTGATCATCTGTTTCAGCTGAGATAGGATCATTTGGTGTACCTCAGATGGCAGCTTCCTGGATACCACTCACCAGTATGGGTTGCACAAAACTCTCTTAGTAATAGACTACTTATGCCAATTGGCCTTGATGTCCCCTGAGAACATGGTCCCCAGACTCCTGCCCCTACTACTCTGCCCTTGGGATATTAGGCTAAGAACAGAGGAGTTTTCAGTTTACATTGAAGTCCAGTTAAGACAATCTTTTTCTAATATGTGCTGTCACTGCTTTCAGCCAACCAAATTTCTGTCAGCTACCTAATCTTTCCTATCCCTCTACTTCCATCCCTTCCCTTGTAGCCATCAAAGAGTCTTTTCCTCTGCATATGTCTGTTTTTAAGTCCTTATAGTAAGGGTCTCATACAATATTTCTCCTTGTGCTGCTGACTGATTTCACTCAACACAACGTCTTCCAGTTGAAACCAGGTTATGAGATGTTTCCTGAAATCATTATTGTTCTTTATCATTGCATAGTGTTCCATTGAGTATATGTACCATAGTTTGTTTGTCCATTCATCTGTTGTTGGTCATCTGGGTTGATTTCATCTTTTTGCAATTGTGAATTGTGCTGCAATAAACATTTTTGTGCATATATCTGTTCTTGGGATTAGTGGATCAAATGGTATACCTATGCACAGCTTTTTAAGGAAGCGCCAGATCACTTTCCAAAGAGGTTGTACTATTGTGCAACCCCACTAGCAGTGTAGAAGAGTTCCAATTTCTCCACAGTCTCTTCAGTATCTGTTGTTTTGTGGTTTTTTGATCATGGCCAACTTTTTTGGAGTGAAATGATATCTCGTTGTTTTGATTTGGATTTCTTTAATAGCTAATGAATGTGAACATTTCCCCATGTGTCTTTTGCCTGCCTGAATGTCATCTTTAGTGAAGTGTCTGTCTATCTCCTTTGCCCATTGCTTAATTGGGTTATTTACCTTTCTCATGTTTATATTTTGCAGTGCCTGGTAGATCATGGAGGTCAGACATCAATCTGACATACGGCTGCTAAATATTTTCTCCCATTCTGTGGTTGTTTTTTTTTAATTCTTTTGATAAAGTCTTTGGATGAACAAAGTGTTTGATTCTTAGAAGTTACCATTTATCTGTTTTCTCTTCTGTTGGTTGAGCTTTCTTTGTCAGATTTTGAAGTCTGTCTAAATTGTGTATTAAAGCTTCCTTTGTTAACTCTATCTTTTCTTGCATAATCTTTATTGTTTTAGGTTTGATATTTAGGTTTGTTAACCAATTTGAGTTGGTTTTTCTGTAAAGTGTGAGATATGGGTCTTGTTTCAATTTTTTACAGATGAATAACCAATTTTGCCAACACCATTTGTTAAAGAGACTGTTTTTACCCCAGTTTGGAGTCTTAAAGCCTTTGGCAAAAATTAGTTGTTCATAGGAGGATGTTGGTATCTCTGTGGTCTCAACTCTATTCCATTGGTCTGTATGTCTCTTTTTGTACCACTACCAGGCTATTTTGACTACTGTGGCAGTATAATAGTTTGTAAAATTGGGTAGTGAGAGGTCTCCCACATTGTTTTTCTTCAGTAGTGCTTTGCTTGTCAGCGGTTTCTTCCCTTTCCAAACAAAGTTAGTGATTTCTTTCTCCATCACATTAAAAAGTGTCACTGGAATTTGTATTGAGATTGTGTTGTACATATAGATGGCTTTGAGTAAAACAAACATTTTTACAATGTTACGTCTTCCTGTCCATAGGCAGGGTAGGTTTCTCCATTTATGTAAGACTCTCTTAGTTTCCAGTAAAGTCTTGTAATTCTCTTCATGTAAGTCTGTTATTTCTACAGTTAGATTTACTCCTAGGTATTTTATGTTCTTGGGGGCTATAGTAAATGGTATTGATTTGGTGATTTCTTCTTTAATGATGTATAAGGGAATCCTACTGATTTAGTTAAGTTTATTTTAGAACCTGATATTTTGCTGAACTCTTCTATTAGTTCCAGTAGTTTACTTACGGATTCTTTAGGATTCTCTACAATCCTATCATCTGCAAATAGTATATTTTTACTTCTTCTTTGCCTATATTGCTGTCCTTTATTTATTTATTTATTTTTCTCTTGTCTATTTGCTCTGGCCAAAATTTCTAGTACAAAGTTGAATAAAAGTGGTGAGAGTGGGCATCTTTGTCTGGTTCCTGTTTTCAAGGGGAATTTTTTTGATCTCTCTCCTTTTGGATGATGTAGGTGTTTCCCTTTGCACGATGTAACTTATTGCATTGAGGAATTTGCCTTCTATTCCTGTGGGCAGTATCAATTGTTCATAGGAGGGTGGTAGCACTCTGGGGTCTCAACTCTATTCCATTGGTCTATATATCTCTTTTGTTGGGAGTTTTTAGCATGAATTGGTATTGGACTTTATAAAATGTTTTCTGCATCAATTGACAAAATCAAGTAATTCTTATCCTTTGTGTTATTTATGTGGTTGATCACATTCGTTGTTCTTCTGATGTTGAACCAGCCTTGAATCCCCAGTATGAATCCAACTTGGACATTATGAATTATTTTTTTGATATGTTGTTGAATTCTCTTGGTTAGGACTTTGTTGATTTTTCCAACTAGGTTCATGACTGATACTGGACTGCTATCACCTCCTCTCCACTCTTTCCCCTACCTCCAGTAACAGATCAGCAGCATGCTGTCCTACAGATGCACAGAACCGTAAAGTGCGCACACAATATGGTCACTCTGTGTCACCAAGTCCCATCCATTCCTGTCTGAAGAGTTGACCTCTATTGCTATCTATGGACAGGGGCATCATCAGGGCCAGGGACCGTGTTCTCAGGTGAACCCCGAGGCCCCTGGACCATCAATTGCAGTCTTTTAGGGGAGATACATGGTGTACCCCTTTTTATTCTTATATTGCCAGTGAGTCCCAACACAGGTATCACTGGTGGTGGCCAGGCATCATGCGGTTCTTCCAGTCATATGTTGATATAGTCACCCACTGACCTGGGTCTCTCTGTCTTTTCGGTTCTCTTACCGCCATGTCATTTTGGCCCTTGGCGATCATCCCTCCCTGCTGAGTTGGGTCCATTTGTACCTCTGATGGCAGCTTTGGCAGATTTTAAGATCCCCGATACCACTCATCAATATAGGGTGCAGAAGACGCTCATAGCAAAATGCTGGTTATGTCAACTGGCTTTCACATCCCCTGAGAGGATGGTCCCCAGTCCCCTGCCCCAGCTACTCTGTCCTTACAATATTGGATTAAGATTGGAGGAGTTTTCAGGTTATGTTGAAGTCCATTTAAATTGATGTTCTTTCTAATGTGTGCTGTCACAGATTTCATGCAACCAAGTTTCTATCAACTATCTAATCTATACTCTACCCTCTCCCTCACTCCCTCCCCACCCTTGTCATCATCAAAGAGTCTTATCTTCTTTGCATGAGTCTGTTTTCAAGTTCTTGTTGTAGGGGTCACATACAATATTTGACTGCTTTCATTCAACATAACGTCCTCCAATTGAAACCAGGTTATGGGATGTTTCCTAAAATCATCATTGTTCTTTGTCATTACATACTGTTCCACTGAGTACATATACCATAGTTTACCTATCCATTCCTCTCCTGTTGGGCATCTGGGTTGATTCCATGTTTTTGCAGTTCTGGACTATGCTGCAATAAACATTATTGAGTATGTATCAGTTGGTGTGAATGGCCTTGATTCTGTAGAATATATTCCAAGCAAAAGAATTACTGAGTCAAATGATTTATCTATTTCCAGCTTTTTAAGAAAGCATGAGATTGTTTTCTAAAGACGTTGTACAATTTTGCAATCCCACTAACAGTGTAGGAGTTCCAGTTTTTCCGCAGCCTCTCCAGCATTTGTTGTTTTGTAGTTTTTGGATCATGGCCAACCTAGTTGGGGTGAGATGGTGTCTCATCATAGTTTTGATTTGATTTTCTTTAATAGCTAATCATGGTGAGTATGTCTGCATGTGTTTTTTGGTTGAATGGATCTCCTCTTTAGAGAAGTGTGGGTCCATCTCCTTTGCCCATTGCTTAATTGGATTTTTTTATCTTTGTCTTATTGATATTTTGTAGTACCTTATGGCTTTATAGATTATGGAGAGCAGACGTTGGTCCAATATGTAGTTGACAAACATTTTTCCCCATTCTGTAGGTGGCCTTTTAATTCTATTGATGAAGACTTTAGACGAGCAAAAGTGTATGATTCTTAGTAGTTCCTATTTATGTATTTTGTCTTCTATTTATTGTGGTTTGTTAGTCACATTTTGAAGTCTGTCTATGTTGTGCATTTAAATTTCCATTGTTGATCCTAGTTTTTCTCCGATGAGCTTTATCATTTTAGAATTGATCTTTAGGTCTTTTACCCAGTTGAGTTGGTTTTTCTATAACATGTGAGATATGAGTCTTCTTTCAATTTTTTGCAGATGGATATCCAATTTTGCCAGCAACATTTGTTGAAGAAATTGTTTTTCCCCCAGTTTAATGTCTTAGTGCCTTTGTCAAATATCAACGTGCATGGGAGGATGATGTCATCTCTGGGGTCTCAATTCTGTTCCATTGATCTGTCTGTTTTTGTACCAGGCTGTTTTGACTACTGTGGCAGTGTAATAGGTTCTAAAGTCAGGTAGTGAGAGGCCTCCCAGTGTGTTCTATTTCAGTAGTGCTTTACTTATCTGGGACTTCTTCCCTTTCCAAACAAATTCAGTGATTTGTTTCTCTGTCTCATCAAAAAATGTCACAAGAATTTGTATTGGGATTGCATTATAGGGGGTGGAGTCAAGATGGTGGACTAAACATACGTCTCCCTAAATCCCTCTAGAAACCAAGACCTGAACTGATAATTAAATGAAGCCTTCTGGACACCTAGTGAGCCCTAGGACAGAACATAGGGCTGTTAATTTGGACTTCATACCACTGAATGGAAAACTTTTACTCTTTTGCTGACCCCCTGTCTTGGAGAATGTTGGCTTTCACAGACTGAAGGTAACTCTTCACTTTAAATTTTTTTTCTCTGTCATAGTCAGTGGGCAGAGCTGGGACTTGACTAGTAGTTAATCTTACACTGCTTGTGGGATCAGCAGACAAAATTGCCTTATTTTGAGAGCCTAGCTATGGATTGTGCACATCCTGGCATCTTTGGCCTCTCCTGCTGCCCCTGGCATTGAGCAGCCTGTATAGAAGCAGACACAGAGCTTGTGCAGGATGACATCTTATTCCACTGGGAGGCAGAAATACCCATACAGAAGCCTCAGCGGGACCTAATTCCTAGGTTAGGAGGTAGTGTCTGCCTGGAGGAGAGCACTTTTGTGGCAAAAAAGCAGTATTCTATACAGTGTCACCTATGGCTGGGGCCTGAGAGCAGAGGCCAGCAGTGCAGTAGCCTTTCTGTAGTTTGAACTATTTTATAAAATTTGGGGTTGTATATAGAGGTGCTTACTTTACCAGCTGGGAAGAGGGACCTATATAGCTGGAAACCTGACAGATTGTGGAAGTTGTCAGATACCTTTCACCTTTCATTTTAAGATGGCCTAGAGAAACAACTGCAGTCCTTCCTCACAGCATATCTCCCAGCCTCTACTTCCTCACATCGTGTCCCCAAAGCAACAAACTCTGGATAAAAGAGTAATGAAGAAATCACTCATGGCTTCAGAAGACCCACAACAGAAAGCACCAAAGAACTTCTCAGATGAAGAAAATCTTTCTGAATGGAAGATGAATACAAAATATTATATAGAGAGCCATCCTAGACCTTATACAAAATGCAGCAGAGCAAAATGAAAAGTTAAGCAAATTGTTTGATCTGATGGAACACCAATACTCTGAAATAAGATCAAGAACAAAATCAAAGACATAGAAATTTCAATTCAGTGTCAAGAAAACAGAATTAAGAAAATGGAAAATAGACTTTCTTACCTGGAATACAGAACTACTGACTCCAGCATCTATGAGGAGAAATCAGAAAAAAGAAATAAAAAAATGAAGAAGTATTAAGAAGCATGTGGGATTCTATTAAGAGGAACAATCTACAATTAATTGGAGCTACTGAACACTGTAGGACACCTGAGAACACAGAGAGTATTGTTGCTGAGCTACTCATAGAAAACTTCCCAGAATTTATGGAAGTAGAGAATATAGATATTCAAGATACATATCAAATGCCATTCAATATAGATCCCAAAAGAAAGACTCCAAGACATTATAATCAAGCTTAACAAAATGAAACATAAGCAGAAACTCTTAAAGGCAACAAGACTCAAAGCAAAGCTAACCTTAATAGGGAAACCCTGAAGGCTTTTGTCGGATTTCTCAGCAGAAACAATGCTGGCACGGAGAAAGTGCCATGACACATTCAAAGCCTTGAAGGAGTAGGGCTTCCAACCAAGAATTATATATCCTGCAAAAGTATCTCTCAAATATGAAAATGAAATGAAGATATTGACAGATGAACAGAAACTCAGAGACTTTGTAAAAATGAAACCGAAGTTTCAAGAACTAGGTAAAGAGTCTCGGCTTAGAAGAACAAAATCACTAACTTTATATTTTAGAAGCGAGTACAGGACACATCACCCAGAAATTTAGTTCAGGAGGGCTCCAAACTCAATCAAAGCTATAGTAGGGATTCCATTGTGTAAGTAGATTGCTTTGGTAAAACAGATATTTTCACAATATTAAGTCTTCCTATCCATGAGCAAGGTAGGTTTCTCCATTTACATAAGTCTCTCTTGGTTACTTATAGTAAGGTCTTATAGTTCTCTTTGTAAAGGTCTATTATTTCTCTAGTTAGATTTACTCCTAGGTACTTTATCTTCTTGGGGTCTATCGTAAATGGTATTGATTTGGTGATTTCTTCATTAATAATCTCATTGTTGGTATAAAGGTATCCTACTGACTTACTGATGTTTATATTGTAACTGACAGTTTGCTGAATTCTTCTATTAGTTTGATTAGTTTACTGATGAATTCTTTAGGATTCTCTGGTTACACAATCAAATCATCTGCAAATAGGGAGATTTTTACTTCCTCTTTGCCGATGCCGATGCCCTTTCTTTCCTGGTCTTGTCTAATTGCTCTGACTAGAACTTCTAGTACAATGTTGAATAGGAGAGGTCAGAGTGGGCATCCTTGTCCAGTTCCCGTTCACAAGGGGAATTGTTTCAGTCTCTATTCAGGGTGATGTATGCAGTTGGCTTGGTATAAATGGCTTTTATTGCATTGAGGAATTTGCCATCTATTCCTATTTTCCTGAGAGTTTTTAGCATGAATCAGTGTTGGACTTTATCAAATGCTTTTTCTGCATCACTAGACAAAGTCAGGTGATTCTTGTCTTTTGTATTATTTATGTGGTTGATCACATTAATTGCTTTTCTGATGTTGAACTGCCCTTGCATCCTGTCCTAGGCTGGGTTTTCTAGGGAAGCAAAACCAGTAACATGTGTAGATACAACGAAAGATTTATAATGCATAGATAGATCTAGATCTAGACCTAGATCTAGATCTAGATAGATATAGAAAACAGCTTACACAATCACAGAAGCTGAATGTTCCAAGTTCTGGCACAAGCCTCACATGGCCACGGAAGCTGAGGAACCCAAAGTCAGCAGGTCAGAGACCAGAGTTCTAGATCACTGGTTGTGTAGGTCAGTGGAACCCAAGCTGGTGGTGAGTCAAAGCGGCAGAGGCTGGCAAACCCAGGATCAGCAGGTCAGGGAGCAGGACTCTCAAGTGCCGACTGGAAGGACTGATGAATCCAACAGCTGCTAGTTCAAATCCAGGAACCAGATGCCGTAAGAAGAGAGCAGGAGCTTCTGGCTACGTGAGCAGAGCAGCAGTAGTAGTGGAAGGTCGGGAGATGAGAGCTGAGGGATGGGGAGCCACCACAAACCCTACCCTGCCTCTTAATACAGCAGCCAGATATGGAGTAGCCAAGTTGACATAATCCTGACCACCATACATCCCTGGGATGAATCCAACTTGGTTGATATGAATTATTTTTTTGATGTGTTGTTGTATTCTATTGGCAAGAATTTTGTTGAAGATTTTTGCATCTAGGCTTATGAGCAATATTGGTCTGTAGTTCTCCTTTTTTGATGGGTCTTTCCTTGGCTTTGGTATCAGGGTTATGTTGGCTTCCTAGAATGAATTTGGGAGTATTCCATCCCTTTCCATGCTGTAAAATACTCCCAGTGATATTGAAGATAAGTCTTCTCTAAAAGCTTGGTAGAATTCTGTGGTGAAGCCATCAGGGCCCAGGTTTCTTTTTGTTGGTAGTTTTTTGATGACTTTTTCAATCTCTTCCTTTGTAATGGGTTTATGAAGTTATTCTGCTTCACCTTGTGAGAAGTTTTGTAGGTGATGTGAATCAAGAAATTTGTCCATTTCCTCTAGCTTTTCAAATTTGTTAGAGTACAGTCTTTCATAGTATTCTGTTATCATATTTTTGATTTCTGCTGGATCTGTTGTCACATCTCTCCTCTGATTTCTTATTTGGATTATTTGTTTCCTTTCTTGTTTTTTGTTTAGTAAGTTTAGCCAATGGTTTGTCAATTTTGTTGATCTTTAAAAAAAAACAGTTTTTGGTCTTTTCAATTGTTCATCTCTAATTCATTTAGTTCTTCTCTGATCTTTATAATCTGTTTTCTTCCAATGCCTGAGGCGTGTTCCTCTGTTGTTCTCTCTCTTCTTGTTCAAGCTGTAGGGTTAGTTCTTTGGTGTGGGTTCTTTCTTCCTTCCAATGTGTGCATTTATAGAGATAAACTGACCTCTGAGCACTGCTTTGGCTGTCTCCCATAGGTTCTGGTAGGAAGCGTTTTTATTCTTATTGGAAATTTCTTTATTTAATCCTTCATTTCTTCTATAACTCATGGCTTTTGAGCAAAATATTGTTCAGTTTCCATGAGTTCCACTCTCTATGTATGTTTTTTCTGCTACTGATTCCCACTTTTATGGCTTTATGGTCTGAGAAGATGCTTTGCAATAATTCAGTGGTGTGGATTTTTTTGAGATTTGCTTTATGTCCTAACACATGGTGTATTCTGAAGAATGTTCCATGTGCACTGGAGAAGAAGATGTAGTTGTCTTCTGATGGACAGAAAGCTCTGTATATCTAAATGAGATCTAGTTTGTTAATTGTGGCAATAAATTCTTCTGTGTATTTATTGAGCTTTTTTTAGATGATCTGTCCAACATTGAGAGTGGAGTGTTGAAGTCTCCCACTATTATTGTGTAGTGATCTATCTCCTTTCTGAGTGTAGTCAGTGTTTCTTCGACGTATTTAGGTGCTCTACTGTTGGGTGCATAAATATTTAATATTGTTAAGTCCTGCTTGTGTGTTGAACCTTTCAGCAATAGTTTTCATCCTTTTCCACAGTGGTGGACTTTACACTAAAATCTATTTTATCTGAGATTAGTATTACCACACCTGATCTTCTTTGTGTATTGTTAGTTTGATATATATTCTTCCATCATTTAATTTTTGGTTCGTTCATATCTTGAAGTCTAAGGTGAGTTTCTTGTAAGCAACAAACAGACAGGCCATGTCTTTTGATCCAAGATGTCACTTGTTGTCTCTTTACTGGAGCATTCAGTCCATTTACATTTAAGGTAATTATTGACAAGTATGTGTTTAGTGCTGTCATTGTGGTATATTTATTTTTGTGTTGATGTTTCCTCTGTTCTTATTAATCTCTTCTGGGGCATTCTTTTTTGTGAGTTAATTTTTCACCTTTTTCAGTGTTGGTTTTGTGGTTGTTGTGACTCCTGTATTATGTTTCTTGATTTGGTAAGTTTCATCTTTGTTACACTTTGCAGCTGCCCTTATGATCCCCCTTAATAATCTATGTTTAAACCTAATTTTAATTTCTGCAGGTTTTATTAACTTCTTCTCCATCTGGAAGGACTGAAATTACTGTAGTACATCCCTTTTTTTAATATGATGACATCATAGTTTTCATGATATGATCACTGGATCACTTCTTTTAATGTTACAGCTTTGACTGAGTTTGGAACTTTCCTTACTGAGTAGGACTCTGGGTGATATGTCTTGTATTTGCTTCTAAAATATAAAGCTAGTGGTTTTGTTCTTCTAAGCTAAGAGATTCTTTTTGTATTTCTTGTAGCTTTGGTTCAAGGCTCTATATGTGCCATCCCATTGTCTCCACGCCAGCATCGTTTCTGCTGCGAAGTCAGATGAAAGCCTACAGGGTTTCCCTCTGAAGATTAGCTTTTCTTTGAGTCTTGCTGCCTTTAAGAATTTCTGCTTATGTGTTATTTTGTTAAGCTTGATTATAATCTGTCTTGGAGTCCTATATTGGGTGACATTTGATATGCATCTTAGATATCTGTATTCTTTTCTTTCATAATTTCTTGAAAATTTACTGTCAGCAGCTCAGCAACAATAGTTTCTGTGTTCTCTGATGTCCTACCATGTTCTGTAACTCCAATTGATCATAGATTGTTCCTCTTAGTAGAATCCCACATGCTTCTTAATGCTTCTTTGTTTTTTTATTTCTTTTTTCTGATTTCTCCTCATAGATGCTGGAGTCAGTGGCTCTGTCTTCCAAGTCAGAAAGTCTATCTTCCATTTGCTCAGTTCTGTTTTCTTGGCTTTGAATTGAACTTTCTATGTCTTTAATTTTGTTCTTAATCTGATTTCAGAGTACTGGTGTTCCATCAGATCAAACAGTTTGCTTAATTTCTCATTTTGCTCTGCTGCATTTTGTATAAGGTCTAGAAAGGCTCTCTATATAATCCTTTTGTACTTGTGGACTCAACAGCACTTGGCTGGCTCTGATAGTTTCAGAAAGGCTTCCTCATCTGGGAAGTTCTTTGGTTTTTCTGTTTTATGGGCCTTCTGAAGGCACAGATGAGTTGTTCTTGATGTTTTTGACCAAAGTTTGTTGCTTTTTTGGCATCCAAATGTTTTGTTTCTCCAGTGTTACCTTAAAGGGATCTAAAGCTCAGTGTGAACAGGAAGTTGATCACCATACACCTCTATGTACTTCAGTGACTGGGCTCAGTGGTATGTCTGGGATAGCTGCCTCCACCTCCTGATTGGGAAAGACACAGCACTACTTATAGAGTCACTGAGGAGCTGTCAGTTAACCCTATAATATAAATCAGTAAAGGCTGGAAGAGATGCCATCATGATGCACTGCAGTTATTTCTCTAGGCAGTCTTATATTGAAAGGTAAAAGGTATCTGACAGCTTTCAAAATCAGTCAGGCTTTAGGTGCGCAAGTCCCTCTTCCCAGCTGGCAAAGTAAACATCTCTATATCCAACCCCAGATGCTGTAAACTAGTTCAAAATATGGAAAGGCTACTGCCCTGCCATCATCTGCTGCCAGGCCACACTGTGCAAAACATTGCCTTTCTGCCAGGAAAGCACTCTTCTGACAGGTACTGCCTCCCAGCCTGGGAATTAGGTCCACCTGAATCCTCTGTTTGAGTAAGTCTGCCTCCTAGTCAGTCAAGATGGTGGCCCACACGAGCTCCCCCACCCACCTCAGAATAGGCTATTCTATGGCAGGGATTCAGGGATAGAAGCCAAAAGCACCGAGGTACACAGATTCCAAGACCGGGCTCTCAAAATGTGGCAACTCTGCTCGCCAATCCCACTGGAAGTGCATCCAAGCCCTGCCACCAGTCAAGCCCCAGCCCCACACACCAGCCAAGACAGAGGGAAAGAAGTTAAAATGGCAAGTTATCTTCAGTCCACAAGAGCAGGCACTCAACAAGGGCAGGGGTCAGTGAAAGAGAAGAAATTTCTCCCTTAGTTGCCAGGCCTATGCTGTGTCCTGGGGCTCACTAGGTGTTGAGAAGGCTCCATTTAATTATCAGTTCAGGCCTTTGTTTCCAGAAAGATTTAGAAAAATATGTGTTTAGTCTGCCACCTTGATTCCTCCCCCTGGTTGGTAATTTTTTTATGATTTTTTTCAATGTCTTCCTTCTTGATGGACTTATTAAGTTGTTCCACTTTATGTGACTATTTTGGTAGGTGATAATAATCTAGGAATTTGTCCATTTCCTGTAGGTTTTGAACTCTGTTAAAGTACAGTCTTTTGTAGAATTCTGTTATGATACTTTTGATTTTTGTTGGATTTGTTGAAACTTCTCTTCATTTCTTATTTGGCTTATTTGTTTCCTCTCCTGCTTTTATTTAGTAAGTTTAGCCAATGATTTATCAATTTTGTTGACCGTTTAAAAAAAACAGCTTTTGGTTTTATCAATTTTTTCAGTTGTTATTCTATTCTCTAATTCATTTAGTTCTACTCTAATCTTTATTATTTCTGTTTTTTTTTTTTTTTTTTTTTTCTGGTGCCTGAAGAGTTCCCTCTGTTGTTCTCTTTCTACTTGTTCAAGATGTAGGGTTAATTCTTTGGTTTGGGTGCTTTCTTCCTTCCAGATATGTGCATTTGTAGAGATAAGCTGACCTCTGATACAGCTTTGGCTGTATCCCATAGGCTTTGTTAGTATGTGTTTTCATTCTCATAGGAATCTATAGATTTCTTCATTTCATCCTTAATTTCTTCTATAACCCGTGGCTTTTTGAAAAGTGTTGCTCAGTTTCCATGAATTCCAATTTCTATGGAAGTTTTTTCTGCTGTGGATTTCAACTTTTATGGCTTTATGATCTGAGGAGATACTTTGCAATAATTCACTGCTTTGGATTTTATTGAGATTTGCTTTATGTATGAATACATGATCTATTCTAGGAAATGTTACAAGTGCATTGGAAACAAAAGTGTACTTATCAGTTGATCAGCAAGAAGTTCTTTATATGTCAATTAGGTCTAATTGTTTAATTGTCACAATAAGATCTTCTGGGACTACTGAGCTTTTTTCTAGAGATCTGTCCATTACTTAAAGTGGAGTGTTGAAGTCTCCTACTGTTATTGTGGCATGATCTATTTCATTTTTCAATGTAGTCAGTGTTTGTTCAATGTATTTAGATGTTCTGGTATTGAGTGCATAAATACTTAATAGTGTTACATCTTCCTTGTGTATTGAACCTTTCATCAATAAATAGTTGCCTTCCTTGTCCACGATGGTGGATTTTACACTAAAATCTATTTTGTCTGATATTAGTATTACCACGCCTTCTCTTCTTTGTACATTGTTAGCTTAGTATATATTGTTCCATCCTTTCATTTTCTGTTTGTTGATGTCTTTAAGTCTGATGTATGCTTCTTGTAAGCAACATATAGTTTGGTTATATTTTTTGATCCAAGATATCACTCATTGTCTCTTTACTGGGGTGTTCAGACCATTTATATTCAGTGTAATTATTGATATGTATGTGTTTAGTGCTGTCATTTTGATGTGATTGTTTTTGTGTTGGAGTTTCCTCTGTTGCTGTTAATATTCTGTTGAATATTCACATGAATCTATAGATTTCTTTATTTCATCCTTATTTTCTTGTATAACCCGTGGTCATTTTTTATGCTTTGGATTTTCATGTTTTTCGGTGTTGGTTTTGTGTTTCTTGAGATCTCTGTATTGCAGTTCTTTTTTGATGTGTTGCATTGTTATTGTGCTTTGCAGCTACCCCTATAATTCCCCTTCATAATCTGAGTTTAAACCCAATTTTAGCTTCTACAAATCTTATTAACTTCATCTCCATCTGAAAGGACTATAGCTACTGTAGATTACCCCCTTTTCATTGTGACAGTATCTTAGTTTTTATGATAAGTTCACCTGTTCCCATCTTTTAATGTTGTAGCTGACTGAATTTTGTGCCTTTCCTAACTGAGAGGTTTCTGTACGTTGTGTCCTATTTTGGCTCCTTCAAGATGTGTTTGTTTTTCTAAGCAGAGAGCTTCTTTCAGTGTTTCTTGTAGTTTGGGTTTGGTTTTTTCAGAGTCTCTGAGCTTCTGTTCATCTGAGAAATTCTTAATTTCATCTTCATATTTGAAAGACAGTTTTGCAGGATATATAATTCTTGGTCTGAAGTTTTTCTCCTTCAAGGCTTTAAACGTGTCATTGCACTACCTCTGTGTCAAAACTGTTTCTGCCAAGAAGTCAGATGGAAGCCTACCAGGCTTCTCTCTGAATAATGTTAGCTTTGTTTTGAGTCTCACTGCCTTTAAGAGTTTCCACTTATGTTTCATTTTATTAAGTTTTAATTATATTTTGGTGTCTTTCTTGATTATAACTTAGTATTTTCTGTGGCATTCAGTACATAT
Organism: Heterohyrax brucei; assembly: GCA_028571685.1. Classification (NCBI taxonomy): domain Eukaryota; kingdom Metazoa; phylum Chordata; class Mammalia; order Hyracoidea; family Procaviidae; genus Heterohyrax; species Heterohyrax brucei. The sequence goes on along the minus strand of CM053147.1, from coordinate 152,761,223 downwards.
CTTGTATACGTATGTTCTCTTCTTCATAATTTCAGGGAAGTTTTCTGTCATAAACTCAACAAGACTGTGTTTTCGGATATCTCTCCCCATTCAGGGATTCCAATTAATTGTAGATTATTTCTCTTGATAGTGTCCTGTGTTTCTTGGTGCTTCTTCATTTGTCTTGCTCTTTTTCTCTGACTTCTCTTCATAAATCCTGGTGTCAGTAGCTTTATCTTCAGATCATTAATTCTCATTTCCAATCCATCAAGTCTGCATTTTTGGCTTTGAATTAAATTGTCTAATTCTGAAATTTTGTTAATTGATCTGTCAGATTTCAGAATATTGATGTTCCATCAGTTTGAATAGCTTGCTTAATTTTTCATTTTGCTCTTCTGCATTTTTTTTAATCTCTAGAGGGTTCTATAATAAATCTTCTTTACTCAGCTTCCAATAGTTTCAGACAGACTTCTTCATCTGGGAAGTTTTTTTGCATCATTATTTCGGGAGTATTCTGGGTCCATGTTAGGATATTTCTTTAAATTCTGGTGATGGTCTGTTGCTTTCAGGATATCTAGAGGCTGTTTAGTTTCTCTGGTGTTGCCTTAACGGGACCTGAGTCATAGTTCTGAGAAGGATGTTGGTCACTAGCCATTTCTTTGTACTTTTGTGACTGGGCCCAGTGAACTCTCTGGGGTGTCAGGCTCTGCCTCTTGGCTGACAAAGACACCTTCCTTCTTATGGAGACACTGGGGAGCTGTCAGCCAACCCTATGATGTGGGTCAGTGAAGGCTGAAAGAGATGTGATCAGGCTGCACAGCAGTTACTTCTCCATGCAGTTTTATTTTAAAAGCTAAAAGCTAACTGCTTGTTAACCAAAGTCAGTGAGGCTGCCAGGTGTGATACACCCCTCCTTCTGACTGACAAAGTGGCTCTTTCCTGGCTGTCAGTGAGGCTTCCAGGTATGTTAGGCCCATCCTTCTGGCTGATAATGGCAGCTGCTTCGTGGCCATCCAGAGATGCTATAGTGAAGATCACTACAGAGACCAGCCACTGTGCCACAAATACCACCTGAGTGCCACCCACAAGGCAACAGCTTGCTAAACACAGCCTCTCCTCTGGGAAAGTACTCCCTGGGCTGGCACTCTCTCCCAGCCTGGGATTCAATCCCTGGTGAGACATTTGATTGGGTAACTCTGCCTCCCAGAAGAACACGCTAGTGTCCCAGTCAAGCTAGCCATACCACCTACAAAGAGGCAAATGTTTGGCCGGGCTCCAAAAAGGGAGGGCAGAGAGGCTGTGGTGTCCCTACTGCCAGACTCTCAAAATGTGTTTATCTCACATACTGTCTCTCTGTTGAAGGACACACAGTTCACTTCAGAATTGCATTTCAGAGTAGCCCTGGGCCATGCCCCTCACCCACCTAAAAAAGTTAAAAGTGCCAAGTATCTTTGGGTCATGGGAGCCATTCTTTTAGCCAGAGTGGAATTCAACAGAAGAGAGGAAGTTTCCCACTTAGTGCCTATCATGAATCAAACTGTGTTCCCCCCAAAATAGGTGTAGCCATGTGGCTGGGCCATGATTCCTTGTATTCTATGATTGTCCTCCATTTTGTTACTTTGCTGTGTTGTATGTTAAAGGATTAGGATGGGACTGTAAATCCTTTTGTAAGATCACTTCCCTGCTCCACTGTAAAGGGAGTTTCCATGGAGAATGGCTTGCCCCACCCTAAATTCTTTCATCCTGCAAGAGATAAAAGGAAAGGGAAGCAGGCAGAAAATTGGGAACCTCACACCATCAAGAAAGCAGCACCAGGAAAATAACATGTCCTTCAAACCTGAGGTTCCTGTGCCAAGATGCTCCCTGGACAAAGGCTGATGCAATACTGGACTTTTCTCCAGAGCCGATGAGGGGCAAAACCTTCCCCTGGAGCGGACATCCTGAATTTGGACTTGTAACCTACCATACCATCTACTCTGTGGTATTTCTGTTAGAACAGCACTAGCTGACTAAAACAGTGGCATACATTCTAGAGTGACAATCCTATGCTGTGTCCCAGGGGTCACTGGGTGTCCAGACAGCTCTCTTCAATTAACAATCCAAGTCTTAGTTTTCAGAGGGAATCAAGGAGCTGTGTGTCTAGTCCACCATGTTAACTCCCTCCCCCCCCCCCCCATTTAGTCTTGAACTATGGCTGTTGCTATTTGTTTTATAGGCTATTTAATTTTTGGCTGAAGGGTAAACCTCAAGAGTGACTTCAGTGCTGAATTAACAAGGGGCATACTCTCAGAGTTTCACCAGTCTCTGTCAGAACAGAATACCTGGTTTGTGCACATATGTGTGTGTATGTGGGAGAGAGAAAGAGAGAGTGAGTCGGTGAATTTTGTTCTACCTTTTTCTCCAGCTCAGTTGGGGGCCTTTTACTGGATCTCTGTCATATTAGTCAGTGGCAATAGCCAGACACTATCCAGTTGTACTGTACCCAGTCTGGTAGAGGCTGTGGTAGTTATAGTCCTTTAGTTCTTTTAACTAATCTTTCCCTTGTACCTTTGGTTTTCTTCATTCTTCCTCACTCTAGATGAGGTGAGACCAGTGGAGTATCTTAGATGGCCATGCGAAAGCTTTTAATCTCCCAGACCCTACTCACCAAAGCAGGATGTAGAATATCCATATAGTTTTCAATGGCTCATTTTTCAAAAGTAAATCACCAAGTCCTTCTTTCAGGATGTATGTGGGTGGACTCAAGCCTTCAACTTTAGTTAGAAGCCAGGTGCATTTACCATTTGGCATTTGTACTACCTGAGGACTCCAAGTTGGTGGTAAGGAGAGCATTTTTCAGGAGGTAAGGGGGCTTTGGAGTGAGGAAGACCTGGATTAAAATTCTAGTTCTACCAATCACGTCCTTTGACAGTGGGCAAGTGATTTAGCCCTCTAAGCCTTTGGATCTTCGTGTGTAGAACAATTATTATAATTCCTATTTCATAGGGTTCTAATGAAAATTAAGTTGAATGACATGATGCATGTAAAATATGTTAGCATAGTGCTCAACAAACTAATTATTCAATTATGGAATCTGAAGCACAAATAATTAGAAATTCAATTGCAATCAAATGGCCTAAATTCTCTTTTTAACCACATACGATTACAGTCAGTAATTTTTTTTTATGAAAATTGCAAGCTGTCACACCAGAAGCTGTGCCTACAACTCAAAACAAATATGTCATAATTATTGAATTACAAATCTGTTAACTGAATCCTCCTTCTTAGTAATTTAATCTGTTTTAAACGAGAATCAATTTCATGCCCTATATTCATCCATTGCAACAGCCTTATTTTATGCAATTTTATTATGTTTTAAAAATTCTAGAAAGTAGCAGGAAATAAAATGCATACATATATGCCTGTATATATACTGTGGTGGTCAGGATCATGTCAATTTGGCTACTCTATATTTGGCTGCTGTATTAAGTGGCAAGGTGGGGTTTGTGGTGGCTCCCTGTCCCTCAGCTCTCATCTCCCGACCTTCCACTACTACTGCTGCTCTACTCACTAGCCAGGAGCTCCTGCTCTCTTCTTCTGGGTTCTGGTTCCTGGACTTGAACTAGCAGTTGTTGGATTCAACAATCCTTACAGTCGGCACTTGAGAATTCTGCTCCCTGACCTGCTGATCCTGGGTTTGCCAACCTCTGCCGCTCCTACTCCCTGACCTGCTGATCCCAGGTTCGCCAGCCTCTGCCACTCCGTCTCCCCACCAGCTTGAGATCCACCGACCTACACAACCGGGGATCTAGAACTCTGGTCTCTGACCTGCTGACTTTGGGTTCCTCAGCTTCCGTGGCCATGTGAGGCTTGTGCCAGAACTTGGGACATTCAGCTTCTGTGATTGCCTGAGCTGTTTCCCATATCTATCTATCTGTTTATATTATAAATCTTTCCTTGTACCTACACGTGTTACTGGTTTTGCTTCCCTAGAAAACCCAGCCTAAGACATACACATATACAGAAAAATATTCATTGCATTAAATCCGTAAATGTTGATTCTATTTTAAATTCTATTGCGTGGTTACAGTGAAAGCAAATTGCCATGATAAAATGTATCTTTAGCATTATGCTACTTGTGTAAATCAAGATTCCATATGATAGAATAACAGTAGCATTGGAGTGAAGAGGTATAGATTTTGATTCAAATCTTTCTCTAACTTGTTGATAGTCTGTTGAATATAAGTTTCTTCACCCAAATTAGGAAGAATAAAACTGTCATTTCTATATCACAGTGGTACTGGCAGAGTACAATAATCAAATTACTTTGAAAATGTAAACACTATACAGATATAAGGTATTTTTAAGTACACTGGTGTAACAAACTGAGATATCCAATGTTTTTAATATCAAACAAATAATAAAAAATCACACCTCTGGTTTCTTAGCATCTTTTGTTACATGCATTACAAATGATGTAAGCCCAATAACTGAATTTGCTAATGAAACATTGTATCTGAAATTACTTCAATAACCATCCCTCTGAAAGAACATCTGCCTCTACCCTCAAAAATGCCTGAAACAAATTTACTAGGTTTCTTCAGACTTATGTATATCTATAATATTTAGTTCAATTCCCTGCTATTGAGTCAACTCTGACTCATAGCAACTCTATAGGACAGAATAGAGCTCTCTCACAGAGTTTCCAAGGAGCGCCTGGAGGATTTGAACCACCTGTCTTCAGATTAGCAGTCATTAGCACTTAGCCACTATGCTACCAGGGTTTCTATCTGTGTATGTATGATACATATACATAAATATACTGCCATCCAGTTGATTCCAACATATAGAAATGCTATAGGACAGAGTAGAAGTGACCCATGGAGTTTCTGAGGAACAGCTGCTGACCTTTTGATCAGCACCTGTAGCACTTAACCACTTTCACCACCAGGGTTCCCTCAGACTAACATAGCCTATGGTAAAAGTTCAGTTGATTTCAAAATCTCCATTAAAATAATTCATAAGCTATTCATTGATATCTTTTCTTATTTCCATTCTTCTGTGAGTACTAATAGAATGGGAAAGGGAAAAAGCAGTTATTAACATCTACTAAGTGCTGGATCACACTGCATTTTACACGTGGGATCATATACATGTTGTGATGAGTACACTGAGTCTCAGAGAGGTTCTGTAACTCACTGTATTCATCTGCTGTGATAACACAGTACTACAAATTGAGTGGCTTAAAGCAACAGAAATTAATCGTCTCACAGTTCTGGAGGTGAGAAGTCTGAAATCAGAGTATCAGCACAGCTATGCTCCCTCTAGAGGCTCTAGGAGAAGGTCTTCCCTTGCCTCTTCATAGCTTCAGGTGGCTCTTGGCAATTCTTGGTGTTCCTTGACTTGTGGATGCATCATTTCAGCCTCTGCCTCTGTCTTCACGTTACAGTCTTCTATGTCTTTCCTCTTTTTGTGAGGAGATCCATTGTATGGAATTAGAACCTATCCTGCTCCAGCATGACTTCATACTAACTGATAATATCTTCAACAGTTTTGTTTCCCAGCCAAGTCATAATCATAAGCATCGGGGTTAGAGACTTCAACATGTCTTTTTTCTGGGAAGGAGTGTGTGGGCATAATCCTGTCTATAACACCTGTCTAACGCCCTACCCCCAGTGAATGATGGAATGTAAATATGAAGGCAAGTATGCCAAGTGCTCATGGCAAGTATACGTTCCTTCAAAATTCACTCCTCATTCCTTAAACTAGAAATAAGTAGATGCTTAAAATAGCAAGCTATTTACAAAAGACAAAGCTTCTGTATTATTTTGTTTGTTTGTCAAGTCTACTTGTATCTCCCCCAACCCTGAGTTCTCTTAAAGGAGACCTGGTAGTACAGTGGTTAAAAGCTCAACTGCTAACCAAAATGTCAACTATTTAAACCCATCAGCTGCTCTGCAGGAGAAAGATGTGGCAGTCTGCTTCAGTAAAGATTACAGCTTTAGAAATCTTTTAGGGTACTTCTACCCTGTTCTACAGGGTCAATATGAGTTGACAGCAGTGGGCTGGGTTGGATTGGAGATCTTTCAGTCTATACATACGTCATCATGTCACTTTTCTTCCTAAACAGTTGTAAACGTAATTTTTTTTCCAAACAAAAACTACTGCATGTTCTCTGAAGTTGTTGAATTAAATATTCTTCCCTAGATATTTTAGTGCAGGAGATACTGCAGAGATTCTTTATCTGGCCATCTTCCAGATTTTAGTTAAAGAAAATGTAATAATTCACAATAAGTGGGAAAATAATACCTCGAAGTTGTGCAAATTAGTCCACACTAATAAAACAGCAATGAGTCCCTGGGTGGCCCGAAAGGTACTTACTGAAAGGTTAGCAGTTTAGTTCCCCAGGGGTACTTCAGAGGAAAAGTCTGGTGCTGTATTTCTAAAAAATTTGGCCATTGAAAACCCTGTAGTGTATAATTCTGCTCCAACACAAATGAGGTTGCCATAAGTCAGAACTGATGTGATGGCAACTATATTTTTGTTTTTTCATAAGACAACAAAGTGCTTAGGTTTCTTTGTACTTTGAGAACTGGCTGACCAGAGACCATGGACCTTCTGCCAAAAAACACGAGCCAACCGAACCACCAAGACTTCTTGCTGAGCAGCTAGGAGGTTGAATGGGAAGCCAAGTACAACATTTGGGACCCAAAAGAAGAAAGCAGAAAGAAGGAAAAGAAGTCAGACCAAGAGACTCTGCATCAGAGAGGAATAACTTCTTGACTCCTGACTAGAGGGTTATATTTTTTGGTTCTGATCAGGACTACCTATGCTTAATAGAGAGAACATTGTTTTTTAATGTTTTGAAAAAATAAAAAAAAATCCTAGGTTAGAAAACAATCAATTTACCAACGTAGCTTTAGTAAAATTATTGCCACTAGTATTTTATTGACGTTTGAACCTAAAACTTTGATCACTGTTTCTTTTTTATGAAAAAGCCTCTGCATAAAATATAATTACTGTAATGAAGTTGTATTTCTTCTCTTTGGGGTTTTATGGCAGTGATTTTGTTCAATCTACTGAGGAATGTCAGAATGAAACGACAGGGGCAACCCTGGAAGAGAATCAACCAAAGACAGTTCTTAAGTAGAATAGATGAAATTAAGTGGGAGGTGAGGTAATTATCTGTTGCAGTTAAATATCATCGATTTCTGAGATGGATGCCTAGTGCTGTCATCCGTCAAAAAGAGCACTTTCAATTCTATTGATGGTATCTCATAATAAAATAACAATTTGTATTTCTATGCTGCCTTGCACCACATAGGCTTTATGAATGCTAAATTATTTAGCTCTAGAAGGGCTTTGAGAGGTAAGTTTCTTTACATGCTAACTTGAGGCATTGATAAGTTAAATGACCTCCCCAAAATACAGCTCAGAACTGTTTAGAATCCTGTCTCTTGGGGGCATCTCTACTGTCTTATTTTTATTTTTGTTCTTTTTTGGTTAAGCTTATTTGAGCATTTTTCTTACCTAAATAGATGAGTTTTTTCCTCTGAGAGAAAGAAAAAAAACTCCAGTCAGAATTACCCCATCATTATGTGATACAAAGAATTACAACCTTTGGAAAACAGCATACTGTATATGGGATTTATTTTCCAGTTTTTTCCCGTTATTAGTAAACAGATCATCTACCCTCCCAATCTGCTATCTGTCCTTTTCAACTGCCCTCCCAAGAGTGGAGAACTAAGAGAGAATCAGGAATCCCATTCCAAGAAAATACCTTTTGATACACTGTATAAATACATCACTTAGAATTGTGTTTTTCACTGAAGAGACAGTTTCAGGATATGGATAGCACAATGTCAGACACAAGTTCGTATCCAAACTTCCTGATCTAGGTTTTGCTAATTGAGCCTGAGGAAGGATTTTTGAGGTAAGGAGGAGAGGGTTAGCATATGGAAGGTGAGTATCAGAAGCATAAATTGCTTAGAGAAACACAAAAATTAGTCTTTCCAATTTTTTTCAATTGTTTTTCTATTCTCTAATTCGTTTAGTTCTGGTGTAATCTTTACTGTTTTCTTCTGGTGCCTGAGGGGTTCTTGTGTTGTTCTCTCTCTACTTGTTCAAGGTGTAGGGTTAGTTCTTTGATTTGGTTTCTTTCTTCCTTCCAGATGTGTTCATTTATGGAGATAAACTGCCCTCTGAGTGCTGCTTTGGCTGTATCCCATAGATTCTGGTAGCAACACAAAAATAAGTATAATCAAATATATTTATTATGAGTTGATTCAGTTAGAAGGGGGCAGTCACCTGAACATACCTGGAAGGCAATCAGAACAGCAGACAGTGTAAGCAGGTTATTTGGGTCATAGCTATGTTGATTTCTCAGAAGTTACATCAGGACACAGCAGGGATACGAGTTGGAATTGACTAGATGGCAGTGGTTTGTGTTTTTTGTTTTTTTTTTTTGGCTGAGTTTACAGAAACAGAATCACCAAGGGCGCACGCACCATACATATTTAAGTACATACTTTAGTCAGACCTTGGAAGCTGGCTGCATGTAGATAATTTCCTAGAAGAATTCAATGCCTAAAGCAAAATACTACACTAAGCTATAGTTTGACCTGAGGGGAACCAGGGAATCACTTCCTTCAAGGTTCAAGATAACAACTAGAGGTAAATGATTTGGATAGGTCACTCCAATTCCAGAAGCCCAGAAACCTGGATTCCAGGAGAATCAAAACTATCTTGTCATGGATAATTATTTCTAATGTAAGAAAAGCTAAACAAGAGGGGATATAGTCGGGAACATAAGAATATAAAACTGGGGACTAAGGGCTACTATTGATAAACTCAAATCAAAAACTAAACCCTTTGATGTTGAATCATTTCTGACTCAAAGTGACTCTGTAGGACAAAGTAGAACTGCCCTAGAATGTTTCCAAGGAGCAACTGGTGGATTCAAACTACCTGTCCTTTTGGTTAGCAGTGGACATTTTAATCACTGTGCCACCAAGGCTGTTCTGGTGAGCCATAGCCCCCAAACTACTTAAGCACTGTTTGAATGCGTAGATGAGAAACAGATTTTCATTTCTAATCTAACATTTTCTTCAAAGAATGTTATAAAATCTCTTCCAAAATTGATTTTTACTTAGATAATAGTATGTTTAAAGACCAGGCACAGATTCTCAGTTAAGTCCCAAATTCAGTTTTGCAAATTTTTTTTTTTTTTTTTGTGTGTGTGTGTGTGGTTGGAATTTGGAAGAAGTTATTATAATATTGTTACTTAGTTGTCTGAGGTGTAACCGTCTGTTAACTAAAATAACCCTAGAAGTATTGGTTATCCCATAGTCTCTTCTTATCAGAAGGCATAGTTCATTTTAAAAAACAAGTACACAAACGAGCAACTCTGTTGCTGCCAAGTTAATTCTGACTCATAGACAACATAGAGGACAGAATAGAGCTATCCCATAGAGTTTCCAAGGAGCACCAGGTGAATTCAAACTGCCCACCTCTGGCTGGAGCCATATCACTTAGCCACTAAGCCATCAGGGTTTTAAGAATCTTCAAATTTATTGTTCCTAGGGCACTGAAAAGCTGCATATACTGCTGAATCAATACTTGCAGTTGAAGCAAATTTATTCCTTTATAAAGATGTGGTTCCATACTACGTGTAAGAACAATTGCATGCCAAGTATGCTTAACGCAAAATACAGCAAACCAAAAAGTAAAAATGCCTAGAACATTATTGCTTTCCCATCTCACTTCCTCCTCCTCTCCACCTATATTTTTATGAGCTGTTTGTCTCTGATTGTCTCACAGGTTCCTGGGGGTTCTCTGTACAGTTCTGAATGATGGTAACAGGAAATAGCTTTGTTTAGAATACATAATCACCTGTGGTCTCACTGTTTCACTTGCCAAACAAAAATACTTTAACAGTTGTTACCAGACAAAGCTTCTGAATTGTCATTACCTGTCCCCAAAAGCCAGTCTCTGAGACAGGTACTTGGATGCATTATCAAAGGCTTTATTATTATTAATATTAACCATGTGTGCCAGCAAATAAACACAGGTGACAAACAGCATGTCCATTCTTCAGGCCTGTTCCAATTGGTCAGGCAGACTCAGGGTTTATATGGGAGAAGATACCTGCACCAGCACAGGAGCCTTGGGAAAACAATGGAAGCATTTGACAGTGGTCCCTGTCTGAGAGCAGTAGATCTCAGGGGTTGGATGCAGGCCTCAGGGGTCATATGTATACACCAAAAGCTGGGGACTGGATGCTCCAGCTGTCTCCAGCACCTGAGCTGGCTGGCACCTTTATTCAGTGTTTCCATTTGGTTTGATGTACCTAAAAAAAGCTATCAAAATTGCAAAGATTGCTATCTCAGTGGCTCCTGTCAATTTATGTGTGACTTTCTGGGCCAGAGCTTGGGTAGAAGAAGCCAGAAATTTTTAAGACAGGAGGAAAGACAAGTCAAAAGTCAGTTTTACAGAAAGAATTAAATCTTGGCTATTTTAATTTCCCTTTTAAAGTCTTGTGGAGAGGGTGACAACTTTAATACTTTCCTCTTGTTTTACAACGGTGTAATAAAATGTATTTGAATAAACTTTTTGCATTGATGTGAACTCTTTTAAAATGTAAGGTAAGAGTTTCCTTTCAAGGAAGACCTCTTATTCCTTTGAACATAGTTTCCAGAGTTCTTATATATCCACTGTTTTTTAAACCGATCACCCCCTACTACCTAACAGGATAGAATTTAGTTCAATGCTATCCCCTGAAATAAAACTATATACGGGGATTAAAAGTCTGCCAGGTATAGTGTGAGGGCTTCTGTTGTTCTTCAAGACCACGATCCTCAGAGAACTCGTGTATAAAGCTAAAACTTTTGTGTTCTACAATTCTCAAGTTGTTTTTCCTCATTGTGCTATTACTCAATTTGCTTTATTATTTATACATACCCATAATAAATAAGTGGAAGTACACATTTTACTTGTGTGGCTAGTTAACTGTGTAATGAACTCAGTACTAGATTTTCTTCTGAGATAACTTACACACATTGGCTTTCCATCCTCTAGCAAGGCAGTTAACCAAAACAGTGTCTCTTATATTTCTCCATCAGAATATTTCCCATTTAATATTTTAGCCTGTATCTTTATACATAGTCAATATTCCCTAAAAGCAGGGTTATTTCGATAAATTAAAGTGTAAGTGTTTTATATATTAGCACAGATGCTAATATTTTTACCCTGTGAGGAGCAACAAGTGAAGTGGGAAATGTGGCAATATATTACCAGAATCAAAATCAAAGTCACAGGAGTTTACAATTAATGGAAACTTATCCTGCACTGCTTCACCAAGTCCTGCTCTCTATCTCCCCAAACACATACTCACACACACACACAAATGCACACTACATTTTAGGACTATCAGAGTCAAATAAGTAGTCTGCATAGTTCATGTATCAGAAGCTCAATGATAATACCAGCTGCGAGAATCCAGGACTCCAGCTTTCTTGCACTAGCTCTTTCCTACCTTCAATTTATTGATGTTACGTCACAGGAGTACTACTGAAGATGTTGTAGAACCCTAATTATTAATTTCTAAGTCCCTGTCTCTGTTCATTTATCTCTGTTTACCAGACAACTGGTAATAGTGGTTCAGCTACTCTCAGTGCTGTTCACTCTTAGGAGATGTTTTTAAAGTGACATCTTTCAGCATGATGGGGGCAGTGGTGGTTCACTGATAAAATTCTCACCTTTCATATGGCAGACCCAGGTTTGGTTCTCAGCCAGTGCACCACAAGTACAGTCACCATCATCCGTCAGTGTAGGTTTACATGCTGCAATAATGCTGAATAAGTTTCAGGAGTGTTTCCAGACTTAGGCTAGGAAGAAAGTCCAACCAATCTACTTCAAAAGAATTAATCAGTAACAAAAACCATAGAAATCACAATGAATCTATTGGAATCATTGTGCTTGGAGTCACCATGGGTTGGGATGAAGCTTGATGACAGCTAACAACAATAACACCCTAGACCTTGAATACCTGGGTGGTGAAAACAGTTAACACTTTCAGCTGCTAAATGAAAGGGTAGAAGTTTGAATTTACTCAGAGAAGCTTCGTAACAGAGACCTGGTGAACTACTTCAAATGTCAGCCATTGAAAATCATCTGGAGGACAGGTGGGTCCTCCATGGTGACATGGATCAAAATTGTCTCTATGGATAATGGTTACCCTAGACCTACTGAATCAGAAATTCTCAGGCTGGGACACACAATCTGTGTTTTAACCAGCCTGGACATAACTCAGTGCAGTGGGTGGGGCTAGTATGCACATTCAGGTTGCATACTCAAGCATACACTTAATATGCTCGTTTGAAATATATTCACTGATCCTGATGCTTACAAGTATGAAACTGAGGGACTCGATATTACTAAAATGGCTGACACAGGTATGAATCAGACTTCATTTTGTCCTAGGCCTCTGTTTCTGTTTTTTTAGAGTACGTGACACATGACCACAGTCTTGACCAAGAAAACATGTTCTAAAACATTCTGAGGTGGCACACCTACAACATTACCAAACCAGTTCTTGAACAAAGGAAACTAACTGAAGATAAATAACCCCACCAACAGTAATTCTTGATAAATCAGTCTTAGGAGAGTATATTGAATGTTAACCAATCAAATGTATCCTTGTACTCTTCTCAACTCTGTAAAAAATTCTTCAAAATTCAGTGTAAAGGATATATGCTTATGCTTTCTCTTTCGAATATCATTTTGAACATTTATTTGGGTATTTTCCAATTTCCAAGTCTTTGAATCTGAATAAAATTCTTATTTTACATAAGTTCTGTTTCATTTTTAACATGTTAGTTGATGGAAAAAATATTGTGAAACATGGTATAAGAACTAGTATTTATCAAATGAAATAGCACTGTATTAGAAAGCTCACATAAAATATTTAATTTAGTCCTCCCAATAATCTAAGAGAAGATGTTTAGAGAAACAAAGAGTTAAGGACCTTAAAGTAACAGATAAGTGGAAGACTGAGATTTAGAATGAGAGTGTCTGATACACAGAGATGGATTATGATATGGTCAAGTGGGAAATCTGTTATTTTATGAGGATAATGTGAGTTTACAACCCAGATATACCACTTCGTAGTTGCATGAATTAACAGCTCTCAGATTCAGAATTGATCTTACGAAATGGGAAATGACAATCTTATACTAGATGATTCAATTCTGGAACTTATGTACAGAAATTATAGGGTGCTTGGCATATGTGTTAAGTCTCTACTGCTGTTGAAATAGAAATACAGTAAGGGAGGGGTGGAGTCAAGATGGCAAGACTAAACATGTGTCTCCCTAAATCCCTCTGGAAACCAAGACCTAAATTGGTAATTAAGTGGAGACTTCTGGACACCTAGTGAGCCCTAGGACATGACATAGGGCTGTTAATTTGGACGACATATCACAGAACAGAAAACCTCCTCTCTTTGGTTGACCCCACTATCAGTGAGCGCAGGCTTTCATGGACTGAAAGGAACTCACCATTTTAATTCTTTTTCTCTGTCTTAGCCAGCAGGCACTTGATTAGCCACTAATGTCAGATGCACTGCTGATGGGATTGGCAAGTGAAATTGCCATATTTTGAGAGCCCAGTTTTGGACTCTGTGCATCTCAGAACATTTAGCCTCTCTTTCTGCCTCTACCATAGAGTAGCCTAGACCCAGCCAGGAAGTTACACCCATATGGAGGCCCCAGCTGGACTTAGTTCCTAGGCTGGGAGGCAGTGCTTGCTGGGGGAAAGAGCCTTTCTGGAAGAAAAGCAGTATTTTACACAGTGTCACCTACTGCTGGGGCCTGACAACAGAGGCTGTGGACTCTGTACATCTCAGCACCTTTGGCCTCTCTTTCTGCCTCCTCCATAGACTAGCCTGGACACAGCCAGGGGGTGAGCTTGTTAGGCACACCATCTGGTTTCACTGGGAGGTGGCATACCCATATGGAGGCCTCAGCTGGACCTATTTCCTGGGCTGGGAGGCTGTGCCTGTCCAGATGAGTGTGCTTTTCCAGAAGAAAGGTAGCATTCTACACAGTGACACCTACAGCTGGGTCCTGATGGCAGAGGCAAGGAGGACAGTAGTCTTTGTGTATTTTGAGCTGGTTTATAACACCTGGAGTTCGGTACACTGGTGGTTACTTTGCAAGGTGGGAAGAGGGACCTATACACCTGAAAACCTGACTGACTTCGGAAGTTGTCAGACACTTTTTTACTTCTCATTTTAAAACGGCCTAGAGAAACAACTGTGGTCCATCCTCACAGCATCTCTCTCAGGCTCTATTGACTCACATGATGCCGCCAAATGAACACTCTGGAGAAAAATGTAACCAAGTAATCACTCATGGCTTAAGAAGGCCCCCAAAAGAAAGCATCTCAGAACATCCTAGATGAAGAAACTTTTCTGAAACTATCAGAAGTTGAATACAAAAGGATTATATAGAGAGCCCCTCATAGACCTTATACAAAATGCAGCAAAGCAAAATAAAAAACTAAGCAAGTTGTTCAATCTGATGAACACAGTACTCTGAAATCCAACAGATCAAGAACAAAATCAAAGACATAGAAACTTCAATTAAAGCCAAGAAAACAAAATGAAACAAGTGGAAAGTAAATTTTCTGATTTGGAAGACAGAGTTATTGACTCCAGCATCTGTGACGAGAAAAAATAAATAAGAAACAAGAAAAATGAAGAAGCATTAAGAAGCATGTGGGACTCTATTAAGAGGAACAATCTACAACTAATTAGAGTTCCTGAACAGGACGAGGCACCTGAGAACACAGAGAGTATTGTTGCTGAGCTGGGGAAAGAAAACTTTCCAGAAATTATGAAAGAAGATAACATAGATATCCAAGATACTTATCGAATGTCACTAAATTTACATCTTAAAAGAAAGACTCCAAGACATATTATAATCAAGCTTAGCAAAATGAAACATAAGCAGAAACTCTTAAAGGCAGCAAGATTCAAAGCAAAGCTAACATTCAGAGGGAAACTCTGTAGGCTTTCATCAAATTTCTCAGCAGAAACAATGCTGGCATGGAGACAGTGGTATGTATGACACATTCAAAACCCTGAAGGAGAAAAACTTCCAAACAAGAATTATGTATCGTGCAAACTATCATTCAAATATGAAAATGAAATGAAGACATTCACAGATAAACAGAAACTCAGAGACATTGTAAAAACCAAACCAAAGCTACAAGAAATATTTAAAGAATCTCTTGGCTTAGAAGAACAAAACCATTAACGTCATACTTTAGAAGCAAATTCAAGATACAACACCCAGAATCTTCTTACGCAGTTAGGGAAGACTCCAAACTCAATTAAAGGTATAATAGTGAAAGAAATAATCCAGAGATCATATCATGAAAAGTAATCATATTAAAAAGAGGGATGCACTACAGTTGTTATACTCCTTCCATATGGAGAGGAAGTTGATAACAATGGTAGTAATTGAAATTGGGTTTATTCATAGTTTATTAAGGGGGAATCATAGAAGGAGGCATAAAGCACAATAAAGATGCAACATACCATAACAATAAATGTAGTACAAGAATCTCAGCAACCTTAAAACCAACCCTGAAAAAGGTGAAAAATCAACTCACAAAGAAGAATGTCCCAGAACAGATTAATAAGAACAACAGAGAAAACATTAACACAAAAATAAACATATCACAATGGCAGGACTAAACACATACCTATCAATAATTACATTGAATGAGAATAGACAGAACACTCCAGTAAAGAAACATCAAGTGACATCTTGGATCAAAAGACACAACCCATCCATATGTTGAATATAAGAAACTCATCTTAAGTTAAAGATAGGAGCAAACCGAAAATTTAGGGAGGGAAGAATATATATCAAACTAACAATACACAAAGCAGACCAGTAAAGAAACACTGACTACACTCAAAAAGGAGATAGATCATTTCACAATAATAGTGGGAAAATTCAACAATCCACTCTCGATATTGGGCAGATCATCTAGAAAAAAGCTCAGTAAAGACACAGAAGACCTTATTGCCTCAATTAAACAACTAGACTTCATCGACATATACAGAACTTTCTATCCATCAGCAGACAACTACACCTTCTTCTCCACTGCACATGGAACATCCTACAGAATATGTTAGGACATAAAACAATCCCCAGCAAAATATATACCATTGAATTAATGCAAAGCATCTTCTCAGACCATAAAGCCATAGAAGTCTAAATCAATAGCAGAAAAAACATAGATAGAAAGTGGAACTCATGGAAACTGAACAGCATCTTGCTCAGAAAGCTATGGGTTATACAAGAAATCAAGGATCAAATAAAGAAATTTATGGATTCCAGTCGGAATAAAAACACTTCCTCCCAGAACTTACGGGATACAGCCAATGCAG
Organism: Heterohyrax brucei; assembly: GCA_028571685.1. Classification (NCBI taxonomy): domain Eukaryota; kingdom Metazoa; phylum Chordata; class Mammalia; order Hyracoidea; family Procaviidae; genus Heterohyrax; species Heterohyrax brucei. Next base: position 152,744,803 of record CM053147.1, on the reverse strand, counting down.
TGTCCAGAGATCAATTTATCTCCATAAACGCATACATCTGGATGGAAGAAAGAAACCAAGTCAAAGAACTAACGCTACAGCTTGAACAAGTAGAGAGAGAACAACATAGGAACCCCTCAGGCACCAAAAGAAAGCAGATCATAAAGACTAGAGAAGAACTAAACGAATTAGAGAACGGAAGTACAGTTGAAAGAACTGAAAAGACCTAAAGCTGGTTTTTTGAAAAGATCAACAAAATTGACAAACCATTGGCAAAACTTACTAAAGAACAACATGAAAGGAAACAAATAACCCAAATAAGAATTGAGAGTGGAGATGTCACAACAGACCCAACAGAAATCAAAAATATTGCAACACAATACTATGAAAGACTGTACTCTAACAAATTTGAAAAGCTAGAGGGAATGGACAAATTCCTTGATTCATATCACCCACAAAAATTATGACAAGCTGAAGCAGAACAGCTTAATAAACCCATCGCAAAGGAAGAGACTGAAAAAGTCATAAAAAAAACTACCAACGAAAAGAAACCTGGGCCCTGATGGCTTCATCGCAAAATTCTACCAAGCTTTTAGAGAAGAGTTATCTCTAATACTACTGAGACTATTTCACAGTATAGAAAGGGATGGAATATTCCCAAACTCATCCTATGAAGCCAGCATAACTCTGGTACCAAAGCCAGGAGAAGATCCTACCAAAAAAGGAGAACTACAGACCAATATCACTCATGAATCTACATGCAAAAGACTTCAACAAAATTCTTGCCAGTAGAATACAACAACATATCCAAAAAAATAAAAAACATATAATCTATCAAGACCAAGTTGCATTCAGACCAGGAATGCAAGGCTGGTTCAACATCAGAAGAACAATTAATGTTGTCAACCATATAAGCAACACAAAAGAGAAGAATCACCTGATTTTGTCTACTGATGCAGAAAAGGCATTTGATAAAATCCACCACCCATTCATACTAAAAACTCTCAGAAAAGTAAGAATAGACAGCAAATTCCTCAATGCATTAAGGGCCATTTATGCAAAGCCTACTGCCTACCTCATCCAGAATGGAGAGAGACTGAAACAGTTTCCCCTGAGAACAGGAACTAGACAAGGATGCCACTCTCACCTTTCCTATTTAACACTGTACTAGGAGATCTAGACAGATCAGTTAGACAAGACCAAGAAATAAAGGGCATTTGCATCAGCAAAGAAGTAAAAACTTCCTGATTTGCAGATGATATGATTGTATACGCAGAGAATTCCTAAGAATCCATAAGGAAATGACTCAAACTGATAGAAGAGTTCGGCAAGATAAACATAAGTAAATCAGTAGGATTCCTTTATACTAACAACAAGATTATTAAAGAAGAAATCACCAAATCAATACCATTTATTATAGCCCCTAGGAAGGTAAAGTACCTAGAAACAAATCTAACCAGAGAAATAACAGACCTTTACAAAGAGAACTACAAGTCCTTACTACAAGAAACTAAGAGAGACTTAGTAAATGGAGAAATCTATCCTGCTCATGGATAGGTAGACTTAACATAGCGAAAATGTCTATTTTTCCCAAAGCAATCTACTTATATAATGCAATCCCAGTACAAATTCTGATCACATTTTTAATGAGGTAGAGAAACAATTACCAACTTTGTTTGGAAAGGGATAAAGCCCTGGATAAGTAAAGCACTACTGAAGAAGAACACACTGGGAGGCCTCTCACTACCTGACTTCAGAATTGATTATACTGCCACAGTAGTCAAAGCAGCCTGGTACTGATACAAAAAGAGACAGATCAATGGAAAAGAATTGAGACCCCAGAGATGGCACCAGCTTCCTATGAACAGTTGGTATTCAACAAAGGCCCTAAGACATTAAATTGGGGAAAAAAACCATCTCTTCACAAATGGTGCTGGCAAAATTGAATATCCATCTGCAATAAATTGAAACAAGACCCATATCTTATACCTTATACAAAAACCAACTCAAACTGCATAAAAGACCTAAATATCAAATCTAAAATGATAAAACTCACCCAAGCAAAGTAGGAACAAGAAGGAAAGTTTTAATACACAATGTACACAGACTTCAAAATCTGTTAAACAAACCACAAAAAAACAGAAGAGAAAATAGGTAAATGGGGACTACTAAGAATCAAATACTTTTGCTCATCCAAAGACTTTATTAATAGAATTAAAAGGCCACCTACAGAATGGGAAAAAATATTTGGCAACTCTATGTCAGGCTGACACCTGATCTCCATAATCTATAAGGTACTACAAAATATCAATTAAAAAAAGATAAATCATCCAATTAAGTGATGGGCTAAGGAGATGGACAGACACTTCTCCAAAGAGATGATCCAAGCAACCAAAAAACACATGCGGACATGTTCACAATCATTAGCTATTAAGAAATTCAAATCAAAACTATGATGAGATACCATCTCACCCTAACAAGGTTGGCTGTGATCCAAAAAATGCAAAACAGCAAATTCTGGAGAAGCTGTGGAGAAATTGGAACTCTCCTACACTGTTGGAAGGATTGCAAAACAGTACAACCTCTTTGGAAAGCAATCTGGTGCTTCCTTAAAAAGCTAGATATGAAGATCCCTTTTGAGCCAGTAATTCCACTGCTCAGAATATATTCTATAGAATCAAGGCCATTCACACTAACTGATACATGCACAGTAATGTTTATCAGAGCACAGTCCACAATAGCGAAAAGATGGAATCAATCCAGATGCCCAACACAGAGGAATGGATGGGTAAATTATGGTATGTATACTCAATGGAACACTATGCAATGATAAAGAACAACGATGATTTTAGGAAACATTTCATAACCTGGTTTCCATGGGAGGACATTATGTTGAGTGAAAGTAGTCAGGGACCAAAGGATAAATATTGTCTGAGACACCCATGATAAGAACTTGAAAACAGACTCGTGTAGAAGAAGACTCTTTGATGGCTGCAAGGGTGGGGAGGTAAGAAGGGGGAGGGTGAAGGGTGGAGAGCTTACATTAGACAGTTGATAGAAATTTCATTAGGTGATAGCTTTAGATAGTTGATAGAAATTTCATTAGGTGATAGCTCTGACAGCACACATTAGAAAGAAGATCAATATTAACTTGACTTCAACATAACATGATTACTCCTCCCATCTTAACCCAATATTGCAAGGACAGAGTAGCTAGGGCAGGGGAGGGGACCATGCTTTCAGGGGAAATTGAGGCCAACTGGCACAACTAGCTACAAGAGCCTTCTGCACCCCACATTGGTGAGTGGTGTCTGGGGTTACAAAAGCTGCGAAGCTGCTGTCTGAGAGCACAGCAAATTGTCCAAACTCAGCAGGAATGGGTGATCATCAAGGACCTAAATGACATGGGAGAAAGAGAATCCAGAAGACAGAGAGACCCAAGTGAGTGGGAGACTACATTGACTTGTGACCAGAAGAACTGGATGGTGCCCAGCCATCACTAGTGACAGCCATGAGTCTCACTGGCAATACAAGAATAAAATGGGGTGTATCCTGAGATTCCCACTAAAGGACAACAATTGATGGTCCAGGGGCCTTTGAGTTCTTCTGGGAGCATGGCTCCTGACCCTGATTGCTGCCCTTGTCCATAGATTATAATGGAGGTCAATTCTTTGAACAGGAATGAACTGGACTTGGCGACACACAATGACCGTATCATGTGTGTACTTTACGGTTCTATTCATCTATAGGAAGTCATCCTGCTGAGCTCTTACTGGAGGAATGAAGTGGATGGAGAGGGGGAGATAGGAGACCATTTGGAGGATAGGACATGTACGGAGCAGAGAGGAAGAGTGTGCTGTCACCAGGCAGGGAGAGCAGTGGGAGCTGCGCATAAGTGAACATGAAAATTTATATGAGAACTTACACTTTCATTCAATCATAATAAAATAAAAAAGAGAAAAAACATACGGATCACAGTTCTACTCTGTAATACGTGGGTTGCCATGAGTTAGAGTTGACTCAATGTTTTCTTTTTCATTTACTATCTCCATTGTATTAGTCCTTTAAAAAAAATAAGAGTGTGCTGTCACCATGCAGGAAAAGCAGTGGGATTGCATATAGGTGGGCATGGAAATTTATATGGGAATGTACATTTTCTTTTAATCATAACCAAAAGAAAAGAAATAGTATAAAGGGATGGCTTTAACAAACATTCTCTTACAGACTAGAAGACTAGAAGTCCAAATTCAGGGCACGAGGTCCAGGAGAAGTCTTTCTGTCTGTGCCAGTTCTGAGGGGAGTCCTTGTTTTCAGTCCTTCCCCCTCTGCCAGCTTTCAAGAACAGGGACCCGAGGTCCAAAGGATATGATCTGCTCCTAGTGTTTCTTGGTGACATGAGGTCCTGTATTCTCATCCACTTTTCTTCTTATATCTCAAAAGAGATTGACTCAAGATACAACCTAATTCTGTAGTCTGAGACCTGCCTCTTTAATACAGCTACCTTTAATCCTTCTTCATTAGCATCATTAAGATTAGAATTTATAACACATAGTACAATCACAACAGATTACAAAATGGTGGACAACCATGCAATACTGGGAATCACAGCCTAAGGAAACTGACAGATATTATTTGGAGGCACAGTTCAATCCATAACAACATATTTCAGTGCTCAACAAGTAATTACCTTCCTTCTACTCCAAAGTCATAGACTGGCCTAAGTTAAAGAAATCGCTAGAATACATTCAATCTAGTCCTGTCAATTGTTGAGTAAATTAACACAAGTTATTTACTACCTTTCTAGTTTTGGTCCCGATGGCTATAAAACCAGTACAGACCTTAATAAATAAATAAAGCCCTAGTGTACTTCTTATGAAATCCGGCCAGTGAAAATCCTGTGGATGGCAATGGCTCAATATACAACGAACCCTGCATGGGATAGTGCACAACTGACAGTATGTTGTTATGTTGTGTGTGGAGTCACCACAAGTTGAAGACAAACTGAAAGGCAGCTAGCACCAATTATAAAAAAAATCACAAACAAACAAAACCTAAACTGAAAGTATTGAGAAGTTTGTGTTGAAGCCCATGATTCTGGAATTCCCTTAAAGATATTCAATCCTTTATTCAATAAAGATATACTAAGCATCTGCTGTGTGCTCAGTACTGTGCTAAGTATAGGGCACTGTGTATATCGATCACAAGAAGTTACATTCTCTGCCTTCATGGAGCTTAGAATCTAGTGAGGAACAAAGGCAATCATCATAAAATCACAAAATTTTCTACCTAACTACAAACCATGATGGGGGTAGGAGGCAAGTTCTTTAATCTTTGAAGGAGTCATTGATTCATATTAATCTACTGTAATATGAGGAAAATTATAAGGACTGAAACATTATTTGAGAGGCATTAGAAGTTCAGTAGTGCAGTTCCTGGAGGCAGGGCCAAGATGGAAGAGTAGACAGATTCTTTTCATAGCCATTCTTACAACAAAGATGCTCCAAAGCAACTAAATAAATTTGTATATGACAATTTGGAAGCCCTTAACACTAAAGACAAATTTGAGTAGTTGAACTCATTGGTAGAGGAAAGGGAAGGTCAGAAACAGCAAAGATATGTCAGACTTTACTCAGCCAGCACACTGTAGGGTGGATCACATGGAGTAAGTGGGCTAAGGAGTCATGGTTATTGGGTGGATTTAAGCTGAGAGATCAGACTGCGTGACAGGAAGAGAAAGCAGATTCAGAGACAACTACTTCACCTAGATTTAAATCTGCGCTCCACAGAGAGATCTGCGTCAGCCAGCCAAGTAGAGCTGTGGCACAGTGACAGGCAACCAAGCAGATCAGCAGTGCTGTGAGTGGAGTGTATCTTTCCCAGTGGACAAGCTGAGCTTTTGACAGCCACACCTACAGAACTGCAGAGGACTTTCGCCTGAGCATAGTAAGATAAGTGTTTGCAAACTCAAACTCTTTCCTAAGTGTTGATTTCTCTCCCTTTCCCCAGAAATTTCCCCATTCTTCTCTGTTTTTCACTGGGCACTAAACTCTGACACACTACCTGTGCCAGAAGTGGCACATCTTACCACATGCCCTGAGTTATTCCTCTGAACTTAGATAGGGAAAAAAAGAGAAGGGAAGAAAAATATTCTGTTAGATTTCCTGGGCCAGGAACTTCCCCTATCTCTTTCAACACACTCACAGATCTAACCATCCAGTGGCAGGATGTTGAAATTTTTAGGGCTACCATAATCAGTGTAATTCATAAAACCAAAATGTTTGGACACTCAAAAACTAAATGTAAAAAAAAATTTTAGAATACAATAGAAATTAGAACATATAAAAAATAGAAATTAAAGCACAATAATTGAGGGTAAGCAACAACAATCAACTTTTAGTCATTTAAAGATGGAGACCACAGTGACCTAAGAAAATTCACAAAACAAAGAATTAAAAAAAATTTCAGATGAAAAAGACTTCCTTCAATAATCAGAGATAGACTACAAAAAAGTAATGTTTAGAGCTTGGCAAGACATTACAAAGGAAATTATGCAAAGTGCGAAAGAGCATACTAAAAAATTACACAGGCTGCATGAAATTCTTGAGCAACAACGATCTAAATTCAGCAGGTTAACAACAAAATTAAAGAATTACACAACTAAATAGGAAGTCAAAGGAGCAGAATTGAGGCAGTAGAATACAGAATTAGTGAGACTGAAGATAAAAAGACTGACACCAGCATATATGAGGAAAAATCAGATAAAAGAATTTAAATAAGTGAAGACTCACTAAGGGTTATGTGGGACTCTATCAAGAGGAGTGCCAGAACAGGGAGCAGTAACAGAAAATACAGAGAGAAATGCTGAAGATATGTTGACAGACAACTTCCTTGATGTTGTGAAAGACAAGAAAGTATCTATCCAAGATGCTCATCAAACTCCATGACAGGCAGATTCCAAAAGAAAGATGCCACAACGTGTTAGAATCAAACTTACTAAAAGTAAAAAAAGATGTTTTTAAAAGCAGCTAGGCTTAAACAAAAATAACATACAAATGCAAGTCTTTAAGATTGAGCTCAGATTACTCAGTGGAAATAATGCCGGCAAGAAGGCAACAAGATGACATATACAAAGAATTAAAAGTAAAAACAATCACCACCTAAGAATTATAAATCTTGCAAAATTGTCTCTGAAATGTAACAGAGAAATTAGGACATTCCCACACAAACAGAAGTTTAGAGACACTGCAAAAGCCAACCAAACCAAATTATAAGAAATACTGAAGGAAGTTACTTGATTAGAAAATCAATCGCATCACATATACACTCAAAGATATAATGCAGGACAAAGCATCTGGATATCAACAAGGGTAGATAATCCACAAAAATAAATCAAAGCTAAAACACTAAAAATAGGAGAATTGAAATCTCAGTATGTAAATGATGACAAAGTTATACTAAAAGAGGGACAAATTCATGATCTTTAAGATGAAGAAGAAGTCAAGGCAATACAAAGAAACTAAAGACTGGTTTAGATTTGGAATATTAGAGGTAAATATCAAGGTAAATGCAAAGGAAATTAACAATCCTATACATCCAAACAAGAAACAAAATCAGGAAGTCTCAGCAGATATAAAACCAACAACAGTGAAAAAGAAAACCCATAAAGAAAAATGACTCAGCACAGAAAGCTAGGTGGAACAGAGAAACTGTCAACAATACATCAAAAAAGTCATCAAAATGACATTACTAAACCCATATCTGTCTATAATTACATTGACTAGGTTTAATGCGCCAAGAAACAGACGGAGAGTAGTAGAATGGATAAAAAAGCATAATCTTTCTAGGTGCTGCTTACAGGAGACATACCTTAGACGTAAATGTAACAACAAACTGAAACTCAAAGGACAAAAAAAATATATGCCAAGCTAACAACACTTACCAAAGAGCAGGAGTGACAGTATTAATTTCAAGTGAAATAGACTTTAAGGCAAAATCTACCACAGTTGACAAGGAAAGTCACTATATATTGCTTAAAATGTCAATACATAATCATATTAAATATTTATGCATCCAGCAACAGAGCTTCTAAATACTTCAAGACAACTGTAATAGTGTTGAAAAAGGAGATAGGCAGCTTCCCAATAATAGTAGGAGACTTCCATGTACCATATTTGGTGATGGACAGAACACCCAGAAAGAAGCTCAAAAAAGACATGCCAAGCCAAGTGCTGTCGAGTCGGATCCAACATGGAGAATCTAAATGTCACAATCAACAAAATGGTACTCATAGACATGTACAAAACATGCCAGCAAACAATAGACAAGTATATCTTCTTTTCCAATGCACATGAAACTGTCTTCAGAATAGATAACATATTAGGCCATAAAGTAAGTCTTAACAAAATCCAAAGCACTGAAATATTTATTGGAAAGAATCTTCTCAGACCATAAAGCCATTAAGTCAAAATCAATAGCAAAAAAAAAAAAAAAAGCAAGAGTAAAAAAATCAAACTTCTGGAAAATGCACAAGACCTTGCTCAAAAATCTTCTGAGTTATAGTAGAAATCAAGAATGGAATAAACAAATTCATGGAATCAAATGAGAAAACAATCCTACCAGAATCCACAGATTGCCAAATGAGAATGAAAACAATCTATAGGTTCTGACAGGATTGTTTTAATTCTTACTTGATTCCATGTATTTGTTTACCCTGTGCTTGATTTCTTCTATAACCTGTAAGTTTTTGAGCACAGTCAGAAACTGTGGAAACCCTAGTGTGTACTGATTAATTACTATGCCTGCTAACCAGAAGATTGGCTGTACAAATCCACCAGGTGCTCCTGGGAAACTCTCTAGAGCCGTTCTACTCTGTCCTATAGGGTCAGTATAAATTGGAATCAACTCAAAGGTGCTGTTTTTTTTTTTGTTGTTGTTGTTGTTTGATCTAAATCTATGGGACACAGCAAAAGCAGTGTTCAGAGGTCAAGTTTTCTCAATAAGTACACATCTGCAAAAAGAAGAAATGGCCCAAATTAAAGAATTAACCCTATAACTTGAACAGTTAGAAAAAGAGCACTAAAGGAACCCCTCAAGCACCAGAAGAGAGCAGACAAAAAAAATTAGAGCAGACAATAAAAATTAGAGCAGAACTAAATGAGTTAGAGAATACAAAAACAATTGAAAGAGTTTATAGAACTGAAAGCTCAACAAAATTGATAAACTATTGGCCAAACTGACAAAAGAAAAAACAGGAGAGGAAACAAATAACCTTAATAAGAAATGAGAAGGACAACATCACAACAGACACAATTGAAATGAAAAGAATCACAACAGAGTACTATGAAAATGTTAATAAACTTGAAAATCTAGAGAAAATAGACAAATTTCTAGAAACACAATAAATACTAAAACTAACACAAACAGAAATAGAACAGCATAATAAACACATCACAAAAGAAGAGACAACAGAAGTAGTTAAAAAATTCCAAACCATAAGAAGTCCTGGCCCTGTTGGCTTCACTGCAAAGTTTTACAAACTTTCAGAGAAGAGTTAACACCATTATTGCTAAAGGTATCTCACAGCACAAAAAAGGATGGAATATTCCCAAATTGATTCTATGAAGCCAGCATCACACTGCTACCAAAACCAAGTAAACATAACACAAAAAAGGAAAATTACAGATGAATATCTCTCATGAACTTTGATGCAAAAATCCTTACCAAAATTCTGGCCAATAGACTTCAATAATATATAAAAAAATAATAATTCAACATGACTAAGTAGGACTCCTACCAGGGATGTAGAGACGGCTCAATATTAGAAAAAAAACAATTAGTGTAGTCAAACACATAAATAAAAGATAAGAATCACTTGATTTAACAAATTGATGTAGAAAAGGCATTTGACAAAGTCCAACATGTTAAAAACTCTCAGCAGAATAGGGATAGAAAGGAAATTTGTCAACACAGTGTCTGGATTGAATTGTGTCCCCCTCCCCCTAAAATATGCATAGTCATGTGACCGGGCCATGAGTCCCAATATTTTGTGATTCTCCATTTTGTCATTTTCCTGCGATGTGTGCTAAAGGATTAGGGCAGGACTGTAAATCCCTTCATGGGATTACCTCCCTGCTCCACTGTAAAGGGAGTTTCCCTGGAGTATGGCTTATCCCACCCTTAGTCCTTTCATTCTAGAAGAGATAAAAGGAAAGAGAAGCAAGTGGAGAACTGGGAACCTCACACCATCAAGAAAGCAGCACTGGGAGAAGAGCATGTACTTCAGATCTGAGGTTACTGCACCAAGATGCTCCCTGGCAAAGACTGATATAATACCCGACTTTCCTCCAGATCCAACAAGGGGAAAGCCTTTCCCTGGAGAATACATCCTGAATTTGAACTTGTAGACTACTGGACTGTGTAGGGATAAACTTTCATTTGTTAAAGCCATCCTCTTCGTGGTATTTCTGTTAGAACAGTACTAGCTGACTAAAACCCATAGTAAGTGGCACCTATGCAAACTCAACAGTCAACATCATCCTAAATGGAGAGTCTGAAAGCATTCCCCTTGAGAACAGGAATGAGACCAGAATGTTCATTGTCACTACTTCTTTTCCATACTACACTAGAGGTTGCAGTCAAAGCAATTAGACAAGATAAAGAAATAAAGGACATTCAAATTGGCAAGGAGGAAGTAAAGGGACCTATACTTACAGACGATATGATCTTTTACACAGAAAAAAAAGAAAGAATCCATTAAAAAACTAAAGGAACTATTAGAAGAGTTCAGCAAATAATTAAGATATAAAACAAGCATAAATAATCATTGGGATTTCTCCAACAAAGAGACCTTCAAAGAGGAAATCACCAAGTAGTTATTATTTACAATAGCCCCTAAGAAGGTAAAATACCTAGGAATAAATCAAATCAGATATGTAAAAGACCTATACAAAGAAAATCACAAAACTCTACTGCAAGAAACCAAGAGACCTATATAAAGAAACTGACCTTGCCCTTGAATAGGAAGATGTAACATCACAAAAATATCTATTCTTCCCAAAGCCATCTACAGATACAATGCCATCCTGATACAAATTGCCATGTCATTTAATTATTTTTATTGTGATTAAGTGGAAGCTTACAGTCCAAGATAATTCGCCATATAAAACCCCTAGTGCCCACTCTGCAATTCTGTCTGCTCTCCTTACCTTATGACAGCGCAGTCTTCTTTTCCACTCCCTACTTCCAGTATGCGTTTAAACAACACTTGTCCCTTCCTCTCCACCCTCTCCTCTCCTCTCTAAAAATAAACCAGTAGGACAGCCTCACATATATATTAAACTGTAAAGCACACACACAACCTGTATCACTCAGTGTCTCCAGGTCCAGCCCATTCTTTGCCTGAAATGTTGGCTTCAGCGCTGCTTTCAGCTCTGGGCTAGCAGCAATTCCAGGGGCCACATGCTCAGGACTTTTTTTGGTTGGCACTTTTTAAATACTTTTTGAGTCTCTTCTTTTGTGGTGGGTTTATTAAGTTGTTCTTCTCTTTGTGATAATTTTGGTGGGTAACCTGATGCTAGAAATTTGCCCATTTCTTCTAGGTTTCAAGTGTATTAAGCCAGCCAAGCCATGAATTGGATCAAGTGTATTAGAGTACAATTTTCCATAGCATTCTATTATGATTCTTTTAATTTTGGTTACATCTAACGTATCATTTCTTGTTAAGGTTATTTTGTTACCTCTTCTGTTTTTCTTTTGTGAGTTTGGCCAATGATTTATCGATTTTGTTGACGTTTTTTAGAAAACAGCTTTTGGTTTTACTAATTCTTCAATTATTTTTCTATTCTCTAATCCATTTAGTTCTGTCCTAATTTTTATTATGTTTTCTTCTGGTGCCTGAGGAGTTCTTTTGTTGTTCTCTTTCTACTTGTTCTAGTTGTAGGGTTAATTCTTTGGTTTAGGTTGTTTTTTTCATTTTGTATGTATGCCTTTATTGGTATAAATTGACCTCTGGTAAGAGGCATTTTCATTCTCATTTGATTACATGATTTTTTTTGCATCATTGATTTCTTGTATAACTCACGAATTTTTGAGCAAGGTGTTCTTTGGTTTCTATGACTTGGAGTTTCTACTCATTTTTTTTTGCTGTTGCTTTCAACTTTTATAGCTTTCTGGTCTGAGAAGATGCTTTTCAATAGTTTGGATTTTGTTGAGACTTGCTTTATGGCCTAATACATAGCATATTCTGGAGAATCTTCCAAGTGTGATGGGAAAAAAGTGGAACTTTCCTGTTGCTGGGCAAAAAGTTCTGTAAACATCTATGAGGTTGAGTTGGTTGACTGTTGCAATAAGATCTTCCATATTTTTATTTAGCTTTTTTTCTGGATGTTCTGATTATTACTGAAAATGGAGTGTTGAAGTTTCCAGCTACTGTTGTGGAGTGATCTATCTCATTTTTTCATGTTGCCAGCACTTGTTCAATGTATTTAGAAGCTCTGATATTGAGTACATAAATATTTAATATTATTATATCCTTCTTATATATTAAACCTTTAAGCAATAAAGAATGACCATACTTGTATATGATGGTGGATTTTACTCTAAAGTCTATTTTATATGAAATTAATATTGCTACTTCTACTCTTCTTTGTATGTTTTCAGCTTGGTATGTATTTTTGCATCCTTTGATTTTCAGTTTGTTTGTATCTTTGAGTCTAACGTGTGTGTCTCGTAGGAAACATGTAGATGGATCATGTTTTTTGATCTAGCCTGTTACTCTCTGTCTTTTTATTGGTGCATTTAATCCATTTACATTCAGTGCAATTATTAATAGGTAGGAATTTCATGTGGTCATTTTGGTGCCTGTATTTGTGTGCCAAGTAGCACTCTGGATGCTTGGTGCTGCATTACATCTTTGAATATATGTCTGCTGTTATTGATTTGCTAACCAAAAAAAAAAAAACTTTCTTCTTGACAACATGGTTTCAGCTAAATAATCAGAAGTCAGTCTAAAAGACCCCTTTGTAAGTTAGTTTTCGTTTAAGCCTAGTTTCCTTTAAGAGCCCCTGCTTATGTTTCATTTTGTTAAACTTGCTTATAAAATGTCTTTCTTTCTTTTGGGATTTACCTTTTGAAGAGTTCAGTGAGCATCTTGGATACTTCTCATCTTTCATGATGTAACAGAAGTTTTCTGTCAGCAACTTTTCAACAATTCTCTCTGTATTTTCTTCTTTTCCTCTCTGCTCTGGTACTCCTATCACTTGTAAATTATTCCTCTTTATATAGTCCCACATGACTTAATGATTCTTAATTTTTCTTCATTCTTTTGTCTTATTTTTCCTCATAAATGCTGGTGTCAGTTGTTTTTATCTTCAGTTTCAATAATTCTGCATTCCATTTCCTCAATCCTGCTCCTTTCAATTGAATTGTCTAACTCGGAGATTTTATTATTAGTCTGCTGGATTTCAGATTGTTGTTCTAGCAATTCATGCAGCTTGTAAAATTTTTCATTTTGTTTTGCTGCACTTTGTCTAATCTCCATCCTAAGATCTATAAGGGCTCTATACATAATTTTTCATACTCTACCTCTGATAATTTCAGGAAGTCTTCTTCATCTGGGATTTTTTGATTCTTCATTTTTGGAGTTTTCGGGTGCCATGATGGTCTGCTTCTTTAAATGGTTAGAGACTGATTGTTGTCTCTGAACCATCAGAAAGCTGTTGTGACTTAAATGTTAGGTCATTGCAATCTAACATAAATGTATGTGTGTGCATGTGTGTATGTGTGTGTGTGTGTGTTGTTTTAATTTGATTTTGTCTGTCCAAATAGTCCTTTGAGCTAGAGAGGTTACTGGAGACTTAATAATTCTCATGTCTCATCTTTCAATGGTTAGAGTGATTACTTTTGGGATTTACCTTTTTGGGAGTTCTATGAGAAATGAAGTATGAAATGCTGCCTCAGGGAAGCCAGTAAATTCTTTCAGCCCTTTCTTTGTTTCCCCCCACCCCCATGTCCCAGAGAATAGCTCTGGGCACACACATAAATTGCCTTATTATCTGCCTAGGTAGTGCTCTAGAATTGAGGGTCATGTATAGAGCAAAGGATGGAGGCAGGAAAGACTGAGTATAGGGAATGTCGTCAGTGTGCAGCAAAAGTTTGAGTCACAAAAGTTGAATTTCTTCTGTGAGTCTGTAGGTGTAGCAATCCATAGCTCAATGGAACTAGTGGAATTTGTTTTATAAGTCTCCTTTTTTCCCCCTTTCTGAAACTGGGAGAAAAGCTCAGGACACACAAATAAAATATCCCACTTCCTCCTGGGTAGTGCACCAGAAGTTAGCTTCTGGTGTAAAGCAGAGAAGGTACATGGAAAAGGCTAGGCATAGGGAGGGGAATTAGCATATAGGAAATGATCAGGCCCTGAGAAATCACTAGTACTTATCTTGAAATTATCACTGAAATTAGCCTTGGGCTTTAGACTGAGGCTCAGGAGTTCTGTGGAGGTTTGCTTGTGCACTTCCCTTTGTTTCTCTCTTCATGGGAGGGATAAATGCTCAGGGTACACACATACAATCCCACTTCCAGTCCAGGTAGTGCCCCAGAATTTCACTTCTGGTGTAGTTCTGAGAAGGTAAGAGGAAAGGTTGTTGCTGCACTTGGCCCCCAGCCACTGCCACAGCCCAGACATGGCCACCCCAAGTTCAGCCTCACAGTTGAAATAGATGCTCTCCAGTCAGGAACCTCTACTCATATTGACAGCTGGCCCCGTCATGTTCCCAGGGGCAGCAATCCCAGTCTGAGCCTCCCAATCACCAAAAATGGTGTCTATACCTGAGCCACCTCTCTGGCACTGTGTCAGCAGAAGCAAGGTCTTTTGTAGAGCCACTTCACCTTTGACAAGATAGTTTTTCCCCTTTCTGTTACCCAGTCTAATCTCACACATTTTCACCTACACTTTGGGGCTCCTAGAAAGTTAATGTGCTGGAGAAACAAATCACTAACTTCATATGGAAAGAGAAGAAGCACCAGGGAAGTAAGCTATTACTGAAGAAGAAGAACAAAAATGGAGGCCTCATATTACCTGTCCTTTGAACCTATTACACTGCCATGGTAGTCAAAACAGCCTGGTACTGCTATAAAAACAGATACATAGACCAATGGAAAAGAATACAGAATCTAGATGGAACACTGTCTACCTAAGAACAGATGATATTTGACAAAGGCCCAAAGGCTGTGAACTTAGGAAAAAAGTTTCTTCAACAAATGGTGTAGGCAAAACTGGATACCTATCTGCAAAACAATGAATCAAGACCCGTAGGTCACACCAAGTAGAAAAACTAACTCAAAATGGATCAAAGACCGAAATATAAAATCTAAGCCAATGAAGACCATTGAAGAAAAAACTGATACAATACTTGGAGCCCTAATACACAGCATAAACAGCCTACAGAGTATTACTAAAAATACACAAACACCAGAAGAGAAAACAGATAATGGGGAACTTCTAAAAATCAAAGACTTATGCTCATCCAAAGACTTCACCAAAAGAGTAAAAAGTCTGCCTATAGACTAGGAAGGAATTTTTAGTAATCAAGATCTGATCTGAGATTACCATAATTTACAAGGTACTGTAAAACCTTAAGAAAAAAAAGTAACCCAACTAAAAAATTGGCAGAGGATATGAACACATATTTTACCAAAGAAGACATCCAAGATGCTAATAGATACATGAGGACATGCTTGTGATCTTTTGCCATTAGAGAAACCAAAACTAAAACTACAACGAGATACTATCTCACCCCAACTAGGGTGACATATATCCCAAACCACAAAACAATAAACATTGAAGAGGTTGTAGAAAGACTGAATGCTTCTATACTGCTGGTCAAAATGTAAAATGATACAACCACTTTGGAAATCAATTTGACACTTTAAAAGTTTAAAATAGAAATGCCGTATGATTTAGTAATCCTACTGCTTAGAATATATCCTAAAGAAATAAGGGCTGTCACACAAATATATACATGCACACCCGTTTTGGGGTTTTTTTAAACTATTTATTTATTTATTTAATATGACTGAGTGAAAATGTACATTCCTGTATAAGTTTACATGCCCATGTATATGCAGCTTCCACTGCTTTCCCTGTCCGGTGACAGCACACTATTCCTCTCTGCTCCATACATATCTCTTTCTCCCAACAGTCTCCTTTCCCCTCCTCTCTACCCACTCTCCTTCCTCTAGCCAGAGGTCAGCAAGATGACATCCTATAGATGTATAGAACCATAAAGTGCATCCAATATATGGTCACTCTGCATTGCCAAGTCCAATCCATTCGTGTCTGAAGAGTGAAACTTCATTATGATTTATGGGCAAGGACAGCATCAGGGCCAGGAGCCACGCACCCAGGGGAACTCTGAAACCACTGGACCATCAGTTGAGGTCTTTTAGTGGAGATCTCATAATGCACCTCTTTTTATTCTTGTGTTGCCAGTGAGACTCAACTTAGTGAACTCCATCGCAGCTATCATTCGTGGTGGCAGGGCACCATCCAGTTCTACCAGTCCCAAGTAGATGTAGGCACCCAATAATGTGGGTCTCTCTATCTTCTGGGTTGTCTTTACCGCATGTCCTTTTGGTCCTCGGTGAGCATCCATTCCTGCTGAGCTGGGACCATTTACTGTGCCCTCTGATGGCAGCTTGGCAGCTTTTAAGACCCCAGATGCCACTCACCAATGTGGGGTGCAGAGAGCCCTCTTAGCAAAACGCTAGTTGTGCCAATTGGCCTCGATTTCGCCTAAGAGAATGGTCCCCTGCCCCTTGCCCCAGCTATTCTATCCTTGCAATATTGGGTTAAGATGGAAGGAGTATTCAAGTTATGCTGAAGTCCACTTAATATTGTTCTTGTTTCTAATGTGTGCTATCACTGATTTCACCCAACCAGATTTCTAGCAACTATCTAATCTAAACCCTCCCCCCCTCGCCCTCCCTCCTTCCCTCACACCAGTGTTTTTTGCAGCAGAAAGATGGAATCATCCTACGTGCCCATCAACATATGAATGGATTAACAAACTGTGTTATTTATATTCACACAGTAGAAGCTGGCTAGAATATTATACAATCATAAAGAACAGCAATGATTTTGGGAAACATCTGATAACATGGAGTCATCTGGAATACATTATGCTGAGTGAAATTAGTCAGTCACAAAAGGACAAATACTATATGAGACTACTATTATAATGACTCAAGAAAACGTTTAAGCCCTGAAGAAAATAACCTTTGATGATTACAAGGGGAGGGTGAGAGGGAGAAGGGTATTCATAGATTAGGTAGTAGACAGGAATTGGGTTAAGTGAAGGAAGGGACAACATGCAGTACAAGGGAGGTTAACAAAAGCTAAGAGGTTTGCTAAATACAGGCCAGCATTTCGAAAGCCATAGTAGCAGAGGAAGTGGTCTGGGGAAACCATGGTTTCAGGGGACATCTAGGTCAATTGGCATAGCTAAGCTATTTTCTTTTTTCTTAATTGTTTTCTGTGTGTGTGTGTGTGTGACAGAGAGAGAGAGAGAGAGAGAGTGACAATTTACAATAAAATTCAAATTTGCGTGCCCACCTATCTGCAGCTCCTTCTGCTCTCCTTATCCAGTGACAGTACACTTCTCCTTCTCGTTCCATACATGTCATATCCTCTTCACAATCTCCTGTCCCCTCCTCTCCACTCCCTCCACTCCCCTCTAGTAAGAGGCCAGTAGGATGACATCCTATAGATGCACGGAACTATCAAGTGCACAAACAATATGGTCACTCTCTGTCTCTGAGTCTGTTCCATTCCTATCCAAAGAATTGACCTCAGTAATGATCTATAATCAGGAAGAGCATCAAGTTTAGGGGCCATGCTCCTAGAGAAACTCTCAGGCCTTCCACCATCAATTGTGGTCTTTTAGTGGAGTTCCTTAGGGTGCACCCCTTTTTTTTCATGTTGCCACTAGGACTCAACATTGTGAGCCCCATCATGGCTGTCATTGGTGGTGGCTGAGCACTATCTGGTTCTTCTAGTCACATGCCGATATAGTCACCCATTCATGTGTTTCTGTCTTCTGTGCTTTTTTTTCTCTCACGTCTTTGTTGTCCTTGGTGGTCGTCAGTTACAGCTGAATTGGAACTATTTGGTGTACCTCAGATGGTAACTTGCTAGCTTTTAATATCCCAGATGCCACTCACCTATATGAGGTGCAGAAGACTCTCTTAGCAATAGGCTACTTGTGTCAATTGGCCCCAATGTCCGCTGAAAGCATGGTCCCCAGGCCCCCACCCATGCTACTCTATCTTTGTAATATTGGTTTAAGATTGGAAGAGTTTTCAGGTTATGTTGAAGTCCAGTTAAATTGATCTTCTTTCTCATGTGTGCTGTCACTGCTTTCACCTAATCAAATTTTTATCGACTATCTAATCTATAAGCAACCCTCTCCTTCCCTCCCTCTCCCTGCTTGCAGTAGTCAAAGAGTCTTTTCTTCTGTACATGAGTCTGTTTTTAAGTCGTTATAGTAGGGGTCTCATTGTGCCATGGACTGATTTCACTTAACATAATGTCTTCCCATTGAAACAAGATTATGAGATGCTTTCTAAAATCATCAGTTCTTTATCCCTGTGTATATATACCATAGTTCACCCAATCATCTGTTGTTGGTCATGTGGGTTGATTCGATCTTTTTGCCATTGTGGACTGTGCTGCAATCAACATTTGGCCTTTGATTCTGTAGAATATATTCCAAGAATTGAGAATACTGGATCAAATGGTATACCTATTTCCAGCTTTTTAAGGAAACACCAGATAGCTTTCCAAAGAGGTTGTACCATTTTGCAATCCCACCAGCAGTGTAGTCATCATATTTTTTTTTTGAAAAAAATATTCTACATCCTACTTTGGTGAGTGGCATCTGTGATCATGAAAAGCTAGCAAACAGCCATCTAAGGAGTAACAATTTGTCCCAAACCACCTGGAGCAGAGGAAAATGACAGATACCAAAGATATGAGGACAACATCAGCCCAGGAGACAGAAGGACCAAATAATCAGGAGATTATATCAGCATGAGACTGGAAGAATTTGATGGGGCCTGTCCACCACCAATGACTGCTTTGACAGGGAATACAAGGTAGAGTCCCTGATACAGTGGGAGAAAAATATGTATGCAAATTTAGTACTCTATTAAAAGACCAGAATTGATGTTCTAACATCCTGAAGGGTCCCTGAGAACATGGCCCCTTGACTCAGTATTATCCCAGACCAGAAGCCTGCTCCAAACCAACAATCCAGACAAAAATTGAACAGGACTATAAGACATAGAGTGGTGCTTGTAAAGAATATGCTTCTTCACTTAAATATATACATGAGGCTATCAGAGTGGCTCCTAACTTAGAGGTTACATGAGAGGGTGGAGAGGCAGAATCATGAGTTGATTAAGTGAATATGGGAAGTACAGGGTGGAAAGAAAGAGAATGTTCTCACAGGATTGGGAAAGCAGCTAAAGTTACGTAGAAGTATGTGCAGGGGGCTTTATATGCAAATTGACTTGGGTTGTAAACTTCCACTTAAAACACAATAAAATTTTCTTTTAAATGAAGAAGTTCAGTAGTGGAATACTTGCCTTGCATGCAGGAGACTTGAGTTCTAGCCAATGCATTTCATGCACAGCCACCACTCGTCTATCAGCAGGGTCTTGAAAGTTGCTGTTTTTCAGATTTCAGTGGAGTTTCTGAACTAAGATGGACTAGAAAAAGTCCTGGAAACCTTCTTCTGAAAATATCATTCAATGAATACCCAGTGGATCACAATTATCCAATCTATGATGAATAGTGGTGCTGGCACTATACTGGATGGTGCTTTATTCCTTCATGCACAAGGTTACCGTATGTTAGGGGTTAACTTTACAGCACTAATAACAGCACATACATAATTTACGCAAAACAGACTATTCATTTTGTACCTCTCTGTTATTTCGATACAGTTTCAGTAACACACACAAGGGACCCTGGTGGTGTAGGGATTAAGCATTTGTCTGCTAACCCAAAGTTCAGCAATTTGAAGCTACCAGACCAACTTTACAAGACTGTTTTCAGTATTAAGTGAAATATGATGTTGCATCAGTTATCTGATGCTGCTATACCGGAAACACAACAAGTGGGTGGCTTTAACAATTAGAAGTTTATTTGTATAAGGTTGAGGAGAACAGAAGTCCAAATTCAGTTTGCCAGCTCTAAGGAAATGTCCTTGTTCCTTGGTGATGTTCACATAACATGTTGTGTGTCTACCCTTCTCTATTTGCCCACTTAATATAAATTTTTATATCTTAAAATTGATTTAAAATACATCCTATATTAAATACTGTCCCAGAAACATAACAAAAGAAACCCTATTCCCAAGTGGGTTTGTACAGCATAGGTACAAGTTGTGATAATTAAGTCCACAAACTTATTTGTTTTAAGTGCTACATATCTCATTGCTGAATGTCACTACGAACAAGTTGGGAGCTATGCACTGGTGCCAGGGCCTAGTCTACCTTCAAAGCAATTTTGGAAATCTTCCTGGAATGACCACTGTGCACGGTGGCACAGAGGCAAGTTCAAAAACTTAATTGTATGGTTGTCTGTGAGGAAGTTTTTAGCCAGTAAACAAATAAGAGTATTGAAAGAGCCTCCCAACTCACGTAATCTGACCCCTAATGATTTTTTTCTTTACCCAAAGATAAAGGAAATGTTGAAAGGGATATATTTTGATGCCATTCAGGGCATCAAGAGTAATAGGTTGACAATTCTGATGGCCATTACAGAAAAAGAGCTTCAAAATTGCTTTGAAGGGTGGACTGGACACTGGCATCAGTTCATAGCTTCCCAAGAAGAGTACTTCAAAGGTGATGGTAGTGATATTCAGCAATGAGGTATGTAGCACTTTTTCTCGGATGAGTTTGCCAACTTAAAATGGCAGTCCTTGTATGGTAAGATATAAAACACATTTTTTGAAGGAATACAATTCAATTCACAACACATGTATAAAGCAATTAGAATTGAGTCTGACTCATGATACAGTTCTTCAATAAATCAGTATCATTTCTGTCTCTAATGCAAAGCTATCTTAAGCTCAGTGCCCAATTAAATCAGCCAGTTAGAAAGAATTATCTGGCTTAGATATTTCCCGCTGAGCATTCAATCAACAGCAACTAGAATGTGTTCCATAAATTAAACAGAGGAAGTGCCATGGGAAGAGTCTGTTTTCCTTAATTTAACAGCTAAATAGCAAAAGACAATGGTGTCATGTAGACCTGTGTCTTAGGCTGGGTTTTCTAGGGAAGCAAAACCAGTAACATGTGTAGGTACAAGGAAAGATTTATAATATATATATATATAGATAGATAGGTAGACAGAGATATAGGAAACAGCTCACGTAATCACAGAAGCTGAATACCCCAAGCTCTGGCAGAAGCCTCACGTGGCCACGGAAGCTGAGGAACCCAAAGTCAGCAAGTCAGAGACCAGAGTTCTAGATCACCGGTTGTGTAGGTCAGTGGATCCCAAGCTGGTGGCAAGACAAAGCGACAGAGGCTCGCAAAACCAGGATCAGCATGTCAGGGAGCAGGACTCTCAAGCGCCGACTGTAAGGACTGATGAGTCCAACAGCTGCTAGTTCAAGTCCCGGAACCAGACACTGGAAGAAGAGAGCAGGAGCTCCTGGCCACCTGAGCGACCAGCAGCCGTAGTAAAAGGTCGCAAGATGATAGCCGAGGGGCAGGGAGCCACCACAAACCCCACCCTGCCACTTAATACAGCAGCCAAATATATAGTAGCCAAGTTGACATAATCCTGACCACCACAACCTGTTAAAATGGACTTGCCAGAGCTTTCCTTTCAGGATTATAGGCTTTAGTTTTTGAGAATATAAGAAAACAATGTTGGATTTTTTTCCAAATGATTGTTTTTCTATAAAGAGAAAACCACCCAAGTTAGTGCTTAGCACTCTGAGCCACTCATCTGGCAAGTGAGCCAAATCTAACCAGGGCTCCATTCATGAGATCTCAGTATAAAACCGATTCATTGACTAAATCTTAAACAAAAAGGAGAACTTAAGACTTCATTTACAAAATTTTCAAATTAAGACACTATCTTAGTCATCTAGTGCTGCCATAAGAGATGCACAATAAATGGATGGTTTTAACAGAGAGATTGATTTTCTCACAGAAAAGCAGGTTAGAGGCCCAAACTCAGGACATCAACTACAGAAGAAATCTTTCTTGGTTGGCTCTGGAGGAAGGTTCTTGTCAATCTTCTTCTGGTCTGGGAGCTTTCAAGGTGCAGTGACCCTAGGTCCTTTCCAAAGGATGCATTCTGCTTCTATCACCGTTTCTTGTTGGAATGAGTCCCCCAAATCTCTCTGCTAGCTTCTTTCTTTCATATTTTAAGAGATTATCTCAAGGCACAACACAATTTCTTATTGCATTCTGTCCCACCAATACAACCACTGCCCATCATCCTTCATTAACATCGTAGATGCAGAGTGTACAGCTTATAGGAACATCACACAATAATAGCAGGAATCATGGCCTACCCAAATTGCTGTACACAGTTTTTGGGGAACACAATTCAATCCATGACACTCCACCCCTTGTTCCCTAAAAAAAATCACACACTTTCAACATGTAAAAGGCATTTACCCTATCACAGCAAAAGATATAATTCCAAGTCCAAAATCCAGAAATACCTCTTCACCTGTGAAATCTAGAAGACAAGTTATCTGCTTCCAAACACACAGTAGCAAAACAGGCACAAGCTAGAAATTTCCAGTAAAAATTGGAGAAACTTCAGGGAAAGGCATAATAGGCACCAAACAAATTGGCAGAACACATTATATTAGCCCTCAAGGCTTTGAAAACAATCTTTCATTCTCTGAAACACTTTACACAATGACCCTTCTTTCCAGACTCTAGGTATTGGCCACATTCTCCAGATTCTGAGTGGAGGCCCCTTGGCCCTGGGCTACAACTCTACCTTCCGGGCCTGCTGGGATAGCAACTCTGCTCTCTTGGCTTTAGGCACACTATATTCCACGTCCAACTGAGTGGCACCCTTGGAAACACCAGAGGCCATGGCTCTACCCTTTGAAGTGCCTGAGGCCTTGGCCACACCTTTTGATACTGAGGCAGCTCAGCTCATGGTGCTCTTTGTCTCTTCAGCTTCTGCTTCCTATGGCCTCTTGGCCCAGGTCTCATGCCTGTATCTGCTCTGCTGGTGCAAATGTTCTGAAGCTCTGTAACTTTACTGATAAGTGCCTGAAGACACCTCACTCTACCAGGAAGCCTCCAGCACACAGGAACCCAGCTCTCTTGTCTTCAGCACTGCTCTGGTTATGGTTGTCAGTTCCCTGCTGCTTTTTTTTCACCATCTGCACCTTTCTTGGTGTTAACAGCTCTCCTCAGTTTCTTCTGAGTCTTACATCCATTCACAATTTCAAATCCACTTCCATATTTCAGGTGTCTGTTAGAGCAGCACCCCATTCACTCAGTAACAAATTCTGCCTTAGTCATCCAGTGCTGCTATAGCAGAAATACCATAATTTCACATTGACTCCTGTCCTACAAGCACAACCATTGCCCCTCCATTAACCTCATAGAGTCAGGGTTTACAGCATATAGGAACATCACATAATACGAGGAATCATGACTTAAACAAATTTCTACACACATGGGAGGGAGTTGACATTTAATACATACAAATACCATAAATGTCTCAGTCTCAACTCAAAACAGAAAGAAAGAAACGCAAACCTGTTGGTTTTGAGTCTCGGTGATGCCTTTTTTGTCTGAACTAGGATTCAAATTAACATCAAATCAACAGTCAATGGGTGATAGGGACGGCAGCTAGTAATTTGAAAAGGAAAGTTATCTGTGTGTTTTATTCTAGATGTACTTAAGCTTATTAAAATAACAATGCTGCTTTTAAACAGTGCCAAGAGTGTGAGGAATAGAAGCTCAGAAATTCCCCTGGAGGCTGGCAAAATGCACCTGTGATTGGAAATTTTCTGCTCTGAGAGAATGTCTTGCTTTCTACCACCCTGTTCATCCACGTAAGTTGAAATGCTCTGTGAATAATTGACTTCCCAAGCATTTAAGGACCTCAGACATGTTCTCATGCTGCACTAGGGAAAGGAAAGGGCAAAACCTTCTGGACAAAGTGGCAAATTGTCTCTTTCAGGTACCAGCTGAACCATTTTACTGTTTTCTTTTGTGTGTGTGTGTGTGTGTCTGGCCAGGGGAAGCACAAAAAATAAATTGGCAGAAGTGAAAGATGGCAGGGATAGGTTAATTGAGCACTGCTCAGTGGAATCAATTTCTTCACTCTCTGGTACAGCACTCTTGCTGATTGGGGGAGTCAGGTAGCCATGTAAGTAGAATCAACTGAGGAGAAACTATAGCCCTTCCTGCAACAGAAATATGGTTTCTTTCTGACTCCCTACGTTTTTCAGTGCATGAAGTGTCTTTGATTATATTGTTCTTTTGACTTAGATTTTCTCTGTAAATTCCAGGTGCATGTGAATAGAATAATTCACCCCCTTTAGGAATGGTTCATTCTTCTGCTCAATAGTTAAAGAACATGACTCAACAGGGATGAGACATAAGACAGGCAAGTGTGATTCATACTCCTCAAGGAGTATGATGGCATATGATGATTTTTTCAGGACCATTTTACTCACCCAGAATCAACCTGAAGCCATATTCTTCCTATTCTACACATTATGGCATAAAAATATTAAAATAGATTTAAAACAATTCGGTTACATCTCAGGTGACTTATATTAACCTTCTTTAGTAAATTTAAAGCTAAACTTTGCTTACCAGGTCTGACAATTATGTTTGCAAACTTGCCACCATGTGCTTATGTGGACAGCCCTATACAAACAACTCAGTAGGGTTTCAAAACCATGGTATATCAGTATCTCACAGCTGTGCTCATGTTGATGCTTGGCAGTGTCTTGCTGAGTGGACTTCACCACTGTTGTTGCATGTTTTTGTGTGCCATCATGAGAATGTCAGAGCTTGAACTAGAGCAACAAACATTAAATTTCTTGTTAAACTTGGCAAGAGTGGAATTGAAATCAGGGATACATTAGTCCAAGTTTATGGGGATAATGCTAAGAAGAAAATGTCAGTATACAAATGGATTAAACATTTTTCTAACGGTAGAGAAAGTATGGCTGATGAAGAGAGGTCACGGCAGCCAGTAACAAGCACAACTGATGAAAACATTACAAAAACTTGTCAAATGATGCATCAAAACCACCAGCTGATGGTCAGAAGCATAGCAGACCAAGTAAACATCCATGAAATAGTTAGGAAAATCTTAACTGAAAATCTTGGCATGAGGAAGGTAAGTGCAAAAATGACCCCGAAGGTGCTCACTGACGAACAAAAGCAAAGGTGAGGCAAAATTTCCAAGACCTTTTGGCAAGTCAAGATGATATTTTTGGCCATGTTATCACTGGTGATGAAATACAGGCATACCAACATGACCTTGAAACAAAGCATCCAAGTGCACAGTGGAAGTTAGCCAATTCTCCACAACGAAAAATTTCTATCAGTCCAAATCGAGAGTCAAAATGATGTTGCCAACATTTTTTGACATCAGAGGAATTGTTCATTATGAATTTGTACTAACTGGACAATTAGCCGAGTTTACTATCTGGAAGTGCTGAAAAAACTACATGAAAACATTAGACAAAAATGACCTGAACTTTTCTCCAGCAACTCATGGCTCTTGCACTGTGACAGTGTACCAGCTCACATAGTACTGCCTGTGAGGGAGTTTTTAGCCAGTAAACACATAACTGCATTGGAACACCCTCCCTGCTCACCTGATCTGGCCCCCAGTGACGTTTTTCTTTACTCTCAGATAAAGGAGATATTGACAGGAAGACATTTTGATGTCGTTCAGGACATCAAGGATCATAGACCAACAGCTCTGATGGCCGTTCCAGAAAAAGTGTTCCAAAATTGCTTTGCAAGGTGGCTTAGGCTCTGGCATTGGTGCATAGTTTCCCAAGAGGAATACTTTGAAGGTGATAGTAGTGCTGTTCAGCAGTTAGGTATGTAGCATGTTTTCTAGGATGAGTTCACGAACTTAATTCTCCCAATCAGTGATTACAGAATCTTTTATTGGTCTCTTGAAGACAAGACACTACTTGGGTTCAGATGCCTTGGGGTTGTTACATAACACAAAGTCTCTCCAAAAGTTTGACTTGTGTGCTTCAGGAGTGTTTTGTTGCAGCCAGACTGGTGGTGTTATTCAGGCTTTGATCAGAGAAGCCAACCCACTAAGACATATGTGTATGTATTTAAAGTAATTTAGTAGACGGAGTTCGTGAAGTAACATGTCAAAACTCTGAGGTGTTTACAGGTTGTCCCTGATTTCTAATTAGCCAGGAGGCTATTAGAAATAGAACACCAGTCACTGAATGTGACTGCCCCATGAGCAATATCATTTCCTTCTACTCAGAGCTGAGCACAGGTTAGCACATGGAAAGTAGCTTTCGTTATTTACAAAAAGAAGCAGTCAACATACAACAGGATAAACAGTCCCTGTCCTCGCTCTTAAGTTGTCCAGGTGGAGATGAAAATTATTTCACATACACCCTGCTCTGAGATGAAGGTAAGGAAATTAAATAGGACAGATACATGGCAGGTCAGGCTCCCTGGCTTCTGGAAAGTGTCCTGGTGGATAGAAAGAGCTCTTCCACAGAGCCCTCCCCCTGGCATCATGGTGATGAACCTAATAGGAGTCTATTTCCTGTTGATCTTCCCCTGGCCAGTTAGGTCCAGTTAAGTGTATTATAAGCTTGTGTTACATATGCCCCACCTGAGCCATAGCTAGCATCACCACAAGGTCCCTCATCTGGCAATTTGTACACCTCAAGAGTTACATGACTAACATCTGTGGTACCGTCTACAGAAAGCACAATACAATTTCCATGCTGGACCATCAGAGCATCAGACATCTCAGTGTCAAGTCTGGGATTGTATCTCTTTGACTTTACTGACATTTAAGCAAACCATTAGGTTTAATGGGGAAGGAGCTTTAGTAATTTGTTCCTAAAGCCCAAAAATACTAGCAGCGGGAGGAAGAGGTAAGACATGACCAGCAGGCTTGTCCAAAGGACTACTTCTTCATAGAGCTGAGTTTATGTCATTTTACAAGCTGGTTAAATAATTCTGCATAAAGCTGTTATTTCTGCATCTGGTACTGGAGCATGAAATGCATACATTAAATAATCTGGGGAAGAAGATGAACTTAAAAGGGGAAGCAACAACAAAGCTGAGTTGAAATCTATGAGAACATACGAGATTCCTTACTGGTTTTTCAGTGCTCTGCCAACTTGGATGATGGGGTGTGCTGCAGGAGAACCTGGTGTCGTTCAGTGCAGAGCTAAACTCATACCTGGCCCAGAAATCAAAGAAGCTGAAGCAGAAGACCCTGTATGAGTTGGCAGAGCTGCGTGTTCATGTGCTACTTCATACTTATAAACTGACCTGCCTACCAGCAGACATACAACAATGTAGATGTGCTGCAACAACATTTCATACCCTACCCTGATCTCCTAAGCATGGTAACAGTATGGCTGCTTCTTCACTTTCCATTATTTGTTATCATATAAATAATTCTTCGGCAATAGGAACTATGAATTTAATGGAATTCAGAGAAAGATAGTTCCATTTAGCTGTATTGACACATTACCTGTAGTTGTTGTTGTTAGTTACTGTTGAGTTGGTTCCTACTCAGGATGCGCCTTGTACCACTGATTGCAATGTTTCCTGGTCCTTCACCATCTTCACAATCGTTGATGTGCCCAAGACCATTGTTGCAACACTATATTTATTGCACATCCTGTACATCTTCCAAGCTAGGGGACACATTTCTCAGCACTATGCTATACAACGTCCTGTTGTGATGCAGAATTTTTATTGACTGACTTTTGGGAGTAGAACACCAAGTCTTTCTTTCTCATCTTTGTCTGAAACTTTCCACCATGGGTGACCCTGCTATTTGAAATACCAGTGGCATAATCTCCAATATAACAGCAAAACACAAGTCACCACTGTACAATAAACAAGTAACAGATGGGTGGTGGGTACCTGCGTTAGGCAGCCTCTAAGAGGGACCCAATAATCCCCAGTTCTTGGTATTCACAGCTTTGCCCAAGTACCTCCCCTTGAATAATATTGCTCCTAACTAACAACACTGAGGGGATTTTACTTCAGAGAGTATATTATGGAAGACTGATTTCTGTCTTAAGTAAATTCCTTTGCAGGTTTTTGTCATGTGCTTGTTCTGATAGATAAGCTTTCTGGGCAAGCAACAGAGGATCACCTCCACCAACAGCTAGTAAGGAATCAAGGCCCTAAGTGCAACAACCCTGGAGGATCTACATCCCACCAACACACATGGAAGTGAACTTGGAAGTAAATCCGTTTCCTATCAAGCCTTCAGATGGGATCCCAGCCCTGGCCTGGCAAACACCTTGACCATAGCTTTGCGATAAACCCTGAACCAGCTAAGCCATGCAAAGGTTCTAGGTCCATAGAAACTATAATATAACCCCTATCCTTGGAATAACGTAGTCCTAATCAAAATACAGACTGAGATTTAACATCAGGTACATGAATTATGAAAACTAATAGGGTTTCAAAAAAAATTAATCAGAACTGGGTAAGAGATTAGAAATCAGATTAAAATAGGGTAAGCATGAGTGACAATAAGTATGAGCATTGTGAGCAGCAAATGGAAATCAGTGGCTGGAGAGGCAATAACGTGGGAAGAAAAAGTTATTAAGTAATGTAGAATGTTCTATTGCTTTGGAGGCATCCTTCAAAGAAGGATTTATCCTTCACCATCTCTGTGAATATATCTCTTTGGATCTTAAAGAGAAATACTCTAAGGCAGGAATGTAATACACTGGGATATTTTGTACTTTTTTTCTCTAACTTTCCCTTTAAGTTAGCTAAGCTCCTCAGAGAAATGGTAAGCTTATAGAATGCAGTGCTTTGAAATGCATTCAGTAAATACTCATTGAACCAGAATATGGAAACAGAATCTTTGCTTATCTTTTTTCTTCCTTCTGTGCAATCTTTAAAGACAGAAGCAATATGTATATCCATAGCTAACATTTATTTCCAGATTTAATCAAATTCCTAGAGATATAGAACAAATTTAAAATGTGTTAAATTAAAAAAAAGAAAACAGTTTATTTCTACGGTTATTTAGGCTTAGTTTATACTCAGTTTTACAAGGGAAGGAATAACAAATTTAAGTAGCAATGCAAAGGCACTATAAGGTTTCTAATAAACAAGAAGTTATTTTTATTTAGGCTTGGCGAATACTTATAAAGCAGTTCATTCAAAGTAGACACCTTTGCTAATCACATATTAAAAATGAGCAAAATTAGATTTTAATAAGTTAAATAAATTGTTGCTAAACATACAATAGGTAACAAAGCTGTAGGAATTTTCATAAGGAGACCTGGTGGCCAATGGTTAAGTGGTTGGCTGTTAACTAAATGTCGGTGATTCAAACACACCAGCTGGGTCTGTGGGGAAGAAGATTTGCAGTCTTCTCTTTCAAAGATCACAAGCTAGAAAGCCCTATGGGGCAGTTCTACCCTTGTCCTGTACTGTCACTATGAGTTGGAATCAACTCAACAGCACACAACAGATATACTTATGAAATGTTTGACTGTAGACTACTTACTGTTAACAATTATAGTTCATTGCTTTCACAAAATCTCTTTAAGTTGGCAGTCTGGCACCATTCAAGAAAAGATGAAAGCCCAGTTAAAGGATGTCTGGACAGCATCCAGATAAGTGAATCTCTTCTCATTTGATTGTAACACTGTTTGCAACAATGGACTCAAACAGTGTTTTAGTCATCTAGTGTTGCTCTAACAGAAACAGCACCAAATTGATGGCTTTATCAAAGAAAAGTTTATTATTATACAGCCTGGTATGCTACATTGTCGGCACTTGGCTTGGCTGGGTATGCTACAAGTCCAAAATCAGTATGTCTGCCTCAGGCGGAAGGCTTTTCCCCTTGTCCACTCTGGAGGAAAGTCCTTGTGTTGTGTCAGTGTTTGATCAGGGAGAGTCTTGGCACAGGAACCTCAGGTGTCAAGCATGCTCTACTCTTGCTGCTGCTTTCTCTATTGTGTGAGGTTCCAGTTCTCTGCTTGATTCTCTTTCTTTTCATCTCCCATAGGATGAAAGGATAAAGGGTGATGCAAGCCACACTTTAGGGAAACTTCCTTAGCAAGGGGGTGGCAATCCTACCCTAATCCTCTTTTGATATGAGTCTTATCCATTAGCCACATCCAGAAATTAGGATTTACAGCATCAAACAGTCACAAAACAGAGGACAATCACAAAACACAGGGAATCTTGGCCCAGCCAAATTACTACACATATTTTTAGGGGGACCCAATTCAACCCATGACATCCTTGACACATAGCAAAGACACTTAGGACAGCACAAGAACAGGTAGTGATTCATCCTGTTGTCTGTAGGATCACTTAAGAGTCACAACTGACTGAACTGCATCTGACAACAGTTCTGCCTGCACAAATAACTCACATATGAGCAGCTTTCTCACATCAGTAGGAGTAGAACCTCCCCATAGGGTGTCTAAGGTATACCTGATGGATTCAAACTGTGAGCCTTTTGTTTAGCAGCTGTAGCTCTTAATCACTATACTCCAGGTTATTATGAATTCACAGAAGGAGTAAATTATATGTATCATGAATGTCTCTATTTTTCCTTGTGTTTCTTTGTGGTAGAAGCAGGCAATGACTTCTGAGAAGGAAACTGGTTTCCCCATCCCCACATTATACCACCCTATGTCTCCTAGAACAACCTCTTTGCTTTTAAAAATAGAAGGAGGTCAAACTCTGCTTAACTTCTATAGAAAGGAAAGGAATGTCTTTTGATTTTGTTGTTGGGAAGTTTCTGATGATTCAAACTCTGGTTTTTAAGGACCATTAAAGTTAAACTGGTAAGGATTAGAAGGGATAAGAGGGTTTCCAAGGAGAAAAAGGTAGATTCTAACTGCCCACCTTTTGCTTACCATCTAAGCCATTAAGCTCTGTGCCACCAGGGTTTCAATATAAGAGGTCCTTAGGTGGTGTAAATTATTTTAGCTCAACTGCTAACCCATCCAGCATATCCATGGGTGATAAGTTTGGTCATCTACTTACATAAGATTATAGCCAAGAGGCAGGGCCAAGATGGCAGAGTAGGCAGATATTTCCTGTGGTCCTTCTTATAATTCCTCCTCCCGCCACAAAAACAAGTGATTATATGTGACAATATAAAATGAAATCCTCTACCATCTGGTTAATTCTGACTCATAGCAATCCTATAGGTCTGAGTAGAACTGCCCCATAGAGTTTCCAAGGAGCGCCTGGCAAATCTGGACTGTCAACGTTTTGTTAGCAGCTATAGCACTTAACCACTACACCACGAGGGTTTCCATGACGATATAGGAGCCATGAATATCAAAGGAAAAGTCAAGGAATTAGACTGAGTGGAATGAGGAGGGATAGTTCAGAAGCAGAAAGAAATTGTCAGACTCAACCCTACAGGTACTGGTACCCTGCAGGCGGGATCCACTGACATGAGCATGCAGAGACAAGCATATACATTTGGGACATTTTCAACACTGAGAGAGATGGAACTGTGGAAAGTCGACTCACATCTACATAGTCAGTGAAAAGAGGTGTTCAGTCAGCAGAAGATAAATACATGTGTCTAGCCTGACACACAGATTAAACAACACCCCTTTGGATCAAATCTTTCTACAGTTTACCTGACTCTTTCCCACTCAGCACTGCGTGTGAGCTGACTTCACAACTTGTCCTGTCCCCTGGGTGGGAAGTAGGATCTATCATGTGCTCTGGGACATTGTCCAGGGCTTCTAGAGAAAAAAATTAACAAATAAGAAAACACAATCTGCTGGCTCCTAGTCTAAGCCACAAACTCAGGGCAGAAATAGCTCCTTTGCCTAGACACAGGTATAAGGGGTCTAAGGACTTTGAATGCCTTTCATAGCTACATAGACCTGTGTGTGACAGTTTCAACAGCATAGGTGTCTTTAGTATAGTACAACAGGGTTCATAACTGAAGTCTAACCTCAACTGTTTCAGCTATGTTGAAAAGGGAAGTTGAGGGCTCCATAATAATAGTGGAGACTTTTATATACCACTGTCAGTGAAGAACAGAATAACAGAAAGAAGCACAATAAAGAAACAGAAGAGCTAAATGCCAATTTGACCTCATAAATGTATATAGAACAATCCCCCCAACAGCACCTAAGCAGACCTCCTTTTCCAACTCACATGTAACATTCTCTAGAATAGACCACATATTACCCTGTAAGGCAAACCTTAACAGAATTTGAAGTATCTGAGTATTAAGAAGTATTTTTTCATCCTGACCATAAAGCAGTAAGACTAGAAATTACCATGAGGAGGAAAATTACCAGGAGGAAAAGGTCAAATACACAAAAACAGAACAACAACTTCCTGAAAAAAAAAAACTAGGTTATAGAAGAATTTAAGGATAGAATAAAGAAATTCACAGAATCAAAACAGTGAACATACATCACACCAGTACATTGAGGGCACAACAAAAACAGGAAACAGAGGTAAACTCATGGCAATAAATGCACAAATACAAAAAAAAAAAAAAAAGAAAGGACCCAAATCAAAAAATTTACCCAAAACTCAAAAAAATAGAAAAAGAGCAGCAGAAGTCCTTGAATACCTAAAGAAAGAAAGCTATAAAAATTACAGCAGACTAAATGAAAGAATAGAAAAAAATAATAGGAAGAGTTAACAAGATGAAAAGCGAATTCTTTGAAAAGATCATCAAAATCTACAAAGCACTGGTCAAACTGAAAAAAGAAAAACATGAGTGGAAGCTAATATCCCAAATCAGAAATAAGATGGGAGGTATCAATACACACAACTGAAACTAAGGGGAAAAAAATGTCCATGAGTGTTATGAAAACTTGTAGTCCAACAAATTTGAAAAACTATAAGAAATGGACAAATTTCTAGAAACGCATTGCTGACGTGAACTATCGCAGAGGTAGAACAAGTGAACAAACCTAAAAAAGCAGAAGAGACTGATCAAATATAAAATCTAAAACAATAAACATCAAGAAAAAAAAACAGGGGTAACATTGGAAACCATGCTATACAGTATAAAGAGATATGCAGTATAAAGAGAAGACAAAATCATACTAACAATGCACATACACCAGAAAAGAAAATAGACAACTGGGCAGCCATAAAAATCAAATAATTATACTCATCCAAAGGCTTCACCAAAAGAGTAAAAAGACTACCTAGATACTGAGAAACTTTTGTTGTTGTTGTTGTGATTAAGTGGAAGTATACAATTCAAATTAAATCTGCATGCCTGCCTATCCGCAGCTCCTTCTGCTCTCCTTGCCTGGCACACTGCCTCTTTTCATTCTATGTATGTCATATCCCCTTAACAATCTCCTTTCCCCTCCTCTCCATCCTCTCCTCTCCCTACAAGTAAGAGGTCAGTATGACAGCATCTTATAGGTGCATAGAACTACAAATTACACACACCATATAGTCACAGTGTGTCCCCAAGTTCAGTCCATTCCTGTCCAAAGAGTTGACCTCAGTAATATTTTCTGGTCAGGGGCAGCAGCAGGTCTAGGGAACATGCACCCAGGGGAACCCTCAGGCCAGCGGACCATCAGTTGCGGTCTTTCAGTGGAGTTTTTGAGGTGCACCTCTCTTCTTCTCATGTTGCCACTGGGACTCGACATTGTGTGCACCATCATGGTTGTCTTCAGCAGTGG
Source organism: Heterohyrax brucei (assembly GCA_028571685.1). Lineage (NCBI taxonomy): Eukaryota > Metazoa > Chordata > Mammalia > Hyracoidea > Procaviidae > Heterohyrax > Heterohyrax brucei. Next base: position 152,710,904 of record CM053147.1, on the reverse strand, counting down.
CTGGGAACCACCTGATTCTTCTGGTCACATGTTGACACAGTCACCCATTTACATGGATCCTTTTGTCTCCTGGGCTCTTTTTCTTCCTGTCTTTGGCACTTGGCTGGCTTGGCTTGTTGTTCTTGGTGATTGTCTGTTCCAACTGAGTTGAGACCAGATGGCAACCATGAGGTGCAGAAGACTCTCTTAGCAATAGACTACACATGCCATTGGCCTCAATGTACCCTGAAGGCATGGTTCCCAGACCCCCGCACCTGCTACTCTATTATTGCAATGTTGGGTTAAGATTAGAAGAGTTTTAAGTCTATGTTGAAGTCCAATTAAGTTGATCTTCTTTCTACTGCGTGCTGTCACTGCTTTCATCCAACCAAGTGTCTATCAAGTATCTAGTTTATAACCAGCTCTCTCCCTCCCTCCTCTCCCTTGCATCATCAAAGAGTCTTTTCTTCTGTACATGAGTCTTTCAGTCCTTATAGTAGGGGTGACATACTATGTTTGTCCTTGTGCCACTGACTGATTTCGCTCAGCATGTCTTCCACTTGAAAACAGGTGATGAGGTGCTTCCTAAAATCATCATTGTTTTCTATCATTGCATAATGCTCCATTGAGTACATGTATCACAGTTTGTTTATCCTTTCATCTGTTGTCGGGCATCTGCATTGATCTTTTAGTTATTGTGGACTGTTGCTGCAATAAACATTTGTGTGCACGTATCTGTTTGTGTGACTGCCATTGACTCTGTAGGATATATTCTGAGCAGTGCGATTACTGGATCAAATAGTGTATCTATTTCCAGCTTTTTAAGGAAGCACCAGATTTCATTCCAAAGAGGTTGTACCAATTTGCAACCACATTAGCAGTGTAAGAGAATTCCAGTCTCTCCATGGCCTCTCCAGCATTTGTTGTTTTGTGGTTTTTTTGCATCATGGCCAGCTTTGTTGTGGTGAGATGGTATCTCATTGCAGATTTCTCTAACAGCTAATGATTGTGAGCATTTCCTCTTGTGTCTTTTGGCTGCCTGGATGTCCTTTTTGGGGAAATGTCCATCTCCTTTGCCCATTGCTTAAGTGGGTTATTTACCTTTTTCTTGCTGATATTTTGCAGTACCTTGTAGATTATGGAGATTAGACATGAGTCACACATATAGTTGTCAAATATTTTTTCCCATTCTGTAAGTGGTTTTTTAACTCTTTTGATAAGATCTTTGGATTAGCAAAAGTGTTGGATTCTTAATAGTTCCCCTTAATTTGTTTTCTCTTCTGTTGATCATGCTTTGTCAGATTTTGGAGTTTGTCTAAGCTGTGTGTTAAAGCTTCCATTGTTGACCCTATTTTTTCTTGCATGATCTTTATTGTTTTAGGTGTGATATTTAGGTATTTTATCCAATTTGAGTTGATTTTTGTGTAAAGTATGAGATATGGATCCTGTTTCAATTTTATTGCAGGAGGATATCCAGTTTTGACAGCACCATTTGCTACAGAGACTGTTTTTACCCCAGTTTACAATCCTGGGGACTTTGTTGAGTATCAACTGTTCATAAGAGAATGATGTCTTCTCTGGCGTCTCCACTCTGTCTCTTTTTGTGCTAGTGCCAGCCTGTTTTGACTACTGTGGCAGTGTAATATGTTTTAAGGTTGGGTAGGGTGGTCCTTGCACTGTGTTCATTTTCTTCAGTAGTGTTTGCTTATCCAGGGTTTCCTCTCTTTCCGAACAAAGTTGGTGATTTGTTTCTCCATCTCACTAAAAAATGTAACTGGAATTTGTGTTGGGATTGCATTGTATCTGTAGATGGCTTTGGGGGAAATAGACATTTTCACAATGTTAAGTCTTCCCATCCACGAGCAAGGTAGGTTTCTCCCTTTATGTCTTTCTTGGTTTCTTGTAGTGAGGTATTGTAGTTCTCTTTGTATAGGTCTGTTATTTCTCTAGTTAGATTTATTCCTTGGTATTTTATCTTCTTGGGGCTATATTAAGTGATATTGAATTGGTGATTTCTTCTTTAATGATCTCTTTGTTGGTATATAGGAATCCTATTGATTTATTTACGTTTATCTTGTATCCTGATATTTTGCTGAACTATTCTATCAGTTTGAGTAGTTTACTTATGGATTCTTTGGGATTCTCTCCATATACAATCCTATCATCTGCAAATAGGGACATTTTTACTTCTTTGCTGATGCAGATGGCCTTTATTTCTTGGTCTTGTCTAATTGCTCTGGCCAGGACTTCTAGTACAATGTTGAATAGAAATGATGGCAGTGGGCATCCTTGTCTAGTCTTTCTCAATGGGAATTCTTTCAGTCCCTCTACATTCAGGATGATGTAGGCAGTTGCCTTTGTGTAGATGCCCTTATTGCATTGAGGACTTTCTTTTCCATTCCTATTTTCCGAGAGTTTTTACCATGAATGAGTGTTAGACTTTTTCTGCATCATTATTTATGTGGTTGAGCACATTAATTATTTTTCTGATGTTGAACCAGCCTTGCATCCTGTATGAATCCAACTTAGTCATGATGAATTAGTTTTTTGATATATGGTTGAATTCCAATGGCAAGGATTTTGTTGAAGATTTTTGCATCTAAGTTCATGAGTGATATTGATCTGTAATTTTCTTTTCTTGCAGGATGTTTCCCTAGCTTTGGTTTCAGGGTTATGCTGGCTTCAGAAAATGAGTTTGGGAGTATTCCATCCCTTTCTATGATGCAAAATAGTTTGAGTAGTACTGGAGTTTACTTTTCTCTAAAAGTATGGTAGAATTCTATGGTGGAGCTATCTGTGCCAGGGCTTTTTTAGGTTGGTAGTTTTGGGATGACTTTTACAATGTCTCCTTTGTGATGGGTTTATTAAGTTGTTCTACTTCTCCTTGTGATAATATTGGTAAGTGATATGAATCTAGAAGTTTGTCATTTTGTCTAGGTTTTCAAATTTGTTAGAGTACAGTCTTCTACAGTATTCCTTTATGATAGTCTTGATTTCAGTTGGGTCTGTTGTGACATTTCCCATCTCATTTCTCATTCAGGTTATTTCTCTCCTCTCCTATTTTTCTTTTGTAAGTTTAGCCAATCGTTTTTCAATTTTGTCAATTTTTTCCAAATAAAACAGCTTTTGATTCTGTTGAATGTCTCAGGTGTTCTTCTATTCTATAAGTTATTTAGTTCTGCTTTAATCTTTATGATCTGTTTTCTTCTGGAGCCTGAGGGATTCCTCTGTTGCTCTCTTTCTACTTGTTCAAGCTGTAGGGTTAATTGTTTGGGGTCCTTTCTTCCTTCTGGGTGTGTGCACTTGTAGAGATAAACTGATCTCTAAGCACTGCTTTGGCTGTATCCCATAGGTTCTTGTGGGATCTGTTTTCATTCTCTTTGGGTTCCATAAATTTCTTTATTTTGTCCTTGATTTCTTTTACAACCCACGAATTTTTGATCATGGTGTTCCATGTTCAGTTTCCACGAGTTAAAATGTCTATATATGTTGTTTCTGCTATTGATTTTGACTTTTGGTATGAGAAGATGCTTTGCAATAATTCAATGGTTTGGATTTTGATGAGACTTGCTTTATATTCTAACACATGGTCTATTCTGGAAAGTATTCCATGTGTATCAGTGTAGTTATCTGTTGATGGATAAAGAGTTCTGTATATGTCGATGAGGTCTAGTTGCTTAATTGTTGTAAAAACATCTTTTGTGTCTTTACTGAGCTTTTTTCCAGATGATCTGTCCGTTACAGAAAGTTGAGTGTTGAAGTCTGCAACTATTACTGTTCAGTGATTGATCTCATTTTTCAGTGTAGTCAGTGTTTGTTCAATGCATTTAGATGCTCTCATATTAGGTGCATAAATATTTAATATTGTTAAGCCCTGCTTGTGCATTGAACCTCTAGGCAATAAATAGTGACCATCCTTTTCTGTGATGGTGGAGTTTCCATTACAATCTATTTCATCTGAAATTAGTATTGCCATACCTGTTCTTCCTTGTATATTGTTATCTTGGTATATATTATTTCTTGCTTTATTTTTCAATTTGTCAATATCTTTCAGTCTAAGGTGTGTTTCTTGTAAGCAACATATAGATAGATTGTGTCTTTTGATCCAGAATATCACTGATTGTCTCTTTATTGGAGCATTCAGTCCATTTACATTAAATGTAATTATTGATAGCTATGTGTTTAGTGCTGCCATTTAGATGTATTTATTTTTGTGTTGGTGTTTTCTATGTTGTTCTTAATATTCTGTTGTGGTTCATTCTTCCTCATGGGTTGAATTTTCTTCTTTTTGGTGTTAGTTTTGTGGTTATTGAGACTCCTGTATTACATTTCTTGTTTTTATATGTTTCACTGATGTCGTGCTTTGCTGTTAACCCTATGATCCCCCTTAATATTCTAAGCTTAAACCTAATTCTAACTTCTGCACATCTTTTTAACTTTCTCTTCATCTGAAGGAGCTATAACTACTGTAGTCTATCCCTCTTTGTAGTGTGATGATGTCCTAACTTTCATGATATAATCTTTGGTTCCCTTCTTTTAATATTGTAGCTTTGATTGAGTGTTGTGACTTCCCTGAGTAGATTTCTGGATGCTGTCCTACATTGCCTCCTTAAATATACACTTAACGGGTTTTTTGGTTTTTTCCCCCCTAAGCAAAGAGCTTCTTTCAATATTTCTTGTGGTTTTGGTTTGTGTTTTGCAAAGTCTCTAAACATCTGTTTATCTGTGAATGTCTCAATTTCATCTTCACATTTGACAGACAGTTTCGCAAGATATATAATTCTTGGTTGGAAGTTTTTCTCCTTCAAGGCTTTGAATGTGTCGTACCACAGCTTCCTTGCCAACATTGTTTCAGCCAAGAATTCAGGTGAAAGCCTACAGGATTTCCCTCTGAATGTTAGCTTTGCTTTGAGTCTGCCTGCCTTTAAGAGGATCTGTTTATGCTTCATTTTATTAAGCTTGATTATAATATGTCTTAGTGTCTTTCTTTTGCAGTCTAGTTTTTGTGGCATTCAATATACATGTTAGATATCTATGTTCTCTTCTTCCACAGTTTCAGGGAAGTTCTCTGTTAGCAACTCAAAAATAATACTGTCTTTGTTTTCAGCTATCTCTCTTTGTTTAGGAACTCCAATTAAATGTAACTTATTCCTCTTAATAGAGTCCCATGTGTTTCTTAATGCTTCTTCAAATTTTTATTTCTTTTCCTCTGATCTCACCTCATAAATGCTGGTGTCAGTTGCTTTGTCCTTAAATTCCTAAGTCTGACTACCATCTCCTCAATTCCACTGTTTTGGCTTTGGATTGAATTGTCTAATTCTGTAACTTTGTTATTGATCTGCTCTATTTCAGATCACTGGTGTTCCATCAGTTTATACAACTTGCTTAATTTTTCATTTTACTCTGCTAACTTTTATTTAATCTAGATGAGTTTCTTTACATAATTCTTTTGTACTTAACCTCCGATAATTTCAGAAAGCCTTCTTCATTTGGGAAGCTTTTTGATTATTTATTTTTGGAGTTTTCCAGAGCCATTGTATGCTGTTTTTTTCAAATGGTTAGAGATGGATTATTGCCTTCAGGCCAACTAGAGGCTGTTTAGTTTCTCTGGTGTTACCTTAACAGGAGATGAGTCATCATTCTTAAAGGGGAGTTGATCACCAGCCAACTGTATGTACTCTAGTGAGTGGCCCCAGTGGACTCTTTTGGTTGGCAGGCTCTGCCACCTTTAGTGCAAAGATGGTGTCCTATTCACTGTCAGGGGGCATCTACTGACCCTCTGATGTGGGTCAGGAAAGGATGCAAGAAACATCTCAAGGCCCCTCAGCACTTACTTCTCCAGGCAGTTTTATTTTAAAAATTTAGAGGCTATCTGATAGCTGCCAAAATCAGTCAGACTTTCAGGGTGTCAGGCCCCACATTCTGGCTGAGAAAAGAAGTACCTCTTTGTCCATTCCCAGATGCTATGATGTAGTTCAAAGTAGGGAGGTATTACAGCCTTGCTGCCATCCTCAGCTGGGCCTGCTCCACAAGGTAATACTGTGCTAGACATAGGCTTTCTACTGGAAAAGTGCTTTCCAGACTGACGCTACTTCTCAGCTTGGGAATTAGCCCCTGCTGATTTCCCAGTTGCGTGACTCCACCTCCCAGCTGACCAAGATGGCATCCCAGCTGAGTTGTCCTTTTCCATGAAACAGAGAATGTATGGCGGAGCTCAAAAAAGAGAAGGTAGGGGAACAGTGTTGCCCTCAGTCAGGAGCTAGGCTCTCAAAATGTGGCTATCCTGTTCACTGTCTGTCTGCTGCACTATATACTGTTTACTTTAGCATGCATTTCAGTGTATTTTCTGGCTCATGCCATCTCCTGCCTCTTGGATAAGAAAAAAAAAAAAGAAAAAGAAAGAGAAAAGCATCAGCAACTGTAGTCCACCCAAGTGGTGCATCAGCAGGTGTGGGGTTGAGCACATTGTCCTCATCAGAGAGAGGTAGTTTCTTGTTCAGTGGTGGGTAGTCCAATCTGGAAGCCCTATGCTATATCCTAGGAATCCCTGAGTGTCCAGAGTGTTCCACTCAATTATCAGTCCAGGCCTTAATTTTCAGAGGGAACTGAGGAACAATGAGTCTACTTTGCCATCTTGGCTCCATCCATCTGAGAAACGTTTTTGGCTACTAAAAATTCAATTGATGTCTAATCTCCATAACTACAAAGTACTGTAAAACATCAACAAGAAAAAGACAAATAACCCAGTTAAACAATTGGAAAAGGATATGAACAAGGGATTCACCAAAAAAGGACATCCAGATAGCTAATAAATACATACGGAAATGTTCATGATCATTAGCCGTTAGAGAAATCCAAATCAAAACTATAATGAGATACCGTCTATCCAAACAAGGCTCATATTAATCCAAAACACACAAAATAATAAGTGTTGGAGAGGTTGTGGAGAGACTGGAACTCTTCTCCATTGGTGTTCGGAACATAACATGGTACAACAATTTTGGCAATCAATTTTATACATTCTTAAAATTCTAGAAATAGAAGTACCTTATGATTCAGCTGTCCCACTTCTTGGACTATTTCTTGGAAACTCCCTCACAGACAACTATACAATTAAATTCACAAAGTAGCCACCATGCCACCATGTACAATGACTGTTCCAGAAAGCATTCCAAAATTACTTTGAAGGGTGGACTAGGTGCTGGCATCAGAGCATAGCTTCCCAAGGGGAGTACTTCAAAGGTGACCATAGTGAGGTATGCAGGTATGTAGGTAATGAGGTATGTAGCACTTAGAACAATTAGTTTCATGGACTTGTCAGACCTTGTATATCCTAGGGAAATAAGAGTTGTCATACAAACAGGTACACACACACCAATGTTTATTGCAGCACTCTCTACAATAGAAAATAGTTGGAATCAACTTAGGTAACCATTAGCAGGTGAATGGACAAACTATAGTATATTCACACAATGGAATACTATGCAATGATAAAGAACAATGATGATCTTAGGAAATATAACACGGAGTCTTCTGGAAGTCATTGTGCTGAGTGAAATTAGTCAGTTGCAAAAGATCAAATACTGTATGAGACCATCATTATAAGGACTTAAGAAAAGGTTTAAGCATAGAAAAGAAAATTATCCTTGATGGTTACAAGGTTGGGGAGGGAGGAGGAGTGTAGTCATAGATTAAATAGTAGATAGGGATTGGGTTGGGGAAGGGAGTGGCAGTATATAGTAGAAGCACCACTGGACTACACCAAAAGCTAAAAGGTTTCCTACATATAACCCCATATTTTGAAAGGCAGAGTAGTGGGGACGGGGGTCTGGTTTCTGGGGACATGTAGGCTAGTTGGCATGACAATTTTTTTTGTTTGTTTGTTTTATGAAAATGTTCTGCATACCACTTCAGTGAGTAGTGTCAGGGTCTTAAAAACTAACAAATGGCCATCTAGGTAGCATTGGTCCCACTCCACTTGGAGCAGAGGGGAATAAAGGAGGGAAGGTGCCATATAATCCACAGAGTACATCAGCATGAAACCAGAAGAACTATGTGATGCCTGGCCACCACCAATTACTGCCCTGATAGGGAACACAATGTGAAGTTCTTGATGTAGGGGAAAAAAATGGCTGTGCAGAACTGTAACTCTATTGACAGAGCACACTTGATGATCCGCCAGACTAGAGGGTCCCCTGAGGACACGATCCCCAGATTCTATCTTAGCCTACGGCTAAAATCAGTACTGAAGCCACCTCTTCAGACAAAGAGTGATGCTGGCAAAGAATGAGATTCTTGGGTTAAATGAGGCTGTTTGAGTAACTCGTATTGAGAGGCAAGATGAGAGGGTGAGAGTGGCAAGAGTTGGTTGAATGGACATGGGAAGTACAGGGTGGAAAGATGAGTATTCTGTCATGGGATGGAGATGGGGAGAGCAGTTAGAGTTACATAATGGTGTGGGGTGGTCATACCACAAATTGATTTTGATTGCAAACTTTCATTTAAAGCAAAGTAAAATATACATATATTTTTTAAAAAGAGACTGACAAAGTGGAGCACTCTCACCAAAATAAAGCTCTGACCCTGATGGCATTACTAGAAAATTTTACCAAACCTTCAGAAAAGAGTTAACACCACTGCTAGTAAAAGTATTTCAAAGCGTAGAAAAGAATGGAATACTCCTAAACATATTCTATGAAGTCAGCATAATCTTGATACCAAAACACAACAACAACAAAAAAGAAAATTACAAGGGGGGGGAGTCAAGATGCTGGACTAAGCACACGTCTCCTTATATCCCTCTGGGAACCAAGACCTGAATTGACAATCAAACAGAGCCTTCTGTTCACGTAATCAGCCTCAGGACATGGCACGGAGCTCTTAATTGGGATTTCATACTACTCAGCAAAAAACCTCCTCTCTTTCGCTGACTCCCGCTCCTGGCTAGCCCCGGCTCTCACGGATGGAAGGTAAACGCACCATTTTGACTTTTTTTTCCCTCTGTCTTGGCTGGCGGACGCAGCTGGGTCTTCACTGGTGGTTGGACTCAGACACACTGCTGGGGGTATAGGCAGGCGAAATTCCCATATTCTGAGAGCCAGGCTCGGGACTCTGTTAATCTAGCCACTTTGAGCCTTTCCTTTTGCAGCTACCTCAGCGGGGTTTGTATAGAGCTTTGCAGTCAGTGTGAGGGACACCATGTTGGTACTGAGATTTTAGCAGGGCCTCGTTCTTAGCCTGGGAGACAGCACCTGCAAACGGGACAGCGCTTCTCCAAAAGAAAAGTAGTGATTTTGCACAGTGCTGCCTACTTTGGGGGCCCTGCAACAGAAGCAGAGGAATCACTACCTCTCGACACCTTTAGCCCCTCTGTCTGCTGCTTGTGGGGAAGATGCCATCTTGGATACCATGGCCGCAGCTGTACCTAATTCTTAGCATGGGAGCCAGAGCCTGCCCACAGGACAGCGCTTTTCTATCACAAAACCAGTACTCGATGCAGTGTTGGCTAAAGCTAGGCCCTGTCAGCAGAGGCCAACAGGGCAGTAGCATTGCTGTATTCTGAACTAGTTTTTTATCATCTGGGGTTGGCTATAGTGGCACTTACTTTGTCAGATGAGAAGAGGGACCTCTACTCCTGAAAACCTAACTGACTTGTGAACTGGTCAGATACCTTTTGCTTTACGTTTTAAGAAAGCCTAGAGAAACATTTGCAATCCATCCTCATAGTACCTCTGCCAGCCTCTATATACTCACATGGGACCCAAAAAGCAACAGACAATTGTGGCATACAAGCAATCACTCATGGCTTCAGAAGACTCCCAAACAAAGCAACCAAGGAGTTTTCCAGATGAAGACACTTTTATGAAAGCATCAGGAAGTGAATACAAATTGATTATATACAGAGCCCTTCTAGACCTTATACAAAATGCAGCAGAACATAATGAAAATTAAGCAAGTTGTTCGATCTGATGGAACACCAGTACGCTGAAATCCAACAGATCAAGAAGAAAATCAAAGATTTAGAAACTTCCATGCAAAGCCAAGAAAACAGAATGGAACAAATGGAAAAAAGAATTTCTGACTTGGAAGACAGAGCTACTGATGCCAGCGTCTATGAGCAGAAATCAGAAAAAAGAAACAAAAAAAAATGAAGAAACATTAAGAAGAATGTGGGACTCTATTAAGAGGAACAACCTTTGATTAATTGGAGTCCCTGAACAGGGCGAGACATCTGAGAACACAGAGAGTATTGTTGCTGAGCTGCTGAAAGAAAACTTCACAGAAATCATGAAGGAAGAGAATATAGACATCTCAGATGCATATCGTACGCCACCCAATATCGATCTCAAAAGAAAGACTCCAAGACATATTCTAATCAAGCTTAACAAAATGAAACACAAGCAGCAACTCTTAAAGGCAGCAAGACTCAAGGCAAAGCTAACATTCGGAGGGAAACCCTATAGGATCTCATCAGATTTCTCAGCAGAAACCATGCTGGCACGGAGACAGTGGCACGATACATTCAAAGTCTTGAAGGACAAGAACTTCCAACCAAGAATAATATATCCTGCAAAACTATCTTTCAAATACAAAAATGAAATTAAGATATTCCCAGACAAACAGAAACTCAGAGACTTTGTAAAAACCAAACCCAAACTACAAGAAATACTGAAAGAAGTTCTTGGCTTTGGCTTAGAAGAACAAAACCACTAACTTTATATATTAGAACGACACACTACTCAGTACTCTATTCATTTAGGGAAGGTCCCAAAGTAAATCACAGCTTTGATATGGAAAGAAGCAATCCAGTGATGTTCAAGAAAACTGTGGTTTCATCATAATAAAAAGAGGGATGTACTACAGTCATTATAGTCCTTCCAGATGGAGAGGAAGATGACAAGACTGGTAGTAATTAAAATTGGGTTTATAAATAGTTTATTAAGGGGGTTCATAGTGGCAGCTCTAAAGCACAACAAAGATGTATCATACCATTTCAAGAAATCTAACACATGAGTCTCAACAACTAGAAAACCAGCTCTGAAAAAGGTGAAAAATCAACTCACAAAAATGAGTGTCCCAGAACAGACTAATAAGAACAATAGAGAAAACATCAACATAAAAACAAACATATCACAATGGCAGCAGTGAACACATACCTATCAATAATTACATTGAATGTGAATGCACTGAATGCTCCAGTAAAGAGACACCGAGTGTCATCTTGTATCAAAAGACATGACCCATCCATATGTTGTCTACAAGAAACTCACTTGAGACCTAAAGACAGGAACAAACTGAAAATTAAAGGATGGAAGAATATATATCAAGGTAACAATGAACAAAGAAGAGCAGGGGTGGCAATTCTAATCTCAGACAAAATCAATTTTAATGTCAAATCCACCATCGTGGACAAAGATAGATACTATTTATTGCTGAAAAGTTCAGTACTCAAGCAAGACTTAACTATATTAAATATTTATGCACCTAGTGTCAGAGCACCTAAATATGTCAAAGAAACACTGGCTATGCTCAAAATAGAGTTAGATGGATCCACAGTAATAGTGGGAGACTTTAACACATCACTAAACAGATCATCTAGGAAAAAGCTCACTAAAGATACAGAATACCTCATTGACACAATTAACCAACTAAACCTCGTTGATATATACAGAACTTTCCACCCATCAGCAAACAACTACACCTTCTTCTCCAGTGCACATGGAAAATTCTCCAGAATTGACCACGTGATAGGCCATAATGCAATGCTCAACAAAATCGATACCACTGAATTACTGCAAAGCATCTTCTCAGATTATAAAGCCATGAAAGTTTAAATCAATAGCAGAAAAAACAGAGATAGAAAGTGGAACTCTTGGAAACTGAACAACATCTTGCTCCAAAAAAACATGGGTTATAGAGGAAATCAAGGATGAATTAAAGAAATTCAAGGATTCTAATGAGAATGAAAACACTTCCTACCAGAACCTATGGGATACAGCCAAAGCAGTGCTCAGAGGTCTGTTTATTTCCATAAATGCACACATCTGGAAGGAAGAAAGAAACCAAATCAAGGAACTAACTCTGCATCTTGAAGAAGTAGAAAGAGAACAACAGAGGAACCCTCAGGCATTGGAAGAAATGAGATCATAAAGATTAGAGCAGAGCTAAATGAATTAGAGAATAAAAAAACAATTGAAAAAATTGAAAAGACCAAAAGCTGGTTTTTTGAAAAGATCAACAAAATTGATAAACCACTGGCTAAACTTACTAAAGAAAAGCAGGAAAGGAAACAAATAACCCAAATTAGAAATGAGAGGGCAGTTGTCACCAAAGATGCAACAGAAATCAAAAATATCATAACAGAATACTATGAAAGACTGTACTCTAACAAATTTGAAAACCTAGGAGAAATGGACAAATTCCTTGACTCATACCACCTACCCAAATTATCACAACATGAAGCAGAACAACTTAATAAACCCATCACAAAGGAAGAGATTGAAAAGGTCATCAAAATACTGCCAACCAAAAAAAGTACGGGCCCAGATGGCTTCACGACAGAATTCTACCAAGCATTTAGAGAAGAGTTATCACCAATGCTACTGAAACTATTTGACAGTATAGACAGGGATGGAGTACTCCCAAACTCATTCTATGAAGCCAGCATAACCCTGATACCTAAGCCAGGGAAAGATCATACACTCACAAAAAGAGAATTACAGACCAATATCACTCATGAACCTAGATGCAAAAATCTTCAACAAAATCCTAGCCAACAGAATTCAACAACCTATCAAAAAAATAATTCATCATGACCAATTTGATTCATACCAGGGATGCAAGGCTGGTTTAACATCAGAAAAACAATCAATGTGATGAACCACATAAATAGCACAAAGGATAAGAATCGCATGATTCTGTCAATTGATACAGAAAAGGCATTCAACAAAGTCCAAAACCCATTCATGCTGAAAACTCTTAGCAAAATAGGAATAGAGGGGTAATTCCTCAACACAATAAGGTGCATCTATGCAAAGCCAACCACCTACATCATCCTGAATAGAGAGACACTGAAACAATTCCCCTTGAGGGCAGGAACTAGACAAGGATGCCCACTCTCACCACTGCTTTTCAACATTGTACTAGAGGTTCTAGCCAGAGAAACTAGACAAGAAAAGAAATAAAGGTCATTTGCGTAGGCAAAGAAATTAAGTGCTCCTTGAATACTCTGGGGGCCAGTTCTACCCTGGCCCCTAGGGTCGCCATGAGTTGGATCTGACTCGATGGCACTTGGCTGGTTTGACATTTGCAGATGGTGATTATATATGCAGAGAATACTACAGAATCCATAAGTAAACTACCGGAACTTATAAAAGAGTTCAGCAAAGTATCAGGATATAAGATAAATCAGGATAAGTAAATCAGTAAGATTCAAAGAGATCACAAAGAAGAAATCTGTAAATCAATATTATTTACTATAGCTCGAGTTAAAATACCTAGGAATAAATCTAATTAGAGAAATAAGAGACCTATACAGAGAGAACTACAGGATCTTACCGCAAGAAACCAAACAATTATAAATAGAGAAACCTATTCTGCTCATGGAAAGGAAGACTTAACTTTGTGAAAACACCTATTTTACCCAAAGCAATCTACACATACAATGCACTCCCAAAAGAAATTCCAGTGTCTTTTTTTAATGTGATGGAAAAGCAAATCACCAACTTTGTTTGGAAAGGGAAGAAACCTGGGATAAGTGAAGCACTACAGAAGAAGAGCAACACAGTGGCAAGCCTCATGCTACCCAAACTTAGGACCCGTTACACAACCACAGTAGTCAACATACACTGGTATTGGTACAAAAAGAGATGTATAGACTCATGGAACAGAGTTGAGACTCTGGAGATGCCACCATCCTCTTTTGAAAGCCAATATTCACATAGGCCGTAAGATTGTAAACTGGGGTAAAAACAGTCTCTTTAACAAATGGTGCTGGCAAAATTGGATATCCGTTTACCAAAAACTGAAAAAAAACAAAATCTCACACTTTACACAAAAACTAGCTGTAAATGGATCAAAGACCTAAATATCAAACCTAAAACATTAAGATCATGCAAGAAAAAATATGGTCAGTGATGGAAGTTCTAATACACAGCTTGACAGACTTCAAAAACTGACAAAGCACAGTCAACAGAAGAGAAAATAGATAAGAATCAAACACCTTTGCTCATCCAAGGACTTCCACCAAAAGATTTAAAAGACCACCGACAGAATGGGAAAAAATATTTGGCAACTACATGTTGGACTGATGTCTGACCTCTATAATCTACAAGGTACTGCAAAATATCAAAAAGAAAAAAGTAAATAACCCAATTATGTGACGGGTAAAGGAGATGGGCAGAGGATTCACCAAAGAGAACATCCAGGCACCCAAAAGACACTTGAGGAAATGCTCACGATCATTAGCTATTAGAGAAATCTAGATGAAGCCTACAATGAGAGATCATGTCACCCCAGCAAGGTTGGCCATAATCCAAAATCACAGAACGATAAATGCTGGGAAGGATCTAGAGAGATGGGAACTCTCCTACACTGCTGGTTGGACTGCAGAATGGTACAAGGACTTTGGAAAGCAATATGGAACTTCCTTAAAAGGCTAGAAATAGATATACCATTTAAACCAGTAGCTCCACTGCGTGGAATACATCCTACAGAAACAAACGCTGTCACACAAACAGACAGGTGCACATGACTGCATATTGAAGCACAATCCATGATAGCAAAAAGATGGAATCAACTTAGGTGTCCATCAACAGATGAATGGATAAACAAACTTGGTACACATAATCAGTGGAACACTATGCAACGATGAAGAACAATCATGATTTTAGGAAGTTCCTCATAACCTTGGGAAACCCTGGTGGTATAGTGCGTTAAATTCTATGTCTGCTAACCAAATGGTCAACAGTTCAAATCTGCCAGACAACCCTTGGAAACTCTATGAGGCAGTTCACCTCTGACGGCTAGGGTCATTATGAGTCAGACCTGACCGGACAGCAGTGGGTGTGTGGTCTCATGAGCTGTTTTCAATTGGAAGACATTATGCTGAGTGAAACCAGGCAGTGGCAAAAGGACAAATACTGTACGGGGCCCATGCTAATAGACTGATATACAGAAGAAAAGACTCTGTGAGAGCTACAAGGGTGGGGAAGGAGGGAGATGGATGGTCATAGAATAGATATTTGATAGAAATTTGTTTAGGTAAAAGCAGTGACAGCACACAGTAGAAAGTATCTTAATCAACTTAACTGGGCCTCACCATAAACTGAAAGCTCTTCTAATCTCCACACAATATTGTAAGAATAGAGTAGCAGGGGCAGGTTCTGGGGACCATGCTATCAGGGGACATTGAAGCCAATTGGCATAACTAGTCTATTGCTAAGAAAGTCCTCTGTACCCTATATTGGTCAGCAGCATTGGGGTCCATAAGCGAGAAAGTTACCATCTGATTTACACCAAATAGTTTCAAATTATCTGGAACACATAATCACTAAGAACAAAAAAGACATGAAGAAAAAGGAGCTGAGAAGACAGAAGGACCTGTGTGAACAAGTGACTAGAAGAACCAAATAGTGCCTGGCCACCTCCAAAGACAGCCGTGATGGGGCACACAGTGTTGAGTCCCTTGGCAACATGAGAAAAAGAAAAGTGCAGCTCAGGAACTCTACTAAAAGGCCACAATTGGTTTGATGGCCTGGAGGATGCCTTGGTAACACGGCCACTAGAGCTGCTGCTACCCCTGACCAGAAAACACTACTGAGATTAACTCTTCAGAAAAAAAATAGACTGAACTTGGGGACACAGTGTGACCATATGGTGTGTGTACTTTATAGTTGCACACATTTATCAGATGCTGTCCTACTGGTCTCATTGTAGATGGCAAAGGAGAGGGTGGAGAGGAGGGAACCTAGGTTTGTTAAGAGGATATGTCAAGTATAGAATGAAAAGGAGGAGTGTGCTCTCTCTGGGCAAAAAGTACATAAGGAACTGCAGACAGGGGGGCATGCAAAGTTAATTTGGATTGTACACTTTCCCTTAAACACTATAATAAAAGCTAAAATGTTAAAATTAGAGAAACTGAAATCCCAACATGTAAATTATGACAACATTACACTGTAAAGAGGGACCTATTACTGTATTCATAAAACTTTCAGATGAAGAGGAAGTGCAGGAGAAACAAAAAAGTTAAAGACTGGTTTAAACATAAAACTCTAGAGGAACTAGTCAGGTAGCTACAAAGCAAACTAACAATACTACCAATCAAAACAAGAAACACCATATAGAACTCTCAATAGGCACAAAATCAATACTGAAAAGTATGAAAAAGTAATCTGTGAAGAAAAACAACCAAGAACAGAATATGTCAACAATGTGAAAGAAAAAGGCACCAAAATGACAGCACTAAACACACAATTTTCAATAACTACATTGAATGTAACTGGATTGAATGTTCTAATAAGGACAGAGTAATAGCCTGGATCAAAAACACGATCCATCTATGTGTTACTGAGAAGAAACACATCTTATACTGAAAGATAGGAACAAACTGAAAGTCAAAGGATAGAAAAATATATGCCAACCTATAATATGCATAGAAGAGCAGAGTGGTAATATTAATCTCAAATAAAATAGATTTTAAAGTAAAATCCATCATCGTGGACAAGAGTGGTCACTATTTATCGCTGAAAGTTTCAATACATAAGAAGGATATAACAATATTAGATATTCATGCACCCAATATCAAAGCATCTAAGTACATTGAACAAATGCTGACAAAACTGAAAAGTGAGATAGAGCACTCCACAATAACCATGGGAGACCTCAGTACTCCATTTTCAGTAATGATCAAATCATCCAGAAGAAAGCTTTGTAAAGATATGGAAAATCTCATCGTGACAACCAACCAACTCAAGCTCATAAATACATACAGAACTTTTTACCCAACAATGGATAAGTACACCTTCTTTTCCAGAGTAGATCATGTATTAAGCCATAAAGTAAGTCTCAACAAAATCCAAACCATTCAATTATTTCAAATCACCTTCTCAGATCATAAAATCATAAAAGTCGAAATGAATTGCAGAAGAAACGTGGGTAAAAACTTAAAACTCGTGAAAAATGAACAATAGTTTGCTCAGAAACTTCTGTTATACAAGAAATCAAGGGCGGCATGAAGAAATTCCTGAAATCATATGAGACTGAAAACACTTCCTATCAGAACCTATAGGATACAGTAAAATCAGTTCTCAGACATCAATTTATTTCTGCAAATGTACACTTCCAGAATGAAGAAAGGCCCAAACCACAGTATTAACCTTGCAACTTGAACAAGTAGAAAGAGAACAACAAAAGAACTCCTTGGACACCTTAAGAAAACGTAACAAAAATTAAAGCAGAACTAAATGAAGTAGAGAAAAAAAATTGAAGTATTAACAAATTGAAAACCTGCTTTTTTTTTTTGAAAAGACATACAGAACTGATAAATTGGCTAAACTCATGAAAGAAAAACAGGAGAGGAAATAAACAACCTGAATAAAAAGTGAGACAGGAGATGTCACAGCATACCCAACTGAAATTAGAAGTATCATAACAGAATACTACGAAAAAATGTACTCTGACAGAATTGAAAACCTAGAGGAAATGGACAACTTTTTAGATTTACATCACTTACCAAAATTATCACCAAGGGAACTAGAAAAATGTAATAAACCTATCACAAAAGAAGAAATTAAAAAGTAATAATAATAGTAAAAAAACCTGCCAATCAAAAAAGTCCTAGCCCAGATGGCTTCACTGGAAAAGTCTAACAAACTTTTAGAGACGAGTTAATCCAATACTACTGAAGCTATTTTACCACATAGAAAACGATGGAATATTTTCAAATTCATCCTATAAAGCCATCATAACCCTGATATCAAAGCCAGATAAAGATCCCACAAAGAAAAGAAAATTACAGATCAATATCATTCATGAACCTAGATGCAAAAATTTGCAACACAATCCTAACCGATAGAATTGAACAATATATCAAAAAAATAATTCATCATGACCAAGAAGGATTCATGCCAGGGATACAGGGTTGGCTCAACATCAGAAAAACAATGTAATCAACCACATAAATAACACAGGGGGTAAGAATCGCTTGTCTCTATCAATTGATGCAGAAAAGGCATTTGACAAGTTCTAACACCCATTCATATTAAAAATTCTCAGCAAAATAGGAATAGAAGGGAAATTTCTCAATGCAGTGAGGGGCATCTATGCAAAACCAACTGCCAGCATCATCCTGAATGGAGAAAGATTGAAAGAATTCCCTTGAGATGGAAACCAGACAAGGATGACTACTCTCACCACTTCTATTCAACACTGTGCTAGAGGTTCTGGCCAGAGTAATCAGAAAGACAAAGTAATAAAGGACACACACATCAGTAAAGAAGAAATAGAAACATTTTTGCAGATACTACACAGAAAACCCTGAAGAATCCATAAAGAATTACTGGAAGTAATAGAAGATTTCAGCAAAGTATTAGGATATAAAATAAAAATAAATAAATCAGTAGGATTCAGGATTCCTTTATGCCAAAACGAAATTGTGAAAGAGAAAATCACCAAGTCGATACCATGTACTGTAGTCCCCAAGAAGATAACATACCTAGGAATAAATCTAACCAGAGATGTAAAAAACCTATACAAAGATAATTACAAGACCTTACTGCAAGAAACCAAAAGAGACTTACATAAGTGGAAAAACCTGTCTTGTTCGTGGATAGGGAGACTTAACATTGCAAAAATGTCTTTTCTACCCAAAGGAATCTACACATACAATGCAATGCCAGTAGAAATTCCAATGTCATTTTCTAACGAGAAAGAGAAACAAATCATTAACTTTCTTTGGATAGGGAAAAAAAAAACAGGATAATTAAAACACTACTAAAGAAGAGACAAACAGATCTGTTCTGGAAGAAGTCCAACCAGAGTGCTCCTTGTAAGCGAAGATGGCAAGACTGAGACTTACATACTTTGGACATATTGTCAGGAAAGATCAGTCCCTGGAGAATGACATCATGCTTAGTAGAGTGGAAGGTCGGTGAAAAAGAGGAAGACCCACAATGAGATGGATCGACACAGTGGCCATAACAATGGACTTAAGCATAAAAACCATTGTGGACATGGAGCAAGACTGGGCAGTGCTTCTTTCTGTTGTTCGCAGGTTGCTGTGAGTCCGAATTGACTCAATGGCACCTAACAACAACAACTGAAGAAGAGGAACACAGTGGGAGGCCTCACACTACCTGACTTTAGAAAGTATTACACTGCCACAGTAGTCAAAACAGCCTGGTACTGGTACAAAAACAGATACAGACCAATGGAACAGAATAGAGACTCCAGAAATACCAGCATCCTACTATGAACAACTGATATTCAACAAAGGCCTAAAGGCTGTCAACTAAGGTAAAAACAGTCTCTTTAACAAATGATACTGGCCAAATTGGAACAAATATTGTATGAGAGTACTATTATAAGACCTAAGAAAAGGACTCATATGTAGAAGAAAATACTCTTTGATGGCTCCAAGGGTTAGGAAGGAGGGAGAGGGTAGTTCACAGATTAGTTGATAAGAATTTGGTTGGGTGAAGAGAGTGATAGCTAAAAGTTTTCTAAATTCAACTCAACCTTTCAAAGGACAGAGTAGCAGGAACAGGGTTTGGGGACTATGTTCTAAGGGGACATTGAAGTTAATTGGCATAAGTAGTCTTTTGGTAAGAGAGTTTTCTGTACCTGCATATTGGTGAGCAGAGTTGGGATCTTAAAAGCCAACTGGCTGCCAACTGAGGAATATCAATTTGTCCCAACCTACCTGCAACAGATGACAACTGAGAGCATCAAACACATGAGGAAAAATGACCCCAGGAGACAGAAGGACCCATACGACTGGGAGACTTGCATCAATATGAGACCAGAAGAACCAGATTGTGCCCAGCCTCCACCAAAGGCTGCCTTGACAGGCAATGCATTATAGAGTCCCCGATGTAGTATGACAAAGACAGGTGTGTAGATGAAGAACTCTGCTAAGAGACCTGAACCGATGGTCCAACAGCCTGAAGGGTCCCCTGGAAACATGGCCCCTAGGCTTGCTGCTAGCCCAGACCTGAAATCAGCACTGATGGCAACACTTCAGAAAAAGAATGGACTGGACTAGGGGACACAGAGTGAGCACATGCTGTGTGTACTTTATGGCTTTATACATATACAGGAGGATGTCCTACTGGTTTCTTTCTAGAAAGGAGAGGAGAAGGAGAAAAGAAGGGTACAGGTATTCATTAAGGGCATATTGGATGTAAAGAGTGAAAAAGTGGAGTGTGGTGTCACAGAGTGAGGAGAGCAGATAGAGTTTCAGAGAGGTGGGCATACAAAATTGACTTGAATTGTATACTTTCATTTAATCATCATCATCATCATCATAAAAAACAACAAGAACATGTTTTTATCCCTTTTCAAATAGAGTGGACTGAAAAGAAGCTATGAAACCTGTAAATTAATGACATTTGAAAACTAATGGGAAGAAATGGAAAAAGAGAATTGCATAAAATATTTGGTTGTTAAGGAAAAAAAGAAGTGACTTTAGGCATTGTTGTTAGTTGAAGTGATTTTGTTGTTGTTAGCTGATATTCAGTCAACTCTGATTCTTGGAAACCTTTCATGTAACAGAAAAAAATGTTGTGCAGACCTCCACCACCCTTGCTATCATTGATGTGTTTGAGTCCACTCTGCAGCTGTTGTGTCTATCCATTTCATTGACTGTTCTCCTTGTTTTCATTGACCATGTACTTTACTAGACATTATATCCTTTAAGGTAATATATTCAACTTCTTTCAATGAAAACAATACTGGCTGCAGACGCCCAAAGATCCCTAGGTGGTGCAAACAGTTTGCACTCAGCTAATAACCTAATCCACTCAGTGGTGCCTTAGAAGATCACAGCTAAGAAAACCCTATGGAACATTTCTACTCTGTAACACATGGGGTGGCCAGGAGCTGGAAACAACTTCACTACAGTGAGGAACAATTGCTGCTGTTTAGCCTAACTGAAGGCTTCTATCATTGGAAGTCTATGTTGTTGCTAATTAAGGTAAATACAAAATTTGTCTTCTATTTAGCCAAACTTTGTGTCTCCTTAACTTTCCCCCTTAGTCTGGTTCTGTTTCCTGGCTGAGAATATAACCTGCAGTGTAGGGTAAGTGTATTTCCACAATGCTGCTATTTTACAGGACCATTTCTGCAAACAATTGCTTTAAATTTAATCATATATTTAAACATTTTAAAGTGGCTTGAGATCTTTGAAGAGCCCTGGTGGTGCAGTGTTTCAGAGCTTGGCTGTGAAACAGAAATGTTGGCAGTCCACGCCTAGCAGCTGCTCCTTGGAAAAGGTTGAAGCAGTTCTACTCTGTCCTATTGGGTAACTCTAAGTTGGAATCAAATTGATGTCAGTGGGTTTGGTTTTTGATTTCTGAGATCTTTGAATCAGGGTTTTAGCTACCAAATAATAATGCCATTCCATGGGTGCTTTTACCTGTTTGTAGCTCTGATTCCTCTGGCCTCTAACTTCATAGATGAAATGTATAAAATATTCTATACATTGTAAAGAAAAATAGTCAATGCTGAATAAGTGCAAATGTTCCCTTGCCTTTTTATATGCTTAGAGGAATAATTATACTTTGCAAACATAATATAGAGAGTTCATTTCTTTCAACTTATTGAAATAAACTGAAAGTTCCTGGGTTGTGTAAATAGCTAAAGCTCTTGTCAGCTAAGTAAAAGTTCGGTGGTTTGAGTCCACCCAGAGGGGCCTCAAACAAAAAGCTTGGTGATCTACTTTTGAAAAATCAGCAACTGAAAACCCTATGGAATACAGCTTTAGTCTGACACACATGGGTTGCCATGAATCAAAATTGACTGGATGACAACTGGTTATCTTCTTCAATGATTGCTTTGAAAGAATGTGGAGAGACTTTCAGCCTCAGGATAAGCTATATTTAGCTACAAGTCTGGAGATGTATGTTTCTACAATAATCTTAAAACAAGCTAGCTATCACATCAAAGCTAGGGTTTTTTGTTGTTGTTGTTTGTGTGTGTGTGGTCATTGTTGTTGTTAATTTACAATGGAGTTGTGGAAACCAGGAGAACTACTTGAACAAGGACATTGCATAGTCTGATTATTTCATTCTGGCGGTGCTAGATCATCTAAGATGCTGCTGGATGGTTAAAAGCAGTGTCTCACATTGTGAAACATTTCTTTCTATCACACACAGGACTTTTTGGAGATGACAGATAGATGTACATGTAGCTCAAGTGCAACCTGTCACAAGGCTGAAAAAGCAAATTCCAATTTGATTGACAGGATATGACACAATAATTCTTCAAATCATCTCTTACTCCGAGAATTGAAAGCCTTAAGTGGGGAAAGATCTAAACCTTTGTTCTTCTGTTTCCTTTGTGTATACATAGATTTCTATTGTCTTCACCTACTGTCTTTACCATCTCATCCTCAGACTCAAATTCAAAGACTTTTAATTATGTAAATCAAATAACTACAGTTCTTAGACAACTAGGCCACTTCCAGATAGGAAGTCCATGTTATGTCATGAGTAATGTCCATTGCACTGACCAAAATACCAGGGTTTTCTCTTGTTTTACTGCTAATTTTGCTACTAGGACACTTAATCTTGACTTTCAATCAGTAGGAGCACTGGTGGCACTGTGGTTAAGGGCTATAGCTTATCAAAAGGTTAGCAGTTTGAATCTATTAGCAGCATCTTGGAAATGGATGGGGTAATTCTGCTTTGTCCTTTAGGGTCACACTGAATCAGAATAGACTGGACAGCAATGTTTTTTATTTTTTATTTTGGTTCTCAATCAGCAACTTTCCTTCATTGTCTGTCATTCAAAATATGCCAAGCAGCGTAACCTGATTACAAAGTTGTTTTGTTGTAAATGTAAAAGTCTTCAAGATATGAATTATTATTGATAATTAATTGACATAATTTTCAATTAATTTATATGAAATTAGTTTATGACCTAGTTCTACACTGATTAATTTAACAAACTGTAGATATTCCCAAATTGTGTTTTTATTTCCACTCCAGATGAGGAATATTCTTTTTATTTTTGGTTAAAAGAACTGACATCCAATTGTATCACCTTTAAGTAAGTGTACCAACTGTCAGCATATTCTTGAGTACACACACACACTCATCCATACGCAGTATTCGCTGTACTATTGTTTTGAACTACCTAGCCAAATGTATGCCTAGTTTTCCTTGTCTCCTTCACTGATCATGCTATGTGTTCGTGGTTAATACGTTTGTCTTGTCTTTCACATTATTGTTATTTTTGGTTTTTGAGTTTGAAGTTATCAAAATTACTTAAAATTTGTGCATAGAATTATTGTCTTTTACTCTTGAAATGCTTGTGCACATTGGAATATTCATGTACTTTCCTGGCTACATGTGACCCCTGTTTCTTCTTGACCCATATCGGAGGGTGCCAGCTGAGAGTTTAGCAGACATGAAGAAACACATTAGAATGCCCATGTTGTTTGTGTTGCTTCCTACACTCCATGTAAAATTCCAGCAGAGTCTTGCCTTTTAACTGGTCTGGGTGCTGAGGAAACAGCCCTCTGTTTATTTGACTTTCAGAAAGAACCATATTTACCAACACAATCATATGTATGTCAAGATTGCACTCATCTATGCCACCTGGTTTATGTTGCTTCTCTCTTTAATAATTGCCAAAATAATTCCTCAAATTAGGCTTCTTTGGAGCACATATGAGTTTCTACCTAAAGAGTGGCTTATCTTCTTTGGATGATCTAATACCTTTGTCAGTTACATTCATTAAGTAGGCAAATCTGAGAGACCTATTTAGAGACGTCAAATGGCGTAAATTTCAATTCCCAGCAAACAGAAGGTGAGTACCTTTTCCCATTTCGTTGTTATTTCTTCTACTGTTTTGCCAGATACTACATTTTCACTACTCTGTAGGATTGCTGTGAATTGGAATTGACTCACTGTCAGTGGGTTTGGTTTGGTTTAGTGCTGTCTACTCTTTTTCCAGCCCTTCAAAGGTGTGTTAGTTTAAGAGAAAAAAAAACATAATTGGGTGTGAATCCTGTCTCTGATATTTATTAATGGTTCTATGTCTCGGTTTCCATTGTAATATGGGATAATCGCTGTACTTATTCCACAGGCTTGTTGAGAAACCTTGATTTCGTGGGGATACACTATTTCATCAAATAGATTAGATTTAATAAAAAAAAAAAAAACAGTCAACTTAGAAAAAGTTTAACATTTGCCAGCTCTTTTTGTCATTCAAACTGACATGATAGAAATATATTGTGATAACAAAAATTAAACCCAAACCCACTGCTATTGAGTGGATTCCAACTCATAGTGACCCTATATGACAGAGTAGAACTGCTCCATAGAGTTTCCAAAGAGCATCTGGTGGATTCAAACTGTTGGCCTTTTGGTTAGCACTTAACCACTACTTCACCAGGGTTGTGATAGCTACTCATTATTTCTGGAGACTTTAAAGGAATGTTCCTTGAAGAAGAGATATATGCTTAGGTCTTAGTTACTCATAGGATCTAAGTTAATAGCTTCAGATTTATAAATACTCAGGTCTTGGCTCTGTTTTTTTAGCTGATAGTCTATTCACAGTTGTCTTACCTAGTGATTACAAATCCTGAAAAGCATCATGTTATAATTATACCAAGAGACATGGGCTGAGTGTTATTTCAATATTCTGGCATAATATTGTATTTCTGACTTTGACAATTATCCGATCTGATTAAACATGTTTACATTTGCTGAAGAAGGATAATTTACTTCAGGTTAAAATCAAAACAATGGGACTGCTTAAGGAAAAATGATCTTTATTGTCCTTACAGGTATCAAGTAGATTCCTGGGGAGAAAGCACAGCAGGGACACCATTTAACTAATGGACTAAACTTACAACCTGTGAAGAAACCATTATTCACTTTCATAACTGTAAATCAACCTACTGAGTCATTGAAAGTGCATGAATTACCAGGGAGTCACTTCACTGAGTTAGCATTTGTTGCACCTAGCTTAGTGACATTAGCTTTAAAACAGAAATAAAAACCAAAAACCAAAAAAATCCTCAAAGTTTGTATTTCTATGTCCTTGGAAACTCTACAGGGCTGTTCTACTCTGACCTCTAGGGTCGCTGTAAGTCTGACCCAACTTGATGGCAGTGAGTTTGGGGGTTAATATTTATAGCAAGAGCCATGTTATGATATAATCTCATCAAAGTATGATACCATCAGTATTGAGAACTTGGCTTTAAATCTTGCCCCCACATCTCAAAACTGAGTATTTTTATGTGTGATGATGTGTTTTGATCTGCTATTTTTTCTTTCTGCAGGGAGATAGTCTTACAAACTTTCCAGGCTTTTAGTATCTGCATATTGTTGTATATATTCTTAAGTACATCCTTAAGATGTATAGGATCACTTAACTAACTTCTAAAGAATGATTTGGAAGCTGTATGTAGCTGATACATATGAAAGGGCAACAAAGAAGTATAAATGTGAACACAAACATGAACATAATGGAATTAGGCTAAATGCATACTCTTTTAACAAGTGGTTCCTCCACAATAAGAATACACAGCAAATAACATGTTGCACATCATTAACTTCTATACTGTTTGGCAAGGGAGGTGACTCTAGGCTCTTAAACAAGTGTGCAGATAAAATATGCAGTAGCACAGTTATTTTACAAATTGGTGGATGGCAAGTGTGATTCTTGGTAAAGATAAAACAATCAAACAAACCTCTGTACAATTCTATTTTTATGATGATTTCTCCTGATCAAGAGCTGTGAAGGATATAACATATTATACTTCCAGCAAGCTAAAATGTTCGCCTAACACAGTTTCATAGTTGTTGGCAGAAGGCGTTAAAAACTTCCCAGTCAGAAATAAAGGACAATTTATTACTCATAGAAATTGCAGTTGTTTACACACTGTCATTTGTCTTATGCTGGCTCCCTAAAACCTAGTTCCCACAGGATGACGCAAACAGCCAGCTGATACCCCATTAGTGCTGAGTTGTATTACAAGAGTGGAATCTAAAGCTTGGGGGTTCCAAATTCTTAAAAAGACAGCAAACATGCCTACCTTTTGTCACAGTGGGGTATTATTTCTGTCTTCTAACACTGCAAGTAAACTTGCCTTTTTCTCAGAGAGTGATACTGTCTCTATCTTCCAAGGCTCTTCACTAGACAAACCTCCATGAAAAAAAATAGTTCAGAAAAATGGCCATCAATACCTCTGTTCACAAGACATGCAGAAACCCAAGAGATCAATCAGTTGTCTTTCAAAACCTCTGTCATGTGTTGAATTGTGTCCTCCCTCCTCCAAAATATATGTAGCAATTTGGCTAGACCAGAATTCTTAGTATTGTATGATACCCTATGTATTGTAAATCCTGCCTGTATGATGCTAATGAGAGAGGATGAGTAGCAGTTTTGTCAGTGAGGTAGGATTCAATCTGTAAGACTGTATTGTGCTTTGAGGCAATCTGTGGGGACACAGAGGAAAAGGAAGCAAGGAGTGTTGAGGACCTCACACCACCAAGAAAACAGTGCTCAGAGTAGAACACATCCTTTGGACACAGAGTCCTCTGTCTCAGATGCTCCTCAGTCCAAGGGAAGACTGATGACAAAGACCTACCTCCAGAACCAAGAGAGAATGACTTCCGCTGGAGCTGATTCCCTGAATTTGGACTTGTAGCTTACTGAACTGTGACAGAATGAATTTCTCTTTGTTAAAGACATTCACGTGTGATATCTCTGTTATACCAGCACCAGATGAGTAAGACAACTTCCATCTTCCCCTGTACATTCACAATACCACATGAAAACCAGTAATGAAAATAAGTTATTTGTTCAATAACAATAATGATTTTTCTATTATTATCTCACTTCTCTGGCCATGTTTGTATTCTAAAATGAATACATTTAATTATAAAATTAGAGACTTTATTCTGTTGCTACAAGCTTTATGAAATAAGTTGTATTTTGGAGCCATTAGGCATGCCTCTATCATGGGTATTGTCGCAGAAGCAGTCTATCTGTATACAAGAATCCATGTTTCCCTCTCTGTACTAGGAAGCCGTTACTTAATTTGAGACCATAATCCTCTTGCAGTCCTGGATAGCCACATTAATACATTTTAGGTAATGGAATGACAGCAGAAATAATGTTAGCCTCTTCCAAACTGAACCCATACAAATTTTCCATGAGACACGCATCCAAAAACTGTTCCATAAGACACTCTTCCATGCTCTTTTCTGTGTCTTGGTTAGCCAAAATGAAAGTGGTCACAGGTTGTCCTTGGAAGCTGAAGGTTCAAGATGGCAAAGTCTTTGTGTAGAAGATGACCTTTCATTAACTTGGTTATACATTTAATTATGGTATATTAACGTTATCATATTTAAACTCTTTTGTATATTGGGGTTTAATTGTTATTTAAAACTAGCCTATCCTAATTTACACAAGTTGGTTATACCGGTTAGGAGTAAATTTGGGGTAAAATAGAACTGCCCAAAGAGTCTCCATTCTGACCTTCATAATCTGGATATTCTCTTTTCCTTGATGGCAGTACGTCAAGTTGATTAAAATAAAGAACACAGGGAGGAGAGAATACTCGTTACTCATAAGATAATTGCTTAGTTGCTCAAATACTGTCCCCCCTTTTGGGAACACACAATTTGAGCCATTCTGTAACTGATGGATTTATTTAACAAGCCTACCTATAGTAAAGCTCTCATAGTTGAATAAACACTCCTGTATATTTCAGACAGCAATATATTTGAAAACTTGTTAAAAATAAAATGTTTGACAAAATTCAAGATAATAGAGTACGTAGCACCTGGGTTTGGGTGGGTGGAATGTTTAATAAGAGTCATAATTGTTTTGTTTGACAGAGACAAATGTTCATCGCTATGTAGAACCCTGTTTAATCTCACTAATGTGGGAACTCGAACTAGATATTCATCAACTACGGAATAAAAGTGTAATTAACTAAGTTGATTTAAGAGTTCTGTATCATGATCTAAAGTAGGGTTAGTGAACTTTTTCTATAAAGGGCTGTCTTAGTTATCTAGTGCAACTACAACAAAAATACTGAAAATGGGTGGCTTTAACAAGGAGAAATTTATACCTTGTCTTTCTGACAAGGTATAGTCAGAACTGGCTCCTTCTGGATGCTACAAGATAGAAACTGATCCCTGTCTTTAGTGACTGCCACCATTTCTTGACTTGTGATCCCATCAGTTTAATCTGTGCTTGTATTGTCACATTGCCTTTTCCTCTTCTGTAGTAAAATCTCCTTTTGCTTTCCTCTTTTAAGGACACTTGTGATTAAATTTAGGGTGGATCTAAGTAGTCTGAATAATCTCCCCATTTCAAAATTCTTAATTTAATCACATCTTTAAAGTCTCTTTTACCATATAAGGCAACTTTACAGGTGCCAGAGATTAGAATTCGACATATTTGTGGCCATTTTTCAGCCTACCACTACCTGGGAGAGCATATCCAGTGTTTTCATATGAGTCAAAATTGCAAAGAACCAACTTGTACTAATACTCTTAAAGATGTTCTTTGTGTGATAGTAATCCCCTGCCTTATTAATTTATTTTGTTTAGATATTTTTAGACAGCAGATTTTGGGGGAGTTCTTCAGTCCATGTGAAAATCACTTCTTAACCATTTACTTCAGTATTCGTCATACCAATTCGGTTAATTAATATTCTTCTGACATTCTCTATGACTGCATTGAGACTAGTTTAACTACACCATCTTTTCCTAAATAGCTTGAAAACAATGGCTTTTACTTGAATTGTTTGTGTATATAAATTGCGTGAAACACATTAAAAAATTAACGAAGATTTATTTTTCAAAGTCTGTTTCTGCTATCAGCAAGGTGAAGTTACTCACATTAACAGTTTTTAGCTACTAGATTTATGTACCTTTTAAAAGTTATCTTCTCATGACAAACTTTCCCCTTGCTTCATGACTACAAGGCTACCTAACACTCATAGGTGGCAACTCCTAAAATTGTTTAATTGGAAAAAGGCACTGTCTACTATTTCTATGAGTAGAGCTAGCAACAGTTCTTTAACTTCCTAAAAGTTAAAGCAAGAAGTATTGTCAGTGTTGCCTGTAACCATTTAACTTCAGCATTAGAATTTCAGGAGCAAAAACTGAACTGGAAAATTGTGTGTATAAATAGTTACCTGTAAAAGCTAATTACAACTTAAACTTAGAATTCTGTATAGAAGACAAGAATGACAGAATGCAAATGGATGAATTCAGGGTCATTTCAGCTAACAGCATTGTCACAGAGTATTTGAATTGCTTCTGTTTCAGTCATATGCAGGGAGGTAGTAAAAAGATTGCTACTATGAGACCTATGTTGGTGTAACAGCATATGACATGTCTTAATACTTTCCAGAATAATTATAGGTGATCTTTCAGGGATGTGTGCACTGTTTCTCTTTTAAATTCTGAGTTTGATGGAGGAAATTCTGATACATAGTACTGCTCATGAAGCTATATTTCAACTAAAACTGGAAGTAAGTTGACTGGGCATTTAAAGGAAAGGGTAAGCAGATTTTAGACATGAACCTAACTCTTTAACAGTTTCTATAGAATCCAATTTTATGGCATTGAGGGCTTGTGTCGGAATGTTTTGTTTATTCAAAGACAACCAACGATATATGTAATTTGATCTTTGAGGAACCATTGGAAACTCTGTTCTTAAAAATATGCCAATTTCTATTTATTTGCTGATATTTACCTTTATAATTATTAAGGTGTGATTATTGATTATATATACATATTATCTATTCTACCATTCGCAAGGAATATAAACAGAGATGTTTCAGTATTTGGATTCAATGCTGGAAGCATACACTATGCTGAGAAATTTGGAAGACAGCTACCTGACTAACCAACTGGAAGAGATACTTGTTTGTGCACATCTCAAAGAAGGTGATCCAAGAGAGTGCATAAAATATTTCACAGCATCGTTAACATGACATACAAGTAAAATTTAGCCAAAGATAATTAACAAATGATTGAAGCAGCATGTCAACAGGAAACTTCCAGAAATTCAAGGCAGTTTCAGAAAAGAATGTGGAATGAAAAATATCATTACTTGGATCCACAATCAACAGCCATGGAAGTAGCAATCAAGAAGTCAACAGATGGATTGCACTGGACAAATCTGCAAAAGACCTCTTTAAAGTGCTGAAAAGCAAAGAAATCACTTTGAGGACTAAGTTGTACCTGACCCAAGCTGTGGTGTTTCCAACCACCTTATATGCATGCAAAAGCTGGCAATGAATAAGGAAAACCAAATAATTGATACCTTCGAATTATGGACTGGTGAAGAACGCTGAGTATACATACAATGGGTTGGCAGAAGAATGAACAAATCTGTCTTGGAAGTACAGCTAAAGTGTTCCCCTGAAGTGAGGATGAAGAGACTGCATCTCATCTATTTTGGACATGTTATCAGGAGGTATTAGTCCTTGGAGAAGGACACCATGTTTAGTTAAGGAGAGGGTCAGAAAAACAGGACGATACTCAGGAGACAGACTGGTTCAGTGGTTGTTAAAATGGGCTTAAACATGAAAACAACTGTGAAGATGGCAAAGGATCAGGCAGTGTTTTGTTGTATTGTACATAGGGTCACTATGAGTTGGGACCAACTCGACAGCATGTAGCAGTAACAGTCACCATCACTCATATATGACTTAAGAAGATACATACACAAGCAAAATTTTGCTGGAGGTAGTTCAAAATGATTGGAGCAGTACATAAACAGGGAATTACCAGAAATTCAAGAGGGATTCAGAAGAAGATATGGAGTATTTAGGTTTCAACTGTTTTAAGCCACTTTAACTATGAAAGCTTTTGTTTTTGTTTTTTATTGTTTTGTAAACTGTGCTTTAAGTTTCTCATACAAAAATTTATGCACTCACTGTTACATGAACCTAGTTGCTCTCCATGCAATGTGGCAGCACACTGTTTCTTTTCACGCTGTGTTGTTTGTGACAAGCTTCTGTCGCTTTCAGCCATCTCATCTCACCTCTAGGCAGGAACTGCCCATTTAACTCATGTCTCTACTTGAGCTAAGAAGTACACTCTTTACCAGTATCATTTTATGTCTTATAGTCCAGTCTAATCTTTGTATGAAGAGTTGGTTTGGGGAATGGTTTTAGTTACAGGCTTACAAAGACTGTAGAGGCTATGTCTTCTGAGGTCCCTCCAGTCTGAGTCAGACAATTAAGTCTGGCTATTTTACTAGACTTGATATCTTAGTCATCTGGTACTGCTCCAGCAGAAAATACTACGAGTGGAAGGTTTCACAAGGAGAAACTTTATTGTCAGAGTCCAGTATGCTGTAAATCCATTCACAAGTTACAAGTCCACTCAATAAGAGAAATTATTACAGTCCAGCAGGCTAAGTCCAAGTTCAAGGAGAGCATCTAGGCACAGGAACCTCCGATCCAAAAGATGTGCTCTGCTCTCAGTCATGCTTTCTTGGTGGTGTGAGGTTCCCAACTCTCTGTGTTCACTTCTCTCCCTTATATCCCACAGCTTGTATCTTGAGTCCTGCCTCACTAACACCCCTGTTGCCCATTCTCCGTCATCAGTTATCCCAGAGGCAGGATTCACAACACATGGGAAGAATGGCACCACATTGGGGCTCCTAGCTGAGTCAAATCAACACATACATTTTTGGAGGGGACACAATTCAATCCATGACACTTGGTGTCCTGTACTCCACTTTTCTCCTGTCCCATCAGGGACTCTGTGTTGTGTTTTCTATCAGAACATTCATTGGTGGTAGCCATCTAGTTTTTCTGGGCCCAGGCTGATGAAGTCTGTGGTTTATGCAGTCCTTTCTGTCTCTTGGGCTCATATTTTCCTGTGTCTTTGATGTTTTTCGTTCTTTTTTGCTCTGAGTGAGCTGAGACCAAATTGAGGCATTGTAAATGGCCACTTGCTAGTTTAAGACTCCAGATGCCATTCAACATAGTGGATATAGAACAGTTTCTCAATAAACTTTGTTATTCCAGTTGATCCATGTGTCCCCCGAAACTATGGTCCCCAGGTCCCTCCCCTCGCTATTCTGCCCCTCAAAATGTTTGGTTGTATTGAGAAAATGTTTCAGTTTTTGGTTTAGTTCAGTTGTGCTGTCTTTCTCCTCACCTAGGGTACTTCTTGTCTGCTATCTAGTTAGCGAATACCCCTCCTCTTCCTTTCCCACCCTCATAACCGTCAAAGAATGTTTTCTTCTGGTTTAGATCTTCTCTTGAGGTTTTATAATAGTGGTCTTATATAATATTTGTCCATTTGTGACTAATTCCAGTCAGCATAATGCTTTCCAGATTCTTCAGTGTTATGAGATGTTTTGCAGAATTAGCATTTTTCTTTATTATTGCATACTATTCCATTGTGTGAATATACTACAGTTTGTTTATGTGTTCATCCATTGTTTCCATCTTTTCACCATTATATGAATAGTGCTGCAGTGAACATGGGTATGCATATACCTGTTCATGTGACAGCTCTTAGTTCTCTAAAATATTCCAGGGAGTAAGGTTTTGGGATCATGGGGGTACTTCTATTTCTAAGCAGACACCACACCAGTTTCCAAAGTGGTTGTACCATTTTACATTCCCAACAACAGGGTATGGGTATTCTAGTCTCCCCAGAATCTCTCCAGCATCTACTATTTTGTGTTTTCTGGATTAATACTAGCCTTTTGAGGTGAAACGGTATCTCACTTTAAGCTTGATTTACATTTCTCTAATGGAAACCCTGGTGAATTACATAGTGGTTAAGTGCTAAGTCAGCAGTTTGATTCCGCCAAGTGCTCCCTGGAAATGCTAATGGGAAGTTCTATTTTCTCCTATAGGGTTGCTGTGAGTCAGAGTCAACTCAACAGCAATGAGTACTGGGTAATGATTGTGAGCATTTCCTCATGTATCTGTTACCCACATGAATGTCTTCTTTGATAAAATGTCTGTCTAACTGTGAAGTTTTTAATGTAACTTTTTAATTGTTTGTAGGCTATTAAGTATCTGAGATTTTTTTTTCATTTAAGGATGAATTGAAATTCTTTACATACTTGTTTATTTTTTTATCTTTATGATAAGTTGTTGAATACTTAAAGGAAAATTGAATGCGATATAGTTTTAGTCCGTTGTATATAGCTAACAGAACTGTGTTGAAAAAAGAAGTTGAGTGTTTTTAGAAGAATCCCCTTGCATGCCTTTTATTAATCTTTTATTAATCTAAATCAGGAACGAAAAGCTGAAATTCCCAGGAACAGAAAAAACCTTGACCTGAAAAAGTAAGGTTACATCTGAGTCCTGAAAACCAGTAAATTGCAGAAGTTTTTTGGTGAAACTCAAGATGTGCTGAGCCTTTCCAAGTATGTGAGTTCCTCGTAAATCAGAAATTGTCTAAAAGCTGACATTTTAGCTCCTGAAAAAGGAACAGTAATAACAAATGTAACCTTAACAAGAATGAGCACACAATATTGTCATCGTGGTTACTCAGCAAAATCGCAAACTTCAAAATTCATTCTGCAGGATGAGATTTCTTCCAGGCAGTTGCGGAATAACCTTTCCAGTGGTTCAAAAAAGGAAGTCTTGTGTGTGAATGAGCCTATTACGTGGCTAACAGATGTTGTTAGGATAAACTACATCACAGGGCTGAGCAGGGTAGCCTGTCTTGGAAGTATATGCTTCTTTGTTATGGCAGTTGCTCAAGAGATAAGTGAGGACATAAACTTACCCCTCCTTTTTCAGTACAGAAGAACAATAAAGAGTGGGTCTGTTAGAAATTCCATTTGCATCAAATATGCTGGGAAAATCCTGGCAAGTAATCTTTTCTGGTGAAAAACAGACCAAGTGCTTATTGTTTTGCTCCATGAGTAAATCAGCAAAGAAATGTGAGTGTGTGCAATTGGAAGTGGGGGAGAAAAAAAAGACAGCACTAAGCAAAATGCATGAATCATCTTTTAAATAGTTAAAGAAAATATGTATTACGTGTTTAGTTAGCCCCTAAAGTTAAAACTGAATAATAATGCACAAGAATCTTCCACCCCCTAGAAAAATAAAATCTAAAAGAAACATTTATTTAAAATTAAAGATGATAAAATAATGCCAACCAATGCATACTGGCACAGGCATCTTAGGATGTAAGTTTCCCAAAACCTTTAAAAATATTTTAGTGTAATGAACCTTAAGAATGCTAAAAAAACACATCTAATCAAACTTTTATCTTTCATTAAGCCCTACAAAGGAAAGCCTGAAGACAAGAGTTTGGGAAAGTTAGAATTTAAGTGATGGATCTAGGGCTTTTCCTCCTCCGTAACAGGTCACTGTGACTCACAGTTTTTGTGGTTAACCCATTCAAACAGGCAAGCACTTGGTGGTTTGTCTTTTGTTTAACTTGTTACAAGATCACACAAGATATTTTTAAACAGAGCTTCAGAAAGCATCTTGGGAAAGCCACAAAAATGAGCTGAATCATCTAAGCAGAAACAGTCTGTACCACATTTGACTGACTCCAAATGGCTTGCTGTTCTTTCTCCTGTGAGAATGCTCTCTGTGTCAGATGTAGCAGAGAGGAAGCAGGGATTGTTGCTGGGTCAAGCAAGAAAAACAAAGCAGAGTTGTTAAAATGCTTTACTTTTGTGGAGAAAGAAAGTATGCTTCACCTTCCAATTGATTTTGGTACTCTGGTTGATTATTGAGGGCGTCGAAGTAAAATCAACATGCTATTGTAGAAAAGGAGCCCTGGTGACACAGTGGTTAAAGAGTTTGGCTGCTAACCAAAAAGTGAGCAGTTCAAATCTACCAACCTCTGCTTGGAAACTCTGTGAGGTGGTTTGACTCGATCCTATAGGATTGCTATGAGTCAGGATCAACTTGACGGCAATAGAGTAGGGAATACGCATTGTAGAAAGGAGTCCCTGGGTGATACGAATGATGAATGCATTCAGTTGGCTGGAGATTTGAGTCTACATATAGACTCCTCAGAAGAAAGGCCTGGCAAGCTACTTCAAAAAAATGAGCCACTTAAAATTCTAGAGAGTGCAGTTCCACTTTGATATACACACATTACCATGGGTCAGAGGTGATATGACTCAACTTGTTTTATTGTGGAAAAAGTGACTCTATTATGAATTTATTGCTAAAAGTGACTTGAAGGAGAACGGCATTCCATCCAAATCCGTGTCATTTATGTCACATATACTCTATGATTATTTTCTTTCCCTCTCTCTCTTTTTTTTTTTATCTGCAGGTACAGCACATTTCTCTCTGAATTCACAAAAATAGTTGAGTTTCTTTTGGCCAATGACCTAATCCTCTAGCATTCGAGTAGGTGCTAATTTGCATGGTCAGGTGTAAGCCCAAGGAGAATTTAGCTTTTTGGTTCATAACAGGGTTGGATTTTAGGCTTCTTAACAGTTAAAACTCACCTTCAGTACAGAAATCAAGGAGAGAAAATTAAGAGGAATGCAGGGAGAGGAGGAGCTGTTTGGTGTTTTTACAGCCTCCTTTCATAAGCGAACCACATTTCAAGCAGGAAAAGTGTTTCCGCTTTTTGAAAAACACTTGTGAATGCATGACTCATTATGCTATTGCAAACAGCCCAAAAATTTTCAGTCTTAACCAAAAAAAAAGAACTAGTGGCTGTTCAGGCAGGTCTCGACTCATAGGGACCCTAGAGGTCAGAGTGGAGCTGTCCCACAGGACAGTCCCAAGGAGCACCATGAGGATTTGAACTGCTGACTTTTTGGTTAGCACAGAGTCTAGGACAGGAAAAACCACAGCAAGTCTAATATTTCAGTTTCTTGCCGAGCCAGCTTTTCCCATTCTGTTCCCAAAAGGGGGTAGGAGGAGACAGGCCGAACTTTAGTTTCTAAGTATGTCCAACTTCTCTTTGTCTGCAAGAGAAATGGACCTAATATGTGATGCTCTCTGACACAGCTGCCATTTGATCATATCCCTGACTCTTATTCTCAGGAGAATCTGGGTTTCTAGGCATCTTTCTCTTATCTGAGGAATTTGGCTCAGAGCATGATGTGGGTAAAGAATGGGCAGGAACACTAATGCCACAGTTACTGAAAGAGAAGGATAGAGAGTCTTTTATTAACAGTGAACCTGAAGTAATAGATTACTATGTTATTAAACAAACAAAATCCACTGCCACTGAGTTATTTCTATAGGACAGAGTAGAACAACCCCGTAGAGTTTACAAGGATCTCCTGGTGGATTTAAAGGGTCAACCTTTTAGTTAGCAGCTGTGGCATTTAACCACTATGTCACCAGGGTTTGTCTCACCAAAAAAAAAAAAAAAAAAAGTCAATAATTATCCAAAGGTGGCCAGAGTTTCTACATGGATATACTGCTGCCCCTTTGCTACTAAGTACATGTGTTAATTATTTGCCATTACGTTGACGTAGACATAACCACAATCCTTCCCAAGAATGATTGATTTTTACTTCAAAATAAAAATCAGTACAAACAACAACAGGCGCTGATAGTAAAGCATCTTACGTATGTAATCATAGTATCTTTATGGAAAGCTTGATGATGACACTAGTTTTAAATCTATTCTTTACCCTAATGAGGGAAATGATTTATGATTGCACGGTAACATTGAAAAGCAACAATAGACATCACCGTCACTTAGGCTTATGTCCCATCTACAGAAGAGGCTTTTTTTCTGTGTGAGTCATCCAAACTGGGGAGTAAGGAATGAGAGTGAGTCTTGTTTTCCATCCCTAGACTGGGAATGTGGGGTTTCAATAGCAACAGATTATTAGATTTTTTTATGATAAAGTTACACATTGAATTTCAAATGAAATAAAATTAAACTAAGAAGTAGGAAAAAAATGAATTTGCAAATGTGTGAAACCAAAACCACAGAACAATGGTCACATGCATTTTAAAAATCTTGTATCTCAGAAGCAAGCTACAAAACTGGCCCAGTATGTATCACCACTAAATGCCCTTGACTGACCAAACTAGAGTCCCTTTTATAAAAGTTTTCCTAGTAGTAGTACAAATTTCTTCAAGATGTTTTATCTTCTGTACTCATTGCTACACACACAAGATGAGGCATTCCATGTTGTGAGATTCCTCCTACTTAAGTGGACTCTTTAAAAAGTCCTTCTTTCTTTTTTTGATCAGGACTTCTTAATGACATTTCTAAAAAAAAGAACCCAAACTCACTGCCATGGAGTTGGGTCCGACTAATAGCACCCCTAGAAGTTAGAGTAGAACTGCCCAATCGTTCCCAAGGAGCACTTGGTAGATTTGAATTGCTGACATTTTGGTTAGCAGATGTAGCACTTAATGCACTACACCACAGGGTTTCTAGTCGTTAAACAAGTAAAAGTCCTCAATATTTTTTATAGGCATCCTGCTCTCCCTCAAAGAATGAAATGAGGGAAGTGGAAGCCAAGACATCAGCCTCACTGTCGGTACACTGACAATCCTTCTGTATGTATCAAAGCTGTCATTTATTTTCTAGCATATATATCAATACTCTTTTCTAAAATGGTTTGCTGCATTTAATTTCCATTAGTTATTGAAAGAGAGTATTTTTCTGCTTCTACGCCAAGACCCATTACTTCTGGAGTGCCTTTTTTTGCATAACTAAATGGCTTTTTTCTGACGTGGAAAGAAGTAAATCAACATCTTTATTTGATAGGTTTCTTCTCTTCAACCTGAAAGTGTTAAATCATCAGCTGGGAACAGCAGTGTACCTCCAGAGAACACATCATAGTTACTAAGCTGCCGTTTTGGTTTTCAAGGCATCTAATAAACTCAGCTAAAATGTGTTTACTAAACCACAACCAGAATTGAAAATCCTGTACAGCAAATTTTTATTGGAGACAGAGGGAAAAAGATGGCCTGAATAAGAAAATAGTGTGTATATTTACTTTACTCATGCTTAGACAAGAAAGCCAAGAAAGGAAGGGCCTGAGTAGTGAAAGAACAGGAGCTATTGTGTTTGAATCGCACTGGCAGCAGAAACTTTCAGTTTGTGGTGAATTGACACTGTTACTAGGGATGGGAAGCAATGAGAGTTTTATGACACTTGTTTACAAGCCCAGAAAATACATTTAGCTTTTAGAAACACAGTGGTGTGGGGAATGTAGGATGTTTAGTTATTACTCTCAAAATAGCTCCTTTCTCAACAGATTAGCAAGTTCTGGAAGTCCTTCTACATGTGAAGGTACCATGAGTCACAAATCCATTTTTAATTAACTATAAATGAAATGCTGAAGATGATACAGTCTTTGTGCTAAAAAATGAAAGGAAGATGGATCTGGCTGATTTATGTTTAATTCAGAGTTATAATTTAATTAGAAAAACATACAGCATTTAAAAAAATCTCTGTCCCAAAGTCCTTCCCACATTAAATTTAAATTCACTCTCCCCAACCCCCCGATCTCCGCAGCTGGGAACCAATATTTTACCTTTTTTTTACACAGCATATATGCTTATACAATCCAAATCAATTTTGCATGCCCGCCTATCTATACCTCCTTCTGTTCTCCTTGCCTGGTGAGAGTACACACCTCCTTTTCATTCTATACGTGTAATATCCTTATAACATGCTCCTGTCTTCCCCTCTGCACCCTCTTCTCTCCCATCTAGAAAGAGACCAGTAGGACAGCCTTCTATAAATACATAGAAAAAAAAAAGCACACACACCATGCGGTCATACTGTGCCCCCGAGTCCAGTCCATTCTTATCCGAAGAGTTGAACTCAGTAGTGCTTTCTGGTCAGAGGCAGCAGAAGGTCTAGAGGCCATGCTCCCAGGGGATCCTGGGCTATTGGACCATTAATTGTGGTCTGTTAGAGTTGTTCAGCTGCAACTCTTTATTCCTTGTGTTGCCACAGGGACTCTACATCGTGTGCCCCATCGCAGCTGTCGTTGGTGGTAACTGAGCACCATTTGGCTCTTCTGGTCACATATTGATACAGTCTCCCATACACATGGAACCCTGTCTTCTGAGATCTTTTTTCCTCGTGTCTTTGTTGTTCTTGGTTATCATCTGGTCTGGATGACTTGGGATGATTTGGTGTACCCTCAGATGGCAGTTTACTAGCTTTTAAGAACCAAGACGCCACTCACCAGTGAGGGGTGCAGAAGACTCCTTTAGCAAGGATACTTAGGCCAATTGACCTTGATGTCCACCAAAAACATGGTCCCAAGACCCCTGCCCCTGCTACTCTATCCTTGCAATATTGGGTTCAGATTAGAAGAGCATTCAGTTAATGGTGAAGTCCAGTTAAGTTGATTTACTCTTTACTGGGTGCTGTCACTGCTCTCACCCAACCAAACTTCCGTCAGCTATCTAATATATGATCAACCCTCTCCCTCGCTCCCCACCTGTCTTAGGCTGGGTTTTCTTGGGAAGGAAAACTAATAAAACAGGTATGTACAAGGAAAGATTTACATATATAAAGTACAAGGAAAGATGAATAGATAGATAGATAGACATAGGAAACAGCTCATGCAATCGCAGAAGCTGAATGTTCCAAGTCCTGGCACAAGCCTCACGTGGCCATGAGAGCTGGTGAACCCAAGGTCAGCGGGGTAGAGACCAGAGTTCCAGATCACCAGTTGTATAGGTTGAGGGATCCCAAGCTGATGGCGAGATGGAGCTGCAGAGGCTGGCAAACCAAAGATTGGCAGGTCACGGAACAGGACTTTCAAGCACTGGCTGCAAGAGATGATGAATCCAACAGCTGCTAGTTCAAGTCCAGGAACCAGATGCCAGAAGAGAGCAGGATCTCCTGGCTACATGAGCAGACCAGAAGTAGGTGGTGGAAGGCAGAGAGAAGAGAGCTGAGGGGTGGGAAGCCACCACAGGCCCCACTCTGTCACTTAATACAGTAGTCAAATATGGAGCAGCCAAGTTGATGTAATCCTGACCACCACACCACCCTTGTAGCCATCAAAGAGTCTTTTCTTCTGTACATAAGTCTATTTTTAAGTCCTTACAGTGAGGGTCTTATGTTTTTCCTTTTGCTGCTGACTGATTTCACTCAACATAATATCT
Source organism: Heterohyrax brucei (assembly GCA_028571685.1). Taxonomy (NCBI): domain Eukaryota; kingdom Metazoa; phylum Chordata; class Mammalia; order Hyracoidea; family Procaviidae; genus Heterohyrax; species Heterohyrax brucei. The sequence goes on along the minus strand of CM053147.1, from coordinate 152,670,664 downwards.
TCCAGTTGAAACCAGGTTGTGTGAGATGCTTTCTAAAATCATCATTGTTCCTTATCATTGGGCATGTCCCATTAAATATATGTACTATACTTATCCATCTATCTCTTGATAGGCATCTAGATTGATTCCATCTTTTTGCTGTTGGGGACTGTGGTGCAATAAACATTCATGTGCATGTATCTGTTTGTGCGATAGCCTTTGTTTCTACAGGATATATTCTGAGAGGTGGGATTACTGGATCAAATGGTATGTCTATTTTTAGCTTTTTAAGGAAGTGCCAAATTGCTTTCCAAAGCAGTCATACCATTTTGCAATCCCACTAGCAGTGTAGGAGAGTTCCCATCTCTCCAGAGCCTCTCCAGCATTTGTTGTTTTGTGTTTTGTGGAGTGTGGCCAACTTTGTTGGGCTGACATGATACTTCATTGTAGTTTTGAGTTGGATGTCTGCAATAGCTAATGATTGTGAGCATTTCCTCCTGAGTCTTTTGGCTGCTTGAATTTCCTCTATCTTCTTTGCCCATCACTTAATTGGATGATTTACCTTTTTATTGCTGATATTTTGCAGTACCTCGTAGATTATGGAGATTGGATGTCAGACCAATATATAGTTACTAAATATTTTTTTTCCTTTCTATAGGTGGTCTTTTAACTCTTTTGATAGAGACTTTGGATGAGCAAAAGTGTTTGATTCTTTGTAGTTTCCATTTATCTATTTTCTCTCTGCTGTTTGTGCTTTCTTTCTCAGATTTTGTAGTCCATCTAAGCTGTGTATTAGAACTTCATTATTGACCCTAATTTTTCATGCATGATCTTTATCATTTTAAGTTTGATATTTAGGTCTGTGATCCATTTTGAGTTAGTTTTTGTGTAAGGTGTGAGATACAGGTCTTGTTTCAGTTTTTTATAGCTGGATGTCCAACTTCCAATGCCATTTGTTAAAGAGACCATTTTTACCCCAGTGTATGACCTTTAGGTCTAACTCAGTTCCATTGGTCTATCTCTCTCTTTTTGTTCTAGTACCATACTGTTTTCACTACTGTGGCTGTGTAGTAGTGTCTAAGTTTGAGTAGTGAGGCATCCCACTGTGTTCTTCTTCTTCAGTAGTACATTGTTTATCCCAGATTTCTTCCCTTTCCAAACAAAGTTAGTGCTTTCTTTCTCCATCTCATTAAAAACTGACACTGGAATTTGTATTGGGATTTCATTGCATGTGTAGATCACTTTGGGTAGGATAGACATTTTTACATTGTTAAGTTTTCCTATCCACAAGCAAAAGTTTTTCCACTCATGTAAGTCTCTCTCTCACTGTATAGGTCCCTTGTTTCTCTGGTTAGATTTATTCCTAGGTATTTTATCTTCTTGGGGGCTATAGGAAATGGTATTGATTTGATTTGGTGATTTCTTCTTTGATGACCTCTGTTGGGGTAAAAGAATCCTATTGATCTACTTGTATTTATCTTATATCCTGATATTTTGCCAAACTGCTTGGCTGGCTTCTATTAGTTCCAGTAGTTTACTTATGGATTCTTTAGGATTCTCTGCAGATAGGGAGATATGTCTTCTTTGCTAATGCAAATACCCTGTATTTCTTTGTCTTGTCTAATTGCTCTGGCTAGAACCTCTAGTACAATGTTGAATTAGAAGTAGTAAGAGTGGGCATCCTTGTCTAGTTTCCTTTCTCAAGGGAATTCTCTCAGTCTCTCTCCATTCAGGATGATATAGGTGGTTGGATTTGTGTAGATGCACCTTGTTGCATTGAGGAATTTCCCCCATTCCTATTTTGCTAAGAAATCTTAACATGACTGGATGCTGGACTTTGTTGAATGCCTTTTCTGCTTTGATTGACAAAATCAGGTGATTCTTATTCTTTGAGTTATTTATATGGTTGGTCACATTAATTGTTTTTCTGATGTCAAACCAGCCTTGTATCACTGGTATGAATCCATTTTGATTATGATGAATTATGTCTTTGATATGTTGTTGAATTCCTTTGGCAAGGATTCTGTTGAAGATTTTTGCATCTATGTTCATGAATGATGTTGGTCTGTAATTTTCTTTTTTTGTAGGATCTTTTCCTGGCTTTGGCATCAGGATTATGCTGGCTTCATAATGAATTTGGGAGTATTCCATATCTTTCTATACTGTGAAATAATGTCAGTAGTACTGGAATTAACTACTCTCTATAAGCTTGATAAATTCTCTGGTGAAACTGTCTGGGACAGGACTTTTTTTGGTTGGTAGTTTTTTATTACTTTTTCAATCGTTGCCTTTCGGATGGTTTTATTAAGTTGTTCTACTTCTTGTGACAATTTTGGTAGGTGATATGAATCCAGAAATATGTACATTTCCTCTAGATTTTCAAATCTGTTAGAATACAGTCTTTTGTAGTATTCTGTTATGATATTTTTGCTTTCATTTGGATCTGTTGTGACATCTCCCATCTCATTTCTTATTCAGATTATTTATTTCCTCTCCTGTTTTTCTTTTGTACGTTTAGTGAATGTTTTATCAATTTTGCTGACATTTTCAAAGAACCAGCTTTCAGTTTTGTTAATTTTTTCAATTGCTCTTTTATTCTCTAATTCATTTATTTCTTCTATAATATATTATCTGCTTACTTCTGGTGCCTGAGGGGTTCCTCTGTTACTCTCTTTGTACTTGTTCAAGGTGTAGCATTAATTCTTTGGTTTGGGTCCTTTCTTCCTTCCAGGTATGTGCATTTATAGAAATAAATTGGCTTCTGAGCACTGTTTTTGCTGTATCCCATAGGTTCTTTTAGGTTGTGTTTTCACTCTCTTTTGATTCCATAAATTTCTTTATTTTCTCCTTGATTTCTTCTATAATCTATGGATTTTTGAGCAAGGTGTTGTTCCATTTCCAGGAGTTCACAGTTCTACTTAAGTTATTTTTGATATTGATTTCAATTTTTGTGGTTTTATGGTCCAAGAACATGCTTTCCAATAATTGAATGATTTGGACTTGTTGAGATTTGTTTTCTGTCCTAACACATGGTCTATACCAGAAAATCTTCCATTTGCATTGGATAAGAAGGTGTACTTATTTGTTGATAGGTAAAATTTTCTATGTATGTCAATGAGATTTGGTTGCTTAATTGTGACAGTAAGATCTATATCTTTACTGAGTTTTTTTTTTTTTTTTTTTTTTCCTGGATGATCTGTCCTTACTAAAAGTGGAGAGTTGAAGTCTCCAACTATTATTTAGGAGTAATCTATCTCATTTTCTGATGTTGTCAGTGTTTGTTTGATGTATTTAGAAGCCCTAGCATTGGGTGCATACATATTTAATATTGCTATGGCCTACTTATGTATTGCAAACTTCAGCAATAAATAATGATGCTCCTTCTCCATGATGGTAGATTTCACATTAAAATCTGTTTTATCTGAGATTGATATTGCCACTTCTGCTCTTCTTTGTATGTTGCTGGCTTGTATATATTTTTCCATCCTTCGATTTTCAGTTTGTTCATATCTTTAAGTCTTTTAAGCAACATATGGATGGATGGTGTCTTTTTATCCGGGCTGTCACTCTCTGTCTCTTTATTTGAGCATTCAGTCAGTTTATATTCAGTGTAATTATTGATAGGTATATGTTCAGTGCTCTCATTTTGATGCATTTATTTTTGTGTTGAAATTTTCTATGTTGTTCTTAATATTCTATTCTGGCTCATTCTTCTTTATGAATAACTTTTCATCTTTTTTGGTGTTGGTTTTGTGTTTGTTGAGACTCCTGTATTATGTTTCTTGTTTTGATATGTAGTATTGTTACTTTGCTTTGAGGCTACCTCTATGATCCACTTAATATTCTAAGTTTAAACCTAACTTTAACTTCTGCATATCTTTTTAATTTCCTCTGTATATGAAATGGTCATATCTAGTGTAACAATCTCTCTTTTCAGTGTGATGATATCACACTTTTCATGTTAAGATCACTGATTCCCTTCTTTTAATGTTTTAGCTTTGGTTGAGCTTTGTGACTTCCCCACCTGAGTAGGATCCTGGATGCTGTATCCTACATTGCCTCCTTAAGTTTACACTTGATGTTTTTGGTTTTCTAAACAAAGAGCTTCTTTCAGTACTTCTCGTGGTTTTGTTTTTGTTTTTAGAGAGTCTCTAAGCTTCTATTTATCCGTAAATATGTTAATTTCATTTTTATTTTTGAGAGACAATTTTGCAGGTCATATAATTCTTGGTTGGAAGTTTTTCTCCTTCAAGGCCTTGAATGTGTCATCCCACTCTCTTCTTCCTGACTTGGCTTCTTCCAAGAAGTCAGATGAAAGTCTACAGGACTTCCCTTTGTACATTAGCTTTGCTTTAAGCTTCACTGCCTTGAAGAGTCTCTCTTTCTGTTTCATTTTATTAAGCCTGAGTATAATATGTCTTGGTGTTTTTCTTTTGGACTTAGTTTTTGTGGTGTTTGATAAGTATCTTGGATACCCATATTCTCTTCTTTCATAATTTCAGGGAAGTTGTTGGGCAGCAATTCTTCAACAATTCTCTCTGTATTTTCTGCTATTGCTCTCTTTTCAGGAACTCCAAGTATTCGTAGATTGTTCATCTTTATAGAATCCCGCATGTTTCTTAGTGCTTCTTCAGTTTTCTTATTTCTTTTCTCTGAATTCTCAGAAATTTTGGTGCAAGTTGTTCTGTCCTCAACTTACTAACTCTGGTTTTCATTTCCTCAATTCTGCTCTTGTGGTTTTGGATTGAATTGTCTAAATCTATGATTTTATTATTGATCTGCTGCATTTGAGATATTGGTGTTCTATCTATTCAAATAGCTTGCTTAATTTTTAATTTTCCTCCTCTGCATTTTGTTTAATGTCTAGGAGGGCTGTATATATTATACTTTTGTACTTGACCTATCATAACTTTAGAAAGGCTTCTTCATCTGGAAAGTTTTTGGATTCTTTATTTTGGGAGTTTTCTTGAGACAGGGTGGACTGCCTCTTTACACAGTTAGTTATTGATTGCTGTCTTCATACCATGAAGAAGCTGTTTGGTTTCTCTGTTGCAACCCCAACAAGAGCTGAGGCATTGTTCTAAGGGGAGAGTAAGGGCACTACTAGATTTGGTCATAAGCTACCTGTGTGTTCTCCAGCAACTGGCCCCACTTGGACTCCCTGGGGTCGTGGACCCACCTTCTGGCTGCTAAAGGTGGGATTTACTTGTGGTAACTCTGTCTTTACTCCAGTTGAGCCTATGGTGTAGCGCAGTGAATGGAGGACAGAAGGATGCCACCCCATTTGGTTGCCCAGGACTGCTATGTTCTGTAGATATGCTTAGCTTAAAAACTGCTGATTTGAGGAGAGAGGCACTGAGCAGCATCCACTGATAGCAGCTGTGCTGTCAGGGATGACAGGCTCTGCCTCCTGACTGGCAAGTATGATGCTCTACTTACGGAGTCACAGTGTATCTGTCAGCCAACATTATGATGAGGATCAGTGATGGGTAGTGGAGATGCTGCCACCCAGCTCAGAAGTCTGTTTCCCAGGTGGTCTTATTTTAAAATGGTGTTCTACTGCTGAGGAAACAGCTGTCTATCAGCTGCCAAAATCAGTCAGGGCCTCAGGTGTGGCAGAGCCACATTCTGGCTGACAACAAAAGCACCTGATAAGCTGTCCTCAGACTCTATGACATGGTTCCAAGAAGGGAGGAATTAGGACTTTGCCACCATCATCTGCCAGTCCCTATCTGTAACTCCAGGCATGATCATATCAAACAGCTTTTCTGCTGGAGAAGGACTATCCAGTCAGGGACTGCTGCTCAGCATGAGAGTTGGCTCCATCTACAACCTCCAGCATGGCTGACTCTTCCTCTCAGGTGACTACGATGGCAGCCCATCCAAGCTGGCCTTCCTGCCATGAAACAGCAGAATCTATGGTGCAGCTCATAGAACAGAGGGTGGGAGGGCGCTGGTGTCCTCAGTCAGCAGCTGGGCTCTCAAGATGTGGCCACACTAAGCACAATCTCTCTGCTTCACTATGCGCTGTTTACTTAAGCACTGCAATTCAGGTTATTAGTGCACTCATGCCCAGTCTCTACCTCCTGGATAACAAAAAAGATGACAGTACCTACAGTCCTCCCAAAAGATGCAGCAGCAGAAGTGAGTCTCAGCATGCTGCTGCCTCATCGTCAAGAGAGGTAGTTTCCCCTTTACTAGTGCTAGATCCTAGGGGTCCCAGGATGTCCATGCTGCTCTGTTCAATTATCATTCAAGGCTTTAGTTCTCAGAGTGAATCCAGTATGTCTTGTCCTCCATCTTGGCCCTGCCACCCTGTATTCACTTTCTTATGGCTTGGTAATCTTTATGTTCTATTTCTTTTTCATGTTTGTTAGCATGAGTCAGATCCTACTTGGATTGATGGCACTGGATTTTTTTTTTTTTTGGTAACATTTATTCAGTCTCTGTGCAACAGCTTACTATTTTAAATGACTTGTTTCTCATTAATTTACTGAATCTTCAGTGACTCAGGGAAACCTTGATGATGTATTGGGTTAAGAGCCATATCTGCTAACCAAAAGGTCATCAGTTCAAATCCACCAGATGCTCCTTGGAAACTCTATGGGACAGTTCTCCTCTTAACGTCCAGGGTCATTATATGTTGGACCCAAGTTGAAGTTTTGATTTTTATTTTAGTGACTCAAAATCATAAAGCCAAATTTGAATAAGACACCTCTTTATTTCTTAACAGATAACTTATTTGACTGTTCTTTGAATATTAGTGCTCTTCTTTCTGGCTTATATAGAGGAGAAGGATGGTACTGAGCTTAAGTATAAGGAGCTGAACCAAAGTTACAAATGAAAAGGTAATTTAGATGACTTGTTCTTTTCATTTTTATAGCATTAAAAGTTAAAACTGAGATATGGAACTTTTAATAACTTCAATAATATATCAGGAATTTGTAGATAAAAGTGTTCATCAAAATTTTTTATGCTGTTTATACAAGGAAAAAAATAAATTCCTGTCAATTTAAGGTGCTATTTTCCTCAACTCCAAAAAGTAAAACATTTTATTTAAATTAAGTTATAAGATGGTTTGAAGTCAATTTAATGAATAATTTTCAAATAAGTTAAAAATTTTGCCTATACTTTCATATATTTATAACTTACACCTGCCAAGATATCCAAATACTTTATTTTTATTAAAATATATATTTTGTTGTTGTTACTTGCTGTCAGCTAGCCTCCAATTTATGGTGACCCCATGTACAACAGAATGAAACATTGCCCAGTCACGTGTCGTCTTTACAATCATTGATATGCTTGAGTCTTTTGTTGTAGCCACTATGTGTTTGTTTTGAGAGACTTCCTACCTAGGAGGCTCATTTTCTGGTACTATATTGGACACTATTTTGTTATGATCCATAGAGTTTTTACTGGCTAGTTTTTAAAAGCAGATCACTACTAAATCTTTCTTTCTATTTTTACAAGTCTAGAGACTTCCATGAAACTTCCATGATGGATGACTCCCTTAGTATTTGAAATACTGGTGGAAGAGCTTCCAACATCATAGCAATACATAAACCACCACAGCATGACTAACTGACAGATGAGTAGTGGAACGTATAATTTACATAAAAGTAAATATTATGTAACTGCCAAACCTTGGAGGTATAGCAGTTAAGAGCTAAAGCTGTTAACCAAAAAGTTAGCAATTTGAATCCACCAGGGACCGTTCTATCCTGTCCTGTAGTGTTACTATAAGTCAGAGTTAACTCAACAACAATAGATTTTGGTTTGTTATGTAGCCTTTAGGATCACTGGTGGTGCAGTAGTTAAGCATTCACTAATGGAAAACTCAGTGATTTGAGCACACCAGTTGCTCCACCAGGGATTGATTAACCAGTAAACAAAATACACACAGATGTACAGTAAGAAAGTTACAGTTCTTCTTCAATATGGTTACTTACTAAATCTGTAGTGCACAATTTCATATGGGTTTCACCACATTTGTGACGTGGTAAAAAACAGGGGAAAGCAGGGCTAAGATGGCCTAGTAGCCACAGGTATTTTCTGATCCCTCAAACAACAACTAACAAGAAAAGCAACTGAATAAGTTGTGACGGATGTTCTGGGAGTCCTGACTGGACTGAGTGACAAAGCAGACAAAGCATGTTCAGAGACAACTATTTTGGCCAGAGTTAAATCTTTACCCCACAAAGGGACCTACTTCAGTCAGCCAGGTAGAGCTGCAGTATAGTGACAAGTGGCCAAACAGAACAGCAGTACTATGAGGAGAGCATGTCTTTCTCAGAGGGGAAGCTGAACTTTGGACAGAACTACGGAGGACTTTCACCTGAGCCTTATAAGCTAAGTGCCTGCAAATGCTTGAGGACTCAAAATTATTCTTATGCACTGATTTCTCTCACTTTCCACAATACTTCCCCCACTCTTCTGTGCTCTGCATGGGGTGATAAACTCTGACAAGCTAACAGAAGAAGTGGGACAACTTATGCACATGCCCTGAGTTAATCTCCTGGACTTGGAGAAGGAAATAAAGGGAAAGGGAGAAAAAAGTTCTGCTAGATCCCCTGAACCAGCAACTTCACCTATCTTTCTCAGCATACTCACAGATATAACCATCCACTAAAAGGACACTGGAATTTTTAAAGCTGAAGTGATCAATCTAGCTCAAATGACTAGAATATTCAGACACTCAAAAAATAAACTTAAAATAAATATATATATAAATTAGAACACAAGAATAGAACAATTTACAACTTTCTGATGCCTCAGAGACAACAATCAAAGAAGCAGACCACCAGGCCTCAGAAAATTCACAAAACAAAGAATTAAAAAGTTTTCCTGCAATTATCAAAGGTAAACTACAAAAGAGTAATGTTTAGAGCTCTTGAAGACATCAGAAAGGAGATTAGGTGAACAGCAGCAGTGCAAAATGAAAAATAAACTAACTGTAAGAAATACCTGAGCCACAATGATCTGAAATTCAGCAAATTAACAATAAAATTACAAAATTAGACAGCTCAACAGAAACTCAAAGGAGGAGGATGAGGTAACAGAATACAGAATTAATGAGACTGACGATAAAGCAACTGACATCCATATATATGAGGAAAAATCAAATCAAAGAATTGTGAAAGATTAAGAATGACTAAGAGTTATGTGTGACAGCATAAACAGTAAAAACAATTGATGAATGATTGGAGTACCAAATGATTTCTGGGGGGGAGCAATAGCAAAAAAACACAAAAAGCATTGTTGAAGATACATTGTTAGAAAACTTCCGTGATGTCATGAAAGATGAAAAGATATCTATCCAAGATGCTCATAAAACTGCACAGAAGGTAGATCCCAAAAGAAAGACTGTAAGACATGTAATGAAGCTTACCAAAACTAAAGATGAGAAGAAACTTTTAAAGGGAGCTAGGCTTGAACAAAATATAATTTACAAAGGAAAGTCATTAAGACTGGGCTCAGATTACTCACAGAAACCATGTTTGCAGGAAGGTAAAAGGATTGTATATACAAAGTCTTGAAGAAAAAAAAAGAAGAAAAAACTGCCAGCCAGGAAGTATATATCCTGCTAAATTGTCTTTCAAATATGATGGTGAAATTACAACATTCCCAAATAAACAGTTTACAGAACTTGCACAAATGAAACAGAAATTACAAGAAACACTAAATGAAGTTCTAAAATAAGAAAATCAATAACATCAGATGCATACTCAAGGATACAGTGCAGTACAGAGCATCTAGATACCAACAAGGATAGAGAATTCACAAAATTAAATCAAAGATAAAATACAAAAAATAAGGAATCAGATATCTCAGTATTTAAGTGATAATAACATTATACCAAAAAGGGGGACAAATTATTATGTTCATAGTTCTTTCAGATGAGAGGGAAAAAAAGTGATAAAAAGAATTTAAAAACTGGCTTAAACTTAGGTCATTAGAGGGAGTTAGGGAAAATAATGTTTTGATGAGTAGGAAATTAACAATTTTGCACATCAAGACAAGAAACAAAATCAAGAAGTTTCAGCAGATATAAAAACAACAACAATGAACAGCATGTAAAGAAAATTCATAAAGGAAAGTGATTGGGCACAGAAAATTAAGTGGAACAAAGAAAATCTCAATAATGAAATGGAAAGGCTTCAAAATATGACAGCAATGAATTCATAGATAACAATGACTACATTGAAATGGCAGAGCCAAAGATGGCAGAGTAGACACACATCTCCTCAATTCTCTCTAAGAATTAAGGCCCAGAATAATAAATGTACAGAGCAGTGTGGTCACTCTGTGAGGTCCAGGATCTGGTGGAGGATTGTGAGATTGAGCTGAGTGACAGGAAAGGGGAAACTACATATGTTGAGGTGGAACACTGAGTCCTACTTCTGCTGATGCATGTATGAGGAAAAATCAGAAAAAAGAAAAAAAATGAAGAAACATTAAGAAGCATGTGGGACTCTGTGAAGAGGAACAAACTATGTTTTATTGGAGTCCCTGAATAGGGCAAGATACCTGAGAACACAGAGTATTGTTGCTGAGCTGCTGACACAGAACTTCCCAGAAATCTTGAAGGAAGAGAATATAGATATCCAAGAGGCATATCGAATGCCACTCAATATAAATCTCAAAAGGAAGACTCCAAGATATATTATAATTAAGCTTAACAAAATGAAACATAAGCAGAAATTCTTAAAGGTAGCAAGACTCAAAGCAAAGCTGACATTCAGAGGAAAACCCTGTAGGGTTTCGTCAGACTTCTCAGCATAAACCATGCTGGCAGGGATACAGTGGCATGATATATTCAAAGCCTTGAAGGAGAAGAATTTCCAACAAAGAATTACATATCCTGCAAAACTATCTTTCAAATATGAAAATGAAATGAAGACGTTCACAGATAAACAGAAACTCAGAGATTTTGTAAAAACCAAACCAAAGCTACAAGAAATACTGAAAGAATCTCTTGTCTTTGGCTTAGAAGAACAAAACTACTAACTTTATATTTTAGACGGACACATCACCCAAAATTCTACTCAGTTAGTGAAGGCTCCAAACTCAATCAAAGTTATAATAGTGAAAGAAATAATCCAGTGATTGTATCATGAAATCTATAATGTCATCATATGAAAAAGAGGGATGTACTATAGTTATTATCATCCTTCCAGATGGAGAAGAAGTTGACAAGACTGGTACTAATTAAAATTGAGTTTATACATAGTTTATTAAGCAGGATCATGGGGCCAGCATTGAGTGCAATAATGATGCAACATACCGTATCAAGAAATGTAATACAGGAGTTTCAACAACCACAAAACCAACCCTGAAAAAAGTGAAAAATCAGCTCACAAAGAAGAATGTCTCAGAACAAATTAATAAGAACAGAGAAAAAAATCAACACAAAAATAAACATATCACAATGGCAGCACTGAACACGTAACTATTGATAATTACATTGAATGTGAATGGACTGAATGCTCCAGTAAAGAGACATCAAGTGACATCTTGGATCAAAAGACAGAACCCATCCATATGGTGCCTACAAAAAACTCACCTTAGATTTAAAGATAGGAACAAACTGAAAATTAAAGGATGGAGGAATATTTATCAAGCTAACAATGAACAAAGAAGAGCAGGAGTGGCTATTCTAATCTCACATAAAATCAATTTTAATGTAAAATCCACCATCGTGGACAAGGATGGTCATTATTTATCGCTGAATGGTTCAATACACAAGCAGGACTTAACAATATTAAATATTTATGTACCTAGTATTAGAGCATCTAAATATATCAAAGAAACACTGACTACATTCAAAAAGAAGATAGATCACACCACAATAATAGTAGGAGACTTCAACACTTCACTCTCAATACTGGACAGATCATCTAGTAAAAAGCTCAATAAAGACATAGAAGACCTTATTACCACAATTAATCAACTAGACCTCATCGACACATACAGAACTTTCTATCCATCAGCAGACAGCTACACCTTCTTCTGCAGTGCACATGGACCATTCTCCAGAATAGACTATGTGTTAGGACATAAAGCAATTCTCAATGAAATCCATACCATTGAATTAATGCAAAGCATCTCAGATCATAAAGCCATAAAAGTTGAAACCAATAGCAGAAAAAAACATAGATAGAACAGCTTGCTTGAAAAACCATGAGTTATAGATGAAAATAAGGATGAAATAAAGAAATTTATTCATTCCAATGAAAATGAAAATACTTCCTACCAGAACCTATGGGATACAACCAAAGCAGTGCTCAGAGGTCAGTTTATCTCCATAAGTGCACACATCTGGAAGGAAGAGAAAAACCAAATCAAAGAAGTAACCCTACACCTTGAAGAAGTAGAGAGAGAACAAAAAAGGAACCTTCATGCACCAGAAAAAAACAGATCATAAACATTAGAGAAGAAATAAAAGAATTAAAGAATAGAAGAACAATTGAAAAAATGAAAAGATCAAAAGCAGGTTTTTTGAAAAGATTAGCAAAATTGACAAATCATTGGCTAAACTTAATAAAGAAAAACAGGAAAGGAAACAAATAATCCAGTTAGGAAATGAGAGGGAAATTATCACATGGATCCAACAGAAATCAAAAATGTAACAGAATACTATGAAAGATTGTACTCTAACAAATTTGAAAACCTAGAAGAAATTGATAAATTCCTTGATTCATATCACCTACCAAAATGATCACAAGGTCAAGCACAGCAACTTAATAAACCCATCACAAAGGAAGAGATTGAAAAAGTCATCCCAAAATTGCCAACGAAAAAAACCCTGAGCTCAGACCACAGAACTCTACCAAGCTTTTTGAGAAGTATTGTCTCCAGTACTACAGACTATTTCATGGTATAGGAAGGGACAGAATACTCCCAAATTCATTCTATGAAACCAGCATAACTCTGATACCAAAACCAGGGAAAGATCCAACCAAAAAGGAAAACTACAGACTGATATCACTCATGAATCTAGATGCAAAAATCTTCAGCAAAATTCTTGCCAATAAATAATCCTTCATGACGAAGTTGGATTCATACCAGGGATGCAAGGTTGGTTCAACGTCAGAAAAACAATTAATGTGATCAACCACATAAATAACTCGAAAGACAAGAATCACCTGACCTTGTCTCTTGATGCAGAAAAGACATTTGATAAAGTCCAAAACCCATTCATGCTAAAAACTCTCAGCAAAATAGGCACAGGCAGCAAATTCCTCAATACAAAGCCAACTGCCTACATCATCCTGAGTGGAGAGATACTGAAACAGTTTTCCTTGACAAGGATGCCCACTCTCACCTCTCCTATTCAATATTGTAGTAGAAGTTCTAGCCAGAACAATTAGACAAGACCAAAAAATAAAGGATATCTGCATCAGCAAAGAAGTAAAAATCTCCCTATTTGAAGATGATATGACCGTATATGCAGAGAATCCCAAAGAATTCATAAGTAAACTACTCAAACCGATAGAGTTCAGCTAAGTCTCAGGATACAAAATAAGCATAAGTAAATCAGTAAGATTCCTTTATACCAACAATGACATTATTAAGGAACAAATCACCAAGTCAGTACCATTTACTACAGCCCCTAAAAAGATAAAGTACCTAGGAATAAATCTAACCAGAGAAATAACAGACCTTTACAAGAGAACTACAAGACCTTACTACAAGAAACTAAAAGACACTTACACAAATGGACAAACTTATCCTGCTCATGGTTAGGAAGATTTAACATTGTAAAAATGTCTATTTTACCCAAAGCAATCTACTTATATAAAGTAATCCCAATGCAAGCTCCAGTGACATTTTTTAATGAGATGGGGGAACAAATTACCAACTTTGTCTAGAAACGGAAGAAGCCCTGCATAAGCAAAACACTACTAAAGAAGATTACACTGGGAGGCCTCTCATTACCTGACTTTAGAACCTATTACACTGCCACAGTAGTCAAAACAGCCTAGTACTGGTACAAAAAGAGACAGATCACGGGAACAGAATCAAGACCCCTGAGATGACACCATCTGCCTATGAACAGTTGATATTCGACAAAGGCCCTAAGACATTAAGCTGGGGTAAAAACAATGTCTTCAGCAAATGGTGCTGGCAAAATTGGATATCCATTTGCAATAAATTGAAACAAGATCCATATCTTAGACCTTATACAAAAACCAACTCAAACTGGATAAAATACCTAACTATCAAATCTAAAACAATAAAGCTCATCCAAGAAAAATTAAGAACAACAATGGAAGCTTTAACACACATCAGAGACAGGCTTCAAAATATGTCAAACAAACCACAGTCAACAGAAGAGAAAATAGATAAATAGGAACTACTAAGAATCAGTTTTGCTCATCCAAAGACATTATTAATAGAATTAAAAGGCCACCTGAAGAATGGGAAAAGATATTTGGCAACTATACATCACACCAATGCCTGATCTCCATAATCTATAAGGTACTACAAAATATCAATTTAAAAAAGATAAATCATCCAACTAAGCGATGGGCAAAGGAGATGGACAGACACTTCTCTAAAGAGAATATCCAGGCAGCCAAAAAACACATGCAGATATGCTCACGATCATTAGCTAGTGAAGAAATTCAAATCAAAACTACAATGAGATGCCATCTCATCCCAACAAGGTTGACCATGATCCAAAAAAAGCAAAACAACAAATGCTGTAAAGGCTATGGAGAAACTGGAACTCTCCTACACTGTTGGTGGGATTGCAAAATGGTACAACCTCTTTGGAAAGCAATCTGGCGCTCCGTAACAAAACTAGATATAGAAGTACCATTTGTCCCAGTAATTCCACTACTTGAAATACATCCCACAGAATTAAGGCCTTTCACACCAACTGATACATGCACATGAGTGTTTATCACAGCACAGTACACAACAGCAAAAAGATGGAATCAACCCAGATGCCCAACAACAGATGAATGGGTGCATAAACTGTGGTATATATAGTCAGTGGAACACTACATAACGATAAACAACAACGATGATTCCAGAAAACATCTCATAACCTTGTCTCCACTGGAGGACATTATGTTCAGTGAAAATAGTCAGCAAGGAAAGGACAAATATTGTATGAGACTCCTATGATAAGAACTTAAAATCAGACTCATGCATAGAAGAAAAGACTCTGATGGCTGCAAGGGTCAGGAGAGTAGGAAGGCGAGGAATGGAGGGTTTACATTAGATAGGTGATAGAAATTTTGTTGGGTGAAATTGGTGACAGCACATATTAGTAAGAAGATCAATATTAACCGGACTTCAACACAACTTGAGTACTCCTCCCATCTTAACCTAATATTTCAAGGACAGAGTAGCTGGACCAGGGGGCCAGGGACCACATTCTCAGGGGAAATTGAGGCCAACTGGGCCAATTAGCATTTTCCTAAGAGAATCTTTTGTACCCCACATTGGTAAGTGGCATCTGGGGTCTTAAAAACTGCCAAGCTGCCATCTGAGGGTACAGCAAATGGTCCCAACTCAGTATGAATGGATGATCACTGAGGTCCGTAATGACATGGGGGAAAGGGAACCCAGAAGACAGAGAGACCCATGTGAGTGGTTGTCTACATTGACTTGTGACCGAAAGAACTGTATGGTGCCCAGCCACTACCAGTGATAGCTGTGATGGAGCTCACAAAGTTGAATCTCACTGGCAACAGAAGAATAAAAAGAGGTGCACCCTGAGATCGCCACCGAAAGATGACAATTCATGGCTCAGGGGCTTCAGGGTCCCCTCCGAGCATGGCCCCTGGCCCTGATGCTGCCCCTGTCCATAAATCATAATGAAGTTCAACTCTTCAAACAGCAATGGATTGAACTTGGCGATGCAGAGTGACAATATCTTGTGGACACTTTGTAGTTCTATGCATCTATAGGATATCATCCTGCTAACCTCATACTAGAGGAAGGGGAGTGGGTGGAGAAGAAATGATAAGAGACTGTTCAGAGGATAGGGCATGTATGGAGCAGAGAGGAAGAGTGCTGTCACCGCTCAAGGAGAGTAGTGGGAGCTGCATATAGGTGGGCATGAAAATTTATATGGGAATGTACATTTTTATTCAATCACAATAAAAAAAAAGAATGTCACTTTTTGGTGTGGATTTTGCTCTGGCAGAATCACTGGCCCTTGCTTATTCCAAAACGAATGATGAGAGGCCTTAACTGTCAATGGCAAAAGATATTGGGCTATGATAATTGACTATTTGGGGCCCCATTTGGAAGATACTGTTGGCAGCCATTTACTTAAAGTTCTTTTCCACACATAATGCCATGAAATGTAATTCAAAATAGGGAAACAATTCAAACTGTATCATTTACACAACTTCTTTTTATCAAGTTCAAAGATAGGATGTTCTTATTGGAAGACCTTTTATAAAAGATCAAAGTAGAAAGAAATTAGGGAAGAGAAAAACAGTAGGAAAAGTCAATAAAAAAAACTTGATTCTCTGAAAGGGTCAACCAAATCAACAAACCACTGGTCAAATCAACAAAGGAAGAACAGGATAGGATGCAAATATCCCAAAGGAGAAATAAAATGGGGGGGGGAGCATTACAACAGACCGAACTGAAATAAAAAGTATCATAACAGAGTACTATTAAAAATTATACTCCAACAAATTTGTAAAGCTAGAGGAAATCGTCAAATTTCTGGAAACACACTATAGCTGACACAAACTGAGAGAAAAAATATGAACAAATCCATAGCAAGAAAACAGTTTAATATGTAATTTAAAAAACTCACAACAAAGAAAGTTCTGGGCCAGGTGGCTTCACTGGAGGATTTTACCAAACATTTAGGGGAAGAACTCACACAAATACTCCTCAAATTGCTTCAGAACAGAAAAAGACGAGATACTTCTAAATTCACTCTGTGACACCAGCCTAACTCCAATGCCAAAACCAGACAACCCCAAACCAAACCAAACCCACTGCTGTCAAGTCAATTCTAACTCATAGAGACCCTATAGGACAGAGTAGAACTGCTGCATAGAGTTTCCAAGGAGCATCTGGTGTATTTGAATTGCTGACCTTTTGTTTAGTAGCTGTAGCACCTAACCACTACATCATCAGAATTTCCTGTCAACAGTACCACAAAAGAAGAAAACTGCAGGATATGAGTCTATTTGCAAAAACTTTCTAACAAAATTCTAGCCAATAGAATATTCAACAACATATGGGTATGAAATAGCCTATGGAAAAAATAATATACCACTATAACATGGAATTCATCTCAGGTATGCAAAGATGGTTCAACATTAGAAAACCAATCAATGATTTCTATCATCACAATAAAACAAAAGAATCACATGATCATGTCTGTCAATGCAGAAAAAGCTTTCAGCAAAGTCTAATACTGATTTATGATTTTAAAAAAAAAAATCCTATCAGTAAAATAGGTGTAGAAAGGAAAATCCTCAACATCTATAGAAAAGAAATAGCTAACATCATTCTCAGTGGAAACAGGCTGTCCCACAGAGTTTCCAAAGAGTGGCTGGTGGATTTTAACTGCTGACTTTTTGCTTAGCAGCTGAGTTGTCAAGAACTATTCCACAAAGACTTGTAGATACCATGGTCAATGTTAGAAACCCTACTATACAGCATCAATAAGATATAGACCATGATTAAGAATGTGCAAACACCAGGACATAAGTTAAATAAGTGGTTTCTCCTAAAAATTAAGCACTTATGCTCATCAAAAGATTTCACCAAAAGCATAAAAAGAGAACTTATAGACTTGTGTGACAGGATTTTGTGTCAAATTGGCTAGATCATGAATCTCAGTGTTTATACGTGACCACTCCTATTGTTTGTTTGCTGTGAGCAGCTGAACACTTAAAACAGAGTTTCCTTGGAGGTGTGGCCTATATCCACACATAAGCAGACATTCTGGCTTTTTGCTTGCTCTGGATCCTTGGATTGTCTCCTGTTAATGTGATTCAGCTCTTGGAACTTTAGCTATTGGATTTTCACAGATCTTTGTGTTCAGATCCTGTGACTGTCTCTTGCTGGTCTGAACTTTGGTTCTTGTGATTTCAGCTATTAGTTTATCTGAAGATCTTGTAATTTCTTCATCTTTAAAGCCCGGACAGTCCTTGGTGGTGGCCAGGTACCATCTAATTCTTTTGGTCTCGTAATGATGCATCTCTAGATTATATGGCTGGGTTCATATTTTCCTCATATCTTTGATGTCCGCTGTTCTCCTCTGCTCTACGTGGATTAGATAGCAACTTTCTAGGTTTTAAGACTACAAACAGCACTCACCAAAGTGGTGTGCAGAATATTTTCCGAAAAAGAAAAAATAACCTTAACAGCAAAAAGATGAAATCAACCCAATGCCCAGCAACAGATGAGTGGAGAAACAAACTATGGTGTATACACTCAATGGAACACTATGCAGTGACAAAGAATGATGATGGTATTAGGAAGCATCTCATAACCTGGTTTCAGTTGGTAGATGTTGAGTGAGATCAGTCAGCAGCACAAGGGCAAATGTTGTATGAGACTCCAGTATAAACACTTGGAAATAGACTCATGTACTGAAGACTCTTTGATGGATGCAAGGAAGGCAAGAGTGGGAGGGAGAAGGTTGTTTATAGATCAGATAGTTGATGGTAATTTGGTTAGGTGAAATCAGTGACAGCACACATTAGAACAAAGATCAATTTAAGTGGACTTCAACAGAACCAGAAAAGTCTTCCAATCTTAACCCAATATTGCAAGGATAGAGTAGCACAGGCAGGGGTCTGGGGACCATGCTCTCAGTGGACTTTGAGGCCAGTTGGCATAACTAGCCTATTGCTAAGAAAGTCTTCTACACCTATATTGGTGAGTGGCATCTGGGGTCTCAAAACCCAGCAATTTGCCATCTGAGGTACACCAAATTGTCCCAACTCAGCTGGGAAAGATGGTCACCAAGGAAAACAATGACAATGGGAAAAAAGAGCCCAGAAGACAGAAGGACTCACATGAATAGGTGAGTGACCAGAAGAACCAGACTGTGCCCAGCTGCCACCAGTGACAGCTGTGATGGGGCTCACAATGTTGAGTCCCAATGGCAACACCAGAAAAAAAAAGGGCGCACCCTAAGAACTCTACGAAGAGACTGCAAATGATGGTCCAAAGGCCTGGGGGTTCCCCTGAGAGCATAAGTTCTAGACCTGATTCTGCCCCTGATCATAAATCGTTACTGAGATCAACTCTGGACAAGAATGGATTGGACTCAGGGACACAAAGTGATCATATCGTGTGTGTACTTTATGGTTCTATGCATCTATAGGTTGTCATCCTACTGGCCTGTAACTAGAGGGTAGTGGAGAGGGTGGAGAGGAGAAGACAGGAGATTATTAAGCTGATATGACACACATAGAATGAAAAGGAGTGTGCTGTCACCAGGCAAGGAGAGCAGAGGGAGCTGTGGATAGGTGAGCACCTAAATTTAAATTTACACTTTCACTCGATCGCAATGACAAAAAAATAACCTTTGTTATGTTAATTAACCTAAACATACGCTGAAACTATGGTCCCCAGGCCCCTGTCCCTGCTGCTCTGTCATTCAAAGTTTTCAGTTGTATTTAGAAAACTTTTTATATTTTTGTGTAGGGCAGTTGTGCTAACCTCCCTTCTACTGGGTGCTGTCACTACATTCACTAACCCAAGTCCCGTGTACTATCTAATCTACAAATACCTTCCTCCCTCCCCACCCTTGGAACCATCAAAGATTATTTTCTTCAGTGCTTAAATCTTTTCTTAAGTCCTCATAATAGTGGTCTCGTACAATATTTATCCTTTTGCATCAGACTAATTTCACTTAGCATAGTGTCTTCCAGATGACACCATGTTATGTTTCCTAAAATCATCATTATTCTTTAATATTCTATTGTGTGAATAAGCCATAGTTGGTTTACCCATTCATCTGTTAATGGGCATCTAGATTGATTGCAGCTTTTTGCTATTGCAGACAGTGCTGCAATAAACATTGATGTGCGTGTATCTCTTCATGTGACAGTCATTATTTCTCTAGGATGTATTCCAAAAAGTAGGATTGCTGAATCATATGGTATTTCTATTTCTAGCTTTTTAATAAAGCACCAAGTTGATTTCCAAAGTGGTTTTAGCACTTTGCAGTTCCACTAACAATGTATAAGAGTTCCAATCTCTTCACGACCTCTCCAGCATTAATTATTCTGTGTTATTTTTGGACAAATGCCAGTCTAGTTGAGGTGCAATGGTATCTCATGGTGGTTTTGATTTGGATTTATCTAAAGGCTAATGATCACAAGCATTTCCTCATGTATCTGCAAGTGTCTTTTATGAGGTCTGCCAATTAAGTGTGAGTGATTAATTGCTCTAAGTGCTACAAACCTCTTAGCTGTATAACACTACAGTCACCTTTGAAGTACTGCCCTTGGGAAGCTATGCACTGCTAACAGTCCCTAGTCCATCCTTCAAAGCAATTTTGGAACTCTTTCAGGAATGGCCATGCAAATGATGGCAAGGTGGTAAATTCACAAACTTAATTGTGTAGTTGTCTGTGAGGGAGTTTTTAACCAGGAAACAGCTGTATTGGAACACCCCTGTCCTCACCTGACCTAGCCCCAATTGCCTTTCTCTTTGCTTAAAGATAAAGGAAGTACTGAAAAGAAGACACTTGGATGACATTCAGGATATCAAGGGTAATACAACAACAAATCTATTGGCCATTCCAGAAAAAGAGTTCACAAACTTAAATGGGCAGTCCTTGTATATCATCCTTTGTGAAGTGCCTGTTCATATCCTTTCCCATTTTTTAATTTGGTTATTTGTCTTTTCCTTGCTGAGGAATTATGGAGATTAGATGCCAACTGGATTTGTGGTAGCCAAAAATTCTTTCTCCATCTGTAAGTAGTCTTTTTAATTTTTTGTGAAGTCTTTGGATGAAAATGTGTTTGATTTTTAGGAGTTCAGTTATCTATTTTCTCTTCTGGTGTTTGTGCATTGTTAGTAATATTTGGTAGCTGTTTATGCCATGTTTTAGGACTCCCAGTGTTGTCCTTAATTTTCCTTCCAGGCCTTTATTGTTTTCAACTTTATATTTAGATTTTTGATCCATTTTGAGTTAGCTTTTGTTCATGTTGTTAGATATGGCTATTTTGACTACTGTGGCAGTGTAGTCAATCAGGAAATGTGAGGACTCTCGCTTTATTCTTCTTCTGTGATGTTTTATTTTTCAAGGGCTTCTTCTCTTTCTGTATGAAGTTGGTGATTTGTTTCTTCATCTAATCAAACATGGCCATTGGAATTTGTATTGGGATTGCATTATATCTATAGATAACATTTGGTAGGATAGACATTTTCATGATATTAAGTCTTCCTATCCATGAGTAAGGTAGGTTTCTGTAATAACGGAAGTCTCTTTTGCTTTCTTGGAGTAGCGACTTAAAATTTTCTTGGTATAGATCTTTTACCTCTCTGGTTAGATTTATTCCTTGGTATTTTATCTACTTGGGGGCTATTATAAATGGTAATGTTTTGATGATTTCCTCTTTGTTGGTATAAAGGAGTCCAATTGATTTATGTATATTTATCTTTGGTGAAATTTTCTATTAGCTCCAGTACATTTTTTGCAGATTCTCTAGGGTTTTCTGTGCATGAGAGTATGTCATATGCAAATAGAAATACTTTTCCTTTTTCCTTAAGCATTTGGATGCCGTTTATTTCTTCACTGTGTCTGATTGCTCTGGCTAGAACCTCCAGGACAATGTTGGGCTAAGGTGGTGTCAATGGGCATTCTTGTCTTGTTCCTACTCCCAAGGGGAGATGTTTCAGACTGTCATCATTTAGGATGTTGGCTGTTGGCTTTGCATAGATGTCTTTTATTATGTTGAGGGATTTTCTTCCTACTCCTGTTGTGACAAAAGTTTTTAACATGAATGGGTGTTGGATTAAATGTATTTTCTGCATCAATTGATTTATTTCTATGGATCTGTTGTAATGTTTCTAATTTCATTTATTATTTTGATTATTTGCATCCTCTCACTTTTTCTTTGTCCACTTGGGTAAGTGATTTTCAATTTCATTGATCTGTTCGAAGAACTAACTTTGAGTTTTGTTGATTCTTGCTATTGTTCTTCCATTCTGTATTTATTTCTGCTCTGATATGTGTTATTTCTTCTTGTAGCTTTGAGTTTAGTTTGCTCCTTTGAAGTTAGGCACTGTTAGTTTGAGATATTTCTTCTTTCTGATATAGGTGTTCATTTTTATAAATTTTCTTACTTCTCTGAAGACTAGGAGTTTGGGGTTTTTGTGTTTTCATTCTTGTTCAATTTTATTTCTTTTCTCGTTCTCGCTCTCTTTTCTGTGACTCATTGGTGGCTTTAAAATAGTGTGTTCTTTAGCTTCCATGTATTCCCCCCCACACACACACCCTTTTCTTCTTATTACTGATTTCTAGCTTTGTTACATTATGGCCAGTAACTATCCTTTGCATTATTTCAAAATTTTTAAATTTATTGAAATTACTTTGCATCCTAAAAATACAGTCTACTCTTGAGAATGATCCATGTGGAGAAGAAAGTACATGATGTTGCTTGTGGATAGAGTGTTCTTTACACAAATTCTGACAATTAAGTTTGTGAATACATCCTAGAAAAAGTGCTACATACCTCACTGCTGAATATCACTATGGTAACCTTCTAAGTACTCCTCTTGGGAAGCTAGGCACCAGCACCAGCAGTAGTTCACACTTCAAAGCAATTTTTCTAGAATGGTCATCGGAGCTGTTGTCATTAATAATCGATAATATCGATGTTGATAATAATCCTTGATGTCCTGAGTGTCATCAAAATAACTTCCTTTCAATTCCTCCTTTATCTTTCAGTAAACAAAATTCATTGGAGGCAAGATCAGGTAAACACAGAGAAGTTCCAATACAGTAATTTGTTTACTGGCTAAAAACTCTCTTACAGACAACTATACAATAAAGTTTGGGAACTTGCCATCAGGCCACCATGTGCAATGGCCATTCCAAGAAAGAGTTCCTAAATTGCTTTGGTCTGGTCTTAGTGCTGGCATTGGTGCATAGCTTCTCAAGAGGGACTACTTCAAAAGTCACCATAGTGATATTCAACAATGAGGTGTGTAGTACTTAGAACAATTAAGATCATGGACTTAATTGTCGACCTCTTATGTCTGTTGGGTCCAAATGGTTAATAGTATTGTCAGGTCTTTTATTATTATTATGAATCTTTCTAGTTGTTCTATCCATTATTGAAAACTACGCATTAAGTTGTCTTTCTATTATTATAGACCTACCTATTTCTGTTTTCATCTGTGTCAGAGTTTTTTTGTTTTTGTTTTTTTTTAAATAAATTTTGGGCCTCTGACATTAGGTGTGTAGATATTTGTTATATGTTATTGGTGAACTGACCCTTTTATTATTATATGGCCTTTCTCTTTTTTTCTTATAATGTATTTTGACCTAAAGTCTATTTTTCAGATACCGAAATAGCCACACTAGCTCTCTTTTGGTTATATTTGTATGGAATTTTTTTTCCAAACTTTGACTTTTAACATATTTATTTCTTTGTGGCTAATGTGTGCCTCCTATATACAGGATATAGATAGGTCTAGTTTTTTTTTCCCCCCTCATCTATTCTACACTTTCTGTCTTTTGACTTGAAAGTTCAACTGATTAATTACACTGACTGCAGTTATCAATAGGGGAAGATTTACTTGTGCAACTTTGTTACATATTGTGTTTGTGTAAGTGTAAAAGAGAATGAGACTTACGAATTAGTTTTTCCTCTTCTGGTTCAATTGTTGTTGCATTGAGTCAGTTCCAATTCTTAGCAACTCAGTGTACTACAGAATGAAATGTTGTCCAGTCCCACACTATCTCACCATTTTTGCTGTCCTTGGGACACATTGTTGCAGTCACTGTGTCTAACCCATCTCATCAAGGGTCATCCTCTTTTCTCTGGACCCTCTGCTTACCAAGCATGCTGCTCTGATGCTTCCAGATATCTTCCCCAAAGTGGATAAGACAAAGTCTCACCATCCTAGCTTATAAGGAGTACACTGGTTGTGTTTCTTCCAAAATAAATGTGTTCATTCTTCTGGCAGTTTGTTATATATTCAATATTCTTCACCAACACCGTAATTCCAACCCACCAATACATCTTTGGTTTCCCTTATTCATTTTTTAGTTTTCACATGCATATGCAATGATAGAAAATATTATGGCTTGGGTCATGTGCACTTCAGTTCTCAAAATGTCATCTTTATTTTTTTTTATTGTGATTGAGTGAAAGTGTACAATCCAATTTAAACTTACATGCCTGCCTATTTGCAGCTCCTTCTGCTCTCCTTGCCTGGTGACAGCACACTCCTCCTTTCTGTTCTATACATGTCATATCCTCTTAACAGTCTTCTGTACCCCCCCACCCCCCTTTAATAACAAGCCAGTAGGAAGACATCCTATAGATACATAGAACCATAGACCTCACTAATGATTTACGATCAGAGGCAGCATCATGTCTAGACCCAGGGGAACCCCCAAGCCTTCAGACCATCAACTGTGGTCTAGTAGAGTTCTTAGGGTGCACCCCTTCTTTTTCTGATGTCACCTCTGGGACTTGACCTTGTGAGTCCCATCATGGAGGTCACTGGTGGTAGCCAGGCACCATCTGGTTCTTCTGGTCACATGTTGATGTAGTCGCCCATTCACATTCTATATTCTGTGCTCTTTCTCCCTCATGTTACTGTTTTCCTTGGTGATCATCTGTTCCATCTGGGTTGGTATGCCATTTTCTGTACCTCAGATGGTAGCTTGTTGGCTCTTACTCACCAATATGGGTTGCAGAAGACTTTCTTAGCAATAGGTTAGTTATGCCAGCTGGCCTTGATGTCCCCTGAGAGCATGGTCCCCGGGCCCCTGCCACTGTTTCTTTATCCTTGCAATATTGGGTTAAGATTGGAAGAGTTTTCTGGTTCTGATGAAGTCCACTTAAATCGATCTTCTTTCTAACATGCGCTGTTACTAATTTCACCCAAACAAATTTCTATCAACTATCTAATCTATAACCAGTCATCTCCCTCCATTCCTCCCCTCCTTTGCAACCATCAAAGAGTCTTTTCTTCTGTACGTGAGTCTGTTTTCAAGTACTTACACTAGGGATCTCATACAATATTTGCACTTGTGCTGCTGATTGATTTCACTCAGCATAATGTCTTGCAACTGAAATCAGTTTATGAGATGTTTCCTTAAATCATCATCATTCTTTATTATTGCACAGCATTGCATTGAGCATATATACTGCAGTTTGCTTTTCCATTCATTTGTTGTTGGGCATCTAGGTTGATTCTATCTTTTTGCTATTGTGAACTGTGCTGCAATAAACATTTGTGTGTGTGTATCTGTTCATGTGACTGTGCTTGCTTCTGTAAGATATTCAAAGCAGTGGGATTACTTGATCAAATGGTATATATATTTCCAGCTTTTTAAAGAATAGCCAGATTACTTTCCAAAGAGGTTGTACCACTTTGCAATCCCACCAACAGTGTAGGAGGGTTCCAATTTCTCCACAGCCTCTCCAGCATTTGTTGTTTTGTGTTTTTTGGATCATGGTCAACCTTGTTAGGGTAAGATGGTATTTCATCATCATTCTGATTTGGATTTCTTTAATAGCTAATGACCGTGAACATCTCCACATGTGTCTTTTGGCTTCCTGAATATCCTCTTTAGTGAAGTGTCTGCTTATCTCCTTCCTCCAGTGCTTAATTGGGTTACTTATTCTTTTCTTGTTACTATTTTGCAGTACCTTGTAGATTACAGAGATCAGATGTTGGTCTCACCTGTAGTTGCAAATATTTTTTCCCCTGGTTTAGGTGGTCATTTAATTCTTCTGATAAAGTCCTTGGATGAGCAAAAGTGTTTGATTCTTAGTAGTTCCCATTTATCTATTTTCTCTTCTGTTGATAGTGCTTTATTTGTTAGATTTTGAAGTCTAAGTTTTATATTAGAACTTCCATTGTTGATTCTATTTTTTCTTGTACAGTCTTTATTGTTTTAGGTTTGATATTTAAGTCTTTTATTCAGTTGGAGTTGGTTTTTTTGTAAGGTGTGAGATATGAGTCTTGTTTCAAATTTTTGCAGATGGATATCTAATTTTGCCAGCACCATTTGTTACAGAGACTGTTTTTACCCTAGTTCACAATCTTAGGTCTTTTGTTGAATATCAACTGTTCATAGGAGGATGGCGGCATCTCTGGGGTCTCAACTCTGTTCCATTGGTCTATATGTATCCTTTTGCACCAGTACTAGTCTGCTTTGACTAAGAGGTAATGTAATAATTTCTAAAGTTGATTAGTAAGAGGCCTATCAGTGTGCTCTCCTTCTTCATAGTGCTTTGCTTATCTGAGACTTCAAATAAAGTTGATGATTTGTTTCTCCATCTTATTTAAAAACTGCTCTGGAATTTCTGTTGGTAGTGCATTGTATATGTAGATTGCTTTAGGTAAGGTAGAGATTTTCATAATGTTATGTCTTCTTATCCATGAGCAGGCTAGGTTTCTCCATTGCTGTAAGTTTCTCTTAGTTTCAGTAAGGTCTGATAGTTCTCTCTGTATAGGTCTCTTATTTCTCTAGTTAGATTTATTCCTAGGTATTTTATCTCCTTGGGAGCTATAGTAAATGGTATCAATTTGGTGATTCCTTCTGGAATGATCTCTTTGTTGGTCAGGATTCCTACTGATTTACTTGTGTTTATTTTACATCCTGATAACCTTGCTGAACTCTTCTATCAGTTTGAGTAGTTTACTTATGGATTCTTTAGGATTATTTGCATATACAATTACATCATCTGCAAATAGGGAGATTTTTACTTCTTCTTTACCAATGCAGATGCCTTTATTTCTTTATCTGGTCTGATTGCTCTGACCAGAACTTCTAGTACAATATCGCATAGGAGAGGTGAGAGCGGGCATTCTTGTCTAGTTCCTGTTCTCAAGGAGAATTCTTTCAGTCTCTCTCCATCCAGGGTGGTTTACAGGTGGGTGGCTTTGCATAGAAGGCCCTTATTGCATTGAGAAATTTACCTTTTATTACTATTTTGCTGACAGTTTTTTAGCGTGAATGGTTGTTGAACTGTCAAATGCCTTTTCTGCTTCAATTTATGTGGTTGATCACATTAATTGTTTTTCTGGTGTTGAACCAGCCTTGCATCCCTGGTGTGAATCCAATTTGGTTGTCGTAAATTATTTTTTTGATATGTTGTTGAATTCTATTGGCATGGATTTTGTTGAAGATTTTTGCATCTAGATTCATGAGTGATATCGGTCTGTAGTTTTCCTGTTTTGTGGGATGTTTCCCTGGCTTTCATATCAGGGTTATGCTGGCTTCATAGAATTAATCTGGGAGTGTTCCATCCCTTTCTATGCTGTGAGGTAGTGTCAGTAGTATTGGAGTTAACTCTTCTATAAAAGCTTAGGAGAATTCTGTGATGAAGCCATCTGGGACAGGGCCTTTTCTGGTTTATATTTTTTTGATGAGTTTTTTCAAAGTCTTCCTTTGTGGTAGGTTTATTAAGTTGTTCTACTTCTCTTTGTGATCATTTTTGTAGGTAATATGAATCTAGGGATTTGTCCATTCCCTTTAAGTTTTCAAATCAGAGTATAGTCTTTCATAATATTCTGTTATGATATTTTTTATTTCTGTTGGATTCATTGTGACATCTCCAGTCTCATTTCTTATTTGAGTTGTTTCCTCTCCTGATTCTCTCTAGTAAATTTAGCCACAGGTTTTCCAATTTTGTTGATCGTTTCCAAAAACCAACTTTTGGTCTTACCAAGTTTTTCAATTGTTCTTCTTTTCTCTAATTCATTTAATTCTGCTCTAATATTTATTATCTGTTTTCTTCTGACGCCTGAGGGGTTCCTCTGTTGCTCTCTTTCTACTTGTTCAAGCTGTAGGGTTCATTCTTTGGTTTGGGTCATTTCTTCCTTCTGGATGTGTACATTTATAGCAATAAATTGACCTCTGAGTACTACTTTGGCTGTACCCATTAGGTCCTAGTCAGACATGTTTTCATTCTGATTTGAATTCATAAGTTTCTTTATTTTGTCCTTGATTTCTTCTATAACCCATGACTTTTTGAGCAAGATGTTGTTCTGTTTCTATGAGTTCCAATTTCTTTCCATGTTTTTTCTGCTGTTAATTTTGACTTTTATGGGCTTATAGTCTGAGAAGATGCTTTGCCATAATTCAGTGGTCTAGATTTCGTTGAGATTTTCTTTACATCCTAACACATGGTCTATTCTGGAAAATGTTCAATGTGCATTGGAGAAGGTATACTTATCTGTTGATGGATAAAATAACTCCTGTATGTCAATGAGGTCTAGTTGTTTAATTGTGACAACAAGATCTTCTGTGTCTTTACTGAGCTTTTTCCTAGCACATCTATTACTGAAAGTGGAATGTTGAAGTCTCCCATTATTACTGTGAAATGATCTACTTTATTTTTCAGTGTTGTCAGTGTTTGTTTGATGTATTTAGATGCTCTTGTATTGGGTACATGCATATTTAATGTTATTAAGTCCTGTTGGTGTATTGAACTTTCAGCAATAAACAGTGACCATCCTTGTCCATGATGGTGGATTTTACATTAAAATCTAGTTTATCTGAGGTTAACATGGTCACAAATGTCCCTCTTTGTATATTGATAGCTTTGTATATATTATTCCATCCTTTAATTTCAGTTTGCTTATATCTTTAAGTCTAAGGTGAGTTTCTTGTGAGCAGCATATAGATGTGTCATGTCTCTTGACCTACGATGTCACTTGTCTCTTTACTGGAGCATTCAGTCTGTTTACATTCAGCATTGCTATTGATAGGTATATGTTTAGTGCTGTCATTTTGATTTGTTTACATTTATGTTGCTGTTTTCTCTGTTGCTCTCAGTTTTCTGTTCTGGGTCACCCTTCTTTATGAGTTGATTTTTCATCCTTTTCAGTGTTGGTTTTGTGTTTGTTGAGATGCTTCTGTTATGTTTCTTGTTTTCATATGTTGTACCTTTATTGTGCTGTGCACAATACCCCTATAATCTCCGTTAATAATCTAAGTTTAAGTCCAATTTTAACCTCTACATATCTTTTTTAACTTTCTCTCCACCTAGAAGGAGTATATCCCTCTTTTTAATCTGATGTTATCTTTGTTTTCATGATACAATCACTATGTCACTTCTTTAATATTATAGCTTAGAGTTTTGTGCCTTCTGTAACTTAGTAGGCTTCTGGATGCTGTGTCCTAGATTGCCTACTTTAATATACATTTATTTTATTTATTTTTTTTTCTAAGCCAAGAGCTTCTTTCACTATTTCTAGAAGTTTTGGTTTGGTTTTTACAGTCTCTAAGTTTCTGTTTATCTGTAAATGTCTTAATTTCATCTTCATATTTGAAAGACAGTTTTGCAGGATATACAATTCTTTGTTGGAAGCTTTTTTCCTTCAAGGCTTTGAATGTGTCATCCCACAGCTTCCTTGCCAATGCTGTTTCTTCTGAGAAGTCCGACAAGAGCCTACAGGCCTCTCCTCTGAATATTAGCTTTGGTTTGAGTCTTGCTACCTTTAAGAGTTTCTGCTTACGTATTGTTTTATTAAGCTTGATTATAATATGTCTTGGTGTCTCTCTTTTGGGATCCACTTTTTGTGGTATTCGATACATGTGTTGGATATCTATATCGTCTTCTTTCTTAATTTCAGGGAAGTTTTCTGTCAGCAAGTCACCAACAACACTGTCTGTGTTTTCAGCTATCTCTCCATGTTCAGGAACTCCAATTAATCATAGATTATTCCTCTTAATATAGTCCCATGTGGTTCTTAATGTTTCTGCATTTTTCTTATTTCTTTTCTATGATTTCTCCTCATCAATACTGGTGTTAGTAGTTGTTTCTTTAAGGTCACATAGTCTAATTTCCAGTTGTTCAATTCTGCTCTTTTGGTGTTGAATTGTATTGTCTAATTCCGTAATTTTGTTACTGATCTGTCAGATTTCATAATGTTGTTGTTCCATCAGTTTGAATAGCTTGCTTAACTTTTCATTTTGTTCTGCTGCATTGTCATTAAACTCCAGGAGCACTCTGTATGATTCTTTTGTACTCTATCTCTGATTGTTTCAGAAAAGCTTCTTCATCTGGGAAGTTTTTTGATTATTTTGGGAGTTTTCTGGAACCATGATCTGATGTTTCTTTAAATCTCTGGAGATGATTTGTTGTTCACACTACATTGGGAGGATGCTTAGTTTCTCTGGTGTTGCCTTATCAGGAGATGAGGCATTGTTCTGAGAAAGGAGTTGGTCACTAACTACCTCTTTGTACTCTACTGAGTGGTTCCAGTGGACTCTCTGGGGTGGCAGGCTCTGCATCCTGGCTGTCAAAGACGCTGTCCTACTTATGGAGTCACTGGAGGGGCTATCAACCAACTCGATGATGTTAGTTAGTAAAGGATGGAAGAGATGTGGTTGGGATACACAGTAATTATTTCTCCAGCTAGTCTCATTTTAAAAAGTTAAAATCTACCTGACTGTTTCCAGAATCAGTCAGGCCATTAGGCATGGCAGGCCCCTCCTTTCAACTGACAGCAGAGACACCTCTTCAGCTGTCCCCAGAAGCTATGATGTGTTTCAAAGGAGAGAGAGGCTGCTGCTGCACTGGTGTCATCACCTGCTAGGGTCCACACTATGCTAAACACAGTCTTTCTACTGGGAAAATGCTCCCTGGACTGGCACTGCCTCCAAGCCTGGCAGTTAGCCTCTACTGAGGCCTCCAGTTGGGTAACTCCACCTCCCAGCCTAACAAGATAGCGTCCTGGTCAAGCTACCTCTAGTGCCATAAAAGAGCCAAGTCTATGGCAGAGCTCCAAAAAGAAAGGGTGGAGTGGCTGTGGGTCCCCACTCCACCACCAGGCTCTCAAAATGTGGTTATTCCACACACTGCAGCCCATGTTGTTCACTTCAGAACTTTGGCTCAGTGTAGCTGCCTGCTCATGCTCGTTCCCCACTTAAGAACTAACAAAAAAGTTAAAAAAGTCAAAGATGCCAGTACCTTTGGACCACGGGAGTTGGTCATTCAGCATGAGCAGGGCTCAGCACAAAAGAGGAAGTTTCCTACTCAGTGGTATGTAATCCAAACTGACAGCTCTATGCTGTGTCCCAAGGCTCACTGGGTATCCAGAAAGCTCCATTCAATTCTCAGTCCAGGCCTTAGTTTTCAAAGGGGATTAAGGAGACATGGATCTATTCTGCCTTCTTGACTCCACCCCCACAATTTGTAAATTATTCCTCTCAGTGGTGTCCCACATATCTTTAGGCTATGTTTCTTTTTCTCCATTCTCTTTTCTGTGCGAGCCTCAGACTGAGCATTTGCAAATACTCTGTCTTTGAGTTCTGGTCCTCTCTTCAATCATTTAAATTCTAGTTCTGTGTCCTTTTATAATGTAGTTGATCTGTGCTATTTTGCTATTCAGCTCCAGTGTTTCTAATTGAAGGATCCTTTCTAGCGCAGTGGTGAAGCACTTGTCTGCTAAACCTAAAGATTGGCACTTGAATCTACCCAACAGCTTTGTGGGAAGAAGAGCTGCTATCGGTTCTTATAAAGATTATAGCCTAGAAAACCCTGTGGAAGAATTTGATTCTGTTGCATGGAGTCACTGGTTGTCAAAATTGACTCAACAGGGCCTACAGAAGTCCCTAATTTTATTTTTCTTAGGATTTCTATCTCTTTATTTAAATTCTTTTTTGATTCTTGTATTTTTATCCTCTTCAGATGTCGACGGCACTTGGCCTTGGCTCAGATATTTTTCCTTGTTTTCCATTTTCTCTTTAAGAATACTTAATACTAACAGTTTGAAATCTTTTAGGTACATCTTTTATTTGTCCTTCATCAGAGACAATTTTCATTCCCTTGTTTGTTCATTTTTATGAACCACATTTTCTAGTCTCTTCGTATGCTTTATAATTGTCTATTGTCTTGGGGACCTTAAAATTAATTTATCCATTCAATTTTTAATTAATTAATTCACTTGTCTATTTATTTAATATAGCAGGAAATTAGTTTTCTTACTCCCTTTCTAAATTGTTCTTACTGGTTGCTTATTTCCAGATCCTCAAAAACTCATGTCCTAACTGCATTTATCTATGTACAGTGGTTTAAGTCAACTTGCTCAGGTGCATTAGCCCATTCTACAGAAACCACACCTCTGTGTGTCTATGTTGACTGTTCAAGTACTGTGTCTTTCCTTGTGCCTGTGGCAGCTGTTATGCTGTTTCCTAGACTTTTCTCAGTTGGGCTGAATGGCATGTAAGCAGGGACTATCCCAAAGTATTTCCCAAGACACCGGTTTATGACTTCAGACCCTCTAGTTGTCTTGGTACTTTTTCCATATTGGACCAGGTGAGCACACTGCTGTTACCTGTCTGACTGGAGCACAACTACAACACTAGGCTGATATGGACTGAGGATGTGAAACAAGTATGGGAGCAGGACCATAGATACAGCTCCTATACAGGTCAGGACCACAGATGTGTCACTGGTCCAAGAGTGGGGCTACAGTTACTGAGCTGGTCTTGTATAGATGCTTCTGGTATCTGGGTATGGCAGGTATGCTTGGGTGGCTGTATATATCCACAGGTTTGGGGTCGTTGTGCTTCCAATGTTGGGCAGGGTGGAAGCATTTATGACTCTAGATTGTGGCATACTTGACTCAGTTGCGTGGGCTGAGCTGTATGCAGACTGCCTGAGCAGTATTCCTACGATCACTAGCTAGGTAGAATTTCTGCTGTGGCCAGCTGGCTTCCACATCAAAAAAAAAAAAAAAAAAAAAAAACCAAACCCACTGCTGTAGAGTTGATTATGACTCATATCACCCCTATAGATGAAAGTAGAACTTCTCCATAGAGTTTTCAAGGAGCTCCTGGCAGATTTGAACTGTCAACCTTTTGGTTAGCGGATGTAGCACTTAACAGTTATGACACCAGCATTTCAATATACAGGAGCACAAACCTATGCCATTCCACGTTTTCTCTGGTCCTCCCCAGTACACTCATTCCAACCTCCTTTCTCTTTCCCTGGGATTTCCTACAGTTTAATCTGCACCATTCTCCTTGGGTAGCACCTCCCTGGGATCCCGAAACCTCCTCTATGCTTCACCAAGTGCCACATTCTCCCATCTTGCTGGTATGAGCACTGCCCACCTTGCTGATTCATTCTAGGATCATTTTCTCAATCTCTCCATCACTATTTGTTTCATGTGTGTTGTTTTTCTGTGCTTTCTGCTTGTAGGTGCTTATTGTGTCTGCTTGAAGATGGCCACCTTGAACCAGAATGCCAGGTTGGGTGAGAATGATCTATTAAACTGTATTCCCACCATGTGTATTCTCTCTTTCTTTTGATTCAGTATTCCCTTTGGTTCTGCAGCTCTTCAGTTGCTGTCCAAAGTTCTGAGATCTTTGTACCAATTCTTAGTTACTTACTTCTAAAATAGCTGCAGGGGGACAGAATATGGCTAGTTGTATAAGGCGACTTTCTTCTTGCTCTCCAACCTGTAAGGTCAGAGAGCTGCTTCTCTAAGCAATTTACTTGATGGAATGCCTCAGGGTATCACCTCCCACTTAGTGGCTTCAGAAGTTCCTGGCCACTTTGAAAATGTGGAAAGTCCTTTCCTATATGCTTAGTTCTTTTAGTTCTGCTTGTTCCTATCTTTAGGCTCAAATGATCTATTTCCGTGCTTTTGCACCCATTTACTTTTAAAAATTTTGAACAAGAGGAATTTTTTTCCTCCACTCTTAAAGACAGTGATTATGTTCAGAAGAAACATGCTTGAAATGATCACAAATCACAAATACCTTTCATCTGAACATCTCTCTTCATCCTCTTCACTAGTATCATTTTATGTCTTATATACTGGTTCATTCTTTGAGGATCTGGCTTCCAGAATGGTTTCAGTTCTTGGCTAACAGAGTCTGGGGCCATGTCCTCCATGGACCCTCCAGTCTGTTACACCATCAAGTCCTTGTTCTTTTTTTTTTTTTTTTTTTTTTACAAGAATTTGAGTTCTGAACTCATCATCTCTCTCACTCCACTGGGACTCCTTGTTGAGTTCCCTGTAGGGGCAGTCTTAGGTGATGGCTGGCCACCATCTAGTACTTCCAGTCTCAGGTTGCTCTGGTATATATGGCCTTTTCAGTCTCTTGGCTTCACACTTTCCTAGTGTCTTTAATACTTTTCTTTCTCCTTTCTTTTCGGGTGGGAGTTTAAGACCAGCTGATGTTTCTTAAATGGCCACTTGCTAGCTTTTAAGATCCCACATGCCACTCACCAAAGTCTCTTGGACTCACGCTTTCATCATTTCTCTGATGTTCTTCGTTCTCCTTTGTTCCAATGGGGTTAAGACTAACTGATGTTTCTTAGATGACTACTTGCTAGCTTTTAGGCTCCCAGATTCCATTCACTAAATTAGGATGCAGAACATTTTAATAGACTTTGTTTTGCCAATTGACCTAGAGGTCCCCTGAAACCATAGTCTGTAGGCCTCTGTCCCTGTGACTCTGTCCCTCCAAGTATCTGGCTTTATGCTGAATATTTCTAAGTTTTGGATTGAGTCAATTTGTCTGTCTACTTTTCCTCTACTGTGTGTTGTCTCTCTCTTCACTTAAAATAATTCTTATCAGTTATCTAATTAATGGATATTCCTCTCCCTTCTATCCATCAAATAATTTTTCCTTCTCTATTCGAGATAGTAACTCCATGTTATGAGATGTTTCCTAAGATCATTGCTATTCTTTATCATTGCATAGTGTTCTACTGTGTAAATATACCAGTTTGTTTATTCATATGTTGATAGGCACCTGGGTTGAGTCCATTTTCTGCTATTTTGGACAATTTTGCAATAACCTCAGTGTACATGTATCTGTTTGTGTGATAGCCCTTATTTCTCTAAGAGATACTGTTGGTTGATTGTAGGGTGCAGATCTTCCGTGTCTTTACTGAGCTTTTTTCTAGATGTTCTATCCTTCCCTGAGAATGGTGTGTTGACATCTCCTACTATTATTGTGGAGGTGTCTATTTGTGTTTTCAGTGCAGTAACTGTTTATTTTATGTATTTTGGAGCTCTGTCATCAGGTGAATAGATATTTAATACAGTTGTGTCCTCTTGGAGTATTGACACTTTAGTAATTATGTATTACCCTTTCTTAACCAATCTGGTGGATTTTACTTTAAAGTCTTTTTTATCAGAGACTGACATGGACATTTCTGCTCTTTTTTGAATGTTGTTAGCATGTTATGTATATTTTTCCATCCTTTGAGTTTTAGTTTCTGTCTTTGAGTCTAGAGTTGGATCTGACTTGAAGGCACTTGGTGTGGCTTTGAGTCTAAGGTACATCTCCTATAAGCGACATATAGATGGGCAATGGTATTTTTTAATCCAATCTGCAACTCTCTTTATTGGTACATTTCAGCCATTTTATGAGACTAGTACTGTCATTTTGATACCTTTTTTCGTGTGGTGTAGACAATTCATTTGATTTTCTGTGCTGAATCTTTTCTTATTCTTTTAGCGTTTTCCTTTCACCTTTTTCAATTCTGGTGGTTTTGCATTTGCTGAGACTTTGTTTTTCTTGTGTATTATTGTGATGCACAAGAATGCTGGTTTCCTTTGTGATTACCTTGATATTTACCCCATTTAAAAAAAAATTAAAGTAGTCTTTATTTTCTTTATATTGTGCTGACTTTCTCTCCATGTGAAAGATCTACGACCGCATTTTCTTTTGTGTCCCTATTCTTTGTTACAATGTTTATATAATGACATCTCTGTTTCCTCATTTTCAGTGATTTGCTGTGATTTATTTTTATGATTCCTCTATTTGGGTTGATGTCCAGTTGCTGTTTTCTATATTGGGGTCCTGGGCTGTTATCCAGTGTTATTGATTTTCTAACCAAAGTATTCCCTTTAGTATTTCTTGTAATTTTGTTTTGGTTTTTACAAATTCCCTAAATTTCTGTTTATCTTGAAATGTTTTAATTTCATCATCATATTTGAGAGACATTTTTGCTGGACATATAATTGCTGTCTGGTAATTATTTTCCTTCAAGGGTTTGTGTGTGTCATTCCGTTGCCTCCTTGCCTGCATGGTTTGTAGTGAATGGTCCAAGTTTAGTCCTATTGATTCTTCTTTTTAGGTTTTTGTTATTGTTGTTGCTTACCCCAGCCAGGTTTAAAAGTTTTCTCCTTATCTCTAGTTTTGGCAAGTTTGAGTACAATATGACTTGATGTCTTTCTTTTGAGATCTGCCTTGTGTGAAGTTCAGTGAACAATTTGGATAGGTATCTTCTCATGATATCAGGAAAATTTTCTGTCAGCAAATCTTCAACAATTGTCTCCATATTTTCTGTTATTCTTCCCAATTTGGTGCTCAAATCACTTGTTGGTTATTCTTCAGAGAGTACCATGTAATTCTTGGTGTTTCTTATTTTATTATTATTTTTAAAATTCTTTTGTTTGATTTTTCTTCAAATATATTGGTGTCATGTACTTTATCTTCAGTCTCACTCATTCAGCCTTCTATTGCCTCAACTCTGCTCCTTTGATTTTCTATTGAGTTGTCTGATTGTGTAATTTTATTATTTTCATAAATTTCTAGTTCTTGTCGCACAATGGTTTCCTCCAGTTTGTTCAATTTGTTATCATGCCCTTCTGCATTTTGCTTCATCTCTTTGAGTTCTACTTCTGATAATTCCAGGAATTTTTCTTCTGCTGGAAAATTTGATTCTTTATTTTGGGTGCTTTTGAAGAGAGTATGGTCCTCCCCTTTAAGTACTTTAATAGAGACTGCTGTTTCTGTGCCATCAATAAGTTTTATGTATTTTATGTTGGCTTACTGTAGGGTAGCTTCTAGTAAGGAAATTTACAGTTTACTTTTCTTAAAATAGATTCAGCTCTAGTACCCAGGTAGTCAGTCACTAAGTACATAGTGCAGGCTTTCACCTACTGTCCTAAAACAGCAAGGGTGACAGATATACGCACAGGTCCGAACACTGAGAAAGGCAGTTGGCTAACAGCTGTCCCTGAGTGTCTATGAGAATGGTGTATCTTCTTATGTCTGAATCTAGGTAAAGGAACAATTTCTGCCATGATTTTCTAGCTTACAGGAGTCAGCAGATTTTTTTTCCCAAAGCTGATTCCTCCAGTTTGCTAAATTTTTTCCTCTCTGAGTCTCAGAGAATGGCTCAGGGCTTGCTTAAGCAGCCCCATTTCTTGTTCAGTTAATGGCATCAGACTCCAGAGTTGGGCACAGTACAGAGAAGGGAAGAAAGGCTCAGGCAGGCTTGAGGAGTCCTATTTCTGGCCTATTCAATGGCATCAGACACAGTCCAAAGAAGGGCCTGGGGAGATACAGGAGAATTGAGGCAGGCTTATTTCCTAGAAAAGATTCAGCTCCAAGCACGTGGCTGGTTACACACACTTATTTAGCTTTCCACGCTCTTGTGCTGATTCTCACTTGTCTCAGGGGCACAAGTGGACTCTCCAGGCAATTACTCCTGGTGAGGAGGGTGCTCAATCCACCACATGGTGACTGTGGCCATTCCCTGATAGGTCAGAATGCCGTGTATTTATAGTACAACTCTTTCTTCTGTGTTGCTCAATCCAATTTCTCAACTTTCCCTTTGATGTTCACGGCTTCTAGGATGTCATATGTACTGGTTTCATTTGTTGTTTTGGGTCTTTATTTTTTTATGGGTCACAGGAAGCATCTGTCTATTCTGTCATCTTGGCCCAAACTTGAATCTTTGTAAGAGTGGTCTCATACACTTGTCATACACAGTCCAATTGACTGAATTCACTCAGTCTAATGTATTCCAGATTTTTCCATGAGATGAAATGTTTCAAAAATTCATCATTTTTCTTAATCATTATGTAGTATTCCAATGTGTGAATATACCGTAGTTGGTTCATACATTCGTCTGTTGATGGTCACCTAGGTTGACTCTCTCTTTTTGCTACAGTGAATGGTGCTGCAACAAACATTGATGTGCCTGTATCTATTTGTGTGGCAGTTCTTATTTATCTTGGATATATTCCAAAAAGTGGGATTGCTGGATCATATGGTACTTCTATTTCTAGCTTTTTTAGAAAGTACCAAATTGATTTCAAAAGCGGCTATATCATTTTACAATCTCACTAGAAGAATGTAAGTGTTCCAGTCTTTCCACATCCTCTCCAACATTTATTATTGTGTTTTTTGAATTAATGCAAGCCCTTATTGGGGTGAGATGGTATCTCATTGATGATCTCTCTGTTTGTATATAGGAATCCTGTTGATTGTTTTATGTTTATTTTTCATCCTGATACTTTGCTGAGCTCTTCTATTAGTTTGAGTAGTTTACTTGTGGATTCTTCAGAATTCTCTGCATATACAATCATTTCATCTGCAAATATGGTGATTCTTACTTCTTCTTTGCCTGTGTGCATGGCCTTTATGTCTTTGTCTTGTCTAATTGATTCTGTCCTAGAGGTTCTTTCTAGGACCTCTAGTACAATGTCCAGGAGAAGTGGTAAGAGTGGGCATCCTTGTCTAGTTCCCATTCTCGAGGGGAATTCTTTCAATCTCTCTCCATTTAGGATGATGTAGGCAGTTGGCTTTGCATAGATGCTCCTTATTGGACTGCTGTCAGGGATATGCTGGCTTCATAGAATTAATTTCGGAGTATTCTGTCCCTTTCTATGATGTGAAATGGTCTCAACAGTATTGGAGTTTACTGCCTCTAAAGGTTTCTTAGAATCCTCCAGTGAAGCCATCTGGGCCAGGACTTTCTTTAGTCGGTAGTTTTTTGATTACTTTTTCCATCTCTTCCTTTTGTTATGGGTTTATCAAGTTGTTCTACATCTTCTTGAGATAATTTTGGTAGGTGATATGAATCTAGAAATTTGTCCATTTCCTCTAGGTTTTCAAATCTGTTAGAGTACAGTCTTTCATAGTATTCTGTTATGATAATTTCTATTTGAGTTGGATCTGTTGTGACATCTCCTGTCTCATTTCTTATTAGGATTGTTTCCTCTCCTGTTTTCTTTTGTGAGTTTAGGCAACATTTCATCAGTTTTGTTGATCTTTTTGAAAAACCAGCTTTCGGTTTTGTTAATTTTTATTAATTGTTCTTCTCTTTTCTAATCCAGTTAGTTCTGCACTAATCTTTATGATCTGTTTTCTTCTAGTGCCTGAGGGGCTCCGCTGTTGTTCTCTTTCTACTTGCTCAAGCTGTAGGGTTAATTTCTTGTATTGGGCTCTTTCTTCCTTCCAGATGTGTGCATTTATAGAGACAAATTGAACTCTGAGCACTGCTTTTGCTGTATTCCATAGGATCTACTAGGATGTGTTTCATTTTCATTGGATTTTATGAATTTCTTTATTTCATCCTTGATTTCTTCCATAACTCATGGATTTTTGAGAAGGTGTTTTTCCATTT
The DNA here is from genome assembly GCA_028571685.1 of Heterohyrax brucei. Classification (NCBI taxonomy): domain Eukaryota; kingdom Metazoa; phylum Chordata; class Mammalia; order Hyracoidea; family Procaviidae; genus Heterohyrax; species Heterohyrax brucei. Next base: position 152,631,146 of record CM053147.1, on the reverse strand, counting down.
CCAAATTTCTACCTATGGTTTTTCTATTATCAATTTCAACTTTTATGACTTTATTGTACGAGAAGATGATTTGCAATAATTCAGTGGTTTGGATTTTGGTGAGATTTGCTTATGGCCTACACATGTTCTATTTTGAAAAATGTTCCATGTGCGTTGGAGAAGAAGGTGCACTTATCTTTTAATGGATAAAAAATTCTGTATTTGTCTATGAGGTCTAATTGGTTAATTGCTGCAATAAGATCTTCTGTGTCTTTACTGAGGTTTTTGCTAGATGATCTGCCCATTACTGAAAGTAGAGTGTTGAAGTCTCCAACTACTATTGTGGGGTAATTTATCTCATTTTTCAATGTTAGTGTTTTTTCTATGTATTTAGGTCCTACATTATTGGGAGCATAAATAATATTGTTATGTACTGCTTATGTATTGAAGCTTTAAGCAATAAATAATGAGTATCCTTTTCCTATTTTATGTTAGAGTCTGTTTTATCTGAGATAAGTATTTCTACTCTTGCTCTTCTTTGTACGTTGTTGGCTTGGTATGTATTTTTCCATCGTTGAATTGACAGTTTGTTCATTATCTTTGAGTTTAAGATGTGTTTCTTGTAACATATAGGTAGATGGTGTCTTGATACAGGAGGTCACTTACTGTCTCTTCATTGGAGCATTCAGTCCATTTACATTCTATGTAATTATTGATAGGTATGTGTTTAGTGCTGTCATTTTGATACCTTTATTCTTGTGTTGTTGATGTTTTCTTTGTTGCTCTTAATATTCTGTTCTGGGTCATTTGTCTTTATGGGTTGACTTCATCTATTTCAGTGTTGATTTAGTGTTTGTTGAGAATCTTGTATTATGTTTCTGGTTTTGATATACTGCATTTTTATTTTGCTTTCCAGCTGCCCCTGTTATCTCTGTTACTATTCTAAGTTTAAACTATGCTTTAACTACCGTGTATCTTCTTGATTTCCTCTCCATCCGAAAGGAGTATAACTACTGTAATATATCCCACTTTTCAGTGTGATAATTTTATAGTTTTCATGATATGATCATCACTGGTTCCCTTCTTTTAATATCATAGCTTTGATTGAGCTTTGTGACTTCCCTGAGTAGTATTCTGGCTGTTGTGTCCTGCATTGCCTACTTAAGTATACACTTAATGCTTTTGCTTTTCTAAGCAAAGAGCTTCTTTCAGTACTTTGCGTAGTTTGGGTTTGGTTTTTACAAAGTCTCTTAAGTGTCCATTTTTTCTGTGACTGTCTTAATTTCATCTTCATATTAGAGAGGCAATTTTTGAGGATGTATAATTCTTGATTGGAAGTTTTTCTCCTTCAAGGCTTTGAATGTGTCATCCCACTGCCTTGTTTCCAACATCATTTCTCCCAAGAAAGCAGACAAAAGCCTATAGAGCTTCCTTCTGAATGCTCGTTTTTCTTTAAGCTCTGCCACCTTGAAGAGCCTCTCTTTGTTTCATTTTACCAGCTTGATTATAACACACAGTTGTGTCTTTCTTTTGGGGTCTAATTTTTGTGTTGTTCAAAACATGTCTTGGAAATGTATGGTCTTTTCTTTCATAATTTTAGGGAAGTTTTCAGCAATTCTGAAACAATACTCTGTATTTTCAGTGATCCCTCCTTGCTCACAAACTCTAATTTTTCATAGTTTATTCCTCTTAATAGAGTTCCACATGTCTGTTAATGCTTCTTTATTTTTCATATTTCTTTGATTTCTTCTCATAAATGCTGGTGTCAGTTTCTCTGTCATCAAAGTCACTAACTCCAGCTTCCAACTCCTCAGTTCTGCTCTTTTGTCTTTGGATTGAATTATCTAATTCCGTAATTTTATTATTGATCTGCTGGATTTCAGATTGTTGATGTTCCATCAGTTCAAATAGCTTGCTTAAGTTTTCATTTTGTTCTGCTGCATTTTGTTTAATCTCTGGGAGGGCTCTCTGTATTGTACTCAATATCTGATAGTTTCTGAAAGGCTTTTTCACTTGGGAAGTTTTTTGATTCTTTATTTTGGGAGTTTTTTGGAGCCATGGTGTGTTGTTTCTTTAAGTCGTTCACTACTGATTGTTGCTTATGTGCCATCTAGAGGTTGTGCAGTTTCTCTGATGTTTCCTCAGCAGGGGCTGAAATGTAGTTCTAAGAGCGGAGCTGGTCACCCACTGCCTCTGTGTACTCTACAGACTGGCCCCAGGTGGACTCTCTGGGCTGGCAGGCTCTGCCTCTGGGCTGGCAAACATGGTGACCTATTTATGGAGCCACTGGGGGGCCATTAGCTGACATTATCAGTAAAGAGTGGAGGAAATTTTTCTGGGCCACTCAGCAGTCAGTTCTCCTGGACTTAGTTTAAAAAGGTACTTTAGTGCTAAGCAAGGTGTTATCCAAAAGCTGCTGAAATCAGTCAGCCACTCAGGGGTGTCAGACTGTGTTTTCCAGATGACAATGAAAGCACCTCATGGGCCATCATCAGATGCTGTGATATCATCCAAAGTAGGGAGTGCTTACAGCTTTGCTGCCATCCTCTGCCAGTACCCACTCATATTTCTAGGCACCACTATCCTAAACACAGCTTTTCTGCTGGAGAAGCACTTTTTGGACAGGGGCTGCTGCTCTGTGTTGATATTATCCTCAGCCAAGGCCTCTGGGTCAGTGACTCCATCTCCCAACTGACCAAGATGATATCTCACCTGAGCTGCTCTTCCTGCCATGAGACAGCAGAATCTATGATGCAGCTCAGAGATGAGACGTTTGGAAGCACTTATGGCCTCAGTCAGCAGCTGGCCCCTCAATATGGGGCTATCCCAAGCACAGTATCTCTGATGTGCTGTATTCTGTTTACTTAAGCACAGCAGTTTAGTATATTAGCTGGCTCATGCCCAGCCACTGCCTCCTGGATGACAAAGAAGGTATCAGTACCTGCAGTCCTCCAAAACCATGAGTCAGAAGAAGCTGGACTGAGAGTGCTCCTGTCTGGTCTTTGAGAGAGGTGGTTACCCCCTTAATGGTGGCTGGTCCAATCTGACAACCCTATGTCAGATTCTAGGGCTCCCCAAATTTTCATATTGCTCCACTGAGTTATCATTCCAGGCTTTAATTCTCAGAGGCAATTAAGGAGACATTTTTCAGGTCTGCCACCTTCGCCTCACCTCCCCTTTTCTCATTTGTTGGTTAAACATATCTTTTCCTTCCAAGGCATATTGGGTTTCTGACTGTGCTTGTCTTGTTACAACTACTAAGCTTGATATGTTGTCAGTTTTTGGAAGATTCTTATTAAAATGAGTTCCTTTCAGGTGCATTTTGCCTGACAAAAGGAATGGACAGATGGCAAAAAAGAAAAAAAAAAAGAAATTATACTGAACTATGCATGAGGGCAGAAGTAGTTAAAAGATGTTTGCTAATTCTTGCCTCTGAGTGTCCCCTTGATTTATATGATAGTCCAATGTGCAGGTACACACTGTACTAAGTAACCATGGCTAACTGAGGCACTAGACATCTTATCTTCTTCTTTTTTTTTTTTAACAGTAGATAAACAGAAATAATGGATCATAGGTGCTTCTGTAATTGGGCCATACTGGGAAAATTCACAGCATTCTACAGCCTTCCACCTCTAGCTATCACCTGTGAGTAGTGACCTAGGCCAGCAAAGACGACAGGTAGAAAATGCTTCCTTGAAAGACAAAATAGGTGAGAAAGATTTCATTGTTTGCTAAAGCTTATATATCCAGGTGGGTAACTTCACACTGTGTGATTTTCTCATTAGGTATACATTTAAATGAAGGTCATTGTAGTTTACAAAGGAAAAAAAAAGGAGGAGGAGGAGAAAGAAGAGAGCAAAACAAAATAAAACATTCTGCTGTCTGGAACCCAGATTGGTGTCAGTTGCACACTATTAGCTTAAAAATACATGGAGTGAAGAAGAGGCCTGAGCAAGATGACAAGCTAGGAGGGTTTTGTGGTCACCATGGCAACAGTGGGTTTTCCCGGGTGGTTTCTTAAATCAGATTGGATTTCTGAGCTCAGGCTGAAGATTAGAAGGTTAAGAATCACTTCTTTTTATCCAACTTCAACTCTTTTTATTTAAGCTGAAGCAAGGCATTGTTCTCCATTTTAGCACTAAAGATTGTTTCTTTGGGTACCCAAAACCAGGGCTGACCTGGTTTGTACTTTCAGACAGATGTATTGCTGGGTTGAAGAATGCGGAGTTGGAATGAAGGGAGAAAGGGACTTTGCTATCCCAAAATAATACCTCTCTAGGGGACATGGTAGTTGAGACCATATTAAAAAGAACTGAGTAGAAGTATATCAAAAACACAGGGTCCAGAGACCCTGTGAAAAAGTATTAAAGAGAAACACCAACTTTCTTTACTTGCCCCTCTGTTAACCAACCAGATCCTCTCCTAGGTGTGCCTCCTCATCCCATAATAAAACCGTTTAGATTCCTCTCTGAGATTGTTATTCTTCTATCCAGATCAGTTGCCATCAAGTTGACTGTGCTTCATGAGGACCTGACATGTGTCAGGGTAGAGCTGTGTTTATAGGGTTTTCAGTGGCTGCATTTTTGGAAGTGAATGGCCATGGCTTTCTTCTGAGGTGCCTCTGAGTTGATTCAGATCTCTACACGTTCAGGTAAGCAATCAAGCACATTTATTATTTGCACCACTCATGGACTCCTACTCTCCTCACAAAAAATCCATAGACTCAATTCCAACTCAGAGTGATTCTTCAGGACAGAGTAGAACTGTCCCATAGACTTTCCAAGGAGGGGCTGAGGGATTCTAATTGCTTTTTGCTTAGTAGCCTAGCTCTTAACTACTGTATCACCAGGACTGCATTATCTTCAAGGTTGTTGCAAATCGCAGAACTGGAGATTTTTCTAGAGAGAGAGAGGAACTGGCTTACCTGCCAACTGCAGAACTCAACCTTCATGCAAGTTATAGTGATGTTTTGAGGTAGACATCTATTCCCTTATGAAGAATGTATACGATAGAAAATTCATGGGTTTAAGTGTAAATAGACTTTATATGGGAAGTTAGAAAAAAATTTATCCTTACAGAAATCAGGGTGACATGTAATATATTCAATTATAACTTAAGATATACTCCAAACGCCTCCAGTGACAAGGCAGGAAACATGAATCTTTCGGGGGGTGAGGCAATTAGGACTACTATAACCTGTGGACAGGAAACCTGGTGGAGCAGTGGTAGCACTCAACTGCTAACCAAAAGATTGGTGGTTTGAACCCACAAGCTGATGTGCTGGAGAAAGTCCTGACAGCCTGCTTCCATAGATTATGGCCTGTAAATCCTATGGTACAGTTCTGCTATGTTCTGTAGGGTTGCTTTGAGTTGGAATCAACAGCAACAGGTTTTGTTTTTGTTCTTGTTTTTTTAAGTCTCTCAATGGTTCTGCACTCATCTGCTAACCCAAAGGTCAATGGTTTGAATCTATCAGTAGCTTCATGGGAAAAAAGACCCAGCAGTCCACTTCCATGAAGATTATAGCCTAGAGACCCTATGGTACAGTTCTACTGTGTCACATAGGGTTGCTGTGAATAGGAATTGACAGCACTCATCAACAACATAAGTCCATGAGGTAGGTGCTTTTGTTGTCCCCACTTCTGAGTAGAAAACAGAAAAACTTAGTCATGTGCTGAGATCACGTAGCCAGTTGAGTGGCCCATCTGGGAATAAGGGCCAGGTAGTCTTATTTCAATACACACTCTTACAGTTGTCATAGTGTCTCTTCTTGTCATCTGAGATTGTAAGCAAAAAGACTAATCACAAAACACAATATAAAACTATAGATTTTAAAGTTATATTCAATTATTTTATTTTATTGATGGGAACACTAAGACACTATAGGGTTCTGTGAGTTTGATTATATCAGCCAGACACAATATAGGTCATTCACTTAAATTTGAATTTCCAATAAACAACATTTTTTGTGTAGTGTAAGTATGTCCTGAAATTTGCTTATGCTAAAAAAAGAAAATTATCATTTATATAAAATTCACTTTTAACTGTGGGCCCTACAACTTTATTTTTGAAGCATGGTTACCACAACTATAGACATCCTCACTAGCTCATGGCCATAATTTATGTGTAGACAGATTTTAAATAACATTTAGAAACTGTAGCAGACTAGGTAGAGAGCGAAGACTTAAAAATCCAAAGAATTCCATCAAGGCCTACCCAGAAAAACAGAGCAGAACACAAGGTCACAGAAGATGTTGATGAGGACAGATGTGGGGAGACATCTCAGATAACTGATACCGTCACACAAATAGCACTGCCATACGCTTACTTAAAATGTCCTAGAAGGAAAATGAAAGGCTAGTGCAAAACTCAGAACAAAGCTGAGACAGTGAAGGAGCCTTACAAACAGTATCACCAGTGCTAAACTCTAGAGTAGGCTTGGGCTTGCTAGTGTGCATAAGAGAAGAGGAGATAGTTTGATTAGACCTTCTTGGGGTAAGAAAAAGCATACTAGTTAGATACTTTAGGCATACGGTAGGTTGTAAACAGATAAATGGCAGTGAACCTACAATAGAGAATGAAGCTACTTGCCTTTATTATGCTTTTCTATCAGAAAACATAATCTTCAATCTGGAGAGGGTAAAACTCACTGAGTACCAGGAACTGAAGTCCAAGATAGGAGAGGAGATGAGCAGCATGCAGCCAGCCTATTTGAGTTACGATCTCAGCATGCTAAAAGATTGTATAGAAATGCTAGTGACATCTCTGATATTAAATCTAGACAAGGGACCCAAAGCTGAAAGTGACTTGATTTCCTCTCATCTCAAACAGTTAGAAATCAGGAGATATCCTGAAGCCAGTGGTGGAAGGACACTGGCTGGCTTGTAGGACAGAAACAACATGAAACTGAAATATTTTGCCATGGATTCTAGGGTGTGTTGAAAGAGAAGGGCCACAAGCATGAAGAGGTTCGTTGGGAGACCTGGAAAGATTTAGGGCAGGGCTGACTTTACTGCATGTAACAACATAATGGCTCAGGGTCCCATATCTCATAGCTGAATTTTTTGTTTGCTTGTTTGTTTTAAATATTTTATTGTGATTTAAATGAAAGTTTACAGTGCAAGTCAACTTGTCATACAAAACCTTGCACATACACAAACACACGTATGTAACTCCAGCTGCTCTCTGCACCCCATATTTCCCATGTCCATTCAACCAGCTCCTGTACCTCTCTACCCTCTCATCTTGCCTCCGGATAGGAGCCGCTCACTTAGCTTTATTTAATATACTTAAACGAGAAACACACTCCTTGCCTGTTATAGTCTAGCTCAGTCTTTGTCTGAAGAGTTGGCTTTGTGAATGGTTTCAGCTCTAGGTTAACAGAGAGTCCAGGAGCCATGTCTTCCAGGGACTCTCCAGTCCGTCAGACCATCAAGTCTGGTCTTTTAATAGTGTTCTAGTTCTGCACACCCATTTTTTTTCCTACACTATAAGGGATTTTATCTTGTATTCACCATCAGGGCAGTCACTGGTGGTAGCCAGGTGCCATCTAGTTTGTCTGGTCTCCTGCTGAGGTGGTTTCTGGATTATGTGGCCCTTTCTGTCTCTTTGGCACATATTTTCCTTATAACTTTGATGTCTCTTTCTCCTGTGACTCAAAAGTGTTAGGATCAATTGATGCTCCTTAGATGACTGCTTGCTAGCTCTTAAGACCATTCACTGAAGCAGTGTACAGAACATTTTCTTAAAAAAATATTTTGTTACGCCAATTGACCTACATGTCCCCTGAAACCATGGTCCCCAGACCCCTGCCCCTGCTACTCTATTGTTCAAAGTGTTAGGTTATATTTAGGAAACACAGTAGCTTTTGATTTAGGCCAGCTGCACTGACCTTCCTTCTGTTGTACGCTCACTCCTTTTACCTAACCCAATTTCAGTCCACTGTTTAATCAAAAAATACCCCTCTCCCTACCTGCCTACTCAATGACCACTTTCTTCTGGGTTTAAACCTTTCCTTGAGTTCTTAAAATAGTAGTCTCATGCAATATACTTCCTTTTGCAACTGACTAATTTCACTCAGCATTATTTCTTCTGGGTTACTCCATGCTATGTTTCCCAGCATGGTTGAGTTTTAATGCTTTCTGTTTGATACCTAGAAGATCTAGTCTTTAAATTTGTGTTTTTTAAGAGTCCCACATGTTTCTTAATGTTTCCTCGTTTTTCTTATTTCTTTTCTGTGAATTCTCCTCATAAATGCTGGTGTCAGTTGCTTTCTCTTCAAGCTCACTAACTCTGCCTTCCAACTCCTCAACCCTGCTTTTGGCTTTGCGTTGAATTGTCTAAATCTGTGGGTTTAGTATTGATCTGCCAGATTTCAGGTCATTAATGTTCAAGAAGTTCATGTAGTTTACCTAATTTTTAATTTTATTCTGCTGCATTTTGTTTAATCTCTAGCCAAGCCAGCCAAGAGCCATCGAGTCAGATCCGACTCATGGGAGAGCTCTATACATAGTTCTTCTACATTCTATCTCTTATAATTTCAGAAAGGTTTCTTTATCTGGGAGGGTTTTTGATTATTTTGGGAGTTTTCCAGAGACATGTTGGTCTGCCTCTTGAAATGGTTAGATACTTATTGTATTGATTATTGTCTTTGTGCCATCAATAAGCTGTTCAATTTCTCTAGTGTTACACCAATGGGAGCTGTGGTGTAGTTCTAAGAGGGGAATAAGCGTACCACTAGGTTTGGTTGCCAGCTGCCTCTGTGTTCTCTAGTGACTTGTCCCAGCTGGGCTCTCAGGGGTGGCAGGCCCCACTTCTGGGCTGCTAAAGGTGGCAAGTTACTTGTGGTAACTCTCTCATTACATCCACCAAACTTACGATATAGCTCAGGGAGGGGAGGAGAGAAGGATGCCACCGCATTCTGCTACCCAGGACCGCTGCGTTCTCTAGATGCAATTAACTTCAAAACTGTTTTGTTGCTTAGAGGGGCACATCCATGAGGTGCTGACAGAAGCTGGGCCCTCAGGATTTGCAGGCCCTTCCTCCTCACTGGTGGAGATGGTTCCCTCCTTATGGAGTCTCTGGGGACCATCAACAGATGCTATGAGGTGGCTCAGTGAAGGGCAGTGGAAATGCCACAAATTCAGTCAGCTGCCAATCACCACTGTGTTCTCCTGCCGGTCATGTTTTAATATCTCCCTTACTGCTGACCAACAGGCTATCCAGCAACCACCTGGGCCTTCAGGAGTGGCAGGCACGCCTCCCAGCTGACAATTATAGTACCTCATAAGCTGTCCCTAGATGCTATGATGTGACTAAAAGAAGGGAGTGGTTAGAGCACTGCCTCCCTTGGCCTACCACAATCTCAAAAACAGCTATTCTGATGGAGAAGCACTTTCTAGACAGGCATTATTACTCAGCATGAGAATTAGCCCCTACTGAGACCTCATGCATGGCTAACTCTGCCTATTATCTTGCAAAAATGGCATCCCACCTGATCTGCCCTTCTTTCAGTGAGTCATCAGAATCTGTGTTATAGCACAGAGAAGAGAGGGAGGGGTACTTGTGCGCTTGGTCAGTAGCCATGCTCTTTAAATGTGGGTGTTCCAAGCACAGTATTTCTGCTGTGGTATACACTGTTCACTAAGTACTTTAGTTCAGTGCATTAGCATGCCAGGCTCACAGGCTTGGCAGACTGAGTCCTCACCTCCTGGATAACAAAGAAGGAGTCTGTACCAGTAGTCCTTTCAAATGATATGTCAGTGGAAGCAGGAATCAGTGTGCCACAGCCTTGCCTCTGATAGAGGTGGTTTCCCCTTTTCTGTCGCTCAGTCCAATTTCCCAACCCTATGCCTGGGGCTCTCAGAATGTCCACACTGCTCCATTCACTTATTATTCTAGGCCTTAGTTCTCACTGGGAATTGACGAGACACGTGTTAAGTCTGCCATCTTGGCTCCACCTCCCCTAAATTTCTCTTTATCTGTAAGTGTCCTAATTTCTCATCTGTGTTTGAGAGACAGTTTTGATAGATATGTAACTCTTGACTGGTGATTATAGTCCTTGACAGCTTTGTGTACCTCATCCCATTGCCTTCTTGCCTGCGTGGTTTCTGTTTAGTTTTTTGAGTTTTTTGACTCTCCTTTCTAGGTTATTTTTCATTTATCCCTAGCCACTTTTAAAAATGTATCCTTACGTTTAGTTTTTACAAATTTGGTTATAATATGCCATGGTGTGCTTCTTTTAGGATCTACCTCGTGTGGAGTTCAATGAGCATCTTGGATGTTATTTTCTCATCTTTCACAATATTAGGGAGTTTTTCTGTCAGCAAATCTTTGCTAACTTTCTCTGTATTTTCTGTTATCCACCTCTATTCTTGTACTCAGTCATTCGTAGATTATTCCTCTTCATACAGTCCCACATAATTCTCAGTGATTCTTGATTTTTATAAATTCTTTTATCTGCTTTTTCCTCAAATATGTTGATGTCATGTGCTTTATCTTCAATCTCACTTTCCAGTGCCTCAATTTTGCTTCTTTGACTTTCTATTGACTTGACTAATTCTTTAATTTTATTGTTAATATTATGAATTTTTAATTCTTGCCACTCTTTGCTTTCTTGTAGCATGTTCAGTTTGTCATCTTGTTTTAGATCCTTACTCATGTCTTAAGGAGTTCTAAATATTAATCTTTTGTATTAATATTTAGAAGATCTAAGAAGTTCTCTTCTTCTAAAAATTTGGTACTTTATCTAGGGAGCTTTCTGAAAAAATTGTGGTCCTCCCCTTTAAGTGCTGTTTCCAAGCCATCAGTAAATTTTATTTATGTTTGCCTACTGTATTCTAGCTTCTTGTTAAAAATGTATTATTTACTCTTATATGGATTCAGCCCAGTGACGAAGTATGTTGTACAGGCTCATGCCTACTATTCTAGATAGACAGGAGTGATTAAATAGACACAGGATTCTGGCAGCAGTTTCTAAGAAAAGCAGAAGTTAACAGCTGCTCTTGAGTGTCTTTGAGGTTGCTGTATCCCCTTATGTCTGAGTCTAGCTGAAGTAACAGGTTCTGCCTTGATTTTCTGGCTTTAGGGAGTCAGCAGGATTTTTTTCTCTCCCTTCCTGGAGGGTGTTAAATTGTTTCCCCTCTGAATCTCAGAGAATGGCTCAAGACAGGCTTCAGGAGTCCTATTTCTGGCTCAGTTAATGGTGCCATACTCCAGAGCCAGGCTCAGTGCAGAGAAGGGAGCAGAAGAATGATTCAAGGTGGGTTTGAGAAGTCTTACTTCTGGCTCCATCAATGATGTCACTCTAGCACTGAGCACAGTGTAGAGAAAGGTGGGGAGTGTCAAGAGAAGGGAGATAAAACCATATTCTAGAAGAGATTCAGTTCTGTGCAGCAGGTTCCACACAAAACTTAGCTTTTGACGATCTAGTGCTCTCTCTCACTGGTTTTAGAGATGCAAGTAGATTCTTCAGAAAATTACTCCTGCTGAGGAGGGCACCCACCAACCTCTATGCTAAGCCTACCACATGCTGGCTGTGGCTGTTTCCTGGCAGGTCAAGTATGTGGAATCCTACATAATTTTGGCACTACTCTCTGTTCCTCGTTGCTGAGTCTAGTTTCTTAACTTTCCCTTTGATGGTCAGGGATTCTAGGATGTCATACGTACTGGATTCCTTTGTTTTTTTGAGTCTTTTAGAAGGATCATGGGTAGCATCTGTCTACTCTGCCACTTTGTGCCTGACTCCTGAATCTCTTTCTTACAAATAGTCACATGGAATTTGCCTTTTAATATCTCAAAATTAAAATTTAATATCTCAAAATTAAAACATCACTCTCAATTTGATTCCAACTAATAGCAACCCTGTAGAACAGAATAGAACTGTCCTGTAGGGTATCCAAGTAGTGGCTGGTGGATTGGAACTACCAGTCTTTTGATTAGCAGCCTAGCTCTTAACTACTGCACCACCACCAGGGCTCCTCTCAACACCTTCAAAGTCAAAGTCAAAGTCATAGCTGTAGAGTCAATTCCAATTCATAGCCACCCTATAGGACATAGTAGAACTGCCTCACTGAGTTTCCAAGAAGCACCTGGTGGATTTGAACTGCTGACCTTTTGGTTAGTAGATGTAGCGTTTAACTACTATGCTTCCAGGGTTTCCTTTAATACTTTAAAAACCCATTGCCATCGAGTCAGGTCCACCTCATAGCAACCCTATAGGTCAGAGTAGAACTGCCCCATAGAGTTTCCAAGGAGCACCTGGTGGATTTAAACTGCCAGATTTTTGGCTAGCAGTTGCAGCACTTAACCCACTACACCACCAGAGCTTCCTTTAATATCTTAGTACCTGTAAATTAAAAGGCAAAAACAACAGGGAAGAATGTCTATTTTGAAAGGTTAACATATATTATGGACAATGTGAGTTATCCAAATGCTTCACTTTTCCTTTTCTAGAACTATTTAGAAGAAATTTAAGTTTAAAAATTGTGTAGATATTTACATGCGCTAATTTCTTTTTTAGTCTATTCTTACATCAGTGTACCTTGATATGGGCCAAAAGCAAATGTTGATGACAGTTCAAGGTAATTGATTCCATGGAGGGCCAGAAAGCTGTCTGTGTTCACACTGTTTGTTGTTCTGGTTTTGTCCAGTGATCAGATACAGCCTAAAAAAAAAAAACATACAGACTGCATATCTTTCATGCATCCCTATGGAAATACTATTTTTCAAAACAGGGCTTTTGAAATAACTCAGAAGAGCAAATATTTCAAAGTTATTCCTCAGTAAAGTTATATCAGTATATAAACAGGAGATACCATTGATAATCTCTCATGAATCTTAGAATCCAGGAAGTGGTTAGCTTCTGTTATCTTCCAGGTAGTAGAGATACTCTGGGCAGATTTATGCAGTGGACATCAACATAATGAAGAAAAAAATTCTTTAGAAAATGTAAGCAGCATTGAGTGAACAATAGCACTAGTGATGAGATAAAAAGAAAGGCCACTCCTTATGAGCAAAGCACATACATAATCAAACATGTGATTTGCTTAATGATGTCCAGGTTCAAACGTATACATCTAAATTGATTGAATCACCTGATTAAATGTATACAGGCAAAATAACTTTGTGATGATAGGTCTGATATAATCTAGCCACAATCTCACACTTTCCTCACTGAAACAATAGAATACAACAATACAACAATTCCTAACAGCATAAGCTTTCCTGGAAACACCACTGTCATGTTACAACCAAACAGTGTATGTTTCTGTTATTTTGTAACAGAATTCATTTCTAAGAACCCAGTGCAAACAAACTCTATATAAGACAATCCCAAGTAATAACTTTTTAGGTGCTGAGAGCATAAAACAAACAAATTTTGTATTAGTAGATCTTAAGTACTCTTTTTTTAATAGTATTGTTTTTGGAAAGCTATTTTTCTAGTGATTTAGATTTTTCAAAGTGCTTTCACATAAACCTTTAATTTGATCTTGAGAGCAATGATACTTGTCCTGACAGCATCAAGCAGGCATTATTTATCCTCATGTTTATTTGAATAAATTAAAGCTTTGGTAAATTAAGTGACTTGCCTGAGGTCAAGAGTATCTCCTTCTGAGCCAGTTTCTTCCACCACTCTGACATTTCTTTCATCGAATCTGTTATCAGCCCTTTCAACTGTTCGCTTATTTGTATATGTGGAGGAGGATGATCTTTTTGGCTACTCCTAATGTCCTTTTTTTTTTTTTTTTACCACTATCATGGGGACGGTTTAGAACCAGGTAGCATTTGTTTCCATTGCGCATGCAGTTGCCGTGAATAGGAGAGCTGGCTCGAGGACAGCAAGCAAACACAGTGTGCTCGTCTATTTACCTAGGAACAGATTATGTCTTAGAACACTTCTATCACAGAAGAGATGATTGTAAAGACCATATTGTCAATTTTCTGCTTTGCAGAATAACCTAGCCGTAAGCTCAGAATTTTCAAGCTTTGCTCATACTCCAATATATAGATGATAAGGTAATGGATGAACATTATCATCTCTGTTACTATTAACACTGAAAAATTCCTCATAACACTATTTTCAAGAAGTGCTATGGTATTTTCAAGGAATCAGAGATAGAAAAGAGTTAGCTGTTTAGTACATGATTTTGCGCTTTATGGTGTCCTGGTGATCTCTCTTTCCTACCAGTCTATCAAGACTTACTCGATGTAACTTTATGGAGTGTAAATTACAGTATTTGTTGTTAGAAGAACATGAACATCAGAGACGACTTGTGTTTCCTTAGCTTCTGAAATACACCTACATTTACTATTCTTTCTTGGTGTTTATTATATGATTACAGTCATATTCTTTTTGTTGTCGTTCAATAATAATGAATTATAAATATTCAACTCAAGAATTTATTAGCTTGAATTCCACTAAAAGCACATTTTAACCCTTGAGAAAGAAGGCTATGGATGAAGCAGCATTTGTGGAGGAAGTGGTGAAATAACTGAATTATGGTTTCTTTTTTTATTATTATTATGATTGAATGAAAATGTGCATTTCCATATAAAATCACATGCTCACCTACATGCAGTTCCCACTACTCTACCTGCCTGGTGATGGAACAACCCTCCTCTCTGCTCCATACATGTCTTATCCTCTGAACAGTCTCCTATCCCCTCCTCTCCACCCACTCCCCTTTCTCCAGCAAGAGGTCAGCAGGATGACATCCTGTAGATGCATAGAACCATAAAATTCCCACAAGATACGGTCACTCTGTGTTGCCAAGTCCAATCCATTGCTGTCGGAAAAGCTGAACTTCATTGTCATTTACGGACAGGGGCAGCATCAGGGCCAGGGGCCATGCTCCCTGGGAAATCCCGAAGTCCCTGGACCATCACTTGCGGCCTTTTACTGGAGATCTTGAGGTACACCCGTATTTATTCTCTTGGTGCCAGTGAGACTGACTTCACTTTGTGAGCTCCATTGTGGCTATCACTGGTGGTATCCGGGCACCATCTGGTTCTTCTGGTCACCAGTCGATGTAGAGAACCACTCTTATGGGTATCTCTGTCTTCTGGGTTCTCTTCGTCCCATGTGGTTCTTTTTCTCAGTGATCATCCGTCCCTGTTGAGTTGGGACCATTTGCTGTACCCTCAGATGGCAGCTTGGCAGTTTTTAGGAACCCAGATGCCACTCACCAATGAGGAGTGCAGAGAGTCCTCGTTAGCAAAATGCTAGCTGTGCCAATTGGCCTGGATTATGCCTGAGAGCGTAGACCCTGGCTCCCTGCCCCAGCTACTCTGTCCTTTTAATACTGGGTTAATATGGGAGGAGTACTCAAATTGTGTTGAAGTCCAGTTATTATTGATCTGCTTTCTAATGTGTGCTGTCACCGATTTCACCCAACCAAATTTCTAGTAACCATCTAATCTAAACCCTCCTCCCCTCACCCTTCCTCCCTCCCCACACTTGCAGCTGTCAAAGAGTTGTTTCTTCTATGTGTGAGTCTGTTTTTAAGTTCTTATCATAGGGGTCTCATACAATATTAGTCCTTTTCTTGCTGACTACTTTCGCTCAGCATAATGTCCTCCAGTTGAAACCAGGTTAAGAGATGTTTCCGGCAATCAGTGTTGTTCTTTATCATTGCATAGTGTTCCATTGAGTATATATACTATAGTTTACCTATCTATTCTTCTGTTGTTGGGCATCTGGGTTGATTCCATCTTTTTGCTATTGTGAACAGTGCTGTGATGAACATTCGTGTGCATGTATCAGTTGGTGTGAATGGTCTTGATTCTGTAGGACACATTCCAAGCAGTGGAATTACTGGGTCAAATGGTATATTTATATCCAGTTTCTTAAGGGAGCACCAGATTGCTTTCTAAAGAAGTTGCACCATTTTGCAATCCCACCAACAGTATAGGAGAGTTCCAATCTCTCCACAGCCCTGCCAGAATTTGTTGTTTTGCGCTTTTTGGATCATGGCCAACTTTGTTGGGGTGAGATGGTATCTCATTGTCCTATTGATTTGAATTTCTTTAATAGCTAATCATCGTGAACATGTCCACATGTGTTTTTTGGTTGCCTGGTTCTTGTCTATATGGTTCTTGTCAATTAATTGGATGATTTATCTTTTTCGTATTGCTATTTTGTAATACCTTACAGATTATGGAGATCAGGCATCAGTCTAGCATAGAGTTGCCAAATGTTTTTTCCCATACTGTAGGTGGCCTTTTAATTCTGTTAATAAAGTCTTTAGATGAGCAAAAGTGATTGATTCTTAGTAGTTCCCATTTATCTATTTTCTTTTCTGATGATTACGGTTTGTTTCACAGATTTTGAAGTCTGTCTGCCTTGTGTATCAAACCTTCCATTGTTTTCCTACTTTCTTTTGGAGATCTTTATTGTGTTAGACTTGATATTTAGGTGTTTTATCCAGTTTGAGTTGGTTTTGTGTAAGATGTAAGATAGGGGTCTTGTTTTAATTTAGTGCACATGGATATCCAATTTTGCCAGCACCATTTGTTGAAGAGATTGTTTTTAACCCAGTTTAATGTCTTAGGGCCTTTGTTGAATATCAGCTGTTCATAGGCAGATGATGTCATTTCTGGGGTCTCTATTCTGTTCCACTGATCTATCTGTCTGTTTTTGTACCAGTACCAGGCTGTTTTGATTACTGTGGCAGTGTAACGGGTTCTGAAGTTGAGTTATGAGAGGCCTCCCGGTGTGTTGTTCTTCTTTAGTAATGCTTTATTTATCCGGGGCTTCTTCCCTTTCCAGACAAGGTTGGTAATTTGTTCCTCCATCTCATTAAAAAATGTCACTGCAATTTGTACTGGGGTTGCATTATATAAGTAGATTGCTTTGGGTAAAATAGACATTTTCACAGTGTTGAGTCTTCCTATCATGAGCGTGGTAGGTTTCTCCATTTATGTAACTCTCAGTTTCTTGTAGTAAGGTTTTGTAGTTCTCTTTTTGTTATTTCTCTGGTTAAATTTATTCCTAGGTATTTTATCTTCTAAGAGGCTGTAGTAAATGGTATTGTCTTGGTGATTTCTTACTTAGCTTGTTGTTAGTATAAAGGAATCCTACTTATTTACTTATGTTTATCTTGTATCCTGAGACTTTGCTGAACTCTTTTATCAGTTTCAGTAGTTTCCTTATGAATTCTTTGGGATTCTCTGCATACATAATCATATCCTCAGCAAATAGGGAGATTTTTAGTTCTTCCTTGCTGATGCAGATGCACTTTATTCCTTGATCTTGTCTAACTGCTCTGGTTAGAACTTCTAGTACAATGTTGAATAGGAGAGGTGAGAGTGGGTATCCTGTCTATTTCCTGTTCTCAGGGGAAACTGTTTCAGTCTCTCTCCATTCAGGATGATGTTGGCAGTTAGCTTTGTATAAATAGCCCTTATTGCGCTGAGGTATTTGCTGTCTAGTCCTCTTTTGCTGAGAGTTTTTAGCATGAATGAGTGTTAGACTTTATCAAATGCCTTTTCTGCATCAAGAGACAAGATCAGGTGATTCTTGTCTTTTGTGATATTTATGTGGTTGATTGTATTAATTGTTTTTGTGATGCTGAACCAGCCTTGCATCCTTGGTATGAATCCAACTTGGTCATGATGGATTATTTTTTTGGCTATGTTGTTGTATTCTATTGACAAGAATTTTGTTGATTCATGAGTGATATTGGTCTGTAGTTCTGCTTTTTGGTTGAGTCTTTCCCTGGCTTTGGTATCAGTGTTATGCTGGCTTCATAGAATAAATTTGGGAGTATTCCATCCCTTTTTAGACTGTGAAATAATCTTAGTAGTATTGGAGGTAACTCTTCTCTAAAAGCTTGGTAGAATTCTGTGGTGAAGTCCTCTGGGCCCAGGCTTTTTTTGGTTGGCAGTTTTTCGATGACTTTTTCAATCTCTTCCTTTGTGATGAGTTTCCTAAGTTGTTCTGCTTCACCTTGTGATAATTTTGGTAGGTGACATGAATCAAGGAATTTGTCCACTTCCTCTAGGTTTTCAAGTTTCTTGGAATGCAGTCTTCCATAGTATTCAATTGTGATATTTTTGATTTCTGTTGGATCTGTGGTGAAATCTCCCTTCTCATTTCTTATTTGGGTTATTTGTTTCCTTTCTTTTTTTTCTTTAGTAAATTTAGACAATGGTTTGTCAGTTTTCTTGATCTTCTCAAAAAGTCAGCTTTTGGTCTTTTTCAAGTTTTTCAGTTGTTCTTCTATTCTCTAATTCATTTAATTCTGCTCTAATTTTTAATACCTGCTTTCTTCTAGTGCCTGAGGGGTTCCTCTGTTGTTCTTTCTCTACTTGTTCAAGCTGTAGGATCAGTTCTTTGATTTGGTTTCTTTCTTCCTTCCAGATGTGTAGATTTATGAAGATTAACTGACCTCTGAGCATTTCTTTGGACGTATCCCATAGGTCCTGGTAGTAAGTGTTTTTGTTCTCATTGGAATCCATAAATTTCTTTTCTTCATTCTTGATTTCTTCTATGAGAATATGCTTTGCATTAATTCAGTGGTATGGATTTTGTTGAGAACTGCTTTATCTCCTAACACATAGTCTATTCTGGAGAATGGACCATGTGCACTGCAGAAGAAGGTGTAGTCGTCCGCTGATGGATAGATAGTTGTGTATATGTTGACGAGGTCTAGTCAGTTAATTGTG
Organism: Heterohyrax brucei; assembly: GCA_028571685.1. Taxonomy (NCBI): domain Eukaryota; kingdom Metazoa; phylum Chordata; class Mammalia; order Hyracoidea; family Procaviidae; genus Heterohyrax; species Heterohyrax brucei. The sequence goes on along the minus strand of CM053147.1, from coordinate 152,612,501 downwards.
GCGATAAGGTCTTCTGTGTCTTTATTGAGCTTTTTTCTAGATGATCTGTCCAATATTGAGAGTGGAGTGTTAAAATCTCCCAGTATTATTGTGTAATGATCCATCTCCGTTTTGAGTGTAGTCAGTGTTTCTTTGATGAATTTAAAGCCACAACAAGTGCCGTCAAGTCAGATAGGTGCTCTAATATTAGGTGCATAAATATTTAACATTGTTAAGTCCTGCTTGTATATTGAACCTTCAGCAATAAATAGTGACCATCCTTTCCATGATAGTGGATTGTACATTAAAAAAGATTTTATCTGAGATTAGAATTGCCACACCTGTTCTTTGTTCAGTATTAGCTTGATATATATTCTTCCATCCTTTGATTTTCAGTTTATTCCTATCTTTAACTCTAAGGTGAGTTTCTTGTAGGCAATATAGGTGGGTCATGTCTTTTGATCCAAGATGTCACTTGATGTCTCTTTACTGGAGCATTCAGTCCATTCACATTCAATGTAATTATTGATAGGTATGTGTTCAGTGCTGTCATTGTGATATGTTTATTTTTGTGTTGATGTTTTCTCTGTTCTTATGAATCTGTTCTGCCACCTTCTTCTTTGTGAGTTGAGTTTTCACTTTCTTCAGGGTTGATTTTGTGGTTGTGGAGGCTCCTGTATTACATTTCTTGATACGGTATGTTGCTTTTTTATTGTGCTTTATGGCTGTTCCTATGATCCCTCTTAATAAAGTATATATAAGCCCAATTTTGATTGCTACCTGTCTTGTCAACTTCCTCTCCATCTGGAAAGGCTATAACAACTGTAGTACATCCCTCTATTTAATATGATGATATCATAGTTTACATGATATGATCACAAGATCGCTTCTTTCACTATTATAGCTTTGATTGTGTTTGGAGCCTTCCCTAACTGAGTAGGATTCTGGGTAATGTGTCCTTCTAAAATATAAAGTTAGTGGTTTTGCTCTTCCAGGCCAAGAGGTTCTTTCAGTATCTCTTGTAGGTTTGGTTTGGTTTTTACAAAGTCTCTGCGTTTCTGTTTATCTGCGAATGTCTTCATTTCATTTTCATATTTGAAAGATACTTTTGGTTGGAATTTCTTCTCCTTCAAGGCTTTGAATGTGTCATGTCACTGTCTCCATGTCAGCATTGTTTCTGCTGAGAAATCTGACAAAAGCCTACAGGGTTTCCCTCTAAATGTCAGCTTTGATTTGAGTCTTGCTGCCTTAAGAATTGCTGCTTATGTTTCATTTTGTTAAGCTTGGAGTCTTTCTATTGAGATCTATATCAAGTGGTGTTCAATACATATCTTGGATATCTATATTCTGTTCTTTCATAATTTCTGGGAAGTTTTCTGTCAGCAGCTCAGCAACAATACTCTATGTGTTCTCAGATGTCTCGCCCTGTTCAGGAACTTCAGTTAATCGTAGATTGTTCTTCTTAGTAGAGTCCCTCATGCTTCTTAATGCTTCTTCATTTTTCTTGTTTCTTTTTTCTGATTTCTCCTCATAGATGCTGGAGTCAGTAGCTGTGTCTTCCAAATCAGAAATTCTCTTTTCCATTTGTTCCATTCTGTTTTCTTGGCTTTGAATTGAAGTTTCTCTGTCTTTGATTTTGTTCTTAATCTGTTAGATTTCAGAGTACTGATGTTCCATCAGATCGAACAGCTTGTTTAATTTTTAGTTTTGCTCTGCTGCATTTTGTATATGGTCTAGGAGGGCTCAGTATGTCACTCTTTTGTATTGACTTTCTGATAGTTTCAGAAAAGCTTCTTTGGGAAGTTCTGAGGTGGTTTCTTTTGGGGGCCTGCTGATGCCATGAGTGATTTCCAGGTTACCATCTACTCCATCTTTTGTTGCTTTGGGGGCTTCATGTGGGTCAACAGAGCCTGGAAGTGATGCTGCAAAGATGGACCACAATTGTTTCTCTAGGCTGTCTTAAAATGAGAAGTAAGAAGTATTTGATAACTTCTACAGTCAGTCAGGTTTTCAGGTGTATACGTTCCTCTTCCCAGCTGGTAAAGTAAGCACCTCTATATTGAACCCCAGATGTTATAAACTAGCTCCAAATACAGAAAGGCTACTGGCCTACTGGGCCCCAGCTGTAGGCTATACTGTGTAAAATTCTGCTTTTCTGCTGGACAAGTGGTCTCTTCTGGATAGGCACTGCCTCCCAGCCCAGGAATTATGGATGACTCCACCTCCTAACAAAACAAGATGGCATCCCATACAAGCTTGCCAGCTGGCCAGGACCAAGATCCTGGCAGAGAGAGAGGCCAAGAGTGCTGAAATGCCCAGAGTCCACAGCCTCCACTGCTGGGCCCCAGCCCCAGGTGACACTGTGCAAAACACTGCCTCCCTGCTGGAAAAGCACTCTTCCCCCAGCAAGCACCACCTCCCAGCCTAGGAACCAAGTCCTGCCGGGTTTTTGCCTGGGCTTCTCCATTTCCCAGTAGATCAAGATGGCATCCTGCTAAAGTGTGTCTGTACAGCTACCACATGGTGGGGGCACAAAGATAGGCCAGGGAAGCCGAGGTGTATAGATTACAAAGCCAGGCTGTCAGAACCTGGTAATTACGCTTGCTGGTCCCATTCGCAGTGCATCAGAGACCAGCAGCTAGTCAAGCCCCAGCTCTGCCTGCCTGCCTGCCAAGACAGAGTAAAAACAATCAAAATGGTGAGTTACCTTCGGTCTGTGCACACCTCTGCTTGCCGAGAGTGAGGTCAGTAAAAGACAGGAGGTTTTGCATTCAGTGATATGAAGTCCAAATTAACATCCCTATGCTGCATTCCAGGTCTTTTAACCATTAGATAGATTCAAATAAAAACTACAACGAGATATCATCTTGCCCAACAAGGCAGGCATTAATCGAAAAAACAAAATAATAAATGTTGGAGAAGTTGCAGAAATGTTGGAACTCTTTTACACTGCTGATGGGAACCCAAAATGGTGCAACCACTCTGGAAATTGATTTGGTGTTTTATTTAAAATCTAGAAATAGAAATACCATATGATACAGCAATCCTACTTCTTGGAATATAGCCTAGAGAAATAAATGTTGTCACACAAATACATGTACATCAGTGTTTATTACAGCACTGTCCACAATAGCAAAAAGATGGAATTAACCTAGGTGCCTATCAACAAGTGAATGGATAAATAAACCATGATACATTCACACAATTGAATATGATGCAATGATAAAGAACAATGATGATCTTGTATGAGTTCACTATTATAGGGACTTAAGAAAAGGTTTAAAGAAGAAAATAATTTTTGATGGGTACAAAGAGGGGTATTCATAGATTAGATAGTAGACAGGAACTGCCTTAGTTGTAGGGAGTGACAGAATACAGTAGAGGGGAGGTTAGCACATCTTGGATTTTCTAAATACAACCTAACATTTTGAAGTACAGAGAATCTGGGAAAGGCAACTGGTGACCATGGTTTCAGGGGACATTTAGGCTAATTGGCATAACTAAATTTTTTTAAAGATAATATTCTGTATACCACTTTGGTAAGTGGTGTCTGAGTCTTGAAAACTAGCAAGTGGCCATGTAAGTAACATCTATTGGTTCCAATTCAACTAAAGCAGAGGAGAAAGGAGGACATTAAAGACACAAGGAAAATACAATCTAAGGAGACAAAAGTAAATGGCAGAAAGGAGTAATGTGCTGTCAAGGGTGGGGGTAAGGGGAGGAGAGCAGTTAGAGTTGCATAGCACTATGTGGGGTTTCATATGGCAAATTGATTTGGATTGTAAACCTTCACATGAAGCACAAAAAAATATTAAGTGAAAGACAGAAAAGAAAGGGAAAAAAATGGATGTTGAAAGAGACTCTGAAACTTGCACTTGCACATAGAGTAGCTAAAGTGAATGGAGCAATTGCTGAAGTAAGAGAACCAAAGGAGATTTCTAAGGGCAGCTCGAGAAGAAAAAAAAACAAAGTATTATGCAACTTCTCCAAAGATCTGGATTCAGAAAATCAAAGAGGAAGAACATGTTCAGCATTTCTCAGATGGAAAGAACTGAAGAAAAAATTCTAGACTGAAGTTGCAACTTTGAAGAAATCTATGAAAAAAATACTGAACAATGCAGGCAGCATCAAAAGAAGATGGAAAACAGACACAGTGCCACTGTCCCACAAAGAGTTCTGTGGATCCTAACACTTTATAAGTAAGACTATAAAGAAAGAGAATTCCAATATACTTAATGGTACTCACGTAGAATCTGTGAATATACCAAGAGGCAGTCACTGAACAGAGAAAGAGGATACTGAGTGTTTCAAAATCAAAAAAGCTGTGTGTCAGGGTTCTGTCTTTTCTCCATACTTATTCAGTTTGTATATGGAGCAAACTGTCCAAGAGGCTGGATGATATAATGTAAATAATAATGTGGCTTCAGGATTGGAGAGTCTTAATAACAACTTGCAATACACAGATGATACAACCTTGTTTGCTGAAAGAGAAGAGGACTTGAAACACTTATTGATGAAAATCAAAGACCACATCCTTCAGTGTGGGTTATATCTTAATATAAAGAAAACAAAAATCCTCACAACTGGATCAATAAACATCTTAATAAATGGAGGAAATATTGAAGTTGCCAATAATTTCATTTTACTTAGCTCCACAATCAGTGTCCGTGAAAGCAGCAGTCAGCAAATCATATGTGTAATTCTGCGGACAAATTCTGTGTAAAAGACCTCTTCTGAATGTTAAAAAGCAAAGATTGTCACTTTAAGGCCTAGGGTATACCTGACCCAAGCCGTGATATTTTCAGTTGCCTTGTGTGTATGTGAAAGCTGGACAATGAATAAGGATGACTGAAGAGGAATCGATGTATTTAAATTATGGTGTTGAAGAATATTGAATATACCATGTACCATCAGAAGAACAAAAAAGTCTGTCTTGTAAGAAGTACCACTAGAGTGTTCCTTGGAAAGGAAAATGGCAAGATTTCCTTTCATATACTTTAGATGTGTTATCAGAAGGGACCAGTTTCTGCAGAAGAATGTCTTACTTGGTGAAGGTCAGGGAAAAAGAGAATGACCCACCATGAGATGGATTTATGTAGTGGCTGCCAATGATGTACTCAAGGATCGCAATGATTGTGAAAATGATGCAGGACCAGGTAGTGCTTTGTCCTGTTGTACCTAGGGTTGATATGAGTCAAAAATGACTCAGTGGCATCTGTTTTAGTCAGCCAGGCTGCTCTAACAGAAATACCACAGAGTGGATGGCTTTAATAAAGGAAAGTTTATTCTTACACAGTCCAGTAGGCTGCAAGTTCATATTCAGGGTGTCTGCTCCAGGGAAAGGCTTTCCCCCTTGTCAGCTCTGGAGGAAAGTCTGGTATTGCATCAGTCTTTGTCCAGGGAGCATCTTGGTGCAGGAACCTCAGGTCTGAAGGATGCGTTCTCCTGGTGCTGTCTTCTTGTTGGTACAAGGTTCCCAATTCTCTGCTCACTTCTCTGTCCTTTTATCTCTCATAGGATGAAAGGATTAAGAGTGGGGCAAGCCATACTCCAGGGAAACTCCCTTTACAGGGGAGCAAGGAGGTAATGCTATGAAGGGATTTACAGCCCCACCCTAATCTTTAACATACAGTTTAGGAAAACCACAAAATGGAGGATAGTCACAAGATACTGGGAATCATGGCCCAGCTACATGGCTACACCTATTTTTGGGGGGACACAATTCAATCCATGACATCCCACCCTTTGGCAACCCAAAAATCACAGGATAGAAACATGTAACACATTTCATCTCATCGTATCAAAATCATGTCCATCCCATATGATAGAAGTCTTAAATCAGTTCCAAGTCCAAAATATAAAAACTCTTCTATATCTGTAAAACCTAGAAGGTAAGCTATCTGCTTCTAAAGGTACAATGGCAGAACAGGCACAAGTTAGACATTGCATTGTAAATGGGAGAAATTGCAGAGAAAGAAGGCATTAACAGGCAACAAGTGAGTCATCAGAACACATTACATTAGCCCTCAAGGCTTTGGAAATACTCTTACATTTTCTGAGACATTCTACACAATGGCCCTGCTCTCCAGACTCTAGGTATTGGCCACACTCTCTGGATTTTGAGTGGAGACCTCCAGCCCCGTGCTACAACTCTGCCTTCAAGGCCCACTTGGAAACTCTGCCCCATCAGCTTTAGGAGCACCCTAAGCATAACTGAGTGGCAATTTCACCCTTACGGACCCAGGACACCATGGTTCCTCCCTTTCAAATTCCTGAGGTCATGACTATACCTTTTGAGACTGAGGCAGCTCAGCTTCTCATGCTGTTTGTCTCTTCAGCTTCCTATGGCCACATGGCCCAGGCCTCAGGCCCACATCTGTCCTGCCAGGCAAGTGTTCCAAAGCTCTGTAGCTCCATTTATTCAAGTGCCTGGAGGAGCCGCACTCTTGCTGGAAAGCGTCCTGTCCAAAGGCACTCAGCTCTCACTCTGTGGGTCAGCAAGGCCAGCTCCACCGATTTAAGTGCCGGGAGGCACCCTGTTCCGCGAAGAAAACTCCTCACAGGCACTCAGCTCTCTCGTTCCATGGGTTGGCTCCAGCGCTGCCTCTGGTTCTGTTGCTGCCTTTGGTTCTGTTGCTGCTGCTGCTGCCACCACCAGTTCTCTGTTGTTTCTCACCATCTGCACATTCTTTGTTCATTCTGAATCTTCTATCCATTCGCAGTTTCAAAATGGCTCCCACATTTTAGGTATTTGCTAGAGCAGCACCCCACTCTCCCGGTACCAAATTCTCTTAGTCACTTGGTACTGCTCTAACAGAAAATACCATGAGTGGAAGGTTTCATGAGGAGAAGCTTTTATTGAGACAATCCAGTAAGCTGCGAATCCATTTACAGATTGTAAATCCATTCAGTAAGAGAATTTATGACAGTCCAGTAGACTGAGTGCAAATCCAGTGAGAGCATCTTGTCACAGGAACCTCGGGTCCAAAGGATGTGCTCTGCTCTTGGTGCTTCTCTCTTGGTGATATAAGGTTCCCAACTTCCTCAGCTCACTTCTTTCCCTTATATTCCACAAGCTTGTAGCTTGGGACCTGTCTCACTAACACAACTGTTGCCTATTCTCCATCATCAATCTCACAGAGGCAGTATTCACAACCCATGGGAGGAAGGGCACCATATTGGGACTCACAGCCAAATCAAATCAACAGACATTTTTGGGGGGACACAATTCAACCCATGACAGCACCTAAAGCAATAACAACACACAAAGACACACACACACACACACACGCACACACGCACATGTTCAAATGTCTAGTTGAAATGTCCACTAAGAGTATAAATAATGTATGTTATACTCATACGAAGAAATGGTGCAGGAATGAAAAGAAACAAACTAAAGGTACATATCCATCCTGAATGACTCTCTCAGACAAATTACTGAGTTAGACACAAAGCAGTACACACTGTTAGCTACTGTATGAGTCCATTTGTATGAATTACAAAATTGAGATGGCCACAATGATGATAACCTGTCACATAATAGTCTTCTTTAGGGAAGTTTGAGATTTACAGAAAAATTATGAAGAAAATAAAGAGTTGCCTTATAGCCCCCTCAATTTCTTCTATTATTCATTTCTTGCATTGGTGTGGTACATTTGTTACATTGATGAACTCTCATGGATTGAATTGCTCTCTCCAAAAATACTTGTAGCGATGTGGCTGGGCTGTGATTCTTTGTATTCTATGACTGTCCTCCATTTTGTAATTGTCCTGTGCTATATGTTAAAGGATTAGGGTTGGACTGTAAGTCCCTCTATCAGATCATCTCCCTGCTCCACGGCAAAGGGAGTTTCCCTGGAGTATGGCTTGCCCCACCCTGAATCCTTTCATCCTACAAGAGATAAAAGGAAAGGGGAACCAGCACAGAACTGGGAACCTCACACCATCAAGAAAGCAGCACCAGGAGAAGAGTGTGTCCTTTAGACCTGAGGTTCCTGCACCAAGATGCTCCCTGGACAAAGACTGATGCAACACTGGACTTCTCTCCAAAGCTGACAGGAGGAGAAAGCCTTCCCCTGGAGTGGACATCCTGAATTTGGACTTATAGCCTACTGGACTGTGTAAGAATAAACCTTCCTTTGTTAAAGCCATCCACTCTGTGGTATTTCTGTTAGAGCAGCACTAGCTGACTAAAACATGAACGAACATCAGAGTATTATTATCAACTAAAGTGTGTATTTACATTAGAGTTTACTTTGTTTTATACATTCATATGGACTTTGATAAATGTATAATGTCATGTGTACACCATTACAGTATCAAAGAGGATAGTTTCACTGATCTTCGTACTTTCTTTTGTCTCCTGAAGCCCTGGCAATCACTGGCCTCTCTATTGTCTCTATAGTTTTACCTCTGAAGAAATATAGCTAGAATGCTCCTTAAAGCAAGGATGGTGCGATTTTGATTCCTTTATTTTGGACATGTAACCTGGAAAGATCAATTTCTAGAAAAGGACATTTTGTTCACAATAGAGTCTGGAAGAACTAAAGAAATCCTCAGTAAGATGGATTGATGCAATAGGTAAAACAAAGGATTCAAACCTATCAATGACTGTGAAGATGGTGCAGGAACCACATGACATTGTATTCTGTTTGACATAAGGTCACCATGAGTCTGAACTGACTGGGATGCAGCTGACCACAATTAGACTGTCATATAGTAGGAGCAACATGGCATGTAGTGCTTAACTTTTGAGGGACTATGACTTAAAGGGGTGAGAGAACATCTTTTGGTGTGGATAATGTCTTATAAATTGATCCGGATGGTGTGTGCACTTTAAAACTTGAGCTATACACGTAGGATTTACATACCTTACAGTATTGATCTTGTACTTTTTAAAACAGTTAAACTATTTTAACATCAAGCCATTACAGAGAAAGTCATAAGTAAATATCTTTGAAAACAGTATCTTGACTTTACAGTACTCATTTGGTGTGATAGCTGTAACTTTAACGATTACAACATTTTTAGTAAAAAGAGTTTGAATCATTTGGGTTTTTCACTGTTATGGTTGATACACATAATCCATATTCTTGAATTTAACTGAAAGTCTTTGGAAAGGAGTTGAGAAAATGGGAGGATTTGAGGAAATGGACTATCTGATTGACTCATCAGCTACCTTAAAATTAGTCTACCTTAAAATTGTAATTACTTATATTAAAAAAGGGCAGAAACTGAAGTATAAGAATTTGTCCAATTTTAAATATGCAAATATAATTGTTACAGAAATATATTCATTTGTTTCAAATTTAAAAGGTTTTATGAAGCTTGTAACTTACTTGTCAAAGAGGATTGAATTTTATTGCTATAGCTTCCACAAAAAGAATTAGAAGCACAAATATAGATGTTTTGTTTTGATTCTTTTTTAGTTGGTGGTTGATTTACACACGATACCATTAACCAGAGAAACTGACTCCTTATTCTTTTCTTTTTTAAAAAACAATTTTCATAGAGGAAACAAGATATTGATTTAAGGGAGATCTGTATCCTAGAAAGACTTGAAATAATTCATAAACTTTCAGACTTGTCAATTACTATTACAAATATTACTTTAGCTCATAAAAAAAGAGATTTATTATAACCTCTATATTTGCTAAAATATCTTTTGATATTTTAGTTTTATTTATATAGAAAGCTGTTCAGAGCAAACACAATTCTTTAAGATATTTTGCTTTAAAAAGTCATTTAACTCCAATTTTTTGATTACTAAATTTTGTCCTTGTTGTTAGTTGCTATTGAGTGAACACTGACTCATGGTAACCTGAACCAGAAAAATCAAATCTATGGCTGTTGAGTCTATTCTAACTCATAGCAACCCTATGGGACAGAGTAGAACCACCTATAACATTTCCAAGGCTGTAAATCTTTGTGGAACAGACTGCAACATTGTTCTCCCACAGAGTGACTGGCGGGTGTGAACTACTGACCTTTGTTTGGTTAGCAGCAGAATGCTTACCCACTGCTCCACCAAGACTCCTATGTGTAACAAAATGAAATATTGCCCTGTTTTGCATCATCTTCAGGATTGTTGGTATGTTTGACTCCACTGTTGCTGTGTCAGTGTATCTCACTGAGGGTGTCCCTTGTTTTGCCTACCCTTTACTTAGCCAAACATCACGATGTCCTCATCTACCAATTAGTCTGTTCTGATTACATGTCCAAAAGAAGTTAAATTCACACACACACACACACAAAGCCACACCTAATAGTATAATCATACTCAACGTATTATTCCTGATACATAAAAACAGAAACAATTCTCATATTCTTGTTCAAAAGATAACATCTGTTTCAAGTTATATAAGCCAAGGAGAAATTTTTAAAATAATGCATTCATATTCTATATTTTAAAATGCTTTCTATCATCCTCGACGGCACTTGGCTTGGCTATCATCTGTTAACTCTTACCAAAAATGTGACATATGAGAATCACTGAAATAATTAAGATAAATGCACAACAATAACAGGAATAGCTACTCTTACTGAGTGTCTATGCTGTTTCAGGTATTGAACTGCATACTTTTGAATCATTATATCCTTTAATGCTCACAATAGCTCTAAGAGCAGATGCCACTGTTCCCAATTTATTGAGGCTTAGCTAGGTTAACAGTGTGGGAAACACTTCTAGCAGAAGGCTGATCTGGATTTCAAAACTGTTCAGGTTTTGCGGACCACTGAAATGAAATTGGTAATCTCTCCAAATATGGCTCTGGAATTAATGGGTGTTTAATATCTTTAAATTCAAGATTTCTTATATCCCATTTACACCCTCAGGGGATGAATAGTTGCATATTACAGCAAAGGAAGATGTCACTTAGGTGCAAGCTGTTTGTACCTAGAAAGAGAACAAAAACATGCTCAAGGTGAATTGTGATCTTTACTCGTTGTTTCTCCACTGACACAGCCTCCAAGCGTAACAGTGACTCCCTCCTGAGGGACAAGAATTGCCTTGAAATACATTACTGTGAGTTTGTGCTGTTGCCATGGAAAATCACGCTTTCTAACTTTTGGTTGAAGGTCAGTGATTGTATTTAAAGGGAGAAAGGTTTGAACTTCTATATGCAATCTACTATTACGTCAAGTGGGAGGTTTATTACAGGTTTTGGTATGTAATCTAAATTGGATGTCTGAAGGAAAATCATGTTTGTACATTTAAGAAAATTTAGAGAAATCTCTGAGTGAGATTCTCTCTTTAAAATTTCATGAATTATCTGATAGCCTTTTGAAGTATTTCTTTGTCTGAAACTCTGAATATTATTGTCTCCTAACTTTAAGGAAACCTTTCCTTTCAACCATCTACAATGCAACAGTTTTCTTTTATGCTTATGAGAAGTTGGATGCAATTATTTTGTAAGTCACCTCTGTAAACAACCCTATAATTTGTAGACTTTTAAATGTCATTATTGTAAAGACAAATCAGTTCTTATTCTGTTTGGCTTTGGAACAATATTTAGACTTTATATGTCCCTGTAACCTCTATAACTGGGTTATCTCAGTAAATAAATTCAGCTTGGGAGTTCCTAAGAATTCCACAAGACAGGTTTTTCAGTTTCTTGATAATGTTGATATGTGCAAGCAGCCCACTTTGAAAATACATTGTGCTGTTTCATCCTACTCAAAAGTGGGTGGAGTGAAATGAATATTTCATTAAGGGTATTTGTGAAAGTGTACTATAGGTAGCTGAGTGATCTACAACTGAAATTTTGCTTGCATAATGGTTGTTATTTTTCTTAGCAACATTAGTTTTAAAAATTAAAATTTGCTGGATTATATTCAAGGCTGAGGTACCTTATTGGTCATTTAGTATCATGTTTCAGTTTGAATTCTAGAGCATTCATGTGATGACAGCAAATCATTCACCTTTTCTGAACTCTAGTTTTTGATTCAAAGCAGTCCAAGTACACGATCTTTGAGGTATACTTATTGCTTTCTAGTCAATGCCTACTAATATTGATCCTATAGGGCCGAGTAGAACTTCCACATAGGGTTTCCATTACTGTAATTTACAAATGGAATCTTGTTGGTACAATGGTTACCAGAAAGTTTGCTGTTTTAAACCTACTTTGTGCTCCATGGGAGAAGGAGATGGCAGTCTGCTTCTGCAAAGATTACAGACTTGGAAAGCCTATAGGGTACTTCTACTGCATGTTATAGGCTTGCTATGAGTGAAAATCAACTCAGTGGCAATGGTTAATCTTTCCAGAAGCAAACTGTCACATTTTCCTCCCATAGAGCATGTTGTCAGCAGCCAAAACTTAACCACAGTGCCGCAAATGTTCCTTTCTTTAAGGTCTAATTTGTTATGGTAAGCAAATAGTGGGGACACCAATGGATCGTTTTTTATTCCAGCAATTCGCAGATTTAGAACTGAGATATGCTCTTTCCAGTTCCTTCACATATTCTCCCTATTGGATCCTAGCTTAGTCATTTGCTTGATGCATCATTTTGAGCAAATACCTCACCTTTCTAAGCCTGTTGTTCTGTGGTGCTGTCTAGCAAACTTCAATGCAGAGTGACCCCATGTGTTGGAGTAGAACTGCCTCATAGTGTTTTCTTGGCTGCAGCCATTTTAGGGGTAGATTACCAGGTCTTTTTCCAGAGGAGATGCTGAGTATGTTTGAACCACCACTTTTGGCCAGCAGCTAAGTCCTTAGCTGTTTTGCCACTAGGGTTTGTTTCTCTAAACCTAATGTTGTTAGATGCTGTTAAGTCAATTCCTCTTCATACTATTACAGAAGAAAGCTCCAGAGTTCCTGCCACCTGCTGCTGAAAAGGCAATCACTGAGAGAGGTGCTTTGGGTGAATGACCAAAAGTTTATTTCTGTGTTGCTGGTACAGAGGGAACAGAGAGCATATTTCCATCAAAACCAGTTTGAAGGCATTAGGCGAGCTTGGGGCTTTTAAAGGGGAGCTACATACCGTGCTGTGCCAATACAGGGGTTGGTATCGGGGAGAAACAATGAAAACAATTTGAGGAGGGGGATATGCCTGGGAACAGGTTTTAGGGGTCTTGGGGAAATATGCATATGAAGAGCTGGGGTCTAGATTCTCTCAGTTGTCATCTCAGGTGGGGGTCCTTGAACTGGCACCTCCACTGTCTGATGTTCCTAAAGAAGCTGTGAAAGGCTGCAGAGACTTTATCTCAGTAGCTTCTGTAAGTTAATGGATGATTTCTTGGTCCAGGTAATATTAGGAAGCCAGAAATTTTAAGAAAAGCAAGTAAAGAGTCAGTCCTGAAACAAACAGGTAAACAGCTCTGACTGCCCATTTCAATTCCCTCTGTTGCTAAAAAAATGGCATTCCAGGTTATAATAGAAACCTTGTAAGCAATAGAATGAAACACTTCCCAGTCCTGTACCATACTCACAATAGTTCTTATGGCTAAGCCCATTGTTGCAGCCACTGTGTCATTCCATCTTCTTGAGAATCTTCTTCTTTTTTGCTGACCCTCTGCTAGGCCTAATCTTAATAACATATAAATATTGGTGACAATTACATGAAGAGTTATAAGGAGTAAATGAATAATTCTTACAAAATATAGCACACAAAGCTGTATTTCCAGTTATTAAGATGACATCATATAGTTATGGCAAATGTAGAAAATTGCATAATTGTATGTCCCATTTGGGTCAACCAGGAATCTACCTTTGACATGAAGGTGAGGCTTCACTCCGAAATCTGCTCTCCAGAGAGCAGAAAGGATCATATTGCAAGACAGACTTACAGTACCATTCTCCAGGCTGTGTAGGCTTGGTAGTTCCGAGCCTGTGGGTTAAGCTATTCCCGTGAAGTATGAAAAAGCCTGAGGTGATGATAAGTGAATGTACCTTCTACATATAAGCACTCCTCATTTATGAATACATAGTTTATGAGAACTATAACTGTGTATTCATATATATATATTTTTAGTAGTACTTAAAATTACAAGAGTGCCAAAAAGCCAAGTACCGTCGAGTCGGATCCGACTCACGTGAAAATTACAAGAGTATGGATTCCTTATTTGGACTTCTGCACTACTGCGAAAACCAAATACAAAAGTTAGCAGGACTGCATATTTCCTTCATACACATAGGCAGAGATAAAAGCAACTGGCTTGAATAAGTATTGAATTCTGGTTCTTGCCTTGCCACTAACAGCTATCTTCTTTAATCTTTTCAAGCCTCTCTTTGTTATCTGTAAAATTCGTAGATTAAAATATAAAATCTTTACAACCCTCTTTACCGATAATATTCTGTCAATTAAAAAAAAATACGTGTTTTTGTGTATTTAGGACCTTAGAATGGCTATCAACGTACGCAGAACTTTATTAATGAGATTGCAACTACACTTTTTGAGTGTGTACGTACTTTATGAGTAGCTAGTGACAATAAACCTAAAAAGTGCTATTATTTTTTACTAGATCTTCCTTTAGTTATATACTGATGGAAGATTAGTGTTGTGTAAATAGCCACAGAGCTGCAAAGTAGATCCTTGTATACACTGTCCTGTGAGCACAAATCAAATTCATCTAGCTTTTGTACTTCTTAAATATGAAAATATTTCACTATTTTTCATTTATTTTAGTAATTTTTTTGGATTCATTCTTTTAGTAATTACAATAGATGATTACATTACAAATTGTATTTCTAGCTCAGCTATAATGTGTATTATTTGGGGTCTGATTCTCCAGGTGCAAACTGGAAAGTAATACTCTTCTTTATGACTTACATGAGGCCTAAAATTCAAAATGTAAACCTATGAAATATGATTTGTTGGCCTGAACTATCAATCAGAGTCAGTAGATGCTTAATTTTCTTTTAGATGGATGTAATGTCTTCCCTGATGCCAGTATATACTTTTTCTCTTTTATGAAGCATCAAATCTCTAAAACAATAATCTTTAAATGAGGATTCTCCACAAACGTTTGTCTTTATTTTATAGGAAATGTTCTCCCTAGCTACTTCTAGACCTTGATGGAATTGAACTTGAATTGAGAGAAAAAAAACCTTTCTAGCCTTTTTTGTTAGTAAAATTCTTTCTATTCTCCTCTTCAGGTGTTAATCCATGACTGAACACCTGTGTTACCTTGATTTTTGACTTGAATAATGCTGATTTGATCCCAATGAAGAAGAAATAGGAGATGAGATGATTCCAACATAGTAGAAGTAACATTACTCATGTAGGCTATTCTTTTGGGCTTGATTTATTATTTCTCAGGAAAACCTCTAAGATATTTATGTATAGGTTTACAAAGTCATGTGAAGACCTTTTTCCTCAAAGAGTGTAGAAGCCCATACTGAATGGAGAGCTGAGAAGGGTGAAAAGTTTCCTTGTTTACTAGACTCTACAGGTGTATAATTATGTGTTCTGCAGAACAAAGAGTCAGAGTAACACATAAAAAGTGTTCTTAACTATTTTCAGGAGTAGTATTTCTGAGAGTAAGAATTTAAAACTTAGAAGCTTAAAACAGTAATGTTTGTACCTCACATTTTCTGAGGCATTAAGGGTTGATTTGGGTTCTCCAGAAATATGTGCAGAAATTTGGCTGGACCAGGATTTCTGGTATTGTATGATGTTTCTCCATGCTGTATATCCTGCCTCTATGGTGTTAATGAGGGTGGATGGGCTGCAGTTGTGTTGGTGGGGCAGGACTCAATGTGCAAAATTGTTTTGTTCCTTGAGGCAGTCTCTTGAGGTATAAAGTAAATAAGCCAGTGGAGAGATTTGGAAACTTCATACCATCAAGTAGCACCCGGAGAAGAGCACGTCTTTGAGATCTGAGATTCCTGCACCAAGATATTCCCTGACCAAATATTTCTTCGACACAAGGACTTACCTCCAGAGCATCATGCACATGCCACAGAGAAGCCGAGAAAGGTCTACTGTGAATACTCAGCACAGTAAGCATTCATTTTCTATGTAGCTTTTGATTTTTTTTCAAAATTAAGTTTCATAAAACAAAACACAAAAGCAGAACCTATTAAATTATTCTTCTGAACTCTGCAGGAGGACTGAGAAGAGGAAGATTGAGGAATGTTAGCTCCTAAAGGGATTATAGGAATAATTCTCAACTAATTCTGTACACTTTATAGGAATCTAAGACACAGAATGACTAAGTAGCTCATCCAAGATCATAAAACAAGTATTCAACCAACCCAAGATTTAAAGGCTGATGGTCTGTCTTAAAGACTAGTGATCTTTCTGGTATACCAAGGACACCATCTAATAAAGATGATGCTCAGAAAGGAAAAAAGGTGCAGCCTGTCTGCTGTTACTTAAGTGTGTTTTGAATATACTGCTTTATTTGAATGCATCAGTTCAAGATTCACCAAATGGTCTTAGGAGCATCTCAGTGGCAATGCTGGGCCCTTTCAAGTGACAGCGTGGTTCCCCCTAAAGTAGTGGTAGATTCTGGAGAAGGGTGATCACTAATTGAAGTCCTGGTTGTAACATTAAAAGTTAAGTTACTTAGCCTCTCTGAGCCTCTGTTTTTGCATATGTAAAAACAGGTATTATAATGCTACCTATCTACCAAAGCCAACTCTCTAAAGATTGGACTGGACTGTAGCACATAACTGATGATGATAAAGTATGTGTTTCTTAGCTTAAATATATATACGAGGCTGTCAGAACAGCTTCTCTCTAGAGGTGAGAAGTGATGGTGGAGAGAAGGGGATAGGAGTTGGTTGAATGAATATGGGAAATACAAGGTGGAAAGGAGGAATGTGCTGTCACAGGGTTAGGAGAGCATCTGGAGTTGCACAGAGCTGTGTGTGTGGCAAATTGACTCGGACTGTTAACTTTCACTTAAAGCATGATGACACATTTTTAAAAATACTATTTATCCTACAAGGTTGTTACAAAAAGTAAATAAACATATTCTTGAAAAGTACTTTCTTGGTGTATAGAAAGCACAAGATAGATGTGAGTTATTATCACTCATGTGCTATGAATTTAAGCTTTAAATTATTATGATGGCTTCCATGGCTCTGGGTCTATCCTGATCCAAGACTACCTTGTGAAAATTTGATTTTGTAATCTGATGTGGTCACACAGGCTGTGTGTTTGCCTCAGGTGGGGGTAAGAGCATCCTAACTAAAGACTCAAGAAAGTATCTTCTGTTCAGTCTCCATATTTAGTCCCTCCACTTTAGGTAACAAACACTGAGAGATCCACAAGCATAATTTTTCAGGGACAACCAGAGTTAACGTACTACCTCCTAATTTTTTTTTCCTTGATAAATTCTTATCAGTGTATCATTAACTGAATACTCTGGAGTTATACACACAGTTTTGGCAGGGACTTCCTTCATCCTGTCTACTGTAGCCAAACATATAACATGTCTGGGCATATTTCACTGTTATTTTTCCCATATTTACTTAGACACTTACTGTATATCTCCTACCCTGTTGTGCCAGGTAACAGGAACATAAAGAACATAAGTGACCTTCTGAAAAAGACAGACATGTAAATTACAACACATGAAACCAGGAGATATTAAGTACAATGGATGAAATTTAAAGAAGTTTGGAGGAGTGAACCCAGGGAGGTGGGAAGTGAAGGGGAGAGAACAAGGAAAGAGACAGGAAAATAGCCAAGGGGGAATGCCTGCTGAAAGGATTCTTGAAGGCCAAGAAATGTTGAGTCAGATAAAGGTGGATGGATAGGGTAGTAGAGGATGGAGAATACTTATTCCAGGCAAAAGAAACAGCAAAAAATAATTTCAAAATGCTATTAAATTTTATAGTTGTCTCTGCCTTACCAAAATTAATGTAGAATCTATGTTTTAAGTAATTAAAATTTTATAATTTCACCAAATATTAAAAGAAAAAGAAACAAATGCATTGCTTCCTGTTTTTCTACATCCTAACTGATATAAAAGACATGGGAGACTGGATGACAAAATTTTTCAAGACCAGCAACTTCTTCATTGCAAATACCTTTCTTCAACAACATACATGGTGACTACTATAGGTTCATTGAGAGTTAAAATCAATTCACCAGCAGCATTTTTTTAATACATATGAACTTCACCAGGTGAACAATACAGAAATCATATTGACTGCCTCTGTGACAACGATAAAGAAGCTCAAAACAAAGCCAAAGGCTGACTACAAAACAGACCATCAACTATACATGTTCAAGTTAAAGTTAAACCTGAAGAAAATTAAAACAAGTTCACAAAAAAACAAAACATGACCTCGGACATGTCTCAGCTGAGTTTGGAGACCATCTCAAGAGTAGATTTCACACATTAAACACTAAAAATTGGAAGCCAGATGAGTTGTGAGAAGGCATCAAGGACATCACAGATGAAGAAAACAAAAAAGTCATTGAAAAGACAGGAAAGAAAATGAAAAACAAAATCAGTGTCTGAAAAGACTTGGAAAGTTTCTCTTTAACATAGATAGCTAAAGTGAATGTAAGAAATGATGAATGAAAGAGCTGAACAGGAGATTCCAAAGGGAATCTTGAGAAGACAATTCAAAACATTCTAATCAAAGGGAAGAAAATCCTCAGGATTTCTCATGCTGAAAAAACTGAACAAAATTTTAAGCCATAAATTGCAATTTTTAAGGATTCCTTGAGCAAAATATTGAATAAGAGAGAAAACATCAAAAGCAAATTAAAGGAATTTGCAGAGTCATTGTACTGAAAAGAATTGGTCAGTGTCTAGCCATTTCAACATGTAGAATATGATCAAGAACTGATGCTGCTGAGATAAGAAGTCCAAGCTGTGCTGAAAGCATTGGTGAAAATCAAAACTTCAAGAATTGACAGAATACTAGTTGAGATGTTTCAACAAATAGATTCAGCACTGGAGATGCTCACTCCACTCTGCCAAGAAATTTGGAAGCCAGCTATCTGGCCAACTGACTGGAAAAGATCCATATTTGTGCTCGTTACAGAGAAATGTGAGCCAACAGAATGGAGAAATTGTCAAACAATACAATTAGAACCACATACAATAAAAATTTAGCTGGACATAGTTCAAAGGTGCCTGGAGCAGTACACTGACAGGAATCAGTGAGAAATTGAAGCCAGATTCAGAAGAGGATGAGAAACAAGGAATACCATTGCTGATGTCAAATACATCTGGGCTGCTAATAAAGAATACCAGAAAAATGTTCCCTTGTGTTTTATTGATTAGGCAAAGGCATTTAACTGTACAGATCATAACAAATTATGGATAACATTTCAAAGAATGAAAATTTCATAATACTCAATTATGCTCATGAAGAAAATCTATACATAAATCAAGAGGCAGTTGTTCAAACAGAGCAAGGGGATACTACATGGTTTGAAAATCTAGAACACTAGATGATATAAAGAAGAATAGAGCATCAGGATTATAGAAAGACTAACACTCTATGATACACAAATGACACAACCTTGCTTTGGGAAAGTGAAGAGGACTGATGAAGATCAAAGACCACAGCCCTTAGTTTGGATTCTACTCAGCATAAAGAAAACAAGAATCCTTATAACAGGACCAATAAGCATCATCACAATGGGAGAAAAGATAGATGATACCAAGGGTTTCATTTTACTTGGATGCACAATCAACACTCATGGAAGCAACAGTCAAGAAATGAGAAAATTCATTGCATTGGGAAAATTTGCAGCAGAAGACCTCTTTAAAGTGTTGTAAGGCAAAAATGTCACCTTTAGGACTAAAGTGCACCCCTCCCAAGCCATTGTATTTTCATTTGCATCATATGCATGTGAAAGCTGGAAAATCAATAAGAAAGACCAAATAATTGATGCCCTTGAATTGTGGTGCTGGAGAAGAACATTGAATATACCACAGACTGCCAAAAAAAGGAACAAATGGGTCTTGGAAGAAATATAACCAGAGTGCTTCTTGAAAGCAAGGATGGTGAAACTTTGTCCTGCATTTTTTTGGTCCTATCATCAGGAGGGATAATTCCCTGGAGAAGGAAATAATGCTTGGTGTCTTAGTCATCTAATGCTACTATGTCAAAAATACACAAATGGATGGCTTTAAAAACAGAAATTTATTTTGTCAAAGTCTAGTAGGCTACAAGTCCAAATTCAGAGCATCAACTCCAGGGGAAAGTTTTCTCTGTTGGCTCTGGAGGAGAGTCACTGCATCATTCTTCTCTGGACTGGGAGCTTCTGAGGCACAGGGATGCTGAGTACTCTCTTCCATGCACTGCTTTCTTGGTAATATGAGGTCTCCAAATATCTCTGTAATTCTTTCTTTTATATCCCAAGAGATTGCCTCAAGGCAGAGTAAATTCTTACACATTGCCTCCTGCCTCATGAACACTACTGCCACCCATCTTTGCTCACTGAAGTCACAGAGGCAGAGTATACCTGTATACTTATATAGGTATGTAAGTATATAAGTTATATACTTATATAAGTTACATACTTATATGTATATAAATACATAAGTTATATACTCATATAAGTATATAACATATACTTATATAATTATATACTTCTATACTTATAGAAACAACATGTAACACCAAGAATCAAGGCCTAGATATATGGCTACATACACTTTTTGGGAGATACAATTAAATCCATGGCACTTGGTAAAGCAGAGCATGAACCAAAAAGGCCTTACATGAGGTGGATTGACACAGTGGCTGCAACAATGGGCTTAAGCATAACAATGATTTTAAGAATGACACAGGACTAGACAATATTTGACTCTGTTCTACAAAAGGTTACTATAAGTTGGAACCAACTCAATGGTACCTAGCAATAAGAATGAAACTTAACTCTAGGAAAAGGTAAATGTAAGAGCTAAGATAAAAAAAAAGTTTCTCCTGGCTTTCAAGAAATTTGCTATACTTGTCTATATAGTTAGCAAATATAACAAATATGATTTCAAGACAACTCCAATGTATCATTTTTTGATAACCTTTATGAAAAGCAAAACCCAGGTATTTTTCCATAACAAAGCTGTTTGCCTTATTGTTCTCTAAGTCCCATGTAATGTCCCAGTGGAAAACTGACCAGAAATCTTTCTCAGTTAAACTCATTCAAATTAAATTTGTCTTCATAAATGCTCCAAGAATGGAATGGAATTCTACCCCTTTATTAAAGCTCTTTAATAAAGAGGAGAGGAAGGGAGAGGAAGGGAAGTTTCTCAGCACCAAATATGGATACAAGAAACTTCCATGGTTAAGCATTTCACTATTAAAAAGCAAATTAACAATCAAAAATGTTGCCATCTCATCAGATCTGATTGATGGTGACCATATATGTGTTAGAGTAGAACTGTGGCTTTTCAGTGACTGATTTTCAGAAGATCACCAGAACTTTCTTCCAAAGCACCTCTGCATAGACTCAAATAGCCGGTCTACCAGTTAGTAGCTGAGCTAATTAACTATTTTCTGTTCTCGGAAACCCCAATATAGTTTTGCTACTCTGAAAATCCATACTTGTTCAACTATACCTTACTGATTATTTTACTGTTTTTGTAGATTCTGTGATTCTTTAAATCGTATTTTGTCTACTAAAATAGTACGAAACAATACAAGTTATGTTATTACCATCATTATTTAGAAAAACACTTTTGTGGAAGTGGGGCTAACACGGCAGAGTAGCCAGACTCATCCACAACAAAGATCAAGGAAAACATCTCAATGGAGTATATAGGACATTTTAGGGACCTTGAACTTCAAGGAGAAAGCTGGGTGAGTGAACTGACAGAGAGAAGACAGTAGGTATAGAATTATACAGGCAGGCCAAAAAGGGTCAGTGGAAATCTGCACCCTACAGAAGGACCCTTTGCACCAGCACAGTGAAAAAAGATGCATTTGGACAGCATCTTCTTCAGCAGAGAAGCCAAACTTCAGACAGACACACCTACTGAAATACAGTATTTTCCCATTTGAAAATCAAAATGTAAGTTCTTGCAGATTCACATGGATCAAAACTTTCCCTCACTAGTTCTACATTTCTTGTCTGTGCTATTTTGGGTGCCAGATTCTGGCAAACCCTTTCGTGTGCCCTTAGCTATTCTTCAGTACTTGGAGGAGCGGTTAACAAATGAAAAAAGGAAAGAAGGGATGGAGAGAGGTAAGGAGAGAGAGAGGGAGGGAAGGACTGAGGGAGAGAGAGAAGAAAAAAGAGAAAGAGGGAGAGAGGGAGGGAGGAGGGAGGGAAAGAAGTAGGGGATAAAGGGAAGAAAAGAAGGAAGGAAGGAAAGTAAGAAGGAAGGAAGAGCAAGCAAGAGATATGGAGAAGACTGCCAGCACTACTGAGCCAGGAACTCAGGGCATCAACATGACATTTCCCTAGGCATAATGCTGTTGGTCCCGTACCTTTCAAAGAACACACAGCCAGCAACCTGAGCCCCAAATAATCAACATTTTCCAGTAGGCCCTCCACATTTGGGGGTCAAGAGACTGGGTACCTGGGCTAACACAACAAAAGTAAAATGACACCAGGTGCCATGTGCCTAGCAACAGCTCTAACCACCCAGTGAAAGGACTTTGGAATTTCTAAGACTCCAACAAACAAAGCAGCTCACAAGACTAGTCTACTTGGATACTTAAGAAACTAATATATGCTATTAGAATATACACAGATAAGACCGAAATCAAATAAATTACAATTTTCTCATGGCTTAGAACAGAAAACAGTCTATTTAAAGTAATTTAAAGAAGCAGACCACCATGGCTTCAGAAAACTACCAAAACAAAGAAACAAAAAAATTTCCAGATGAAGAAGACTTTCTGCAATTATCATTGGTAGAATACAAAAGAGTAATGTGTAGAGCTCTGCAAGACATTGAAGGGAGATTAGGCAAGGTGAAACAGAGCATATAGAAAAACTAAACAGACTGCAATAAACATTTGAGCAGCTTCTGGATATAGAAAAAGTCATCTAATCAAATGAGATAGAATACACATCCTATCAGAATCTATGGGACAAAGCAAAAGCATTGTTCTGAGGTTCATTTATCTCAATAAATACACACATCCAAAAAGAAGAAAGGGCCCAAATGAAAGAACTGACACTCCAACTAAAACAAGTAGAAAGAGACCAACAAAAGAACCCCTCAAAAGCAGGGGGAAAAAAAGATAAAAATTAGAGCAGAATTAAACATACTAGTGAATAGAAAAGCAATTGGAAGTGTTAACTAAGCCAAAAGCTTTTTTTTTTTTTTTCTTGGAAAAGATAATAAATTTGACAAACCACTGTCCAAGCTGACAAAAGAAAAATGGGAGAGGAAGCAAATAACTCAAATAAGAAATGAGATGGATGATGTAACATTTAGACCCATCTGAAATTAAAAGAAACCTAAGAAACTATCATGAAAAATTATAGTGTAATAAATTTGGAAGCCTAGAAGAGATGGCTAATTTTCTAGAAACATGCTACCGACCAAAACTCGCACAAACAGAAGTATAACAACTTAATAAACCCACCACAAAAGAAGAAATTGAAAAGATAATAAAACTTCCAATCAAAAACATCTTGGCCCAGACAAATTCACTGAAGAGTTCTACCAAACTTTTAGAGAACAGTTACCACCACTATTAAGAAGGATATTCTAGAGCTTAGAAAAGGATGGCATGCTCCCCAATTTGTTCTATGAAGCCAGCATAAGCCTGATAGCAAAACTAGATAAATAAAGTATAAAAAAGAGAATTACAGACCAATATCTCTCATCAAATTCGATCTGAAAATCCTCAACAAAATTCTAGTCAATGGCATTAAACAATGCCAAAAAAAAAATTCACCATGATCAAGAAGGGTTCATATCAGGAATGCAGGAATGGTTCAACATCAGAGAAACAATCAATAGTCAACCATATGTATAAAACAAAAGACAAGAACTGCTTGATCTTATCAATTACTGAAGAAAAGACAACTGACAAAGTCAAACACCATTCATATTAAAAACTTTCAGCAAATTAGGAATAGCAGAGAAATTCCTCAATATTATAAGGGCCATTTATGCAAAGCCAATAGCCAACATAATCCTAAACGGAAAGAGTCTGAAAGCTTTTCTCTTGAGAACAGGAACCAGAGAAGGATGTCTATTGTCATCACTCTTACTCAGCATTTTACTGGAGGTACTAGCCAGATCAATCAGACAAGATAAAGAAATAAAGTGCACCCAAATTGGTAAGGAAGAAGTTAAAGCATTTCTACTTATAGATGAAATGATTGTATATATAGAAAAACCTGAAGAATCAACAAAAGAAAACAAAACCTAGTAGAAGAGTTCAGGAAAGCTTCAGGATATAAGATAAACATAAGTAAGTCAGTAGGATTCCTTTATGCCAACAAAAAGCTCATCAAAGAGGAAACCACCAGATCGATACCATTTACAAGATCTCCCAAGAAGATAAAATACTGAGGAATATATAAAACCAGATATGTAAAAGGCCTTTACAAAGAAAATTAAAAGACTCTACTGCAAGAATCCAAAGATACTCACATAAATGGAGAAACCTACCCTGCTCATGGATAAGAAGAACTAAGGCCTGGAATGATAAATGAATGGAGCAGAGTGGACACTTAGGGAGCTCTAGGATCTGGCATAGAGTTGTCAGATTGGACTAGTCACTACTAATGGCAAAAATTTCTCTCTCTAACATGAGCTGGTGGCACACTGAGCCCTGCTTCTGCTGACTCACCATTTGAAGGACTGCAGGTACTGACATCTTCTTTGTTTTCTGGGAGGTGGCTAATATGCTGAACTGTTCTGCTTAAGTAAACAGTGTATAGTGCACCAGAGAGACTGTGCTTGGGATAGCCACATCTTGAGAGCCCAGCTGCTGATTGAAGGCATTACTGCCCCTCTACCCTCTCTTATCTGAGTTTCACCATAGATTCTGCTATTTCACAGAAGGCAGGGCAGCTTGGGTGAGACATCATCTTCATTATCTGGGAGGCAGAATCTCTCACCAGGAGGCATTAGCTGAGGCTAATTCTCACATGGAGCAGCAGTCCCTGTTTTGAAAGTGCTTCACCAGCAGAAAAGTTGTGTCAGGACAGTGGTGCCTAGAGAGACGGGTGAGGCCTGGCAGGGGATGGCAGCAAGGCCATAACACCTCCCTTCATTGAATGGTGTCATATGTCATAGCATCTGAGGAAGGCCTATGAGATGCTTTCATTGTCAGTCAAAAGGTGGGGTCTGCCACATCTGTGGACCTGACTGATATCATCAGCTGTTGGACACTCTTCCCTTAGCAGTAAAGTATCTTTTTAAAATAAGATCACCTGGAGAACTAAATGCTGAGCAGACCAGCAGTATCTCCCCCACACTTCAGTGATCCACATCATAGCATCATCAGATGCCCCTCGAGTAACTCCATAAGTAGGGTGCTGTCTTTGCCAACCAGGAGGCAGAGCCTGTCACCACAGAGAGTCTTCCTGGAGCCAGTCATTAGAGTACACAGAGGCAGCTGGTGACCAACTCCCCTCTCAGAACTACGCCTCAGCTTCCTTTGAGGGAATATGAGAGAAATCAAACAGCTTCTAGATGGCAACAATCAACAGATAACCATTTACCACGACTCTGGAAAAATCCCAAAACAATCCAAAAACTTTCCAGGTGAAGAAGCCTTTCTGAAACTATCAGAAGTTGAGTACAAAAGAATTACATATAGAGCCCTTTGAGAGATTAAATGAAAAATGAAAGATTAAGCAAGCTATTTCAAATGATGGAACATCAATGATCTGAAATCTAGGTCAGTAATAAAATTATAGGATTAGACAACTCAATTCAAAGCCAAAAGAGCAGAAATGAGGGAATGAAAGCCAGAGTCAGTGAGCTTGAGGAGATAGAGCAACTGACACCAGCATTTATGAGGAGAAATCAGATAAAAGAAATAAGAAAAATGAAGAATCATTAAGAAACATGTGGGACTGTATTAAAAGGAATATACTGGAGTTCCTGAGCAAGGACAGATAGCTGAAAATACAGAATATTGCTGTAGAGTTGTTGTTTGGTTCCCTGAAATTATGAAAGAAGAGAACATAGATTTCCAAGACGTGTATCAAACACCACAAAAACCAGACCCCAAGAGAAAGACACCAAGACATATTATTGTCAAGCTTAATAAAATGAAACATAAACAGAAACTCTTCAAGGCAATGAGGCTTAAAGCAAAGTTAACATTCATAAGGAAGCCCTGAAGGCTTTAGTCTGACTTCTAGGCAGAAACGACATTGGCAAGACGACTGTGGGATGACACATTCAAAGTCTTGAAGGAGAAAAACTTCCAACCAAGAGTTATATGTCCTGCAAAATTGTCTCTGAAATGTGAAGGATAAATTAAGACACTTGCAGATAAGCAGAAGCTTAGAGATTTTGTATAAACCAAACCCAAACTACAAGAAATACTGAAAAAAGATCTTTGCTTAGAAAAGAAAAGACATTAAGTGTATACTTAGGGAGACAATGCAAGACACAGCATCCAGAATCCTACTCAGCTAGGGAAGTCACAAAAATCATTCAAAGCTGCAATATTAAAAGAAAAGAACCAGTGATCATATCACAAAACCTATGTCATCATCACATGAAAAAGAAGGACATATTGCAGTAGTTACCACACTTTCAGACGGAGAGGAAATTAAAAAGAAACACAGAAGTTAGTCTGGTTTAAAATTAGAATAGGAGAAGCCTCAAAGCAAGCTAACAACTGACATATGAAAACAAGAAACATAATATAGGAGTCTCAACCAACACAAAGCCAATGAGGACAAAGATGAAAAGCCAACTCATAAAGAATGACCCAGAACAGAATATTAAGAACATAAAAAATATCAGCAATACAAAAAATAAAGGCATCAAAATGACAGCACTAAACACAGAACTGTCAGTAGTTACACTGAATGTAAACAGACTGAATGCTCCACAAGAGAAAATGAGTGCCATCTGGGATCCAAAGATGCAACCCATTTATACGTTGCTTATAAGAAACATATCTTAGAATCAAAGATATGAGCAAACTTAAAATTAAAGATGGAAAAATATATACCAAATCAATGACAGACAAAGAAGAGCAAAAGTGACAAAACTAATCTCAGATAAAGTAGACTTTAATGTAAAATCGAATACTGTGGACAAGGACGGTCACTACTGCAGAAAGGTTCAATACATAAGTAGGATATAGCAATATTAAATATTTATGCACCCAATACCAGAGCATCTAAATACATCAAACACTGACAACATTGAAAAATGAAATAATTACTCCACAATCATAGCTGAAGCTTCAATGTTTCACATTCAGTAATGGACTAATCATCCAGAAAAAAGCTCAGAAAAGATACAGAAGATCTTACTTCAACAAGTAAACAACTAGATCTCATCAACATGAGCAGAACTTTTTACCCATCAGCGGATAAGTACACTTTCTTCTCTAATTCACATGGAATATTTTCCAGAAAAGACCGTGTGTTAGGACATAAACCAAGTCTCAACAAAATCTGAACCACTGAGTTATCGCAAAGCATCTTCTCAGACCATACAGCCATAAAAGTTGAAATCAATAGCATAAAAAGCATAGGTAGAAATTTGAATTCGTGGAAAATGAACACATTGCTTAAAAATCCATGAGTTATAGCAGAAATCAAGGACAAAATAAAGAAATTAATGAAAACATCGAAGAGAATGCAAAGACATCCTCCCAGAACCTGTGGGTTACAGCAAAAGCAATGCTAAGAAGTCAATTTGTCTCAATAAATGCACAAATCTGGAAGGAAGAAAGGACCCAAACCAAAGAATTAACCCTACAGCTTGAACAAATAAAAAGACAGCAACAGAGTAACCACTCCAGCAGTGGAAGAAGACATAATGAAGAATAGGAGACAACAAGATGAATTAGTGAGTAGAAGAACAATTGAAAAAATTAACAAAATTAAAAGCTGGCTCTTTGAAAAGCTCAACAAAGTACCAAAAGAAAAGCAGGAGAGGACACATATAACCCAAATAAGAAATCAGATGGGAGATGTCACAACAGACACCACTGAGATCAGAAGTATCATAACAGAATACTACAGAAGACTGTACTCTAACAAATTTGAAAACCTAGAGGAAATGGACAAATTCCTAGATTCATATTATCTATCAAATTATCACAAGAAGTAGATCAACTTAATAAACCCATCACAAAGGAAGGCAAAAAAGTACTCAAAGTACTACTAACCGAGAAAAAAAAATTCTGGTCCATATGGTTTCACCAGGGAATCCTACCAACTTTTAGAGAAGAATTAACTCGAATAGTACTGAGGCTATTTCACAGCATAGAAAAGGATGGACTACTCCCAAACTCATTCTATGAAGCCAGCATAACCCTGATACCAAAGCCAGGGAAAGATTCCACAAAAAAGGAAAATTACAGACTAATATCTCTCATGAACCTAAATGCAAAAACCTTCAACAAAATCCTTGTTCATAGAATTCAACAACACATCAAAAAATAATTGATGATGACCAAGTTGGATTCATACCAGGGATGCAAGGCTAGTTCAACATCAGAAAAACAATTAATGTGAGCAACCACATAAACAGCACAAAAGGTAAGAATCACATGATTGTGTCCATTGACGCAGCAAATGCATTTCACAGAGCCCAACACACTTACGTACTAAAAACTCTTAGCAAAATAGGAATAGAGGGGAGACTCCTCAACACAATAAGGGACATCTATGCAAAGCCCACCGCCTATGTAACCCTGAATGGAGAGAAACTGAAAGAATTCCCCTTGAGAACAGGAACTAGACAAGGATATCCACTCTTACCACTTCAACATTCTACTGGAGGGTCTAGCCAGAGCAATTAGACAAGACAAAAGGATAAAGGGCTTCCACATCAGCAAAGAAGAAGTAAAATTCTCCTTAATTGTAGATGATATTCGACAAAGGTCCTAAGATTGTAAACTAGGGTAAAAACAGTCTCTTTAACAAATGTGTTGGCAAAACAATCCTAAGGAATCCAGAAGTAAATTATTAGAACAATAGAAGTGTTCAATAAAGTATCAGGATATAAGAAAAATATAAGTAAATCCATAGGATTGTTTTACACCAACAAAGAGATCATCAAAGAAGAAATCACAAAATCAGTACCGTTTACAATAGCCTCGAAGAAGATAAAATACCTGGGAATAAATCTAACAAGAGAAGTCAGAGACTTATTCAGAGACACCTACAAGACCTAACTATAAGAAACCAAAAGAGACTTACATAAATGGAGAAACCTACCCTGCTCATGCATAGGAAGACTTAACATTGCGAAAGTGTCTATTTTACCCAAAGAGATCTACATATATGATGCAATCCCAATACAAATTCCAGTGTCAGTTTTTAATGAGATAGAGAAACAAGTCACCAACTTTGTCTGGAAAGGGAAGAATCCCTGGATAAGTAAAACACTACTAAAGAAGAGGAACATGGTTGGAGACCTCACACTACATGATTTTAGAGCCTATTAGACTGCCAGAGTAGTCAAAACAGCCTGTTAGTGGTATGAAAAGAGACATATAGACCCCTGGAACAGAGTTGAGGTCTCATCCTGTTATAAATAGTTGATATTTGACAAAGCCCCTAAGATTGTAACCAAGGGTAAAAATAGTTTCTTTAACAAATAGTGTTGGCAAAAGTGGATATCCATCGGGAAAAAACTGAAACAAGACCCATATCTCCCACCTTACACAAAAACTAACTCAAAGACCTAAATATCAAACCTAAAACGCTAAATATTGTACAAGAAAAAACAGGATCAACAGTGGAAATTCTAATACATAGTTTAGACAGACTTGAAAATCTGACAAAGCACAATCAACAGAAGAAAAAATAAATAAATGGGAACGACTAAGAGTCAAACACCTTTGTTCATTCAAAGACTTTATCAAAAGATTCAAAGATCACCTACAGAATGGGAAAAACTATTTGGCAACTACATGTCAGACTGACGTCTGATCTCCATAATCTACAGCCAAAGCCAAGTGCCGTCGACAAGGCACAGTAAAATATTAACAAGGAAAAGGTAAATAACTCACTTAAGAGATGGGCAAATGAGATGAACAGACTCTTCATCAAAGAGGATATCGAAGGCAGCCAAAAGACACAAGAGGAAATGCTCACAATCATTAGCTATCAGAGAAATCCAAATCAAAACCACAATGAGATACCATATCACCTCAACAAGGTTGGCCATGATCCAAAAAAATCACAAAACAACAAACTTTAGAGAGACTGTAGAGAGATGGGACCTCTTCCCCACTTTCAGTGGAATTTCAAAATGGTACAACCCCTTTGAAAAGCAATTTGGCACATCTTTAAAAAGCTGGAAATAAATATACCATTTGATACAGTAATCCCACAGCTCAGAATATATCCTACAGAAACAAAGGCTGTCACGAAGATTTACATGCACACTAAAGTTTATTGCAGCACAGTCCACAATAGCAAAAAGGTGGAATCAACCCAGATGCCATCAAGAGATGGATTGATAAACAAACTAAGGTACATATACTCAGTGGAACACTGCACAATAATAAAGAACAGTGATGATTTTAGGAAGCATAACCTGTTTTCCATTGGAACACATTACGCTGAGTGAAATCAGTCTGCTGCAAAAAAACAAATGTTGTGTGAGACTCCCTGCCTAAGGACTTAAAAATAGACTTAAGTACAGAAGAAAAGACTCTTTGATGGTTACAAGGCTGCGGAGGGAGGGAGAGGGTTGGCCATAGATTAGATAGTTGATAGAAAATTGATTAGGTGAAAGCAGTGACAACACACAGGAGAAAGCAGGTCAACTTGACTAGATTTCACCACAAACTGAAAGCTCTTCTAAGCTCAACCTAGTATTGCAATGATAGAGTAGCAGGGGCCGGATCTGGAAACCATGTTGTTGGGGGACATGAAGGCCAATTGGCATAATAAGCTTATGGTTAAGAGAGTTTTCTGCACCTCATATTGGTGAGTGCCTTCTGGGTATTTTAAAGCTAGCAAGCTGCCGTCTGAATTACAGCAAAAGGTCCCAACTCATCTGGAACAGATGATCACCTAGAAAAACAAAGACACACAGAAGAAAGAGCCCAGGAGACAGAGGACCCATGTGAATGGGAGACTGTATCAACATGTGACCAGAAAAATCAGATGATGCCTGGCCACCACCAAGGACAGTTGTAATGAGGCACACAATGTTGAGTCTTTGTGGCAACACATAAAAAAGGGGTGCAGCTCAAGAACTCTACTAAAGACCACTTTTGCTGGTGCAATGGACTCTGGTATCTGCTGGGAGAGTGGCCTCTAGACCTGCTGCTACCCCTGTCCAGAAAATACTACTGAGGTCAGCTCTTAGGACAAAAATGGACTGGACTCAAGGACACAATGTGACTATATGATGTGTTTACTCTAGGGTCCTACGCATTTATAGGATGCTGTCCTACTGGTCTCTTTCTAGATGGGAGAGGATCGGGTGGAGAGGCAGGGACAGGAGATTCTTAAAAGGATGTGACAATGATAGAATAAGGAGGAGTGTGCTGTCACCGATCAAGGACAGTAGAAGGAGTTGCAGGTACGCAGGCATGAAAATTTAATTTGAATTGTATACTTCCATTTAATTACAATTCAAAATATCTGCAACAGTGATCATGGAACGAAAAATAGGGACAATGTTGGGAACCATAATACACAGCAAAAACAGACTACAAAATGCTACTACTGATGCACAAGCTCCAGAAAAGAAAATACATTATAGGAATCTCCTAAAAATCTCTTAACACTTATGCTCACTCAAAGACTTTACCAAAAAGGGTAAAATGACTACCTACAGACTGGGGAAAAAAAAAAAATTTGAAGCCACGTATCTGAAAGGTGTCTAATCTCTGTTATCTACAAGGTACTGAAAACCTCAACAAGAGAAAGATGAGTAACCCAGTAAAACAATGGGCTAAGGACATTAACAGGTGTTTCACCTAAGAAGACATTCAGATAGCTAACAGATACATGAGAAAATGCTTACGATATTTAGCTATTAGAGAAATCCAAATCAAAACTATAGTGAGATATTGTCTCACCCCAACAAGGCTGGCATTATCTCAAAACACAAAATAATAAATGTCAAAGAGGTTGTGAAGAGACTGCAACTTTTCAACACTACTGGTGGGAATGTAAAAATGGTATAACCCCTTTGAAATCCATTTGGCACTTTCTTAAAAAGCTTGATATAGAAATACCATACTATTCAGCAATCCTACTGCTTGGAATATATCCCAGGGAAATACAGGCTGTCACATGAATAGGTACATGTTCACCAATGTTTATTATAGTACTGTTTACAATTGTACCACAATGGAACCAACCTAGGTGCCCATCAACAGATGAATGGATAGACAAGCAATGTTATAGTCACTTGATGGAGTACTATGAAATGATAAAGAACAACAGTGATCCTGGGAAACATCTGATCAGTTGGTGTTACTGAGAAGACATTATGCTGGGTAAAAATAGTCAACAGCAAGAGGACAAATACTGTATGATGCCACTATCATAAAGACTCAAGAAAATGTTTAAGCACAGAAGAAAATGTTCTTTGATGGGTACAAGGTGGGGCAGGGAGTGGGAGTAGATAGTAGACAGGAGTTGTGCTGGGTGAAGGGAGTGACAGTGTGCAGTACAAAGGAGATTAACATTGCTGTACTATACCAAAAACTAAGAGAGTTCCTAAATACAATCCAAGTTTCTGAAGGACAGTGTAACAGGTGCAGGGGTCTGGGGGTATGGCTTCAGGGGCATCTAAGTTAGTTGGCAGTTCTCAATTTTTATGTTTTTAAGAAGTATTCTGCATCTCACTTTGGTGAGTGGCATCTGGGGTCTTAAAAGCTAGGAAGCTACCATCTAAGCAACATCAATGTGTCCCAATCTACCTGTAGCAAGGGAGAGTAAGGAACACCAAAGACATGAGGAAAGTATGAGCCCAGGAAACAGGAAGGACCATATGATCTGGAAATTATCATCTATATGAAATCAGAAGAATTAGGTGGTATCCAGCCACCACCAATGACTGTCCTGACAAGGGTCACAAAGGAGAGTCCCCACTACAAGGACAAAAATGAAGGTGGTATTTTAGTCAGCTAGCACTGCTTTAACAGAAATACCACAAGTGAATGGCTTTATAAAGCCAAAGCCAAGGGCCGTCGAGTCGGATCTGACTCATGACGACCCTAAAGAGAAATTGTATTTATCATGGTCCAGTCAGCTAAAAGTTCAAATTCATGGTGTCAGCTCCAGGGGAAGGTTTTCTCTGCCAGCACTGGTGAAAGGGCCTTGTTGTCACTGTTCTCCTGGCCTGGAAGCTTTGGAGGTGTAGGGACTATGGTCCCCTCTGAAGGACCCACTCAGCATCCAGCACTGTTTTCTTTCTGATGGTATGAGGTCCCCCAAAGTCTCTGCTAGCCCCTCTCCTTTATAGCTCAAGAGACTGCCTCAAGGCACAAAACAGACTTACACATTGAATCTTGCTCTACCAACACAATTGCTACCGTTCACCCTCATTAACATTGTATAGGCAGAAATTCCAACACGGTGGAGTATCACACAATACCAGGAATTATGGCTTAGCCAAATTGCTACAGATTTTTAGCAAACACAATTCAATCCATTAACAGTGGGGAACTAGAAAGACTAGACTTGATGGTCCAAATAGACTGGAAGGTCCTCTGATGACATGCCGCCTGTACTCTCTCTGTTAGCCCTGAGCTGAAACCCATACTGAAGCCAACTCTTCAAAGTTTGGGCTGGACTACGAGACACAAAGTGACACTGGCAAAACGTGTGCTTCTTGGCTTAAATGTATATATGAGACTGTCTGAGAGGCTCCTGCCTAGGGGATGACATGGTGGCAGGGTGATTGAAGACATACAAGAACTCGGGTCTGGAAGAGAGGAGTGTGCTGTCAGAGGGTGGGAAGAACAGCTGCAGCTGTGGTAGTGGTGAATATGTGGGGTTTTGTATGCCAAATTGACTTGGATTATAACCCTTCACTTAAAGTGCAATAAAATATTTTTGTAGCTGGGGCAGGGGGCAGGAGATCATGCTCTTAGGTAAAATCAATGCCAATTGGCACAACTAGTGTTTTGCTATGAGGGCTCTCTGCACCCCACATTGGTGAGTGGTGTCTGGGGTCTTAAAAGCTGCCAAGCTGTCATCCAAGGGCACAGCAAGTTGTCCCAACTCAGCAGGGATGGATGCTCACCGAGGGCCAAAATGACATGGAGTAAAGACAACCCAGAAGATAGACAGACCCACAAGAGTGGGTGCCTACATCGACTTGGGACCAGAAGAACAGGATGGTGCCTGGCCACCACCAGTGATAGCCGTGATGGAGCTCACTAAGTTGAGTCAACACAAGAATAGAAAGGGGAACACCCTGAGATCGCCACTAAAAGACCACAGTCGATGGTCCAGCGGTTTCTGCATTCCCCTGGGAGCATGGTCCTGGCCCTGATGCTGCCCTTGCCCGTAAATCATAATGAAGGTCCACTCTTTGGACACGAATGGATTGGACTTGGCAATGCACAGCGACCATATACTGGATGCACTTTCTGGTTCTGTGCATCTATGGGATATCATCCTGCCGACCTCTGGCTGGAGTAAGGGGAGTGGGTGCAGAGGAGGGGAAAGGAGACTGTTGGGAGGATGAGACATGTATGGAGCAGAGAGGAACAGTGTGCTGTCACCAGGCAGGGAGCGCAGTGGAAGCTACATATTGGTGGGCATGTAAATTTATGTGGGAATGTACATTTTCACTCAGTCATAATAAAAATATAAAAAGAAAAAGAAAATGAAACAAACAAACAAAAACAGTACTTTCCTGCTGACTCAGAGGATCCTGGAGTCTCAGTGGTTAAGAGCTTGGCTGCTAACAAAAGATCACCAGTTCAATTCCACCAGCCACTCCTTAAATGGTAAAGATCTTGTGTTCTACAAGTATGGATTAGGCTTCAGAGGAAAATGCTTTCGACAGGGTGACTTGTTGATTTAAGAGGTAAAATGAACTTGTATCTTGGTCTTTCTTAAGAGCAAATATTAGTAAAGTTTAGGAAGGGAAGAACAAAGCACTTTATAAAGTATAACAGGAAAGATCAAAGATGTGTTCTGAGCATGTATAATACTATCACAGAATTCAGGCAGAACTAAGTATTGCTAAACAAATACTGCTCTTGTCTGCTACATTAGCCAGCCACCAGCTGGCTCTCCACGGCTCTGTGTAGCTTATGCTGTGAAGAGGCACACAATTACCCATTTGCCTTCTGCCCTTAGACCTAACTTTCTGAAAGAAACTTGTTTTCTTTGCCTGTGTTTTTGCAGTAGCTGAGATGAAAGGCATGTGGAGATACTTTTAGGGCTCAAGCCATTATGTTAGGTCTGTCTTACCAACTAGTCATAAAAGAATGCTCTTACTGACTTTTTCCCCCCTTCTATGTGTACATACATATTGTTTGGACCCCATATGAGCAATCTCTTGTGAAAGTAGCTAGTTCTACCTTCTGGGGTGATTCACGATGATTTGCTGTAGAGTGTACTTTCTTTGTGTCAGGAGGTGAAAGTTAAAAGTCCCCCCAAAGCAGCTATTTGAATCGTATGATACCTTAATAAGGAACTAATAAGCATGAAATGCAGGATAGTGGTGTCTAATGCTTTGTTGTTCTTTGTTCAAATGAGAGAAACAGACACTGTGGTCGTTAACAGGGAAAGGACTTCTATTGCAAACAAAAGGAGAGACAAATCAAAATGAATGCATTTTTTCAGTAACAAAGGAAAAAGAGATTAGGAGACCTAGTGTTTGTGTGCATGTCTGCCTGGATTCTGTAAGCAGGAATGACGATGCACAGCTCATTGTTGGCTAGTTTGAAGTGTAGATCATCAAAGACTATGAACACCGGGCAGAGATTCTAGGATCTGACAGGAAGTGTGAAGCCACTGACAAATATTGGAGAAGATACTGACATGAGCTATGTTATTACTTCAGGACTACACTACTTTTCAGGGAGATTGGCCTTAATCTAAGTTAAAAGGCAGGGAAACAAATAGAGAGGCTACTCTGCTTGTTTGTTGTTGTTAGTTGCCATGTTATTTGTTCCAACTCACAGTGACTTCGTATATAACAGAAGCTAACACTGCCTGATCCTTGCCATCTTCATTTTTTTTTTTTTAATTGTTGTTGTTAGATGGCTTAGGATTGGTTCCAATGTATAGCGTATCTAAGCACAAAAGAAGGAAACACTGCCTGGCCTTGTATCATCCTCACAATTGTTGCTGTGTTTGAGCCCACTGTTGTAGTCACTGCATCAATCCATTTCATTGAGAGTCTACTTTTTCACTGAATCTCTTCTATACCAAGCATGGTATTATTTTTTTTTTTAAATATGTTTTATTGTGATTTAAGAACAATTTTACAATCTATAACGTTTTGTCACAGAACACCCAGACTTTCCCTGCCATTCTATTCAAGCTGCCTCCTTCCTATTGCCTGCAGTAACAACACATTTCCCCTTTTGTCCAATACTTCCGTGACCTTATGACTGAGATCTGGCCCACCTTACTCAGTTATCTTGGCTCCAGGAAAGAGCTTCTCAGACAACCCCATGTATAGTTTAAAGATTTGTCACCAGCCTCGCTCTATATTTTGTATAGTCTAGTTCAAGCTTTGTTTGGGTAGCTAGCACTGGGTGCTGGATGCAGTCTGGGATAAGAGAGTAGAGGGTCAATGCTCCCAGGGTGCCCTCCTTTCAGAAAGACCATAAATGGTGGCCTTTTGGTAGAGTTCTAGTTCTGCCCTCTACTCCTACTCCAGCTATGTACCAGGCTGCGTTCCATGTACCCCATCTGGGCTGTCATTGGTTGTGACAGGACACCATTTAGTTCTTCCAGTCCCATGCTGAAGTGGACTCTGGCTCATATGGCCCCTTCCATCTGGTGGGCTCATATTTTCCTTTTGTCCTTGATGTCCACCATTTACCACTGGTCCATGTGGACTGGGACTATTTGGAGCTATTTAAATGGCAGCTTGCTAGTTTTTAAGATCCCAGAGGCCACTCACTCAGGTGGCATGCAGAGCATTATCTTAAGAAAAAGGTTGGGTATGCTAATTAATCTGGATGTCCCCCGACAGCGTGGTTTCCTGATCCCAGCCTCTATTTCTCTGTCCTTCTAAAGAGGTAGGGCACACTAAGGAAAAAATTTGAAGTTGAGTGGTTATGGGTACCTCACTTTTAGTGCGTCCTGTCACATCCTGTACCCCACCTTAATCCTAGCCGCTATCTAATTTGTAAAAAATCCCTCTTGCTCTTTCCCTCTCCACCCTTGTAACCGTCAAATATTGATTTCTTCTGTGCTTAAATGATTTGTTGTGTCCTTATAATAACAATCTCATACAAAATGAGATGTCTTTCTCCAGGAACTGTTCTCCTGACAACCTGTCAAAAGCATAGTGTTAATAAGGCAGTTTTCAATTACCCGCATGGATGTGAAAGTTCAACAACGAATAAGGAAGACCAGAAAATAGTTGATACCTTCAATCACGGTGTTGACAAATAATATTGAATGTACCATGGACTACCAAAAGAATAACCAGAATGCTCCTTAAAAAAGAGGATGGTGAGGATTTATCTCACATATATGGGACATGTTATCAGAATGGACTGTCTTTGGAGAAGGATGTCATGCTTGCTAAAAACAGAGGACTGAGGAAAGGAGGAAAACTCTCAATGAAATAGATTGACACAGTGACTTCCACAATGAGCTCGAAAGTAGCAATGATTGTGAGAATGGCACAGTGTTTTATTGTGTTGTATAAGGGGTCACTGTAAGTTGGAACCAATTCAATGACACCTAACCACAACTGTATTTGATTAAAATAAGTGTATATGTCATCTACTGTCTTCCTCTTATCTACAGTTTTATATTATCAACAGTGAAATAAATTTGTCTGATGTGATTTGTTCCATTTATATCCATGGCAAGGATGATCCCATGGTATTAGTTTCCGTAGTGTTTTAGTCAGCTAGGCTGCTCTAACAGAAATACCACAGAGTGGATGGCTTTAACAAAGAAAGATTTATTCTTACACAGTCTGGTAGGTTGCAAGTCCATATTCAGGGTGTCCGCTCCAGAAACAAAGACTGATGCATGGGTCAGTGGATCCCAAGCTGGCGGCGAGACGATGCAACAGAGGCTGGAGGTCGGTGGGTCCCAAGCTGGTGGCGAGGCGAAGTGACAGAGGCTGGAGAACCCAAGATCGGCAGGTCAGGGAGCAGGACTGAGCAGAGGCTGGCGAGCGCAGGATTGGCAGGTCAGGGAGCAGGACTCTCACGTGCCGACTGTAAGGACTGATGAGCCCAACAGCCGCTAGCTCAAGTCCCAGAACCAGACGCTGGAACAAGAGAGAGCAGCAGCTCCTGGTCACGTGAGCGATCAGCAGCTGTAGACAGTGAGACCTGGGGGCGGGGCACTGTGGATGGTCAAGGGGGGACAGGGCCTGTGCCCCTTCTGGGCAGAGCCCAGGAGGCACAGCTGGCAGCCCACACCAGGGCCAGCCCAGGAGCCAGGAAGACCTTTCGTTCAGGCTCTGTCTCTGCAAAGCCCCCGGGCACTGCCCACGGTTCAGGCCACGGCAGGATGCACCTGTGGTCACAGCAGGACGAGGCTGGGGCTGCGCAGCTGTTGGTACACGCGCAGGAGCTGCTCGGCGGTGGCACGGGCGCTGGCCTCGTCCTCCAGGCACAGCCGGTCACGCAGGGTCTGCACCTCCTGCAGCAGAGCCTCATGGTTGGCGTGGATCTGGCGCAGGTGCTGCACGCGCAGATCAGGGGTGCCGGAGCCCCGGGCAGCCTGCTCCACCACCATCGTCTGAATCCGGCCGATGACTGCATGGTGTGCCCGGCACACGTCGGCCAGGGAGGCGCTCTCCACCTGGATCTCCACGGCCTGGATGGGGCCTGCAGGGGTTAGCTCAGTCACCGCCACCTCGTGAATGCCAAGGCGGATGTCGGCGCCGTCAGGGGCCACTCCCTGCACGGACGACAGCGCTTGCGCCTTGATGGCGCCCACAGCAGCGTTCCTGGCCAGCAGCCACTGAAGAGCGGCACAGCGCAGTGGTACACCTGCGCACAGGTCCTCCAGGGCAGCCCTCACCAGCTCTGCTGACACTCGGATGGAGGCCACAGATGGGGGCAGGTACTTGGCCCGAAGGGCAGTGGGTCCCATGGGCTCACTGCCCTGCTCACAGCAGGTTCCCAGGAAGGTGTCCACAGGGTCGGCGGGGGGCACAGTAGGATGAACAGCTTGCGTGCTGGGCCCGCACAGGCCAGGGAAGCGCAGACACTGCAGCAGGTCCACGGTGTGCGTGCCCAGGGGCAGGCAGATACCCTCGCGGGTGGGCAGCAGGTCCAGGGGGCCTGCCTTGCAGAGGGGGTCATCCAAAGGGCCCGCAGGGGTGAGCGCCTCCCCCACGACCTCCCTGAGGCTGTAGAAGAGTGCACAGGAGATGGTCACCGGAAGTGCAGGTGCGCCGTCCTCGCCAGAGCCCAGGGACAGCGTCACCTCACGTTGAGTGCCGGGGGCCAGCTGCTGCAGGGGGATTGTGTAGGTGGTGGCGGTGCCAGCTGTGTCCAGCTTCAGGGCATGGCTGCTGGCGAGCACCTGGAGGCACCAGGCCCAGCCGGGGCCGAGGCTGTGGGGGCCATGGTTCTCCAGGCGGCAGGTGGCCATCAGTTCCTCGTGCAGGCCCTGGCGGCTCCAGGTGGTGGTGGTCCTCCACGTGACAGGCTTGGGATCCACTGACCCACACAACCGGTGATCTGCAACTCTGGTCTCTGACTTGCTGACCTTGGGTTCCTCAGCTTCCGTGGACACGTGAGGCTTGTGCCAGAGCTTGGGACATTCAGCTTCTGTGATTACGTGAGCTGTTTCCTATATTTGTATCTATCTATCTGTCTATATATATATATATTATAAATCTTTCCTAATACCTACACGTGTTACTGGTTTTGCTTCCCTAGAAAACCCAGCCTAAGACACGTAGTCCTTAGGTAGTAGCCAGCTAAAGTTTGGGAGAGTAGTTTCAGACAGAACACAAAATAAAAGGAATTCTCTTTAAACTATTTCCAGCTGTATTTTGACTGAAAAGAGAAGACCAGTAATACTCATTTTCCAAGGCTTGTTTTAGGATATTCTTTTATTGACTAAATAGTTCTTATCTCAAAAGTGGGGATTATTTTCATTTAAAGAAGTTAAAATGTGGGTGGCATTTTTGGTTTCAATTTGTATTTTAAGGTGATATAATTACTATACTGTTTCTGCTAATGACTTCTCTGATACTTCCTTTGATTAAGTCTGGAAATCTGAAAATCCTGCATTCATTATTCCATGCCACCTATTTGCAAACTATATAATATTGAAGTTATTTCATTTTGGCAATGGGAAATATACATCTTCCTTAAGGTGGTTAAATGAGATAATGCGTGCGAAAGCACCTCACCCAGAGCAACACATATATAAACATCGTTTCCTGTTGATTGTTGTTATTGCCATCAAGTCAGCGCTGACTCGTGGCAACTCCTATAGCAGAACAAAACACTGTCTTTTCCTGCACCAAATTTGTGATTATTGGTATGTTAGAGTCCTTTTTTGCAGGTGTGGTATCAATCCGTCTCACTGAGGCATTCTCTTGTTTTTGATAGCTGCCCATTTTCCAAAGATGATGCCCTACTCTGGTGATCTATAATTTTGATGAAGTGTTTAAAATGAGTCATTCAATTTTCACTGGTTAATCTTCAGAAGTAGATTACCAGAGCTTTCTTCCTTGTTTGTCTTAGTCTGGAGGCTCTCCGGAAACCTGTTTATGATTTGAAATACTACTGAAATAACTTTCAGCACCATAGCAACATGCAAGCTACCATGATATGACAAACTGGCAGATTATGGCAGCACCCTACATTGAGATGGTTTAAATTTTCTACTAATGGTTTTGATGAATGATCCAGTAAGATGTAATGGAAAAAGTCCAAGCTCTGCTGTTAGAGACCTAGCCT
Organism: Heterohyrax brucei; assembly: GCA_028571685.1. Lineage (NCBI taxonomy): Eukaryota > Metazoa > Chordata > Mammalia > Hyracoidea > Procaviidae > Heterohyrax > Heterohyrax brucei. The sequence continues at coordinate 152,571,432 of CM053147.1, read as the reverse complement.
TATCGTTTTCAGTAGCATAACCCTTAGCAGTCACTTGACCTGTAATCTCCAATGTTACTCATTCATTTTAGACAAAAATTATGTAAAGTTCCAGCATATTGCCTGGCTCCCAGCAAAGTTATGACTTGCAGTTACTAATTCACTTAATTATTATTCTCTCTGTCTCTGACATGTATTCAGAGGTATAAATCTCTGAAGAGCAGATGGTGGACTGAAGGGCTGACCTGACCTTTTGTTTAGCATCCAAGCTCTTAACCACTACACTGCTATAGGTCTCCTTATGAGTCTTAGGAACACTAAATTCTAGAGCTGAAGGAGAGCTCAGAGACTATCTAACCAAATTCCTTTATCTAACTAACAGGAAAACCAAGGCTAAGGGCACACATCAAGTAAATAACAGAGACTGGATATTACTTACTAAGCACCATGAAAATCCACTGTATGTTGAAGAGGTACTGATGCTACACAAGAGACAAACTCAATACTAACTAGCTCTGTCTTTTGAGACTGATGTAAACCTGGGACATACTGTAAAACAATGGAGTTGAAAAAGTAATTACCAAAAGCCACGCCAGCACAAATATTTCTATTTGAATATTCTGTTGGTATAGTGGTTAACTGGAGTGGCTGCTAACCAAAAGGTCAGCAGTTTCAGTCTACCAGGCACTCCTTGCAAAGTCTATGAGGCAGTTCTACTCTGTCCTCTAAAGTTGCTATGAGTTGGAATTGACTTAGTTGCAATGAGTTTGAATTTGGCTACTCTAAGACGGGAACAAATCAAAAGTTTAGTCTCACATTGATAATGAAGTGATAGGAAAAACAAAAACATTTAAAGCAACTCGAAATGAGCTTTGATTTTAATAACTCAGCTAGGTACCCCAACAATATTATTATTATTTAACATGAATTACTCTTTCCTTTTCTCATTGTCCTCCCTAGAAAAACTATTTTTGGAAGAGAGTTGATATTTCTCTGTTCCGCTAGGCATTTGGAATTTTCTGGGCTTATATCTGTATCTATTAAAACAAATAAATAATGAGAATATGTTAACTTTCAAGCAGCTAATCTTCTGAGTGAATTGGAACTCATTATGCATAATTTTCTTCATGACTGATCTATGCTTGTTTTTCTTTGATGTTTTATGTTAGACACTATGGATGCCTATGTGATGAGGCACCCTATAAATAATGCCTTATTGCAAAAGACCCATTTCCTACAGCATAAAAATTTTGGACACTTTACTTACATAGTGGCAAATACACAGATCAGTCAGTACTATAGCATCATTTCCATGACATGTTGTGCCATAGTGAGGATACTGTACTTCAAAGAATCATACTTGAGTACATCAGGGAAATGGATAAAGAGAAAGAAGGTTATATTCTATCACTCTTAAATAGCAATTTATTATGCTGCCATTGCTTTTGGAAACTGAGTCTTCCAAAAGCATTATTCTCTTTTCAATGATACTGGTTTTAACTATATAAGCTTGGAAGGAAGCATACCCTGTTAGTCATCTAGTGTTGCTGAAACAAACATGTGAAGTGGATGGCTTCAACAAAGAGAAATTAATTCTCTCACAGAAACATAGGCTAAAAGTACAAATTATAGGCACCAGCTCCAGGAGAAGTCTTTTTCTGTAGGTTATGGAGACAGGTCCTTGCCATCAGTCTTCTCCTGGACTGGGAGCTTGTAAAGCACAGGGATCTCAGGACCAAAAGATATGCTGTGCTCACGGTACTGCTTCTTTCCTGATGGTATGAGATCCCCTAACTCTCCACTTACTTACCCTTCCTTTGTATCCTAAGAAATTGCCTGGAGGCACAACACAATTTTATAGATTGAATCTTGCCTCAGTCAAGTAACCATCACCCACCCTACCTCATTAACATCATAGAGGCAGATTTTACAACACATAGGAGCATCACACAAATCTTGGAATCAATACTTAGCTAAATTGCTATACATATTTTGGAGGGGAGCACAATTCAATCCATGACCCAGACCAAATAGTGGCATATGTTTGTGTTATTATGAAAACACATTTGGTACCACCTAACCTGTTAAATTATTCTACTATGTGTATCACCACCCATTGGTCAGTCTATTGCACTATGGTGGTTTGCTTGTTGCTATGATACTAGAATGTGTGCCACCAGGATTTTAAATACTAGTAAGGAAAGCCTGGTGATCTGCCAAAAAGCAGTCAGTGAAAATGCTATGGATCACAGAATATTGACTGATGCTTTGATTTGCTTGTTTTAAACACCAAAGTAAATTGCCCATTGATCGGAAGGAACAAGTTACTAAAGAAGGATATCATGTCTAGTAAACTTGAAGTCCAGCAAAAGTGAAGGAAACCCTCAGTGAGATAGAATGGTCTGAAGGCTGCAATAACGGACTCTAACATACCCGAAATCACGAAGATGGTGTAGGACTGGACAATGTTTCACTGTCTTATACATGGATTGTTGTGAGTTGGAGCTGACCTAACATCAGCTAACAATAACCAAGCATAAGAAGAATCATCAGGGCAAATATTTTATTGCTTGATAATATTACCCTCTAAATAGTTTCTCTTCAATGTACATCTCCATGCCAAACACTAGTGGAAGTGTAGGGGGAGTTCACATAGATGGTTACTGCTACCTTTCCTCCTGCCATGCTAGCTTCCTATTTTCAGAAAAGAAGTAGGCTCTTGTTTATATATTTTCATATGCTTTCAGCTTTCAGGGGACACATGCTAACTTCTCAGAACCCTGTTCCCTTGTCCCCAATTATAGGAGACACAAATAAAGGCTATATGCATCTGTTGGTCAACCAATTAATATCAGTGCTCAGTCTCCAAGATTAGATTCTGTAAGTCTGTCATTTAGCCTGAAGTTAGAAATCACCCATTGACTAGAATTTTTCCAAGCAGCCAATAATTCAGGCAAAACGAATTCTAGTCCCCAGGTGTATGGGCTGAATGGATGGGGGAGTTGAGTCATATCTGAGGTCAGGATACTTACATATTCATTTGAGTGTGGGCACAGATCTGGCTGCATGCTCTCTAAAATGTACCAGCATTCTCACTGGAGTGTGGGGGATATTTAGTGCCCCTTTCTTTGCTTTTGAGCTTTAAGAGAAATTCCTAGACATCAGGGGAAATCTTATGAAAACTCACTACATTTAAAATGGGAAGGTCACATGAGAGGCAAATATGGTAAAGATCTATACTTAAACTTTTTAAAGTCTAGTAGGGAAAAAAAGCCAGGGGCAGAAAAGGTAGAATGGAAAGATCATTGTGAGACTTTTGAATTGCATGTTATAATTAGGACTAGACAAAGCTTCCTGTAGGGAGTAGTACTTGAACCCAGAGAAAGGGAAAGGCTCAGAAAGATACTGGGCAAAATCTGGAACCTAGAAATGAAGAGAGCTCAAGGAAACAGAAGCAGTCATAAAAGCATGACAGCAGCAATGATGGATTGGGAACTGAGACTGAGACTTGTGCGAACTTGAAAGAAAGTACTGCCTTTACACTTTAGTAGTGAGAAGCCACTGAAGATTTTTGTACTTTAGGATAATAATTCTGACTAAAGATTGCAGATGGGGTGCAGCTGGAGTTGGGGTGGAAGAAATTTACAAGAAATTGCAACAGTCTAGTTGGGATAAAAAGAGTAGAAAGCAATGTGTACAAAGGTTTTGATATAGTTGGTAGTAGTCATAGTTTATGAATCTTTTCTACAGGAATTTGATTGTGTATACACTTGTGTGTGTGTCAGAAGCTACTGAAATATTTTTACTCTGAGACAGATACTTCATCACTGATACTCAGCTTAGAGGGTTATTTTCTAAAATATAAATATCTTTTAACCTTTGAAAATAATAGTAGGTTATATTTATTGAGCATTTATAAGTAGTCTCCTAAGTAGTCTGTCTATATGTTCCCATTTAATCCCCATAATAATCCTATGTTAGGCCATTTTATAAATGAAGAAAATTAAAAACATACAATATTTTCAAAGTAATTTCAAAGCAACGTTTAAAACCCAAGTAGTATGATTTCAGAACCTGAGTTCTAAAATACTTGCCCATTCTGCCTCTCACAAGATGACTTATTGCTTGTTTACTGGCCAAATCTCCCTCACAGACAGATGGCAAGAGCCGTGAATTGTTGGTGAAAAGTTCTGGTCATTTTCATCTAAATTTTTTGTGCAGCCTTTTCAGCACTTCCAAGCAGTAAACTTCTTTAACTGTCCAGTTGGTACAAATACATAATGGACAATCCCTCTGATATCAAAAAAAGGTAAGCAACATCATTTTGACTCTTGATTTGGACTGATGGAACCTTTTTGGTTTTGGGGAACTGGATGACTTCCATTGTACACTTTGAGACTTTGTTTCAGGATCGTATTGGTGCATATATAACATGACCCCAAACATTATCTTGCCTCTCAAAAAGGTCTTAGCAAACTTCAACTCTCCGTTGCTTTTGTTCATTGGTGAGATCCTTCAGGACCCTTTTTGCAGACACATTTCTCATGCCAAGATTTTCAGTTAAGATTTTCCTGTCTGCTCTTCTACTGATGTTTACTTGGTCTGCTATGCTTCTCACAGTCAGCTGACAATTTTGAGGCACAATTTGACAAATTTTTGCAATGTTTTTGTCAGTTCTGCTTGTCACTGACCGCCCTGGTCTCTCTTCATCAGTGATGCTTTCTCTCTTCTCAGGAAAACATTTAATCCATTTGTACCTCGCTGTTTCCCTCGCGGCATTATCCCTATAAACGTGGACTAATGTGTCCCTGATTTCACTTTCACTGTTGCCAGGTTTAACAAGAAATTTAAGGTTTGTTCATCGCTCTAATTCAAGTTCTGACATTCCCATGTCAGCACACAACAATAATGAATGCTACTCAGCAAGACACTGCAACATGTCAAAACAGCTGTGAGACACTGATATACTGAGGTTATGAAACTTTACCAAATTGTTTGCACAGTGCTGCCAATGTAAGCACACAGTGGCAAGCTTCCAAACTTAATTGTCAGACCTCGTATTTGAGAATTAGCAGTCCAAAGAGAGGTTTTAAGGTAATGACAGTATGTCTTGCCATCAAAAGAGGGATAATATTCAGAAGGGAGAAGATCCACCTGAAGGACTGATCCCTGAAACACATTGCAGTGGCTATTCTTAAGGCAACCTGCAACATCTGCAAATTTATCCCACATTGAGTCTTTATGTTGTGAGAATTTCAAACCAACATTTTGTATATGTCCATTAAAATATCACCATGAGTTGGATCCGACTCGACAGCACTTGGCTGGCTATTAAAATATCACCTCCACAGATTGTAGCTGTTGTTATTGTGTTAGGTGTCACCAAGTTGATTTTGACTCATAGTGACCCTATATACAACTAAAGAAAACACTTCCTGGTCCTGCACCATCTTCATAATCATGGTTATTCTTGAGCCCATTGTTACAGCCACTGCGTCATTCCATCTCATTGAAGATCTTGTTTTTCACGACCATGCACAGTATCCTACTCCAGGGACTGTTTCACCCTGATAACATGTCGAAATTACATGAGACAAAGTCTTGCCATCCTTCCTTCTAAGGAGCATTCTTGCTGTACTTCTTCTAAGACAGATTTGTTTGTTCTTCTGATCGTCCATATTCGATATTCTTGGCTATGACCATAATTCAAAGTCATCAATTTTTATTCAGTCTTTTTTATTCATTGTCCAGCTTTCACATGTATCTCAGGTGATTGAAAACACTATGGCTTGGGTCAGGTATGCCTCAATCCTTACAGTGACATCTTTGTAACACTTTGAAGAGATCTTTTGTAGTAGATTTGCCCAATGCAATGCACTGTTTGATTTCTTGACTTCTGCTTCCGTGGGTTTTGATTGTGGACACAACTAAAATAAAATCTTTGACAACTGCAATATTTCCTCTGTCTACCGTGATGTTGCTTGTTGGTTTAGTTGTGAGTATACAAGGACTGTCACTTAAGTTCACGATCTCATCCTAGGAAACATGCTACATAACTTATTGTTGAATATCACGATGGTCACCTTCCCTTGGGATGCTATGCACTGACACTAGCACCTAGCCTACCCATCAAAGCAATTTGGAAACACTTTTTCTGGAATGCCCATCAGAGCTGTCTTTGTATTGTCCTTGATGTCCTGAATGTTATCCAAATGTCTTCCTTTCAATATATTTTTTTTTATCTTCAGGGGCCAGATCAGGTGACTGGGGAGGATGTTCCAATACAGTTATTTGTTTAAAGGCTAAAAACTTCCTTACAGACAATGCTACAGTTAAGTTTTCAAACTTGTCACTTAGCCACCATACTCAATGGCAATTCCAAAAACACTTCCAAAATTGTATTGAAGGGTGAACTAGACACTGGCATCAGTTAATAGCTTCCCAAGGAGAGTACTTCAAAGGTGACCACAGTGATATTCAGCAATGAGGTATGTAGCACTTAGAGCAATTAAGTTTGTGGACTTCATTGTCAGGCCTCATAGATAGTAGCTAATACTATCCAATTCCAAAATTTTCCAGGATCTCAAGTTAAATTTTGATGAGACTACATAGAGAATGGACTGTAAGGCAGCACTGTCTTAGTGGAGATCTGCAAAATCTAGAAGTGGATCCTACAGATTAGATGTGCATTACAAATTGTTCACTTACATAGCTGAACCCCAGCACATTAAGGCTGCTCCACCCTGTGGGGTGAGATTATCGAAACTACCCGTCTTGTAAAATGATGGCTGATCCCCACTATTAAGTAGACAAACATTGGAAAATACTTTTGCTTCAAGTGATTATTTTCCCCATCAATTTTGCAGGGGAAAAAATGCTTTGTTTAATTATCTGAGATTCCAAAAATTGGGGTCTGCAAGAGTTGTTGAGCCCAGGAATTTACAAATGGGTGGTCATCTCTCATTTCTGCATCTGGTCATACGGCCACTCACTGCAAATTCCACCTAGAAACAGTGGTCTGCTCTGGATCTGCTATCTCGGCCACAGCACTGTTTTCTTCATGCTGAGATATTCGGAATTCCACATTCTTTATTTTATTTGTCTCATGACAAAGTAACATCCTATTTACCTTCAGACATTCATTACCGAGTGATAGAAACATTTATTTAAGCATCTGATTATTATAAAGACACCAAACACAGTAATATGTCTTAATTGTGTGAGGAAAAAAAACAAAAAAATTCAAGTATGAAAAATGTTTATAATAGAATGGGGAAGAAAAGGAGTAAAAAGATGACAAGATATCTTTTTTGAATAATCTGGCTTAAAAATAGTTTTAAAGTACATATTTAATGTTTTTTTTCTTTCACCTAATAATAATTTTCTGAACTTAATAAAAATATCCCTTATAAAGATCAGTTCTTAGTGAATTGGTTACCATCCAGCTGGCCCTGACTAACAGGTGATCCCGTGTACTACAAAATGAAATGCTACCCAGCTCTTCATCGTTCCCGCAAGTTGTTGATCAGACCAATGTTATCCATAGGATTTTCACTGTCTGATTTTCAGAAGTAGAATTCCAGGTCTTTCTTCCTAGTCTTGATGTGAAAGCTCTCCTGAAACATGTTCAGTATTCTGGCAGCACACAGGCTTCCACTGAGAGCTGGATGGTAGCTGAGCACGAGTTACACTGGCCAGGAGTCAGATCTGGTCCCCTGCATGCACAGCTGAGAATTCTACCACTGAACCCCCACTGACCCTGAAACTTGACAAAGGAGATGAAATATTTAAAGTCACCATTACTCCTTCACTTTGTAAATTTTTTTGATCAATTTGAAATGTAACGTTTCTGTTTTGTTTTTTTAAGAAAAAGAGAGAAAGAAATTTTCTACATGTGGGTTTGCTTTGGTTCCTGTCAGACCCAACAGCTTGTTGATGATTACTTGACAGATGAAACAAAATGTGATAAGTGACAAGCATATCTGCAAACTTGACTATGAATCACAAATGGCAGACAGCCAATGAAGAATTGTGAGAGAGAGAGGCTGCAGAAGGAGAAATGGATTACAGGAATGGTACAGCAAGGTAGATATTTGTCTACTTATCGACAGAAGGATGATATTTCTTTGAATTAGTTCCATGGAAAATTGTATTATTTTAGAAGAAGATGCAAGATGACCAGGCGATATACTTCTCAAGAAACCACAGTCTGGCTTCTGCTGAAAATCTGTTATTCTTCTGAAGCAGTAGGGGACTTTCATCCTCTCTATACCACTCTATGTTACATAACTTAATTTTGGTAAGTAATGAGAGCAGCTGTGCTGTGAGGGAATGAACACAGAATGGAATATTGAAAAAACTAGGTTCAAGTCTCACTGATAGCATGAACCAACCACGGAATTCTACATGTCAGTAAGGAATGAGGACTCTGAGGTCCCAACAGTCTGAGTAATTTTAACCTAACCTCGTGTGGCCTCAGTTTCCACTTTTTTAATTTGGGATGTTTGGATGGAATGATTCATAACTAAGGTTTTTCATAGCTCTGAAATTCTGATGCTATCTTTTCCAGAGGGAACCAAATGTTACTCAAAAATCTTGAAAGAATTATGGAGCGACTTGCTTCAGGGAGAATATACACACCCAGACTCAGATTCTCCGCAGGATTAGGTCCAAGCCACATAAGGAGGAATTACACAGACTTGTGCCCAGCCCATGATGACTTGCAGGCATGGATTTCAGGGTCCAGCTGCTGTAGTAGACAACAGAGTAGGAGCTGATAGTTTCCAAGCTGAGATAGTAATGGTCACTTCTGTACAGCCCCCCAGATTTCATCTTCTAAATACGTCCAACATTTTTAAAAACTCGAGAACTTTTAGAACATTTTAGAACTTCACTATTTCTAAAAATATCATGCCAGCTTCACAACCAAATATAACTTCACTTCAGATGATGAGTCAAATGCTCTGAGTTGTTTCTCAAATGGGCTTATTTGTGAAGATATTTTTTCCATGTTGCTCCTCCAGTAGAGTTCATTTCTAAGAAATTTCTAGTTTCTGCAAAATAAAATGAATGCTGCAAATTCAAAAGTGAGACATTTTCACTCCGTAGAGATTGTTGAATACTTGCGTAATGGGCTGCTTGCCTTGGAGACCAAAATCGGCCATAGCCAGCCTCAAAGATCCTTCCTGTTTTCTGTCTCCACCCAGACTGATGCAACTTTGGAATCATGGAAAACTGCAAGCCTCTCATGACTCTTGGCAACACTTTCAGTGTTGTGATTTCTGTTTCTCCGTATCCTGACAATTAAAAGATTGCTCAGTGTTACCTCAAACACCTCGGAAATATATTGATCATTATTATTTGCTTCCTCCTTACACTGACAAATATTTCTTAGTGATTGTGATAGCTCCATTGCAGACATTCAGTGGCTCTATCTGACAGAATGCCTGTTAAATGTTAGGCATGTGTCTCTTGCCATTTCAGCCCAACATAATGTTGATATGAAAAAACTTTTGGTCTCTAATATTTCAGGAATCTGATGATACTTATTACTGTTATCTGGATGAATATTTGAAATGTTGTGAAAAATACTGTAAATGAACAAGTCATGGCAAAAGGAGAAACAGTCATGAAGATGTTCTTTTGTTTTCAAAGGACCATTTAAAAATTTAGTACTTCACTGATTGAGTAACTAGGACCACTGTGACCTCAAGCCCATTTTTAAAACAGTTGAGAACATAAACTATGAATGAAAAAAAGGAAAAAAGTACTGATTTAATTTTCCTTTCTCAAACCAGTTTTTCAATAAGGTAGGACTATAAAAGGCTACGCAAAAATGCAAAATAAACAGATTTTATTTGAAACACTCAGCAGTTTCTCAAATGTCATTAGTTTATTTCCGTATCACATGGCATCATTACTTACTTTATCCTTTTTCTTTACAGACTGAATTAAGAAATATAGACACACATCCCCATATATATATACTCTAGGAAAACCTAGTAAAATGTGATTAGTATGATAGGTAGAATACCTTTCAGGAGATTTAGGGTATTTCTACCACCTTTGTACTATGATATGATTTTCCTTTGCAGAATTGACAGCCAAACCAAGTGCCGTTGAGTCAGATCAGTGAGAGAGGAATAAACATATCATCTCACCTAGGGTTGTCCATGCTTTGGTTTTCTCATGTTTAAAAATAAGGAGGTTGTTGTTCATAGGTTCCATCAAGTCAGTTCCAACTCATTTATAATGACCCTATGCACAATAGAACAAAATACTGCCTGGTCTTGTCTCAAGCTCACAATCATTTTTATGCTTAAGCCCATCACAGCAGCCACTGTGTCCATCCATCTTTTCTAGGGTGTTCCTCTTTTTTACTGAGTCTCCACTCTACTTAGCATGTTGTCCTTCTCAAGGAACTTATCACACCAGGCGATGTGTCCAAAATATGTAAGACACAGTCTCGCCATCCTTGCTCCCAAGGAACACTCTGGTTGTACTTCCTCCAGAACACATATATTAGTTCTTTTGGCAGTCCATGGTTGTCTTAGTCACCTGGTACTGCTCTAACAAAAAATACCAGATGACTAAGACAGAATTTGTTACCAGGAGTGTAGTACTGCTCTAACAAATACCTAAAAAGTGGAAGTTTTTTTTTCTTTTGAGATTGTGAATGTATGGAAGAAGGTACCCAAGAGAACTGCTAGCACTTGAGAAGGCAGCAGATGGTGAGAGAAGCAGCAGCAGCAGCTGCAAACTGGCAGCAGCAGAACCAAGAGCCAATCCATGGAGCTAGAATGCTGAATGCCTGTGTGCAGAGGGCTTCCTGTTGGAGTGGGGTGCCTCCAGCACTTGAATAGATGGAGCTAAGCTTTCTGACCCACGGAACAAGAGACCTGAGTGCCTGTGTTTAGGAGGCTACGTGATGGAGTGGGGTGCCTCCAGGCATTTGAATCAGTGGAGCTACGTAGCTTTGGAACCCTTGACCCTGCAGGGTAAATGCAGACTGGAGGTCCAGGCCATAAGGCCAATGCAAGCAGAAGCTGAGACAAGGTTGATGAAGATGTGAGCTTGCCACCCAGACCATGAGGCCATAGGAAGCAGAAGCTGGTGAAACAAGGTTGATGAGATTCTCAGAAGGTATGGCTGTGAAAGGGTGGAACCAGGACTTTCTGTGTTTGTGGAAGTGGAATTGCCACTCAGTTGGGCTTAGAGTTCACCTAAAGCCAAGGGGGCAGTGTTGCTGTCCAAGTGGGCCAGGAAGGTGGAGCTGAAGCCCAGGGGCTTCCACTCATAATCAGAGAGTGTGGCCAATACCTACAGTCTGAAGGGAAGGGTTATGAAATATCTGAGTTTGGAGCATTGTTTTTGAAGCTGTGAAGGCTAATGTACCGTGTTCTGATAATCTGCTTAGTGTATGCTATACCTTTCCCTCCAATTTTTCCATTTGTAATGAAAATGTGTAATTTGTGCCTGCCTGTTATACCACTGTATTTTGGAAAGACAACATGTGTTCTAAATTTCACAGTTGAGATATTTATGGATTTTTGATTTGAATGAAGACTGTTGCTATGCTATGAATGAAGACTGTTGCTATACTATGAATGAAGACTATTGCTATGTGATGAATTAATATATTTTGTATGTTCTAATATGATTTTGGGGATGCCAAAGTGGGGGATGTCACGGATTGAATTGTGCCTCCCCCCCAAATATATGTATTGATTTGACTCAACTAGGAGTCACAATGTGGTGCCATTCCTCTCATGTGTTGTGAATCCTGCCTCTGTGATATTGATGATGGAGAGTGGGCTGCAGCTGTATTAGTGAGGCAGGACTCAAGCTACAAGCTTGTGGGATATAAGGGAGAGAAAATGAGCAGAGGAAGTTGGGAACCTCATACTATCAAGAGAGCAGCACTGAGAGCAGAGTACGTCCTTTAGACCTGAAGTTCCTATGCTGAGATGTTCTCCTTGAACTTGGATGTAGCCTACCAGACTATAACTTTTCTTACTGAATGGACTTGCAACTCATAAATGGATTTGTGGCTTACCAGACTGTGACAATAAAAGTTTCTCCTTGTGAAGCCTTCCACTCATGGTGTTTTCTGTTGAAGCAGTACCAGGTAACTAAGACAATGATACATTCAACATTCTTCTCCAACCCCACAATTAAAAGGCATCAATTCTTCTTCTATCTTCCTTACTCATTGTCCAGTTTTTGCATGTATGTGATGTGATTGAAAATAGCATGGCTTAGGTCAGGCACACCTTAGTTCATCTTTACTTTTCAGCAGATTTTTCCAGTGCAATGTATCTTTTGATTTCTTAACTGCTGCTTCCATGGGCATTGATTTTGGACCCAAGTAAAATGAAATCCTAGACAAATTCAATACATTCTCCATTTATTATGATGTTACTTACTGGTCTGGTTGTGAGGATTTTTGTTTTCTTGATGTTGAGGTATAATCAATACTTACAGCTGTGGTCTTTGATCTTCATCAGTAAATGTTTCAAATCTTCTTCACTTTTAGCAAGCACAGCTGTGTTATCTGCATAATTCAGGTTGTTAATGAGTCTCACTCCAATCCTGCAGCCATGTTCTTCAAAGAGTTCAGTTTCTCAAATTATTTGCTTGGCATAATGATTGAAAAGTTGTGGGGAAAGGATACAACCCTGACGCACACCTTTCCTGACTTCAAACCATCCATTGTCCCTTTGTTCTGCTCACATGACTGCCTCTTGATCCATATACAGATTCCTCAGCAGCTCAATTAAGTGTTCTGAAATTCTCATTATTCTCAATGTTGTCCATAATTTGTTATGATCCACACAGTAAAATGCCTTTGCAGAGTCAATGAAACACAGGTAAACATCTTTCTGATATTCTCTGCTTTTAGCCAAGATCCATCTGTCTTCAGTAATGATATTCCTGGTTCAACCTTCTCTTCTGAATCCAGTTTAAATTTCTGGCAGTTCCCTGTCAATATAGTGTCACAGTCACTTTTGAATGATCTTTAGGAAAATTTTACTTTCTTATGATATTGTTTGATAATTGCTGCATTCAGTTGCATCACCTTTCTTGTGAATAATCTTAAGCAAGATGTCATTAACAAGACAGGAAAGAAAGAGAAGACCAAATGAGTCAAAGTACAATTATACACTTAACCCTTGTTTTTGTTTTCCCCACTCGAATATTTTGTCTTCCTAGTTCATTCCATTATTGGGTTTGCTTTTTATTTAGGTGTGCTGTTTTTAAAATGTGAGTCTGTGTTAGCAGAATAAGTTAGCAAAATGTATGTTTTGCTTAATTTGTATTTTTATTATTCCTTTGTACATAAAATTTCTTTTGTTGTGAATATGTAATTCTTCACTATGTCTCATGGATCCAATTTGTACATTAAATTAGGGTATTTTATCTATATGTAGATAGTTAAGGAAAAGACTTAAATGGAGATGTGGGTGAGAGCCTAGCAATTTGTGCCAAAGGAGAGCCAGGGACAACAGAACATTTATGTGAAACATGAGCCATAAATGCAAGTGGTTTACATCTATTAATAATTTATATAAAATGTTCATACAAATCAATGAACAGAAAATCTAAATTTCTAAACAGCATCCCATCACTAATAACTGTGGTTTCATGCTTAGAGATAAAATTCAGTTACATTCCTGCTGTGTCTCTTTGGTATGCTGCCAAGTGACCTCTGTAAGTGACAAGCCACAGCAGTGTAGGCCTGAAATGATTTCAGGACCTCACCCAGCCCAGTTACAATGCAGATAGGGACCTCTCTATCCTCTTTCCTTGGAGAGAGAGAGACTTCTCGCTGGGTTGTGGTGATGTCAACAGCCTGAGCAGACACATTTAGGGAAAAACCAATGCTGAAAGCATGGGGAGTATTTAAATCATTAACTGACTTTTGTTGGACAAGGAGTGCTTTCATTTCTTTCTGTGACAAATAACCAGTTTGTGTGATGGTACAGGTAGCCATCAGATGCACCAGTTAGCCTTCATAAGGGAAACAAATGAGATAAGGAAAGAATAGCAGAAAAATTTCGAAGTCAATGCTAAGTGTAGAAAGGTATTCCTTAGTCAGTACAAAACAAGTTTGAAATTCTATTGCTTTACTCTTATTAGTCTGTGCCATGTATTTCCCTCTGAAGATTTTATAAACCCTTAGACTCCTTCTAGCTTGCTTCTCCCTGTGGATTCCAAGATAAGAGCAGGAAGCTGTCTTCCAGAAAAAGCCGATGGTTATAGTTAGAGTGATTAAAAACATAATAATAATAAGCTAGCTCATTCCAGATCTGGTTCCAAGTTAATCATGGAAGTTAATACAGGTATATATTATTGGGCTGTTAAGGGAACCAAACAATAGATTTTAGACCTTCAAGTCCTATATGGTAGGCTCTTTCCAGGTCCTCCTTTCTTTAAGTGACCTTATATACTAAACTTTCCACCTTAAGCACCAACCATCATGAAATGCTTTCTTCAGTTTTACTCTTTTTGTCTCTTCCAAGTTTGTGAATTGATACTCTCCAATTCAAACAGAGAAAATTACAGCAAGCTATGAATAAATACATGCAACTATTCATGAATACCAAAAGCAATGAACACAACCAAAGAAAAATTACTATCTATTTTATACTTATATCAAACATAGCTGGATTCCTGGGAAATATGCATTAGAGGTGGATAAGAGTTTTATTTAGAGATTACTTCATTAGCTTAGTTACCAAAAATTGTCTGTAATCAAGACTCAACATCTGAGCTTCTTCATGAAATGTGATTGAGCAGCCATTTAGTAAAATCAGCATTTGTTCAAGCTTTCGATGGCTTTGTATTTTAATAGCAATTTTTTCCTGATTGTTTTAAAGTTGGGGATTTTGAGTTAAATAATCAGCAGTTATTTAATAAGATATTCACAGCACAAATCTCTTGCCTACTGCTGTTGTCTAGAGGTTCCTTGTCAAGTCTACTTCTGTGAGACTTTGTCACTGTTGCCAGGTGTTGTCAAGTCAATTGCCACACATGTAGCAGAATAGAACTGTCCCAGTAAGATTTTCTAGGCTGTAGTCTTCATAGAAGCAGATTGCCAGGTCTTTCTCTGTTAAATCAGCTAGTTAGCTTGCAGGGCTAATCTCTCAGTTATCATGTGAATAATTAACCATTGCACCACTAGGGCTCCTCGTGTCAGTCTAGATGCTGTGGATTTCATTATATTTTCCATTCACCTTGTACACCCTTGTTTTAGTCAGCTAGGGCTGCTCTAACAGAAATACTACAGAGTGGATAGCTTTAACAAAGGAAGGTTTATTCTTACATAGTCCGGTAGGTTACAAGTCTATATTCAGGGTATCTGCTCCAGGGGAAGGCTTTCCCCCTTGTCGGCTATGCAGGAAAGTCTGGTATTGCATCAGTTGTTCAGGGAGCATCTTGGCACAGGAACCTCAGGTCTGAAGGACGCGCTCTTCTCCCGGTGCTGCTTTCCTGATGGTACAAGATTCCCAATTCTCTGCCTGCTTCTCTGTCCTTTTATCTCTCATAGGACGAAAAGACTAAGGGTGGTGCAAGCCATACTCCAGGGAAACTCCCTTTACAGTGGAGCAGTGAGGTAATCCTATGAAAGGATTTACAGCCCCACCCTAATCCTTTAACGTACAGCACAGGAAAACCAGAAAATGGAGGACAGTCACAAGATACTGGGAATCATGGCCCAGCCATGTGGCTACACACATTTTGGGGGGGACACAATTCAATCCATGACAGCCCTCAAAAGAGCAACGTGGTAAACCTGAACCCTTTCCTGACCCAAGCAACACTAGACTCCTTATTTTAGCATAGATTAGTAAACTGCAGAGCATGCACAAAGCACTAGGCTAGAAAACATGATTGCTGGGCTTGGAAATTCTATAATAAAATTTCTGGTTCTTAAACTTTAACTGAAACAAGGTATCAAGTTTATCTTAATGATCTTGTATTAAATGTTAATGATAAAGTCAATCAGATTCAGTCATTGTTCAGGCTACGATAATATTTGAATTGTTTTCTTGATGACATTTTGATACACTGACCAAATACTTAATAAGCCACACAAATGCAACTCTCATTCAATAAACTTGTGAGTAAATTTTACTTCAGTATAAAGATGCATAGAGGCATAAAACTCACCCACTCCCAAAGTGTTCCAGCACTTTGGTTAGTAAAACATTCTTTCTTATACTTAACGATAATTTACCTTCAAGTGTTTTCCATCTGTTGTCCCTAAATTTTTCCCTTGGTGACGTAAAATAATCAGCCTACCTCGTCTTCCATATGGCATCCCTTAAAGTATTTGAAGAGAGCAAGTATGCTGCATGATAAGTCTATTCATCTTCATATGACATATCCTTACTGCCCTTTATTTGTTGTACAAAATGTTTTTAGATGAAGGCAAGGCCAAGATGACAGACTAGATACCTGTCTCCTTGATTCCCTCTGAGAACTGATGCCTAGAAAAATAATTGAATGGAGCAGTGTAGAGATTCTGGGAGACCTAACATCTGGCATAGCATTGTGAGATTTGAGTGGGAGGCAGGAAGGGGGAAACTACCTCTGGCAGGGGTGATGCAACAGCACACTGAGTCCTGCTTCTGCAGGAGCGTCATTTCAGAGGATTACAGATAAAATGCCTTTATTTTTAACTGGGAGACTGGGACTGGGAGTGCAGAACCTGTGATCCTGGCATGAGGCAGCTACTATGCTAAAATGTAGTACTCAAGTAAACAGCATATCCTTTAGCAGATACTGTGGTTGGGACAGTCACATCTAGAGAACCCAGCTGCAGGTGCTGACTGAGGACACCAGTGCCCCTCTCTTGCTCTGAGCTGTACCATAGATACTGCTGACTCAGTGCAGGAAAGGTGACTCAGGTGGACAGCCATCTTGGTCAGCTGAGAGGCAGATTTAGCCATGCCTGAGGTCTCACCTGGGGCTAATTCCCACACTGAGGAATGATGTCTGTCTGGATAGTGCTTCTCACAGCAGAGAAGCTGTTTTCAAGATGGTCATACCTAGGGATCATAGTGGAGGGCTGGTGGCTGAGAGGGGTCCTGCTTTAAATCCTCCCCTCCTTGAACCATGTCATACCATTTGTGGATAGCCTATAAGGTGCCATCCCTGTCAGCCAGGAGGAGGGGCCTGCCATGCCAGAGGGACAGGCTGCTTTCAGATGCTGCTTGTCAATATCTCTCTCAGCAGAAACGTAACTTTTATGTTAAGAGCAGCTGCTAGAGAATGTAGTGGTGACTGATGCCTAAGTAATGGTGCAATTTCCAACACCCTTCACTAAGCCATATCATAGCATTGGCTGATGGCCACCCAGAGACTTCATAAGTAGGACACTGTCTTTGCCAGCCAGAAGGTGGAGCCTACTACGTCTGAGGGCCTGGCTGCCTTGGGTGACTGCTAGACAGTGCCACTCTCAACAGAAAAGCAGTTGTTGAGACAAAAATGTTTAGAGAATACAGTGGTCCCTGGCAGCCAATCGTGGCAGTATCCTTTTCTCCTCCCTTCCCTGAGCTATACCATAGTCTCAAATGATGTGATCACACAAAGTTGGAACAAGTAGCTCACCACTTTTAGCAGCCGGGAGGTGTGACCTGCCACCACTGAGGGCCCAGTGCTGGCTAGCCACTAGGCTGAGCAGTATCATGGGGGTTGACAATGTCTATATTGCCAGAGAATAATTGAAGTTTCTCAACAGGGAGGGATAACAGAAAATATGGAGAGAATTGTTGAAGAGTTGCTGATAGAATAGTTCCCTGAAATCGTGAAAGAAGAGAACATAGATATTCAAGATGCTCAAGGAACACCACAAAAACTAGACCTCAAAAGACATATTATAACCAGGCTTAATAAAATGAAACCTAAAGAGAGGCTCTTAAAGACAGTGAGGCTTAAAGCAAAACTAATGTGCAAAAAGAAGCCTTGTAGGCTTTCATCTGACTTTTTGGCAAATTCATTCTAAGAAGCCAGAATAACCCTGATATGAAAGCCTGTGAGAGATCCCACAAAAAAGGAAAACTACAGACTAATATCTCATGAATCTAGATGTAAAAGTCTTCAACAAAATCTTGTCAATAGAATTCAACATCATATCAAAAAATAATAATTCATCATCACCAACTGGGAGTCATACTAGGGGGGCAAGGTTGGTTCAACATCAGAAAAGCTATTAATGTGATCAACCACATGAATAACAAAAAACACAAAAATCGCCTGATTTTGCCAAATGATGCAGAAAAAGCATCTGATAACAAGTCCAACACCTATTCATGATAAAAAAAACTCTCAGCAAATTAGCAATAGAAAGAAATTCCTCAATGTGATAAGGGGCATCTACACAAAGCCAACTACCTACATCATCCTGAATGGAGAAAGACTGAAAGAATTCCACTTGAAAATGGGAAGTGGACAGGATGCTTACTCTCACCACTTCTGTACAATGTTGTGCTAGAAGTTCTGGCAAAAGCAACTAGATAAGACCAAGAAATAAAGGGCATCCACATGGGCAAAGAAGAAGTAAAAATCTCTCTCTCTGCAGATGATGATTGTATACACAGAGAATCCTAAAGAATCCATAAGTAAACTACTCAAACTAATGGAAGAATTCAGTAAAGCATCAGGTTGTAAAATACACGTGATGAAATCAGTAGGATTCCTTTATATCAATAAAGAGATCATCAAAGAAGAAATCATGAAATCAATACCATTTACTATAGCCCCCAAGAAGATAAAAGACCTAGGAATAAATCTAACTAGAGAAACAGGAGACCTATACAAAAGAGAACTGCAAGACCTTACTACAAGAAACTAAAAGAGACTTAGATAAATGGAGAAAGCGACCCTGCTCATGGATAGGAAGACGTAACATTGTGAAAATGTCTATTTTACCCAAAGTGATTGAAATATACAATGCAATATCAATGCAAATTCCAGTGACATTTTCTAGTGAGATGAAGAAACAAATCACCAACTTTGTTTGGAGAGGACAGAAACCCTAGATAAGCAGAACACTACTGAAGAAGAAGAAAAAGACTGCGGGAGGCCTCTCACTACCCAATTTTAGAAACTATTACACTGCTACAGTAGCCAAAATAGCCTGGTAGTGGTACAAAAAGAAACATATATACTAATGGAACAGAGTTGAGACCCCCTTGATGCTACCATCCTCCTAGCAACAGTTGATATTTGGCAAAGGCCCTAAAATCTAAAGTAGGATAAAAACAGGCTCTTTAGTACGTGGTGTTGGTAGAATTGATTATACACCTGCCCAAAATTGAAACAAGACCCATTCCTCACATCTTACACAAAAATCAACTCAAAGTGGATAAAAGACCTAAATATCAAACCTAAAACAATAAAGATTATGCAAGAAAAAAATAAAACCAACGAAGGAAGGCTTAATACACAATTCAGACAGACATCAAAATCTGACAAACAAAGCTCAATCAACAGTAGAGAAAATAGATAAATGAGAACTACTAAAAATCAAATACTTTTGCTCATCCGAAGAATTTATCAAAAGAATTAAGAAACAAGCCACAGAACAGGAAAAAATATTTGCAACTCTATGTCAGATTGACATCTGATCTCCGTAATCTACAAGGTACTGCCAAATATCAACAAGAAAAAGGTAAATAACCCAAATAAGCAATGTGCAAATGGGTTGAGCAGACACTTCACTAAAGAAGATGTCTAGGTAACCAAAAGACGTGAAGAAATACTCACCATCATTAGCTATTAAAGAAATCCATACAAAAACTACAATGAGATATCATCTCACTCCAACAAAGTTGGCCATGATCCAAAAAAACAAAACAACAAATGCTGGAGAGGCTGTGGAGAGATTGGAACTCTCCTACACTGCTGGTGGGATTGCAAAATGGTCCAACCTCTTTGGAAAGCAATCTGATGCTCCCTTAGAAAGCTGGAAATGATATACCATTTGATCAAGAATTTCCATTGCTTGGAATATAGCCTACAGATATAAGGACAGCCATGTGAAAAGATAGATGCACACGAATGTTTATTGCAGCACAGTCCACAACTGCAAAAACATAGTATCAACCCAGAAGCCCAACAACAGATGAATAGATAAGCAAACTATGGTACATATACTCAATGGAACACTATGCAATGATAAAGAACAATTATGATTTCCAGAATCACCCCATTACCTGGTTTCAGCTGGAAGACACTATGTTGAGAGAAAATCAGTCAGCAACACAAGGACAAATATTGTATGAGACCCTTAATATAGGAACTTAAAACAGATTCATGTACAGATAAAAAGACTGTTTGTCAGCTGCCAGGGTGGGGAGGGAGGAAGGGAGAGCGTTGGTTATAGATAACATAGTTGATAGAAATTTGGTTGGGTGAAATCAGTGACAGCACACATTAGAAAGATGATTAACTTATCTAGACTTCAACATAATCAAAAAATTCGTCTAATCTTAACCCAATATTGCAGGAACAGTGTAGCAGGGGTGCAGGTAGGGGGACCATGCTCTCAGAGGACATCAAGGCCAAGAGGCATAACTGGCCTATTGCTAAGAGAGTCTTCTGCACCCCATAATGGTGAGTGGTGTCTTAAAAACTAGGAAGCTGCATTCCGAGGTACATCAAATGGTCCCAACTAGCTGGAAAAGATGATCACCAAGGACAACAACAACATGAGGGAGAAACAGCACAGAAGATGGAAGGACCCACATCAATGAGTGACTACATTAACATGTGACCAGAAGAACCAGAAGGTGCCCAGCCACCACCAATGACAGACGGGATGGTGCTCACAAGGCCAAATGCTCATGACAATACAAGAAAAAGAGAAGTGTACCCTAATAACTCCACTAAAAGACTGCAATTTGGTTAGGAAGGCCTGGGTATTCCCCTGGGAGCATGGCCCCAAGACCTGATGCTGCCCCTGATCATAAATCATTACTGTAGTCAACTCTTCAGGCAAAAATGGATTAGACTCAGGGACAGAGAGTGACCATATCATGTGTGCATTTTATGGTTCTAAGCATCTATAGGATGTCGTCCTGTTGGCTTCTTATTAGAAGGGAATGGAGAAGGTGGAGAGGAGGAGACAGGAGATTGTTAAAAGGATACAATAAGTATAGAATGGAAAGAAGGAGTGTGCAGTCACTGGGCAAGGAGATCAGAAAGAGCGGCAGATAGGCCAGCATGCAAATTTAAATTGTATTGTAAACTTTCACTCAATTACACACACACAAAAACTACTTCACCTCAGCTCCTGTTCAGGTAACACCAGATAAAGAGAGCAGGTTCTAGATGGCACACAGACAACAGTCAATTAATAACCATTTAAAGAAGCAGTCCGGTATGGCTCTAGAAAACTCCCAAAATAAAGAATCAAAAAACTTCCTATACTACAAGAAACTAAGAGAGACTTAGATAAATGGAAAAACTTACCCTGCTCATGGATAGGAAGACTGAACATTGTGAAAATGTCTATTTTACCCAAAGCGATTTATTTATATAATGCAATCCCAATACAAGTTCCAGCATCAGTTTTTAATGAGATGGAGAAACAAATCACCAATTTTGTTTGGAAAGGGAAGAAGCCCCGGATAAGTAAGGTACTACTAAAGAAGAAGAACACACTGGGAGGCCTCTTATTACCCGACCTTAGAACATGCTACACTGCCACAGTGGTCAAAACAGCCTGGTACTGGTACAAGAACAGACAGATCGATCAATGGAACAGAATTGAAAACCCAGAGATGACACCATCTGCCTATGATCAGCTGATATTCAACAAAGGCCCTAAGACATTAAACTGGGGTAAAAATAGTCTCTTCAACAACTGGTGCTGGCAAAATTGGTTATCCATCTGCAATAAACTGAATCAAGATCCATATTTTACACCTTATACAAAAACCGACTCCAACTGGATAAAAGACCTAAATATCAAACCTAAAATGATAAAGCTCATCCAAGAAAAGGTAGGAACAACAATGGAAGTTTTAATACACAATGAGGACAGACTCCAAAATCTGTCAAAGAAACCTCAATCAACAGAAGAGAAAATAGATAAATGGGAACTATTAAGAATCAAACACTTCTGCTCATCCAAAGACTTTATTAATAGAATTAAAAGAACACCCACAGAATGGGAAAAAATATTTGGAAACTCTATGTCAGACCGACGCCTGATCTCCATAATCTATAAGATACTACAAAATATCAATAACAAGAAGATAAACCATCCAATTAAGCGATGGGCAAAGGAGATGGACAGACACTTCACTAAAGAGGAGATCCAGGTAGCCAAAAAACACATGCAGACATGTTGACGATCTTTAGTTGTTAAAGAAATTCAAATCAACACAACAATGAGATACCATCTCACCCCAACAAGATTGGCCATGATCCAGAAAACACAAAACAACAAATGCTGGAGGGACTGTGGAGAAAGTGGAACCCTCCTACACTATTGGTGGGGTTACAAAATGGTCCAGCCTCTTTGGAAGGCAATCTGGCGCTTCCTTAAAAAAATGGATAGCAATAAACCATTTGACTCAGTAATTCCACTACTTGGAATATACCCTACAGAATCAAGGCCTTTCACACCAATGGACACATGCACCAGAATGTTTACCACATTTCAGTCCACGATAGCAAAAACATGGAATAAACCCAGATGCCCAACAATAGAAGAATGGATAGGTAAACTATGGTACATATACTCAATGGAGCACTATGCAATGATAAAGAATAACGATGATTCCAGGAAACATCTCCTAACCTGGTTTCAGCTGGAAGACATTATGTTGAGTGAAAGTAGTCAGCGACAAAAGGACAAATACTGTATGAGACCTCTACGATAAGATCTCAAAAACAGACTTGTGTATAGAAGAAAAGACTCTTTGACAGCTTCAAGGGAGGGGAGGGAATGAGGGTGAGGGGGAGACAGTTTAGTTTAGATAGTTACTAGAAATCTAGTTGGGAGAAAGCGGTGCTAGCACACATTAGAAACAAGAACAACATTAAGTGGACTTCAGCATAACTTGAGTACTCCTTCCATCTTGACTCAATACTGCAAGGATAGAGCAGCTGGGGTGGGGGCTGGGGGATCATGCTCTTAGGCGAATTCCAGGACAATTGGCACAACTAGCGTTTTGCTAAGAGAGCTCTCTGCACCCCACATTGGTGAGGTGAGTGGCGTCTAGGGTCTTAAAAGTTGCCAAGCTGCCATCCAAGGACACAGCCCAACTCAGCAGGAACGGATGCTCACCGAGGACCAAAATGACCGCGGTAAAGACAACCGAGAAGACAAGAGAGACCCACAGGAGTGGGTGCCTACATCAACTTGGGACTGGAAGAACCCGATGGTGCCCGGCCACCACCAGTGATAGCCACGATGGAGCTCACAGATAGGAGTCTCACTGGCAACACAAGAATAAAAAGGGGTGCATCATGAGATCTCCACTAAAAGACCTCAATTGATGGTCCATCGGTTTTGGGGTACCTCTGAGAGCATGGCCCCCAGCCCTGATGCTGCCCTTTCCCATAAATTATAACAAAGGTCCACTCTTTGGACAGGAATGGATTGGACTTGGTAATGCAGAGTGACCATATATTGGAAGCACTTTATGGTTCTATACATCTAGAGGATATCATCTTGCTGACCTCTGGCTGGAGGAAGGGGAGTGGATGTAGAGGAGGGGAAAGGAGGCTGTTGGGAGGATGAGACATGTATGGAGCAGAGAGGAATAGTGTGCAGTCACCGGATAGAGAGAGGAGTGGAAGCCGCATATAGGTGGGCATGTAAATTTATACGTCAATGTACATTTTCACTCAGTCATGTTAAATAAAAATTAAAAAAAAAAAACTTCCTAGCTCAAGAATCCTTTCTGAAACTATCACCAGTCAGTTGAAAAAGAATTAGAGAGCCCTCTTAGAGATTAAACAAAATGAAGCAGAGCAAAATGAAAAATTAAGTAAACTATTTGAACGGATGGAACGTCAATGATCTGAAATGCAGAAGATCAATAAAAAAATTACAGAATTATACAATTCAACCCAAAGCAGAAAGAGTAGAACTGAGGAAATGAAAGTCAGACTGAGTGGCCCTGAAGATAGATCAACTGACAGCTGTAGTTATGAGGAGAAACCAGAAAAAAGAAATAAGAAAATTGAAGAAACGTTAAGAAACATGTTGGACTCTATTAAGAACAATTTATGAATAATCACCAGGAGTTGGATCTGACTTGATGGCACTTGGCTGGCTGGCATGAATAATTAGAGTTCCTAAACAGGGATTGATAGATGAAAATACAGACAGCTTTTTTGTAGAGTTGCTAACAGAAAAATTCCTTGAAATTATGAAAGAAGGGAACATGGACGTGTAAGATACGTACCAAATGCCACAAAAACTAGACCCAAAGAAAGATACCAAGATACATTATAATCAAACTTAATAAAATGAAACATAAACAGAGGCTCTTAAAGGCAACAAGGCTCAAAGGTAAGCTAACATTCAGAGGGCAACCCTTTATGTTTTTGTATGACTTCTAGGCAGATAAGATGTTGGCAAGAAATCAGTGGGAGAACACATTCAAAGCCCTGAAAGAGAAAAAACTTGCAACCGGGAATTACGTATCCTGCAAAATTGCATCTAAAATATGATGGTGAAATTAATACAGTCACAGATAAAGAGAAGCTTAGAGATTTTGTAAAAACCAAACCAAAAGTACAAGACTGAAACAAGACTTATATCTCACACCTTATACAAAAACTAATTCTAAATGGAACAAAAACCTAAATATCAAACCTAAAATGATAAAGATCATGCAAGAAAAAATACAGTCAACAGGGGAATTTCTAATACATGGCTTAGACAGACTCCAAAATCTGACCAAAAAACCAAAAACTCACAATCAAAAGAAGAGAAAATTGATAAATGGGAACCAGTCTCTTTCTAGATGGGCGATAAGAGAGTAGAGAGGAGGGTGGCAGCAGCTTGTTAAGAGGATACTACAAGTATAAAATGGAAAGGAGGACTGTGCTGTCACAGGACAAGGAAAACAGAAGGAGCTACAGATAAGTGGGCATGCAAAATTGATTTGGATTGTATACTTTCACTTAACAGTAAAAGCTAACAAACTAAGTGTAAGTAAATAATGTAGATTTTAATGTAAATTACACCATCATGGACAAAGATGTCCCTATTTGTTGCTGAAAGTTTCAATAAATAAGCAGGATATAACAATATTAAGTACTTATACACCCAATATGAGAGTATCGAAATATATCAAATAAATGCTGACAACATTGAAAAATGAGATAGATCACTCCACAATAATGTAGAAGGCTTCAACACTCCCATTTCAGTAATGGACAGATCATCCAGAAAAATGCTCGGTAAAGATATGGAAGATCTTATTGCGACAATCAGCCAACTAGACCTCAAGAACATTTACATAACTTTTTACCCAATGATGGGTTAGTATACTTTCTTTTCTGATGAACGTGGAATATTCTCCAGAATAGACTATAAGGCAAGTCTCAACAAAATCCAAACCATTGAATAATTGCAAAGTATCTTCTTGGATCACACGGCCATAAAAGTTGAAATCAATAGCAGAAAAACATGTGTAGAAGTTTGAACTCATGGTAACTGAACACCTTGCTCAAAAATTGATAGATTATAGAAGAAATCAAAGACACAGTAAAGAAATTTATGGAAGCAAATGGGAATGAAAACACATTCTATCAGAACCTATGGGCTAACAGCAAAAACTTGCTCAGGGGTCAATTTATATCTATAAATACACACATTCTGAATGAAGAAAGGGCCCAAACTAAAGAATTAACCCTTCAAAATGTTTCTAGAACTTTCACCATAATGGCTGATCCCTGACTACATACTATTTGCTAATAGTTTCTACCCTGTACCCAGGAAATACAAATGACATTGCTTCGTACAACAGAAAATAACTTGCTACACATATACATGAACCCCTCGGCTGAACTTAATGATTTGAAATCATCAAATTGGAAAACTGCTCCAGTTTTTCACTCTTTCTGATAGATGAGTCATGGTGTTGATTGCTGTTAGAGGCTACCATCATCCTCAGCCTTTTATTTATTTTTTTAAGTTCAGTTGCTACAAGTCTTTCTCACTCTATACTTAGAGCTCATGCAGGTAGCAGACAGCTATCCCTCCCAATTGCAAAAACTATAGCACTGTAGTTCCTTTCCTCTGCTTCCTTTTGCTACTGTCCCCAGGTTGACTTCCCTGGCCACCATTGCTTAATTTTATTCTTCTAAAAAGGGGTGATCTGCTCTCCAGAACTATTGTGTGTTTGTGTATGTGTGTGTGTGTGTGTGTGTGTGTGTGTGTGTGTGTTCGTGCGCGCACGTATAATACTTCTAGCACTATCCAGTTTTTCATTTGGACTCACCTTTCCTTAATTATTTTCAGATCAATTACATCTCACATCTCACATCCCAGGCAATCAGAAAACACATGAGATACCATCTCACCCCAACAAGGTTGTCCATGATCCAAAAAATGCAAAACAACAAATACTGGAGAGGCTGTGGAGGAACTGGAACTCTCCTACATTGCTGGTGGGATTGCAAAATGGTGTGACCTCTTCAGAAAGCAGTCTGGTTCTTCCTTAAAAAGCTGCATATAGATATACTATTTGACCCAGTAATTCCACTGCTCAGAATATATCCTATAGAATTAAGGCCATTCACACCAACTGATATATGCACATGAATGTTTATTGCAGCATAGTCCACAATAGCAAAAAGATGGAGTCAACACAGATACCCAACAGAGGAATGGACAGGTAAACTACAGTGTATGTACTCAATGGAACACTATGCAATGATAAATAACAATGATGATTTTAGGAAACATCTCATAACCTGGTTTCAACTGGAGGACATTATGTTGAGGGAAAGTAGTGAGTGACAAAAAGATCAATATTGTATGGGACCTGTGCGATAAGAACTTATGAATTGACTCATCCATAGAAGAAAAGACTCTTTGATGGCTACAAGGGTGAGGAAGGTGGGATAGTGAGTGGGGGAGGGTTTATATTAGATAGTTGATAGAAATTGGTTGGGTGAAATCTCTGGCAGCACACGTTAGAAAGAAGATCAATATTACCTGCACTTCAACATAACATGATTACTCTCCCATCTTAACCCAACATTGCAAGGACAGAGTAGCTGGGTTGAGGGGCCAGGGACCATGCTCTCAGGGAAAATCGAGGCCAACTGGCACAACTAGCATTTGGCTAAGAGAGCATTGTGCACCCCACACTGGTGAGTGGCATCTGGGGTCTTAAAAGCTGCCAAGCTGCCATCTGAAGGTACAGAAAATGGTCTCAACTCAGCAGGAACAGATGATCACCGAGGACCAAAACAACATGGGGGAAAGAGAACCCAGAAGAAAGAGAGAACCAAGTGAGTTGGTGACTACATCATCTTGTGACTGGCAGAACCAGATGGTGGCTTGGCCACCACCAGTGATGGCCGTGATGGAGCTCACAAAGTTGAGTCTCGTTGGCAACACAAGAATAAGAAGGGGTGCACCCTGAGATCTCCACTAAAAGACTACAGTTGATGGCCCAGGGCCTTCAGGGTTCTCCTGGAAGCATGGCCCCCAGCCCTGATG
Organism: Heterohyrax brucei; assembly: GCA_028571685.1. Classification (NCBI taxonomy): domain Eukaryota; kingdom Metazoa; phylum Chordata; class Mammalia; order Hyracoidea; family Procaviidae; genus Heterohyrax; species Heterohyrax brucei. The sequence goes on along the minus strand of CM053147.1, from coordinate 152,543,747 downwards.
CTGCCCCTGTCCATAAATTATAATGGAGGTCAACTCTTCAGACAGCAATGGATTGGACTTGTGATGAAGAGTGACCATATCATGTGTGCACTTTATGGTTCTGTGCATCTATGGGATGTCGTCCTGCTGACATCTTACTGGAGGAAGGGGACTGGGTGGAGAGGAGGGGATAGGAGATTGTTGGGAGGATAGGACATGTATGGAGCAGAGAGGAAGAGTGTGCTGTCACCGTGCAGGGAAAGCAGTGGGAGCTGCATATAGCTGGGCATGCAAATTTATATGGGAATGTACATTTGCATTCAAGCATAATAATAATAATAATAATAAAAAGTAAAAAAAGAAACAACAACCAGATTCTTTCCCAGTCTGTTTCACAACTGTTTACATTCACTTTTTTCAGTTTGACTTTATTTGTACATGCATAATATATATAACTGTGAAAAAAACTTTTTTATAGTAGCTCAAGGAAGATAAATCTTTGATGTATATTGGTAAGTTATTCTAATCTTTGTAGTCACTATATGAACTATAAGCCTGTTTTTTATTCATTCCACTTGGAAAGCTATATAACTGATCATCTAAAAATCTAAGTGAATCTTGAATTTGCTACTGGAATAAATTGATACACATGTTTTTCAGAATACTTATACCATTGTTAATGTTTCAATAATAGTAGCAACTAATTTGTAGTGTCAAAGACATGCAGTTTATTTGCATCATCAAGTCATAGAATACACTGCTTTTTTGTTCAGTATTTCCAGCAGAACTGCATAGAAAAATATCGTATGATCAAATTCTGCATAAAACAGTGATCTGGCTATTTGTGTCAACTGAAAATTGAAGGGAAATCATCATGTTTTACAGTGCCATAAAGATGTTAGTAAATTATTTAGTGCTTTTTTGAATTATGTTAGTTATTTTTCCTATTAGTCTTATTCCTATTAGAATAAAGTTTCATCTAATAGGTTATGATTATGATTATAGGTGACAATCATAATCTAATAGGTTATAATATGATTATGGCTAACACTGCAGAGAATCAGAATTCCAGAATGCCTAACTGCTCTTAAGGAATCATATATGGATCAAGAGGCACTTGTGAAAACAGAGTAAGGGGACCCTGCATAGTTCAAAGTCAGGAAAAGTGTGCATCAGTGTTGTAATCTTTCAGCATACCTTTTTAATCTGCATGCCGGGGAAATAATCTGAGAAGCTGGATTATATAAAGAAGGACAAGGCATCATGACTGGAAGATGACTCGTTAACAACTTGTGTTACACAGATGACATCCCCTTACTTCCTGGAAGTGAAGAAGATTTGAAACACTTACTGATGAAGATTAAGGACCACAGACTTCACTATGGATTCACCTCGAAATCAGGAAAACAAAAATCCTCACCAGTAAGCAACATCATCATAAATGGAGAAAGAATTGAGTTTGTCAAGGATTTCATTTTACTTGGGTCCACAATCAATGCCCATGGAAGCAGCAGTCAAGAAATCAAAAGACCCACTGCGCTGGGAAAATCTGCTGCAAAGGACCTCTTTAAAGTATTGAAAAGTATAAGATGTCACCTTGAAGACTAAAGTGCACCTGACCCAGGCCATGGTATTTTCAGTTACATCATATGCATGCAAAGGCTGGACAATGAACAAAGAACACAAAAGAGTTGATGCCTTTGAATTGTGGTAGTGGAGAAGAATGTTGAATGACCATGGATCGCCAAAAGAACAAACAAATCTGTTCTGGAAGAAGTACAATCCGAGTGCTCCCTGGAAGCAAAGATGGCAAGACTGCATCCTACACACTTTTGATATGTTGTCGGGAAGGATCAGCCTCTGGAGAAACTCAGCATGCTTGGTAGAGCGGAGGATCAGCAAAAAACAGGAAGACGTTCGATGAGATGCATTGACCCAGTGGCCACAACAATGGATTTAAACATACAAACAATTGTGGATATGGCACAAGACCAGGCATTGTTTTGTTCTGTTGTTCATAAGGTCACTATGCATTGGAACTGACTCGACAGCACCTAACGAAACAACAAATGTTATTGAATTAGTCTAGTATGCACTATGTCTACATCAGACATTTGATTCTGTATCTCCCTTCTCAGCCTATATATTAATTTCCTGTTTTGTTGAGTTTCACCCAGTTTCCAGAGTAATGAGTGAGGGATAAGTACACTGGCAAAACATCGATAACTGTAATCTGGGAACTCTTTATGAGATGCTGTAATGATTGCTTCTCTTTGACTGGACTGCTCTTTATCTGCTGCTTCAACCCATAGACTTTCCTCTACTCCATCCAATATAGTAGTCCACCTAATCGTTTTTGGTCCGGGTCAGATCTTGTTTGCTTCTAAGAGTCATTCCTGACTCATGCTAATCTCATGTACAAAGGAATGAAATACTGCCTAGTCCTCATGATTCATTGTGAATTGGGCTGTAGTATTTGCATTGACTAACTTTTGGAAGTAGATAACTAGGCTTTTTTTTGTTTTTTCTAGCCTATCTTAGTCTGGGAGGTTTCCTAAAATCTTTTCATCATCATAATAACACACAAGCCCCTACTAAATGATGGTCAGGAGTTGCTCTTGGGCCTCCAACATGAGAGGTGAGAATTCTACCACTGATAACTATATGGTAATTTATAACCTGCCTCCCCATGGATTTGAAATTGGGACAGAAAGCACTGTATGCAAAGTGGGATGGCTGTCTCCTGTCTAGGCTCCGTCAGTTGACTGATTTCCTCTCATTATCTACATTTTCTGCAACAGACTCAGACATTTTTCCTGTCACTCGAAGCAAAGTGTCTGGCTGTGATTTCATTTGCATTTATGTCTTGTCCAAGCTGGTCTTTTGGAGACGATTTTGAGAAGGATTTGTTTCCCTTATTTAGAAGAGATTTATGTTTCTTAGATTACCTTGGCAGAGGTCTTCTCCACCTTTCTCTCTTTTCTTGTTCTTAAAGATTTCGTATTCCTAGAGGCAGTTTTAGAGAGGAAAATCTTTACTTGCTATATTGTCAGCAGGGGTAAGAATACTATTCCAGACAGACGAATGAAAGTGAATGGATGTTGAAAAGCAATGACCTTTTGTTGGAAAGATGCAGGTGATCTGGTAGGCCCACCAGATGACACTGGTGACAGTACTGGCTAGCTTTCAAACAGAGCACACTACAGCAAAGGACTGATGATGGATATTTCACTCTTAAGTGGAAAAAGAATGAAATATTTGAAATATGTATATGTATATTCGGCACTTGGCTTGGCCTGGCTATATGTATATTATTGGTTAAGAATGGAAAAATGTTAATGGCCGTGTCTAAGGACCTCTCAGAATATATATATTGGAGCTTTTTCTTCATATCTGACATAGTCTAGTTAAAAGTCATTTACATTTTATAAAGCCTGACTTCCATTCGCAAAGGCTGAGACAAAAATATGAAAATCTGTGTAGTGGTTACAGAAACCCACAAAATTCATTTATTGCATTGGAATGTGTTTAATCCTTTGTATTTATCCACATAGATTAGTATATTAAAATGAATACTTTTTGTTCCATGTTTGAAAAACTCATCAACTACCAATCAAAAGTGAGTAATCAAAGTTCTTTTTTTTTGTTCTTTTTTTTTTATTTAACATAACTGAGTAAAAATGTACATTCACATGTAAATTTACATGCCCACCTCTATGTAGCTTCCACTGCTCTCCCTGTCTGGTGACAGCACACTATTCCTCTCTGCTCCATACATGTCTCATCCTCCCAACAGCCTCCTTTCCCCTCCTCTCCGTCCACTCCCCTTCCTCCAGCCAGAGGTCAGCAAGATGATCTCCTATAGATGTATAGAACCATAAAGTGCTTCCAACATATGGTTACTCTGCATTGCCAATTCCATTCCATTACTGTCCAAAGAGTGGACCTCAAAGTTCTTTTTGTCTCTGGAAATGGCCTGTGGTTGTCCATGCCACTCTTTGCTTCTTACCTATGTATGTGCCTACCATTTCCTCGCTGATCATCTTGATAAATTCAGTTGTCCACTATGATGGAGAGTCTTTTACGTTTCACCTAGAACTTTACACTGACAGTAAATTCAAGAAATACGAAACTAGGCTAAGTTCTCAATGGCACAACCTAAAATGTGGCAGTTTGACCCTATCCTGGGGAACTGTGGAAAAAACAGTCTGCCAGTTTACTTCCATTAAGATTGTTGCCAAGAGCTCTCATTTATCCATATCCCTCATGAGAGGGTCCAAAGAGCAGATAAAGGAAGTGTAAAATCACAGGTGGAGACGAGGACCTGGTTCTGCACTTTTTGATTTGACCAGGCTTCCAGCAAAAGCCCTCTTCCCTTCAGCCTTGGTTTTTGTAAGGAACTATAAGGCCAACTTCACACTCACACCTTGTCCTGCTCCTACTGTCAAGAGGTAGCTGTGAGGCAGAGCCAAGAAAAAAAAAATACAGTCCAGAAAGCCTTATGGAGCACAGTTCAACCCTGTAAAATACATAAAGTGACCATGAATCAGGATCAACTCAAAGGGAACCAGCAACATAAAGTACTGACAGTTTTGACTAAGATTATCAAAGTAGTTCTCTTGTCATGATATTTACTGAACATAGAACTTCAGATTATTTGTGTACTCATTAAACTGCGAATTCACTGAGGACAGCCTTTTATTTTATTTATTCTTATATCCATCACTAAAAAAAAAAAGTTATCATAGAGTTTGTTCCAACTCATAGCTTTTATACATGTCAGAGCACAGCTACAACTGTGCTTGATGGTTGATTTTTGAAAGTAGATCACCAAGCCTCTGTTCTGATGTGCCTGTGGGTGGACTTGAATCTCAAACATTTTGGTGAGCAGATGAATGTGTTAACTGGACCACTCAGGAACTCCTGTTATCCCTTATGACTATTATTAATCTGGCCACTACTAGGTATCCGATAGATTAAATGACTGAAATTATCCACGTAATGACAAACTCTCCTTGTTACTTGGATTAATCTTTTGCTTTTCACTCAGTTATATTTATATCATTTAGTCAAAGAAAGAAATACAAAGGAAACAATCCCTTATACTTTTTCTTCATTGTAATAAAAACAACCTGAAACTTCAGAATTAACCACTTCTAGTTCACACTGGGAGACCCTGGTGGCATAATGGTTAAATGCTACAGTTACTAACCAAATGGTTAGTGGATTGAATCCTCCAGATGCTCATTGGAAATTCTATGGAGGCAGTTCTACTGTATACTATAAGGTTGCTATAAGTCAGAATTGGCTCAACAGCCACTAAAGTGGAATAGAATTTCAAAGATAATGGACTGACAAAATGGTGGAATACATTACTTTTAACATATTAGAAATCAATGCTAACCTCTTCAGGAATCTGTGCTAATTGTTTAAGATTTGAGATGAATGAGACTCTGAGGAGTAATAAAGTCTTGAACATAATAATATTTAGTGCACTGAGTTGCACACAATTATAAACAACCCGTAAGCCAAAGACCAACCAGTTGACAATCGACTTCATTCCAACTCATGGCGACCCCACATATACATCGTAGAGCTGCATTCCATAGGGTTCTCATGACTGACCTTTCAGAAGACCACTAGATCTTTCTTCTGAATTATCTTCAGGCAGGTTTGAATAGCCAACCTTTTGGATAATATACAATTACACCATAGGGAACTCAAAACAGCCCATAAGCTGGACAGGAGTACCAGCAGTTACCTGATGTACAACAAAACATGAAAAGATAGTTATTCTGTCATAATTTCTGCTTAGTTCACTAACCTCTTGTTAATCATAAATTACACTCAGGGTCTGTGAAAAATAGAACAAGCAAAGGTTTTACCTTAAAGTCACAGTGATTTCTGTGGGTCCTTGTGTATGCTGCCACTAAGTTATGCATCCACCATTCATTTTTTTAATATCAACACAACAAGAATTATACTAGTGTATCCTTAGCACAAATGCCTTGGTTCTTCTAAGTTCATCAACTTGTGATCCTGCATCAGTGGCTCTAAGTATTGTATTCAAAACAGATGAAGATTGGTGCTTGGAATATATTTTTTCACTAGTAATACAGGGGGAGAAAACACTAAGCAAAACTGGTCCAAACAACATCAGCTGATATTTTTCTCTTTCACATCACTGAGAACCTCAGAAATGGGAAAGTAGCAGGGGAAAAGATCCTTAGTAATTAATTCTTTACCCTATTTTCTATGTAAATATTTTATATCTATATTTATAGGTAAATTTTTGTTTTGTTTATCTTGGTTCTTCTGTGAAAGACAGTTTAAAAAGTTTTACAAAAAAATGTATTTAAAATAAAGCATGATGCTATAAATTGAAGAGGATAAGAAAGAAAATCAAAGCTCTTAGTCTAGGGGTCTGCTATATAGAGCAGAGCGTTTCAATCACTGTTCCAGGGAATCTGGTGTGTTGTGAATTGGTTCTAAGTGTATGTAGACACTAATCCCCTCAGCCTTGGAGTGACTGAATGGAGCCTGGATTGACTTGAACCTCAAGGTTCCTGAACTGTGATAGGGAGCAGCTATGAATTATTCCATGGGCTAAATAAGTGCTAACATTTCTACATCTGCTTTAGTTACCTGGGTAACACAAATAGTTTTCCTTTGATTACTAAACAAAAGATTTGCAGTTCAAACCCATTGTCATGGATTGAATTATGCCCCCCCAAAATATGTGTAGCCATGTGGTTGGGCCATGACTCCCAATATTTTGTGATTTTCCTCCATTTTGTCATTTTTCCTGTGCTATATGTTAAAAGATTAGGATGGGACTGTAAGTCCCTTCATAGGATTATCTTCCTGCTCCACTGTAAAGGGAGTTTCCCTGGAGTATGGCTTGCTCCACCCTTAATCCTTTGTCCTACAAGAGATAAAAGGAAGGAGAAGTAAGCAGAGAATTAGGAACCTCACACCATCAAGCAAGCAGTACTGGGAGAAAAGTGTGTCCTTCAGATTTGGGGGTCCTGTGCCAAGATGCTCCCTGGAAAAATACTGATGCGATACCAGACTTTCCTCCAGAGCCGACAAGGGGGAAAGCCTTCCTCCGGAGGGGACATCTCAAATTTGAACTCGTACCCTACTGGACTGTGTAAGAATAAACTTTCCTTTGTTAAGGCCATCCACTCTGCGGTACTTTTGTTAGAGCAGCACTAACTGACTAAAACACCCATCCGGAGGCAAAACAGAAGAATGTGGCAACTAAATTCCATAAAGATTACAGCCAAGAAATCCCTACGTTGCAGTTCTACTCTGTAACACTTGGGGTTGCCATGAGTGGGAATTGACATGATAGCAATTATTTTGTTACCTCATGATAGACTCTAAAAGCCAGAATCTCTAATTAGTTATTTAATGGCCACGAATGACTGATCTCAAATCAGTCATTTTTCAAAACAGAGCCAACCAGAAAGAATACAAATATCTTGAAATATCATGTAACCAATTATAAACTATGTGGTCTATACATGTATTTGTAGTTCATTTAAGCAGCTCTACACCCTTTAGCAACAAGTGCAAGCATCAAGTAAAATTTTCCCTCATGTAAAACCTCTTTAAAAGAAAACAAAACAAACACAGTGCCATCTACTTGATGTGACTCATAGCGACCCTATCAGACAGAGCAGAACTGCCCCACAGTTTCCAAGAAGGACCCAGAAGATTTGAACTGCTGACCTTTTGATTAGCAGCCGTAGCACTTAGCCACTATACTACCAAGGTTTTCACTGACCTTTAAGTAGGCCAATAGGCTTTATATTACTTGTGCTTATTCTATTCTTTTCAAATCTTCCAAATTCATAATTGAAATATGCTAGTTTTCAAGTAAGATTTGTCTTCTCATCTGACAATTCTGTCTTGGCTATTCCAGGTAGTTGCATTAAAGCTCTTAGACTCCTGTGATTTGGGTATAGTCTTGAGGGCAGCCCTATCCAGTAGTTCACCTTGACCCAGGCCAAGAAAAAAGTGCATTTCATATATTACAATAAGCAGCATAACATTTTTTTTTGTTGTGATCAAGTGAACATATACAATCCAAGTTAATTTTGCATACTCACCTATCTGCAGCTCTTTCTACTCTGCTTGCCCTGTGACAGCACATTTCTCCTTTTCATTTTATACCTGTTGTATCCCCTTAACAAGCTCCTGTCCCCTCCTCTCCACCCTCTTCACTCCCATCTAGAGATCAGTAGAATAGCATCCTATAAATGCACAGAACCATAAAGTACAGACATCATATAGTTACATTGTGTTTGAATCCAGTCCATTTTTGTCTGAAGAGATGACCTGAGTAGTGTTTTCAGGACATGGGAAGTAGCAGGTCTAGAGGCCATAGGTCCAGAGGATCCCCCAGGCTGTCAAACCATCAAGTGTGATCTTTTAGTAGAGTTCTTGAGCTGCACCCCTCTTTTCCTCTTGTAGCCATAAGGACTCAGCATTGTGTGGCCTATCATGGCTGTCTTTGGTTGTGGCTCAGCATCATCTAGTTCTTCTGGTTATGTGTGATACAGTCTCCCATTCACGTGAGTTGTTCTGTCTCCTGAGCTCTTTGTTCTTTGTGTGTTTGTTGTTCTAGGTAATTATCTGTCATGGATGAGTTGGGGCGATTTGGTGTACTTCAGATGGAAGCTTGCTAGTTTTTAAGACCCAAGATGCCTCTCACCAATATGGGGTGCAGAAGACTTTTAGCAATACGCTAACTATACCAATGGACACTGATGTCCCCCAAGAGCATGGTCTCCAGAACCCATCCCTGCTACTCTACTTTGCAATATTGGGTTGAAATTAGAAGAGCTTTCAGTTTATGGTGAAGTTCAGTTAAGTTGAGCTACTTCCTACTGTGTGGTGTCACTGCTTTCACCTCAGGATATTTTTATTGACTATTTAATCTGTGCCCAGCCCTCTTCCTCCCTCCCCACCCTTGTAGCAGTCAGAGTCTTTTCTTCTGTACATAGTCAATTTTTAAGTCCTTTTGCTGCAGACTGATTTCACTCAGCATGATGTCTTCCAATCAAAATCAGGTTATGAGATGCTTCCTGAAACCATTATTCTTCTTAGCATTGCATAGCGTTCCATTGAGTGTATGTACTGTAGTTTGTTTATCCATTCATCTGCATGGACATCTATGTTGTTTCTATCTTTTTGCTATTGAGGGCTGTGTTGCAGTAAACGTCTCTGTGCCTGTATGTTTGTGTGACAGCCTTTGTTTCTGTAGGATATGTTCTGAGTAGTGGGATTATTGGATTAAATGACAGATCTATTTCCAGCTCTTTAAGGAAGCACCAAATTGCTTTCCAAAGAGGTTGTACCATTTTGCAATCTCACCAGCAGTATAACAAGAGTTCTAATCTCTCCACAGCTTCTCCAGCATTTGTTGTTGTGTGCTTTTTGGATTATGGCCAACCTTGTTGGGGATAGGTGGTATCTCATTATAGTTTTCATTTGGATTTCTCTGATAGCGAGCATTTCCTGATGTGTCTTTTGCCTACCAGAATGTGCTCTTTGGTGAACTGTCTTCCAATATCCTTTGCCCATTGCTTAATTGGGTTATTTACCTTTTTCTTATTAATATTTTGTAATACTGTATAGATTATGGAGATCAACTTCAGTCCAATATGTAGTTGCCAAATATTTTTCTCATTCTTCATGGATTTTTTTAACTTTTTTGATAAAGTCTTTGGATGTGGAAAAGTGTTTGTTTCATACTAGTTCCCATCTATGTATTTTCTCTCCTGTTGATCCATATTTTGTCATATTTTGAAGTCTGTTTAAGTTGTGTATTAGAATTTTCATTGTTAACCTGATTTTTTTCTTGCATGATCATTATCATTTTAGACTTGATACTTAGGTCTTTGATCCATTTTGCATTTTTTATTTTATTTTTTTAATTTACTGTGATTGAGTGAAAGTGTACAGTCCAGTTCAAATTTGCATCCCCACCTATGTGCAGCTCCACCTGCTCTCCTTAACAGGTGACAGCACACTCCTCCTTTCTGTTCTATACATATTATATCCTCTTAACAATCTCTTGTCCCCTCTTCTCCACACTCTCCACTCCTCTCTGGTAAGAGGCCAGTAGGACGACGTCCTATAGATGCATAGAACCATAAAGCACACATGCGATATGGTACTCTGTGTTAGTGAGGCCAATCTATTGCTGTTTTGTGTAAGGTGTGACATGTGGGTCTTGTTTCAGTTTTTTGCAGATGGATATCCAATTTTTCCAGCATCATCTGTTAAAGAAAGTGTTTCTACCCCAGGCTACAATCTTAGGGACTTTGTTGAATATCAACTGTTCATAGGAGGATGGTGGCACCTCTGGAGTCTCCAATCTGTTCCATTGGTCTATATGTCTCTTTTTGTACCTGTACCAGGCTATTTTGACTACTGTGGCAGTGTAACAGGTTCTAAGGTTGGGTGTGTGAGGCATCCCACTGTGTTCCTCTTCTTCAGTAGTGCTTTACTTATCCCGGGCTTCTTCTGTTTTCAAACAAAGTTGATGATTTGTTTTTCCATCTCATTAAAAAATGTAGCTGGAATTTCCACTGAGATTACATTATATAAGTAGATCCCTTTGGGTAAAAAAGACATTTTCCCAGTGTTAAGTCTTCCTATCCATGAGAAGGGTAGATTTTTCCATTTATGTAAGTCTCTCTTAGTTTCTTGTAGTAAGATTTTGTAGTTCTCTTTGTAAAGGTCTGTTATTTCTCGGTTAAAATTATTCCTAGGTGTTTTATCTTCTTGCGGGCTATAGAAAATGGTATTGATTTGGTGATTTCTTCTTTAACAATCTCATTCTTGGTATAAAGGAATCCTACTCATTTACTTATGTTTATCTTGTATCTTGAGACTTTGCTAAACTTGTCTGTCAGTTTGAGTAGTTTACTTATGGATTCTTTAGGATTCTCTGCGTATACAATCACATCATCTGGAAATTAGGAGATTTTTACTCCCTCTTTGCCGATGCAGATGTCCTTTATTTCTTGGTCTTGTCTAATTGCTCTGGCTAGAACTTCTAGTACAATGTTGCATAGGAGAGGTGAGAGTGGGCATCCTGTTTAGTTCCCATTCTCAAGGAGAATTGTTTCAGTCTCTCTCCATTATGGATGATGTAGACATTTGGCTTTGTATAAATGGCACTTATTGCATTAAGGAATTTGCTGTCTATTTCTATTTTGCTGCGAGTTTTTAGCATGAATGAGTGTTGGACTTTATTAAATGCCTTTTCTGCCTAATAGACAAGATAAGGTGATTCTTGTCTTTTGTATTATTTATGTGGTTGATCACATTAGTTATTTTTCTGATGTTGAACCAGCCTTGCATCCCTGGTTTGAATCCAACTTGGTCCTGATGAATTATTTTTTTGATATGTTGTTGTACTCTATTTGCAAGTGTTTTGTTGAAGATGTTGCATCTAGGTTCACGAGTGATATTGGTCTGTAATTCTTTTGTAGTTGGGTCTTTTCCTCGCTTTATAGGATAAATTTGGGAGTATTCCATCCCTTTCTATACTGTGAGACCATCTCAGTGGTATTGGAGATAACTCTTCTCTAAAAGTTTGGTTAAATTCTGTGGTGAAGTCATCTGGGCCAGGGTGTTTTTAGTAGGTAGTTTTTTTTTTTTTATGACTTTTTCAGTTTCTTTGTGATGCGTATTAAGTTCTCCTTCACCTTGTTATAAGTTTGGTAGGTGATACGAATCTAAAAATTTGTCCATTTCCTCTAGATTATAGCACAGTCTTTCATAGTATTCTGTTATGATATTTTTGATTTCTGTTGAATCTGTTGTGACAACTTCCCTCTCATTTCTTATTTTGGTTATTTGTTTCCTTTCCTGTTTTTCTTTATTAAGTTTAGCCAGTGGTTTGTCAATTTTGTTGATCTTTTCAAAAAACCAGCATTTGGTCTTTTTAGTTTTTTTTCAGTTGTTCTTCTGTTCTTTAATTCCTTTAGTTCTGCTCTAATCTCTATGATCTGTTTTCTTCTGGTGCCTGTGGGGTTCCTCTGTTGCTGTGTCTCTAGTTGTTCAAGCTGTAAGTTAGTTCTTTGGTTTGGGTTCTTTCTTGCTTCTGGATGTGTGCATTTGCAGAGTTAGACTCACCCCTGAGCACTGCTTTGGTTGTGTCCCACAGGTTCTGGTAGAAAGTTTTTTCATTCTCATTGGAATCCATAAATTTCTTTACTTCATCCTTGATTTCTTCCATAACCCATGGATTTTTTAGCAAGATGTTGTTCTGTTCCCATGAGTTCCAATTTCTATCTGTGTTTTTTCTGCTATTGAATTTGACTTTTATGGCTTTATGGTCTGAGAAAATGCTTTGCAATAATTCAGTGGTATGGATTTTGTTGAGATTTGCTTTATGTCCTAAAACATGATCAATTCTGGAAAATGTTCCATGTGCACTGGAGAAGAAGGTGTAGTTGTCTGCTGATGGATAGAAAGTTCTGCATATGTCAATGAGATCTAATTGGTTAATTGTGGCAGTAGATCTTTTGGGCCTTTAGCAAGCTCTTTTCTAGGTGATCTGTCCAACATTAAGAGCAGAGTGTTGAAGTCTCCTGCTATTATTGTGGAGTGATGAATCTCATTTTTGAGGGTCGTCAGTGTTTCTTTGATGTATTTAGATGCTCTAGTATTGGGTGCATAAATATTTAAAATTGTTATGTCCTGCTTGTGTATTGAACCTTTTAGCAATAGATAGGGTCCATCCTTGTCCATGATGGTGGATTTTACATTAAAATCTATTTTATCTGAGATTAGTATTGCCACAGCTGCTGTTCCTTGTGTATTGTTAGCTTGATATGTATTCTTCCATCCTTTAACTTTCAGTTTGTTCATATCTTTAAGTTAAAGGTCAGTTTCTTGTAAGCAACATACAGACAAGTTATGTCTTCTGATCCATGATGTCACTCATTGTCTCTTTACTGGTGTGTTTAGTCCATTCACATTCAGTGTAATTATAGACAGGTATGCGTTTAGTGCTGTCATTGTGATGTGTTTATTTTTGTGTTGATGTTTTCTCTGTTCTTATTATTCTTTCCTGGGACATTCTTCTTTATGAGTTGATTTTTCACCTTTTTCAGTGTTGGTTTTGTGGTTGCTGAGACTCTTGTATTTCATTTCTTAAGTAATATGTTCCACCTTTATTGTGCTTCGCAGCTACTCCTGTGACTCCCTTTAATAATCTATGTTTAAACCCATTTTTCACTACTACAATTCTTACTAAGTTCATTTCCATCTGGAAGGAGTATAACAGCTGTTGTAGATTCTTCTTTTTATTATGATGACATCATAGTTTTCATGATATGATCACTGGATCACTTTTAATACTATAGCTTTGCTTGAGTTTGGAGCCTTTCCTAACTGAGTAGGTTTATGGATGCTGCATCCTGTCTTTCCTCCTAAAATACAGATTTATGGTATTTTTCTTCTAGGCCAAAAGCTTATTTCAGTATTTCTTGTAGCTTTCGTTTGGTTTTTACAAAGTCTCTGAGTTTCTGTTTATCTGAGAATGTCTTCATTTCATTTTCATATTTGAAAGATAATTTTGCAGGATATATAATTCTTGGTTGGACGTTCTTCTCCTTCAAGGCTTTAAATGTGTCATCCCACTGTCTCTGTGCCAGCATCGTTTCTGCTGAGAAGTCAGAGGAAAGCCTCCAGGGTTTCCCTCTAAATGCTAGCTTTGCTTTGAGTCTTACTGCCTTTAAGAGTTTCTGCTTATGTTTCATTTTACTAAGCTTGATTATAATATGTCTTGGAGTCTTTCTTTTGAGATCTATATTAAGTGGCATTCGATATGCATCTTGCATATCTCTATTCTCTTCTTTCATAATTTCAGGGAAGTTTTCTGTCAGCAGCTCAGCAACAATACTCTGTGTTCTCAGGTGTCTCACCCAGTTGAAGAACTCCAATTAATCATAGATTGTTCCTCTTAATAGAGTCCCACATGCTTCTTAATGCCTCTTAGTTTTTCTTGTTTGTTTTCTCTGATTTCTCCTCATAGATCCTGGAGTCAGTATCTCTGTCTTCCAAGTGAGAAAGTCTGTTTCCCATTTGTTCTATTCTGTTTTCTTGGCTTTGAATTGAAGTTTCTATGTCCTTGATTTTGTTCTTGATCTGTTGGATTTCAGAGTACTAGTGTTCCCTCAGATTGAACAGCTTGCTTAATTTTTCATTTTGCTTTGCTGCATTTTGTATAAGATCTAGGAGGGCTCTATATATAATCCTTTTGTACTCACATTCCAATAGTTTCAGAAAGGCTTGTTAGTCTGGGAAGTTCTTTAGTTCTTTCTTTTGGAGGCCTCCTGAAACCATAGGTGAGTTCTTCTTTATGTTTTTATTCAAAGTTTTTTTTTTTGCTTTTGGTGCATCTGGTGGTTGTTTTGTTTCTCTGGTATTATCTTAACAGGATCTAAAGCTCAGTCTCAAAAGGAAGGTGATCACCAGACACTTCTATGTGCTTCAGTGACTGGGCTTAGTGGAATCTCTGGGGGAGCAGGCTCCACATCCTGATTGGCAAAGACAGGTTTTACCTATAGAGCTACTTGGGAGCCATCAGCTGAGCCTATAATGCGAGTCGGTAAAGGCTGGAAGAGATGCCATCAGGATGCACCATCATTATTTCTCTAGGTAGTCTCCTATTGAAAGGTAAAATATATCTGATGGCTTCCAAAGTCAGTCAGGCTTTCAGGTGCACAAGTCCTTCTTCCCAGCTGGCAAAGTTTCCCAAGTACCATTGAGTCAGATCTGACTCGTGCCAAACTGGCAAAGTAAGCACCTCTATATCAAACCCCAGATGCTGTGAACTAATTCAAAATATGGGAAGGCTGTCATCTGCTGCCAGGCCCCACCCATAGGCCACATTGTGCAAAATACTGCTTTTCTACCAGAAAAGTACTCTCCTCCAGGCAGGCACTGCCTCCTAGACTGGGAATTAGGTTCAGCTGAGGCCTCTGTATAGGTATTCTGCTTCCCAGTCAAACAAGATGGCATCCCACACTAGCTCCCCCGACTGCCTGGGAACAGGCTACTCAATGGTTGAGATGCACAGAGAGAGGCTGCAGGTCATAGGTGCACATAGTCCAAAGCTGAGCCCTCAAAATGTGGTGATTCCACACGCTGATCCCACCAGTAGTCCATCTGAGCTTAGGTTCCAATCAAGCCCCAGCTCTGCTCTCTAGCTAAGACAGAGGAAAAAAAGTTAAAATGGTGAGTTACCTTTAGTCAGCAAGAGCTGGCACTCAACAACAGTGGGGCTGGGAGAAAGAGAAGTTTTCTGTTCAGTAGTATGTATTTCAAATTGGCAGCCCTATACTGTGTCCTAGGGCTCACTAGGTGTCCAGAAGCCTCCATTTGACTATCAGTTCAAGTCTTGGTTTCCAGGGGGTTTAGGGAGACATGTGTTTAGTCCACCATCTTAACTTCACCACCAGCTTATAGACTCTTGATGACTTTTTCAATCTCTTCCTTTGTGAAGAGTTTATTAAGTTCTACTTCTCCTTGTGATAATTTTGGTAGGTGATACGAATCTAGAAATTTGTCTATTTCCTCTAGGTTTTCAAATCTGTTAGAGTACAATCTTTTGTAGTATTCTGCTATGATACTTTTGATTTCAGTTGGGTCTGTTGTGACATCTCCCCTCTCAATTCTTATTGGATTATTTGTTTCTTCTCCTGTTTTTCTTTTGTAAGTTTCGCCAGTGGTTAATCAATTTTGTTGAAATTTTCAAAGAACCTGCTTTTGGCTTTGTTAATTTTTCAATTGCTCTTTTACTTTCTAATTTATTTCATTCTGCTCTAAGCTTTATTATGTGTTTTCTTCTGTTGCTCCTCTCTTGCTCTCCTACTACTTGTTAAAGCTGTAGGGTTAATTTTTTGGTTTGGGTCCTTTCTTCATTCCAGATGCATGCATTTATAGAGGTAAATTGTCCTCTTGCTTTTGCCATATCTCATAGGTTCTGGTAGAATGTATTTTCATTCTCATTTGATTCCATCAATCTTTATTTCATCTTTGATTTCTTCAGTAGCCCATGGATTTTTGAACAAGGTGTTGATCAGTTTCCATGAGTTAGAATTTCTACCTATTCTGCTATTGATTTCAACTTTTATATCTTTATGGTCTGTGAAGATGCTTTGCAATAATTCAGTGGTTTAGATTCTGTTGAGACTTGCTTTATGCCCTAAGCCATGGTCTATTCTGGAAAATGTTCCATGTACACTAGAGAAAAAGGTGTACTCATCTGTTGATACATACAAAGTTATGTATATGTGAATGAGCTCTTGTTGGTTAATTGTCTCAATAAGATCTGTATTTTCACTGAGCTTTTTTTTCTGAATGATCTGTCCATTACTGTCATTGAAGTGCTGAAGTCTCCAGCTGTAATTTTGTAGTCATCTATCTTGTTTTTAAATGTAGTCAGTGCTTGTTCAATGTCTTTAGATGCTGTTTTACTGGGTACATGAATATTTAACATTGTTATATCTGCTTATGTAGTGATCTCTTCTGCAATAGTGACCGTCCTTGTCCACAACAGTATATCTTACATTAAAGTCTATTTTATATGAGATTAGCATTGCCACTCTTTGTGTGTTGTTGTGCTCTTCTTTGTGTGTTGTTCACTTGGTATATATATTTCTATTCTTTGATATTCAGTTTGTTCATATCTTTGAGTCTGAGATGTGTTTCTTTGTAAGCATCATATAGACGGCGGTTGTCTTTTGATCCATAATGTCAGTTGCTGTCCCTTTATTGGAGTGTTCACTCTGTTTACATTCAGTGTAATTATTGATAGCTATGTGTTTAGTGAAGTAATTTTGATGCCTTTACTTTTGTGTTTTTGGCATTTTCTATGTTTTTCTTAATATTCTGTTCTGGGTCATTTTTGTTTATGGATTACCTTTTCATCTTTTTCAGTGTTCATTTTGTGTTTGTTGGAACTCCTGTTTTATGTTTCTTGTTTTGATATGTCACGTTGCTGTTTTGTTTTGCAGCTACACCTATGATTCCGCTTAACATTCTAAGTTTAAATCAGACTTTAACTTTGCGCAGATTTTTAATTTATTTTCCATATAAAAGAGTTATATCTGTTGTAATATACCCCTCTTTCTAGTGTGATGATATCATAGTTTTCGTTTTATTATCACTGATTCTCTTCTTCTAATATTGTGGCTTTGAGTTTTGTATCTTCTGTAACTGAGTAGGAATCTAATTGCTGTGTCCTGCATTGCCTCCTTAAGGAAACACTTAATGTTTTTATTTTTCTAAACAAAAAGCATCTTTCAATATTTCTTGTTGTTTAGGTTTGATTTTTACAAAGTCTCTAAGCTTCTGTTCATCTGTAAATATCTTAATTTCACCTTCACATTTGAGAGACAATTTTTCAGGATATATAATTCTTGACTGGAAATTTTTCTCCTTCAAGGGTCTGAGTATGTCATCCCACTGTCTTCTTCCCAATGTCATTTCTACTGCAAAGTCAGATGAATGCCTATAGGGCTTACCTCTGAATGTTACCTTTGCTTTAAGCTTTGCTGCCTTAAAGAGCCTCTGTTTATGTTTCATTTTATTAAACTTGATTATGTCTTGGTATTTTTCTTTTGGGGTCTACTTTTTGTGGATTTCTGTTGGCAGCTCTGCAACAATTCTCTCTGTATTTTCAGCTGCCCCTGCCTGTTCAGAAACTCCAATTATTTGTAGATTATTCCTCTTAATAGTCTACATGTTTCTTAATGATTCTTAATTGTTCTTATTTATTTTCTCTGACTTCTCCTCATAACTGTGTCAATTGCTCTACCCTTAAGCTCACCAACTCTGACTTCTATCTCCTCAATTCTGCTCTTTTTGCTTTGTAATGAATTGTGTAATTCTGTAATTTTGTTATTGATTTGCTATATAGCAGATTATTGATGTTTCATCAGTTCATATAGCTTGCTTAAGTTTTCATTTTGTTCTGTTACATTTTGTCTAATTTCTAGGAAGGCTCTATAAATCATTATTTCGTACTCAACCTCCAGTAGGTTCAGAGAGGCTTCTTTATCTGGGAAGTTTTTTATTTCTTAATTTTGGGAGTTTTCTGGAGCCATGGTGTACTGTTTGTTTAAATAATTATCTATTGATTGTTGTCTTCTTGCCACCTAGAAGCTATTCAGTTTCTCTGGTGTTACATAACCAGGAGCCAAGGCATAGTTTTTGGTTTCTATGTGCCACTGGGTATTCTACTGACTGGCCCAGGTAAACTCCCTGAGGTGGCACGTTCTGCCTCCTGACTGGCAAAGATGGTCCCCTACTTATGGGGTCACTAAGGGGCCATCAGTGGATGGTATGTTGTGGACCAGTGAATGTTAGAGGAGATACTGGCAGGCTGCTCAGCAATCAGATCTCATGTGGACTTATTTTAAAAACATACTTTGGGGGGCAGAGTCAAGATGGCGGACTAAGCACACATCTCCTTATATCCCTCTGGAAAGCAAGACCTGAACTGACAATCAAACAGAGCCTTCTGATCACCTATCAGCCTCAGGACACGGCACAGAGCTGTTAATTGGGACTTCTTACCACTCAGCGAAAAACCTCCTCTCTTTCACTGACTCCCACTCCTGGATAGCCCCGGCTCTCACTGACGGAAGGTAAACGCACCATTTTGACATTTTTTTTTCCTCTGTCTGGGCTGGCGAGCGGAGTTGGGTCTTGCCTGGTGGCTGGGCTCAGATGTGCTGCTGGGGGGATAGGCAAGTGAAATTCCCATATTCTCAGAGCTAGGCTTGGGACTCTGTTAATCTAGCCATTTTGAGCCTTCCATATTGTAGCTGCCTCAGCGGGATTTGTGTGGAGCTTCACAGTCAGTGTGCGGGACGCCATGTTGGTACTCAGATTATAGTGGGACCTCGCTCTTACCCTGGGATCCAGCGCCAGCAAACGGGACAGTGCTTCTCTGACAGAAAAGTAGTGATTTTGTACAGTGCTGCCTACATTGGGGGCCCTGCAACAGAAACAGAGGAAGCACTACCTCCCGGCACCTTTAGCCCCTCTGTCTGATGCCTGTGTGGAGGACATCATCATTGATACGGTGGCCGCAGCTGGACCTAATTCTTAGCTTGGGAACCGGAGCCTGCCCACAGGGGAGCGCTTTTCTGTCACAAAACCGGTACTCGACGCAGTGTTCGCTAAGGCTAGACCCTGTCAGCAGAGGCCAACAGGGCAGTAGCATTGCTGTGTTCTGAACCAGTTTGTTATCATCTGCGGTTGGATATAGTGGCGCTTACTTTGTCAGATGAGAAGAGGGACCTCTACACCTGAAAACATAACTGACTTGTGAACTGGTCAGATACCTTTTGCTTTACATTTGAAGACAGCGTAGAGAAACATTTGCAATCCATCCTCACAGTACCTCTTCCAGCCTCTATATACTCACATGGGACCCAAAAAGCAACAGATAATTGTGGCATACAAGCAATCACTCATGGCTTCAGAAGGCTCCCAAATAAAGCAACCAAGGAGTTTTCCAGATGAAGAAACTTTTATGAAAGCATCAGGAAGTGAATACAAATTGATTATATACACAGCTCTTCTAGACCTTATACAAAATGCAGCAGAACAAAATGAAAAATTAAGCAAGTTGTTCGATCTAATGGAACAACAGTACTCTGAAATCCAACAGATCAAGAAGAAAATCAAAGACATACAAACTTTCATGCAAAGCCAAGAAAACAGAATGGAACAAATGGAAAAAAGAATTTCTGACTTGGAAGACAGAGCTACTGATGCCAGCATCTACGAGCAGAAATCAGAAAAGAGAAACAAGAAAAATGAGGAAACATTAAGTAGCATGTGGGACTCTATTAAGAGGAACAACCTTTGATTAATGGCAGTCCCTGAACAGGGTGAGACGTCTGAGAACACAGAGAGTATTGTTGCTGAGCTGCTGAAAGAAAATTTCCCAGAAATCATAAAGGAAGAGAATATAGACATCTCAGATGCATATCGTATGCCACCCAATATAGATCTCAAAAGAAAGACTCCAAGACATATTATAATCAAGCTTAACAAAATGAAACACAAGCGGCAACTCTTAAAGGCAACAAGACTCAAGGCAAAGCTTACATTCAGAGGGAAACCCTATAGGCTCTCATCAGATTTCTCAGCAGAACCCATGCTGGCACGGAGACAGTGGCATGACACATTCAAAGTCTCAGAGGAGAAGAACATCGAACGAAGAATTATATATCTTACAAAACTATCTTTCAAATACTAAAATGAAATTAAGACATTCCCAGAGAAACAGAAACTCAGAGACTTTATAAAAACCAAACCCAAACTACAAGAAATATTGAAAGAAGTTCTTGGCTTTGGTTTAGAAGAACAAAACCACTAACTTTATATTTTAGAACAACAAACTACTCAATACTCTACTCATTTAGGGAAGGCTCCAAAGTCAATCACAGCTTTGATATGGAAAGAAACAATCCGGTGATCATCATGAAAACTATGGTGTCATCATAATAAAAAGAGGGCTGTACTACAGTCGTTATAGTCCTTCCAGATGGAGAGGAAGATAACAAGACTGGTAGTAATTAAAATTGGGTTTATAAATAGTTCATTAAGGGGGTCCATAGGAGCAGCTGTAAAGCACAACAAAGATGTATCATACCATTTAAAGAAATGTAACACAAGAGTCTCAACAACTATAAAACCAGCTATGAAAAAGGTGAAAAATCAACTCCCAAAAAAGAATGTCCCAGAACAGACCAATAAGAACAACAGAGAAAACATCAACATAAAAATAAACATATCACAATGGAAGCAGTGAACACATACTTATCAATAATAACATTGAATGTGAATGGACTGAATGCTCCAGTAAAGAGACACCGAGTGTCATCTTGGATCAAAAGACACGACCCATCCATATGTTGTCTACAAGAAACTCACTTGAGACCTAAAGAAAGGAACAAACTGAAAATTAAAGGATGGAAGAATATATATCAAGGTAACAATGAACAAAGAAGAGCAGGGGTGGCAATTCTAATCTCAGACAAAATCAATTTTCATGTCAAATCCACCATCATGAACAAAGACGGACACTATTTACTGCTGAAAGGTTCAGTACACAAGCAACACTTAAGTATATTAATTATTTATGCTCCTAAAGTCAGAGTACCTAAATATGTCGAAGAAACACTGACTATGCTCAAAAGAGAGTTAGATGACTCCACAATAATAGTGGGAGACTTTAACACTCCACTCTCATTACTAGACACATCATCTAGAAAAAAGCTCAGTAAAGATACAGAAGACCTCATTGACACAATTAACCAACTAAAGGTCATTGATACATACAGAATTTTCCACCCATCAGCCGACAACGACACCTTCTTCTCCAGTGCACACAGAAAATTCTCCAGAATTGACCATATGATAGGCCATAATGCAATGCTCAACAAAATCCATACCATTGAATCAGTGCAAAGCATCTTCTCAGATCTTAAAGCCATAAAAGTTGAAATCAATAGCAGAAAAAACACAGATAGAAAGTGGAACTCTTGGAAACTGAACAACATCTTGCTCAAAAAAACATGGGTTATAGAGGAAATCAAAGATGAATTAAAGAAATTCATGGATTCCAATGAGAACGAAAACAGTTCCTACCAGAACCTATGGGATACAGCCAATGCAGTGCTCACAGGTCTGTTTATCTCCATAAATGCACACATCTGGAAGAAAGAAAGAAAGCAAATCAAGGAACTAACTCTACAGCTTGAACAAGTAGAAAGAGAACAACAGAGGAACTCCTCGGGCACCAGAAGAAATGAGATCATAAAGATGAGAGCAGAGCTAAATGAATTAGAGAATAGAAAAATAATTGAAAAAATTGAAAAGACCAAAAGCTGTTTTTTTGAAAAGATCAACAAAATTGATAAACCACTGGCTAAACTTACTAAAGAAAAGCAGGAAAGGAAACAAATAACCCAAATTAGAAATGAGAGGGCAGTTGTCACCACAGATGCAACAGAAATCAAAAATATCATAACAGAATACTATGAAAGACTGTACTCTAACAAATTTGAAAACCTAGGGGAAATGGACCAATTCCTTGACTCATACCACCTACCCAAATTATCACAACGTGAAGCAAAACAATTTAATAACCCCATCACAAAGGAAGGGATTGAAAAGGTCATCAAAACACTGCCAACCAAAAAAGTCCAGGCCCAATGGCTTCATGGCAGAATTCTACCAAGCATTTGGAGAAGAGTTATCTCCAATACTACTGAGACTATTTCACAGTATAGAAAGGGATTGAGTATTCCCAAACTCATTCTATGAAGCCAACATAACCCTGATACCTAAGCCAGGGAAAGATCCAACAAAGACAGAGAACTACAGACCGATATCACTCATGAACCTAGGTGCAAAAATCTTCAACAAAATTCTTGCCAACAGAATAGAACAACACGTCAAGAAAATAATCCATCCTGACCAAGTGGGATTCATACCAGGGATGCAAGGCTGGTTCAACATCAGGAAAACAATTAATGTGATGAACCACATAAATAACACAAAAGACAAGGATCACCTCATTTTGTCCATTGATGCCGAAAAGGCATTTGATAAAGTCCAACACCCATTCATGCTAAGAACTCTTAGCAAAATGGGCATAGATGGCAAATTCCTCAACACAATAAGGGCCATTTATACAAAGCCAATTGCCCACATCATCCTGAGTGGAGAAAAACTGAAAGACTTTCCCTTGAGATGAGGAACTATACAAGGAAGCCCACTGGCACCTCTCCTATTCAGCATTGTGCTAGAAATTCTAGCCAGAGCAATTAGACAAGACGAAGAAATAAAGAGCATCTGCATCGACAAAGAGGAAGTTAAAATCTCCCTCTTCGCCGATGATATCATTGTATATGCAGAGAACCCCAAGGAATCTATAATAAGCTACTGAAACTGATGGAAGAGTTTAGCAAAGTCTCAGGATACAAGATAAACATAAGTAAATCAGTAGGATTCCTTTATACTAACAAAGAGACTGTTAAAGAAGAAATTATCAAATCAATACCATTTACGATAGACCCTAAGAAGATAAAGTACCTAGGAATTAATTTAACCAGAGAAACAACAGACCTTTACAAAGAGAACTACAGCCCTTACTAGAAGAAACTAAGAGAGACTTAGATAAATGGAAAAACCTACCCTGCTCATGGATAGGAAGACTTAACATTGTGAAAATGTCTATTTTACCCAAAGCAATTCATTTATATAATGCAATCCCAATACAAGTTCCAGCATCATTTTTTAATGAGATAGAGGAACAAATCACCAATTTTGTTTGGAAAGAGAAGAAGCCTTGGATAAGTAAGGTACTACTAAAGAAGAAGATCACACTGGGAGGCCTCTCATTGCCGGACGTTAGAACATACTACACTGCCACAGTGGTCAAAACAGCCTGGTACTGGTACAAGAGCAGACAGATGGATCAATGGAACAGATATGAGACCCGAGAGATGACATCATCTGTCTATGATCAGTTATCATTCGACAAAGACCCTAAGACATTAAACTGGGGTAAAAACAGTCTCTTCAACAAATGGTGCTGGCAAAATTGGTTATCCATCTGCAATAAACTGAATCAAGATCCATATCTTACACCTTACACAAAAACCAACTCCAACTGGATAAAAGACCTAAATATCAAATCTAAAACGATAAGTCTCATCCAAGAAAAGGTAGGAACAACAATGGAAGTTTTAATACACAATGTGGACAGACTCCAAAATCTGTCAAAGAAACCTCAATCAACAGAAGAGAAAATAGATAAATGGGAACTGTTAAGAATCAAACACTTTTGCTCATCCAAAGACTTTATTAATAGAATTAAAAGAATACCCACAGAATGGGAGAAAATATTTGGAAACTCTATGTCAGATCGACGCCTGACCTCCATAATCTATAGGATACTACAAAATATCAATAACAAGAAGATAAACCATCTAATTAAGCAATGGGCAAAGGAGAAGTACAGACACTTCACTAAAGAGGAGATCCAGGCAGCCAAAAAACACATGCGGACATGTTCACGATCTTTAGTTATTAAAGAAATTCAAATCAAGTTAACAATGAGATACCATCTCACCCCAACAAGATTGGCCATGATCCAGAAAACACAAAACAACAAATGCTGGAGAGGTTGTGGAGAAAGTGGAACCCTCCTACACTGTTGGTGGGGTTGCAAAATGGTCCAGCCTCTTTGGAAGGCAACCTGGCGCTTCCTTATAAAAATGGATATCGATATACCATTTGACCCAGTAATTCGACTACTTGGAATATATCCTACAGAATCAAGGCCTTTCACACCAATGGACACTTGCACCAGAATGTTTATTGCAGCACAGTCCACGATAGCAAAAAGATGGAATCAACCCAGATGCCCAACAATAGAAGAATGGATAGGTAAACTATGGTACATATACTCAATGGAGCACTACGCAATGATAAAGAATAACGATGATTCCTGGTTTCAACTCCTAACCTGGTTTCAACTGGAAGACATTATGTTGAGTGAAAGTAGTCAGTGACAAAAGGAGAAATACTGTATGAGACCTCTACGATAAGATCTCAAAAACAGACTTGTGTATAGAAGAAAAGACTCTTTGACAGCTGCAAGGGAGGGGAGGGAGGGGGGGTGAAAGCGGTGCTAGCACACGTTAGAAACAAGAACCACATTAAGTGGACTTCAGCATAACTTGAGTACTCCTTCCATCTTAACTCAATACTGCAAGGATACAGTAGCTGGGGTTGGGGGTGGGGGACCATGCTCTTAGGCGAATTCCAGACCAATTGGTACAACTAGCGTTTTGCTAAGAGGGCTCTCTGCACACCACATTGGTGTTTGGCATCTGGGGTCTTAAAAGCTGCCAAGCTGCCATCCGAGGACACAGCAAGTGGTCCCAACTGAGCAGGAACGGATGCTCACCGAGGACCAAAATGACATGCGGTAAAGACAACCGTGAAGACAGAGAGACCCACAAGAGTGGGTGCCTACATCAACTTAGGACTGGAAGAACCGGATGGTGCCCGGCCACCACCAGTGATAGCCACGATGAGCTCACAGAGAGGAGTCTCACTGGCAACACAAGAATAAAAAGGAGTGCATCATGAGACCTGCACTAAAAGACCTCAATTGATGGTCCAGCAGTTTTGTGGTACCTCTGAGAGCATGGTCCCTGGCCCTGATGCTACCCTGTCCCATAAATTATAACAAAGTTCCACTCTTTGGGCAGGGATGGATTGTACTTGGCAATGCAGAGTGACCATATATTGGAAGCACTTTATGGTTCTATACATCTATGGAGTATCACCTTGCTGAGCTCTGGCTGGAGGAAGGGGAGTGGATGCAGAGGAGAGGAAAGGAGCCTGTTTGGAGGATGAGACATGTATGGAACAGTGAGGAATAGCGTGCAGTGACCACACAGGGAGAGCAGTGTCAGCTGCATATAGGTGGACAGGTAAATTTATAAGTGAATGTACATTTTCACTCAGTCACGTTAAATGAAAATAAAAATAAAAATAAAAAATAATATCTAAATTCTATGCTCATTTTCACCACAATGTGCTGCCCTTTTTTAAGCATCTATGATATACTTTACACTATATATTACTTTCATATAGTGTAATTTGAGGGAAATTTTGGAAAGATTTACCATTCTAAATTATTTTCCTTAATGAGTTTTTGCTGGTAGTTCAAAATAGCCACAGTGAGGAAACCTGTGGTATTAATATGAGAAATTTGTTATAAAACACAGAGCCTATTACGAGCTAGAAATCCTGGTGACTAACCAACTGCTAACCAAAAGGTCAGCAATTTGAATCCAGCATGTACTTCTTGGAAACTATGGGGCATTCTACTTGGTCCCATAGGGTAAGTGAGTCAGAATTGACTTGATGGTGTTAGGGTCTGGATTTCAAGACATGACGCAAATTCTCTTTAGAGTCAAGTTTTATTAAAAATGTGCCCAATAGGAAAAAGGCTGGTGAACCAAGGACGCACTCCAAACCACGCAGAGCAGGAGGTGACCCCAAGCTTCTCTAGCACGCAGTATTTAAGCCATGAGATCGCAAAACAGGGAGGGGAAGCTGACCTTTACGTTGACTGGTTTAGGCCACCTGGAATTCCTGTTAGTTGTCAAATGTGGTCGTTAGCATATGTTTTAGTAGATTGTGGTCAAGGTCTAGGGGTCATTTGCAAGGCTGTCTCCAGGCTTTGTCTTGTGACAGACAGATGTTTTGCAAGACAAAGGTGAGATTACTCCATGATATTTCCTGCTATTAAGTTGTTTCCTGGGACTTTCTACATTAATACCTTGAAGTTTTACTGCGCCCTTCCTCAAAATGGAGCCATTTATGCCTCATTTTAACAATGGCAGTGAGTTTGTTTGATCAGACTCATTGGTTTATTAGTATTATATTTTGAATTAGTTTCATAGATTAGGCCTTTAATTTGTAAAGACCTAGGATAGGTAAGTCTTGAGAGGAGAAAGAGATTGAAGTGTTATCTGAGACGAGTAGACTTTGGTGGGAGGTTCTATGTGTTGTTAACAAATTGCTTCCACATGTTGTTGCATATGATGAGTATGCCAGCCCTATGAAGACAGCTGAGGTTCAGGGGTCGAAAGACCTCCTTAATGTACAGTAAATAAGTGAT
Source organism: Heterohyrax brucei (assembly GCA_028571685.1). Taxonomy (NCBI): domain Eukaryota; kingdom Metazoa; phylum Chordata; class Mammalia; order Hyracoidea; family Procaviidae; genus Heterohyrax; species Heterohyrax brucei. The sequence goes on along the minus strand of CM053147.1, from coordinate 152,517,004 downwards.
GTAAACAGTAGCAAAAAGACGTAATCTTTTGATTCAAACTGTAATACCCTTTCAACTTGACTGCTTTTCAACTCTCTGCAAGCCTCCCTTTCCTTATATGTCCCAAGAGATTGTCTCAAGACACAGTACAGTCTTACAGATTGAGTCCTGCCTCACCAACACAGCTGCTGCCTATCCCCCCTCATTAATGTCATATAGGCAGAACTTACAATGTATTGGAAAATCATACAATACTGGGCATTGTGGCCCAGACAAATTAATACACACATTTTGGGACTGGGGAGACAATTCAGTCCATGAGATTGACCATCTGGAGAAATATCTACCCAAGTCCTTTGCTCATTTTTAAACTGGGTTGTGTTTTTGTTGTTGAATTGTAAATGTTTGGAATATATACATATTTTGGGTATTAGATCCTTATTGGATATTCAATTTTTAAATTTTTCTCATGTTCTGTGTGTTGACTTTCACATACATTTTTTTAAAATTATGCTTTAGGTGGAAGTTTACAGAGCAAATTAGATTCTCATAAAACAATATGTATATTGTTTTATGATGATGATTGCCAACCACCCAACATGTCGACAATCTCCCCTTCTTGACCTCAGGCTCCCAGTTTCCATTTATCCAGCTTTCCTGTCCCTTCTTGCCTTGTCATTTTTGCTTTTGCATGGTATACCTGTTTAGTCTCTGATAACATGGTTGACTTATATGTGTTATTGTTGGTTTTATAGGCATGTCTACTTTTTAGCTGACAGATGAACTTTAGGAGTAACTTCAGTAGTGAGTTAAAAAGGTGTCTGGGGGATACACTCTCAAGATCTCTCCAGTCTCTGTCAGACCAACAGGTCTGTTTTCTGGTTTTGAGTTTCAATTTTCTTCTACATTTTTCTCCAACTGTGTTCAGAACTGTTTAATCACTGGGCACTATCTAATTGTGCTGGACTCAGTCTGGTGGAGGCTGAGTCCTTTGGACTAATTACCTTGTTTCTTTAGTTTTCTGCATTCCACCTTGGTGCAGATGGGGTGGGGCCAGTAGATGTATCTTAAATAGCTGTTTACAAGATTTTAAGATCCCAGATACTACTCACCAAAGTAGGATGTAGGACATTTTCTTTATCAACTATGTTCTGCCAGTTTAGCTAAATTTTCTTAAGAACATGGTCCCCAGCCCTAAGCCCAGTAACTGGGTTCCTCAGGGAGTTTGGATGTGTATCTGAAGCTTCTGTGACTTCGCCTTGGTCAAGTTGTGCACACTTTCTCAGTATTACATACTGTCTTACACTTCATTAAAGTTACCACTTCACTATTGTCTAGAGTTTTTTTCCCTTTCCTCCCCTTCTATTCCCTTGTAACCATCAAGGATTGTTCTTTCAGTGGTCAAACACTTTCATGAGGTTTCATGATAGTGGTCTGAAACAGTATTTGTCCTTTTGCGATTGACTTATTTCACTGAAGGTAATTCCCTCCAGATTCTTCCACCTTGTGAGATGTTTAATGGATTTACCATTGTTCTTTATCATTGCATAGTATTCCATTGTGTGTGTGTACTACAGTTTGTCCATTTATCTGCTGATAGGCACTTAGGTTGTTTCCATCTTTTTGTTATTGTGAATAATGCTACATGAACATGGGTGTTTGTATTACTATTTGTGTGACAGATCTTGTTTCTCTAGGGTATATTCCTAGGAGTGAGATTGCTGTATCCTACATTTCTTTTCCTCAATTTTTATTTATTTGTTTGTTTATTGTGATTTAGTGAAAGTGTACAATCCAGTTTAAATTAGCATGCCTGCCTATCTGTAGCTCTTTCTGTTCTCCTTGCCTGTTGACAGCACATTCCTCCTTTTTGTTCTACACATGTTATATCCTCTTAACAATCTCCCGTCTCCTCCTCTCCACTCCCTTTTAGTAAGAGGCACATTCTGTTTTGCCAGCACCATCTGTTAAAAAGGCTATCTTTTTTCTCCTACTTAATGGAATTTGACCCTTTGTCAAAGATCAGGTGACCATAGATGGAGGGACTTGCATCTGGCTTCTCAGTTTTATTCCATTGTTCAATGTGTATGTCACTGTACCTATACCAGGCTGTTTTGATTAACATAGCTCTATAGTAGTTTCTGAGACCTCCTACTTTCTTCTTTAGGCCTCATTTCTTAGGAGACACTGAGTTTCTGTCAAGGGTGATGAAAAAAACTGTAGAAATGGCTAATGATGATGATTGAACAGCATGATGAACACAATGTCACTGAACTGTACATATGAAGAATCTTGAAATGGAAAATGTTTTGTTAACGTACATATTTACCACAATACAAAATAACATAACAAATTTATTGTATAAATTTATAATTTATTGTAAATTTAATGTATGTTTCATACAATACATTTTGACAATGACCAATTTTAACTTACATTTTATAGTCCTGTCAATTAATAGGCATTATTCTAGGTTTTGCAAGAAATATGCTATTCATAATTTACTCTAACTACTAAGAAAGTTAAATTATGATTGGCTACATATTAAAAAGTATCTATTGTGTTCAGCTGAAAAGGCATATCTTTTTGTTTTGGTCAGTATCAACAGTCAATCCATAAAAATTACAATATATAGTAAATGTCGTAGATTTGGCTAGAGCAATTTAATTAATTTAGTCCATCTTAGAGTAAATGACAAGTCTTTTTTTCTTTATAAACCTTCATTTCTCCTCTTAAAAATCATGCTGCACAGGTGGAAATAATTCAGCTTAATGACAGATAACGCTGTATTTCAGGTCATGATTTCCAAAACAGTTCAGCCCATAATCAGCATTATGCCACTCTGATTTAATGACCCTCATGTGTATTAACATTAAAAAAATTCAGTTGTTGTCTTTTATGTGGAAGTTAAAGTAATGAGGGTAAACTTTGAAGTCGTATTTCTTTTTCTCTAATGAACTTAGAGGAAGTACACAGGCCAGAGTCTGAGAAAAGTAGGTCAGACATTCTGGAAAAACAAAAAAGAGAGTGAGCGTTACACCTTGTTCACAAGCTCTGCTCTCTACTCCATGCTCTATCGTGCTAATGTCTGAGTATACTGCTATCCTCACTCAGATCTCTAAATCGTCTGCAAAACAGACTTATTTACCTTCTTGGATGTTTCAATGAGCCAATATTCATCACAAGAGATACAGGCCATGCTGGGCATCCTGGTCCACTTGGAGCCTGAAGGAGCCACAGTGTGGAAAATCATTCACAGAATTCAGAACCGTTTTTCTGTGGACAGGCAAGGCAGGCTGTCTCTCCAAGCAAGGATTCATCAGGAACAGGAATTTGTGTCATCTGGCCATCATGCTAAGTAATGTTGCTGAACCAAAACCAATTGCCATCAAGTAGACTCCAATTCATGGTGACCCCATTTGTGCAGAAGTAAGAAGTGTGCTCCACAGACTTTTCAATGGCTAAATTTTGAAAGCAAATCACCAGGACCTTTCTTCCAAGGTGTGTCTGTGTGTACTTCAGTTGCCAGCACTTTGGGTAACCATTTGTACCACTCTGGGACTGCACAGTAGAACTGAATGTATCTTTAATATCCTGCATTTTTCCTTTCTTATGGAAATTTTGGCAGACTAAGGATTAAGTGCTACAGCTGTAAACCAAAATGTCAGCAGTTCACATCCACCAGACACTCCTTAGAGACTCCATGGTACAATTGTGCTCTGTCCTGTAGGGTTGCTATGAGTTAGAATTGACTCAGCAGCAATGTTTTTTTATTTTATTTTATTTTATTTAGTTTAGTTTTCAGTTTTATTCCTTGTGTAATGTCTCTCTTTTAGGGTTAGAATAATACCCCAAATAACAAAAAGACTGTGGTATCCAGGCACATGGCCTATAGCTTCCTTCCATCCCTCCATCCCTCCCTCACTTCCTCCCTTTCTCCCTTCCTTCCTTCTCTCTCTGTCTCACAGTCTCCCTCTCTCTCTCCCTGTCTTCTTTTCTTTCTTCTATCCTTCCTTGCTTCCTTTTTCCTTTTTTTTGTTTAAAGTCTTTGTTTGGCTTTGGTGTCACAGTAATTCAAACTTTACAAGTGAGGAAATGTTACCTACTCTGCTACTTTTTGGAAGATGTTCGAAAGATTTGTATTATTTGTTCTTTAAAAGTTTGTTAGAATTCACCAGTGAAACCATGTGGTTCCAGGGTTTCCTTGGCTGGGAAGTTTTGATTGTTGATTCAATCCCCTTACTTGTTGTAGGTCTATTTAGATTTTGTTTCTTCTTGAGTTTCCTAGGATAATTCTGATAAACTTTCATATTCCATATGGTTTAACTCATAAATATGTATGTATCTCTACAAATTAGACCCTCTCTTTCTTAAAATATAACAATGTCATTGTATATTGTTATATATAAAACAATTATCATCACAACTTAATTACATGAAATACGTGTACAGTTTTCAAATTACCTGATTGTGTTTGTGTGTGTGTGTGTGTTTCGTTTAAATCAGAGTCAAAATACATTCCAAATATTGGATTGGTTGAGAAGTCTTTTAAATTCCTTTAATCTCCAGATTTCTGCTACCCCACCACCATTACTCTTTTTCCTCCCACTATCAATTTGTTTGTTGAATAAACTGAATTGTTCATCTTGTAGAATTTTCCACTCTCTGGATTTTGGTGTTTGCTTACCTGTGATGTCTTTATCCTTTTCTCAATTCCCCAGATGTTCCTTTAAACTACTAAAAAGATCTGTATCAGTACTGTCCAGTAAATACAGTTGACACTAGCTACGTGTTTCTACTGAACACTTGAGGTGTGGTTTCTATAACCAAGGAACTAAATTTTTAATTTTGATTAATTTTAATTAATGTAAATTTAAAAACTGATACTCTATTCAGTTACTGGAAATTTTGAAAGTATGATTAGAACAACTTGGGTAAATCTGTTAACCTATTTTCAAAAGAAAATTTAAAAAATCTAAATACAAATTAAGTTGTATTCTCCTATACATTCTCTACATATTCTCCTATGTCTTTTGGCTGCCTAGATGTCCTCTTTAGTGAAATGTCTGCCCATCTCCTTTGCCCATCACTTAATCGGATTCTCTACCTTTTTCTTGTTGATATTCTGCAGAACCTTGTAGATTATAGAGATAAGATAACAGTCTGAGAGATCCCGTTCTGTAGGTAGTCTTTTAACTCTTTTGATAAAGTCTTTGGATGAGCAAGTGTCTGATTTGTAAAGGTTCATGTTTATCTATTTTCTTTTCTGTTAATTGTGCTTTGTTAGATTTAAAGTCGGTCTAAGCAGTGTATTAGAACATCCATCATCTATCCTATTTTTTCTTGCATGATTTTTATTGTTTTAGGTTTGATATTTAGGTCTTTGATCTATTTAGAGTTAGTTTTTGTGTAAAAGGTATGAGATATGGGCCTTGTTTCAGTTTTTTGAAAATGGAGATCCGATTTTGCAAGCACCATTTGCCAAAGACTGTTATTACCTCAGTCTACAATCTTAGGGCCTTAGTCAGATATCAACTGTTCATAAGAGGATGGTGGCATCTCTGGGGACTCCACTCTAATTCCATTGGCCTGTATGTCTCTTTTTTGTACCAGTACCAGGTTGCTTTAACTACTGTAGCAGTGTAATAGATTCTAAGTTAGGGTAATGTAAGGCCCCCCATTGTGTTCCTCTTCTTCAATAGTGCTTCACTAAGCCAAGGTTTCTTCCCTTTCCAAATACAGTTTGTGATATGTTTCTCCATCTCATTAAAAAATGTCAGTTTGATATCCCTCTACTGTTGTGCAGTTAAGTGATTGTGTTTTAAAGTTACTTGAAAGGTAAATGTTCTTTATTTGTGGACAATTTAACAACTTGATAAAGTCATTTCTTGTCTTTCTTTTTTCCCCCTCAATATTTGGGAATGACTTTTTTCTTCATTGTGATTGAGTGAAAGTGTAAAATCCAGTGTAAATCCAGTGTAAAATCCCACCTATTTGCAGTTCCTTCTGCTCTTCTTGCTCAGTGACAGCACACTCTTCCTTTCTGTTCTATACATGTCATATTCTCTTAACAGTCTCCTGTTCCCTCCTCTCCATACACTCCACTCCCCTCTAGTAAGATGCCAGTAGGATAACATCCTATAGATGCATAGAACCATAAAGTGTACATAAGACGTGGCGACTCTGTGTCCACGAGTCCAGTCTATTCCTGTCTGAAGAGTTGTTCTCAGTAACAGTCTATCAACTGGGGCAGCATCAGGTCTAGGGGCCATGCTCCCAGGGGAACCCCCAGGCTTTCCGACCATCAACTGCAGTCTTTTAGTGGAGTTCTCAGGTTGCACACCCCCTTTTTTTTTTCGTGTTGCCACTGTGACTCAACGGCATGAGCCCCAGCACAGCTATCATCAATTATGGCCCGGCACCATCTGATTCTTCCGTTTACATGTTGATAGAGTCACCCATTCGTGTGGCTCTGTCTGTCTTGTGGGTTCTCTTTCTACCATGTCGTTGGCATTCTTGGTGATCATCTGTTCCAGCTGAGCTGGGACCACTTGGTATACCTCAGATGGCAGCTTGCTAGCCTTTAAGACCCCAGATGCCACTCACCCCTATTGGGTGCAGAAGACTCTTAGCAATAGGTTAGTTATACCAGTTGGCCTCAATGTACCCTAAGAGCATAGTCCCTGGACTCCGGAACTTGCTACTCTATCCTTGCAATATATTTTATTATTATTATTTTTAATTTAATATGACTGAGTGAAAATATACATTCCCGTATAAATTTACATGCCCACCTATATGCAGCTTCCACTGCTCTCCCTGCCCAGTGACAGCACACTATTCCTCTCTGCTCCATACATGTCTCATCCTCCCAACAGTCTCCTTTCCTGTCCTCTCTACCCACTCTCCTTCCTCCAGCCAGGGGTCAGCAGGATGATATCCTATAGATGCACAGAACCATAAAGTGCATCCAATATATGGTCACTCTGCATCACCAAGTCCAATCCATTCATGTCCGAAGAGTGGACCTTTGTTATGATTTATGGGCAAGGGCAGCATCAGGGCCGGGGCCATGCTCCCAGGAAACCTGGAAACTGCTGGACCATCAATTGAGGTCTTTTAGTGGAGATCTCAGCATAACTTGAATACTCCTTCCATCTTAACCCAATATTGCAAGGATAGAGCAGCTGGGGCAAGGGGCAGGGGATCATGCTCTTAGGTGAAATCGAGGCCAATTGGCACAACTAGCATTTTGCTAAGAGGGCTCTCTGCACCTCGTATTGGTGACTGGTGTCTGGGGTCTTAAAAGCTGCCAAGCTGCCATCTGAGGGCACAGCAAATGGTCCCAACTCAGCAGGAACGGATGCTCACCGAGGACCAAAATGACATGGGGTAAAGACAACCCAGAAGATAGAGAGACCCACAAGAGTGGGTGCCTACATCAACTTGCGACCAGAAGAACCGGATGGTGCCCAGCCACCACAAGTGATAGCCGTGAACGAGCTCACTAAGTTGAGTCTCACTGACAACACAGAATAAAAAGGGATGCATCCTGAGATTTCTACTAAAAGTAATGTTATTTTTCATTTCATTGAGTTTGTACTCCATATTTAGTGTATAAACCTGTAGTTTTGTTTTATTGGATTTACAATCATTAAGTATTTATACCTAGTTTAAAGTTTGTATATACACGGCCTGACAATTAAGTCAACAAATAGCTGTTTTAAGTGCTCCATAACTCATTGCCTAAAATCACTACAGTCACCTTCGAAGTACTCCCCTCGGGAAGCTATTCACGGATGCCAGAGCCTAGTCCACCCTTCAAAGCAATTCTAGAATTCTTTCTGGAATGGCCATTGCACACAGTGGCATGGTGGCAAGTTTGCCAACTTAATTGTGTAGTTGTCTGTGAAGGAGTTTTTAGCCATTAAAAAAAAAAATAACTATATTAAAACACCTTTCCAACTCACCTTATCTGGCCCCCAATGACATTTTTCTTTACCTGATGATAAAGGAAATATTGAAAGGAAGATATTTTGATGGTATTCAGGACATCAAGGGTAATGCAATGACAGTTCCTATGGCCATTCTAGACAAAGGGTTCCAAAACTGCTTTGAAGGGTGGACTAGACAGTGGCATTGGTGCATAGCTTACCAAGTGGAGTACTTTTAAGTTATGTGGCACCTTTTCTAGGATACACTTGTGAACTTAATTAGCAGTCCTCATATTTACTAAATACTATATTATTCAATGTTTAAGTAAACACTGGGATTTCGTTAGCATTTTTATTTTTCCTTTAAAAGTCATATGTATATGATGTAATTTTGTGCAATCCTACCTGGGCTAAGGAAGTCATTTCTACCTATACTCAAACTGCTGAACTGCATTTTTAGAAACATGGAACCTTAATGAAGAAAAATACAGATCCAATCAGCAGATTTGTTGATGCTATAACCATTCAATTATTCGTTCAACTATGATTTATTGAGAAGATATCGTTGCTAGATGCCCATCTGAGTACAGGTGGTACAGAGTTACTGATGAATGATCATATGCATACTTAAGATTTTGTAGGATAGAGATATTTACAAATGGGACACAATGTCTTATCTGGGAGAAGGGGATTCCAGAAGCTTGATTTTTAAAAATAAGAAAATGTTTGATCCAGTCACTTTTAAAAGAAATATAACCAGAATGCTCACTAGGCTTGGTGAAACTCAGCCTAGCTTACTTTGGACACATCATCAAAGTAAACCAGATGCTTGAAAAGGGCATCATCTTTTGTAAAGAAATAGAAAAAGCAAAGAAAATCTTCAGTGAGATAAATTGACACAATAGTCACAAGAGTAGGCTCATAAACATACCAAGCATCAAGGTAGACACCAGGCAGCTAATAGTAAACAGCTCCTATTCAGGCAGTTTATTTACAGGAATGCAATATATCTATTCTCTTGTATGGGACTGTAGATTAGATGATACTTTTACTCAAAATTCTTGAATATTAGAATCTTTAATATATGTTGGTGTTAGTTGTCATGAAGTTGGCTCCTCCGTATGGCTACCTTATGTATAATAGAATGAAATGCTGTCTATGTGATAATTGTCCTATTTGAGTCTATCGTTGTGCTGATTGTGTAAATCCCTCTCAATGAGGGACTCACTTATTTTCATTAACCCTTTATTTTATGAAATATGATGTCATTTTCTAGTGATAGTGATGTTTCCTAAGTGAGTCAAAGTCTTGTCATTCTTATTTTTAAAGATGGTTATATTTCTTCTAAGACATTTGTTTATTCTATTGGCAGTCTGTGGTGTATTCAATGTTCTTCACCAATACCACAGTTCAAATGCGTCAAGTCTTCTTCTGTCTTCCTTTTATAATCCCCAGATATATGCAGTAATGTGAAAAAATGGATCTGTTTTATGAGTTGGGAAAATCTCCCTGTAAGGGAAGCCTCTAGGAGATTTAAAGTGCGACCAGCTTATTAAAGCTTGTAGAGGTACTAACTATAGAATGTTAGTCTGTTTCATTCACTTTAACTTGGCTTCCTCAATCTTTTTAGACCATGGGTTTTTATTATTGTTGTTATTAGTAATGTCTTTTAACACCCCCACATTTAGGAAATACAGATGTAATGCATAATGTGCTATCTGAAAATAGGTACAAATAAAGCACTACAGGATATATTTCATCACAGAAGTCATAACTTCCTTAGCATAAATATCTTGCTGAGCTCATCTCTTGGCTGAAGTACATCAACCATGTAGTGTCTTAATCTATTTTCTATATTAACTGTAAAATAATTCATAGCAGAGAACTATGTTAAGTTTGTTATTGTTTCAGTTATATGTATACATATCTTAGTTATAAATTATATATTTATATACACGCCAGCCAAGTGCATATATTATATATACATATATAAATGATATATTTTTATTTCTGTTAACACATATTCAGTACATTCAATACTATGGAATAAACAGAACATTCTGAAAGATTTAAAGTAAAATTATTAATGTTTGAACAGCTATATCTTTGTTAAAAAATGATACTGTTTGCTCTTTTAAGATACACTGCGTATGTTAACCATATAAAACCATGGACAGAGCAGTATTAGATTGTTCTTACTAGGAATTCTTGAAGAGCTTCAGCATTTCCTGCCAAAAACGTCTCACCTGAATGACCAATAATTTCCAGTATTTTAAGGGCACAGAGAAGTCAGCACCAGCATACAATATTGACAGGACAATAAATTAGTTCAAATTTTTAGTTAGAGAAATTAGGAAATACTGTCAAATTTTGAAATGCATATAGGTATCTTTGGTCCAAATATATCATTTCTAGGAATGAGCACTGCAAAGAAATGCACACAAGTGAGAATTCCTTTACTAGGATGTAAGAGACGTTCGTCCTTTTCCTGTCCTTTAACAACACAACATCTATACCTCCTTACTCTATATAGATGAAACCCTCACTGTAAGTTTTAATGGGAATCAGATTCAACTGCCAAGCCAGGCAAGTGCCATCGAGTCAGATCCGACTCATTAACTACCTACTATAAACTAATAAATAAATGAATAGCCCACTGCAATTAAGTTGATTCCAACTCATAGTGACCCTATAAGATAGAATAGAACTGCCCCAGCGAGATTTCCAAGGAACAGCTGGTGGATTCAAGCTGTCTACCTTTTGGTTAGCAATGTAGCTCCTAACCACTGAACCAGTGGGCTCTCTATCTACTACAGAAGCTGAAAATCACAGGTATGCCCTTTCAATAGTGCTGTCTAGCATTAGTCTAGGAGTAACTGATGAGACAGGGATCTAGCCTTAATCAACTATATGCTTATTGTTGTGTGCTGTCCGGCTGATTCTGGCTCATAACAACCCTATAGAAGAAAATAGAATTGCCCCACAGAGTTTCCAAAGCTGTCATATTTAAGAAAGGCATTGTCACATCATATTCCAAGAGGTGGCTGGTGGAATCCAACTGCCACCCTTTTGGTTAGTATCTGACCACTTAACAATTGCACCACCAGGCTTCCTTAATTGAATGCTGCTGTGCAGATTTTAACCTGGAACTAGGTACACAAAAAGCAAATGCGCACTGATACGTGTTTTTTATGGCATTGGCTGAAAAACACTATCCATTTTCTGGTATAGAGGTACTGGTCTCCATGGTAATACCTCAGACCAGCACTGGTGGTGGTGACTGTGCACTGCAGCATACCTATGCTAAGGTGGCAGCAGCGTGTCCAAATCAGGATGACCCTGGGGCGTGACTTTGCCTATAGATCCCAATGCCTAACTATTTTTTAACACATTCTCTTTCTAGTTAAATCAACCAATATCTCAATTTCTACCACTTAGGAAGAAACTTGACTTAAACACAGAGTCTTCATGAAGCTTCCTTTGTTGTGGCAAAGACTTGGAAACACATCCAATATTTATAAATTGTGGATCTTCTTAACAAGTTATCAGACATCCGTATGACAAAATTCCCATGTGCATTTTATAAGTAAGGTGGTACATCTAATGTGGTTTCTTTGATATCCAAGTGGAATGTTGTCTAAAGTATATTATTAAATTAAAAAATCAATTTGCACAGTAGTTTATGAGTTTCTATGAGTTGGAGCATTTTGACTGTAACTACAGAAAAATCAATAGAATTTACTTAAATAAATACAGCATTTCTTTCTATTATATAATAAGAAGTATGGTTGTATGAAATCCAGGGCTAATATGTGGGTTTTATAATATCAGAAGTGTTCTACTTTAGAGTCACAAAATGACCACTTTAGCACTAGACAGTCTGTATTCACTAGAGAAAGAATGTAGAAGCAGTAAAAAAAAACTAAGAGACAACATAATGTGTGAGTTAAAAACACAGACCCTGGAATGAGATTTCCTGTGTTGAAACCAGAGGATTATCATTTACATGCCATGTGAAAATGGACAAATTATTTAAAACTCTTGGTACTTCAAATTCTTTATTTATAAGATGGGGAATCGAGTAGCACCTCTATATAATGTTGTTGTGACTATTAAATGAATTAATACACGAAAAGCCACTAGGCCTCTGACATGCATATTTGAAGTGTTATAGAAATGTTAACTATTATTTATATTTTGATACTTTGCTTTTTATTTTTTAAAAAAGGGAAGTCTCCAGCAACTTGCCTGTACCCCCTCATTAGCCATGCCTGGGTCAGGAAATGACCCTTAGACTTACAGAGGGCCAAAAGGAATGAGATTACCATGATTGCCATGAGCCAGACAATCACTCTTTACTTGAATGAGCTAGGGATTTATTGTCCTTGACATCAAGTTATCCTTATCCACATCAAACAGTTACAGATTCTGTTAGCCTGAGAGAAAGTGATAATGGCTCTTGAGTATGCAATAGATGATGTATGTGAATAGTAATCTCATTTGTGCTTAAGAACAAAGGTGCTACAAATACACAGACATATTGCATAGGCAAACAGCATCACAAAAATTTTTATACAAAAAATTGCTAACTTAAATAATCAATGAATAAATAAAACATATAAGAGATTTTGCCTTATTTATTTTTAAGTTTTTTTTATTTTGAAATAATGACAGTGTCACAAAAAGTTGCAGAGAGAAGAAAAGCCTCATGTCCCACCATTCACCACTTTTCCTCAATAGTTACAGCAGAAGTTTTTATTTCTATTTGAAAATTTTGCAGTAAGTTCTTACTGCTTTTGTAATTTAAAAAACTTACAAAAATTAAAAATTCAATTATAATTAGCAAATTTGTTTTTGGCCTAACCCACTGTACACAGCAGACACATACACTGGTAGATTAAAAAATATGGACAAACTACTTTTCAGCTCCTGCCACCAAGATCTTGCTTGAATCTAGGCTTAGTCATAAGACTTGCTGTGGCCAACAAGACGTTGGTAAATGCTACACAAGCAGAGCCTTAAGCCATGCCTGAGCACTGGAGCTTGTTTTCTGTGTCTCTTTCTGAATAGCGTGAAATACAGGTGACATGTAATGGATCCTGGACTGTAGGATGCTGGAAGCATGTGGCCCATCTATTAGCATCATCTAAGCCAACCACGAGATACATGAGAGAGGCCATCATCCAGGAACAAACAGTGCCAGGCTGGCACATCAGCTGACTGGAACAATATAAACAAATCCAGGCAGACTAGTAGTAGAAGAATCACCCAGCTGATTCCAGCCCCAATTTCAGACTCTCAGAAATGTGAGCTCATGTATGATCATTGGTCTAAGATGCCAGGTCTTTGGAAATGATTAGCATGCAGAAAAAGTGAACTGATAAACAAAGTAATACTTAAATATAAAAAATAGTGTAATGTCTAAGAAAAAATTTCTATACCTAAAGCATAGGATACTTTGAAGAGGAGTAAGAATGATTTACAACAAAGACTAAGAAAAATCTTTGGATTAGCCAGAGAAGCCAAGTGTCATCGAGTTGGATCTGACTCATGGTTGGATTAGGGAGAGGTATCTGTATCTGATTTTAAATGTGTATTAATATATATTTCCCAAACTGGGTATTCAGAGAGCATGCTATTTTTTAAAACATGATGAAAGCACCATGATGCCATGCAGTAAATATAGGGAACTTAAATACAGAATGTCTTAGTAGCATACAAAAACAGTTATGTAACAAAATACACACTTCTTCCAAAAAGAGTGCTCCCACCATCACCACTCATTGGTTTAAGCCAGTGATTCCTAGGCATCAAGCTTGTTATGTTCTGTACGTGCTGCAGGTGGAGATAGTAATCGTAAGAATATAAAGGTAGCACTGAATTATTACAAGGGCAACTTTTCACTGTCCATTTTTTCCTAGTAATTAATAATATCTATAAAAGAAAATATTTTCAAATGAAAAATATTACTTTTACCATAACACAGAAGTAGGCACTTTTTTTAAATCTCTTATAATTAAGCAGGGTTTTATTTTGTTTTGTTTTTTAACCAAAAGAATTACCTTATTGGCAGGCTACTATTGCACTCAGAAAGCAAAATGACAGAAAAAAAGATATGTGTATATTTATTTCCTAAACCACTACCTCATTCTTGGCCAGCATCCATGTACATTTAACAAGAAGTGTTATGTGTTTCCCCTGTTGTCTTGGAGTTTCACCAGAGAGTCTCAAGTTCACCACCACCACCACCAATGGCACAAGTGCCAAGTACCTACAGAGTTCAAAGGAAGGTGCTAGAAAATTTCCTCAGGATGTTCTGAGAAACTAAAAACTGGGCAGGATTAGTGCATTGTCAACTTCTGTGTTATATGTAAAGCCCTGCTGTCACAGTGGTTAAGAGCTCAGCTGCTAACCAAAGGGTCAGTTCAAATCTGTTAGCTGCTCCTTGGAAACCCAATAGGGCAACTCTACTGTATCCTATAGAGTAGTTATGAGTTGGAATCATGTGAATGGCATGGGTATGTTCCATATAGGAGCCCTGGTGATACAAATTAAAATGATGAAAAGTTCTGATAGTGATTGCTTCAGATAGAATTGTAAGGAAGATTCGAGAAAAACAGCTACAGAGCCTGATCCTTGTACTCCAGAATGTGATGAAGACATCAACTAGTATTTGACATGCTTAGAAAAGGATAAAGATGAGTTCAGGCTAGATTTATCAAAGGAGAGAGAAGATACTCTAGGGGTCTGCTACACATCTATCAAAGATGGCACCAAAGTGCACAGAAGGGCGGATGTGCACCTCCCATAAGAGAAGAATCTACGTGAGACCTTGATTCTGGGACAAGTGTCCACAGCAGAAAGCGATTCTGTGTTGTGTACACCAAAAAGATTGGAGGAAGGTCAAGGCAAAGGGAAAAAAAAAACAGCAGTTTGATGTTAAACACTTTCACAAAGCACCATCACTAAAAGAGGCAGCCTTGGAATACACGGCCCTTCTCCTGATGTGCAAGCATGTGGCAACTATAAGAAAGAAGAAACGTTGGTCCCTAGCCCAGGACAAAGCAGAAATGTTAATTGAAATGATAATCTGATATTTTCATATTGCATTGTTAACATAGAATTCAATGGAATGCACATGCACACTGGAAAGAAATACTGCCTGATTCCATGCCATCCCTACGATTAGCTGAGGATTGTATGTTGTGATCACAGGATTTTCTCTGCTATAGAATTAGATGGCTAAGTTTTCCTTCCTCAACTTTCTAAGTGTGGAAACACCACTGAAAGATGATCAATATCATAGCAACACAAGAGTGGTAGCTGCACTTTAGGAGCATTGGCCAGAAACTGTCAGTATCCGTTATGGAGGAGCGAATTTAAAATGCAACCAAAATTGCTCTAATACTAACCTGTATTGATTTTCCCGAAAGCAACCAACTGAGTTATGAAACTCTCCTGAAATTTCTTCTGTGGAAATGAAAAATACAGTCAATACAGGCACAGTGCTGGGAAGCATTAAGCTACTTTTTTTGATGACATCCTGAATTTTGCATTAGATATGGATATCTGAAGACAGTCCTATAGGAGTGCCTCCCACCCACTTGAGAGATTATTGCCAAGTCTTCAGTAGAAAGTCCATCTACTGTCTCTGTGATGTGAAAACAAGAAACAAGTGTGTGGAAAGCCCTCCCAAGGCTACTTCCTCCAGTGGAGGTTATAAAGTTAGTAATTCATTTGTCTTAAGTCAAATCAGAGTAAATCTCTTTCTTATATCTTTCTTAATTAACTCTTCTATACACCAATGTACTACACACAGAAGTATAGCCTCAGCCAAGCCAAGTGCTGTAGAGTGGACAGGTAATAATTCAAGTCATTTATGTCTGTGTAAAAACTTTTTTTGGAGCCTTTTCTAATACTAAGTAAGAAAGTAAAGAGAACACAGATATTCCTTGTACCTGAACAGTGGCAGGGCCACAAAGGATGAGGAGTAAGTGGATACAAAAGATTGGTATAGTCAGTAGTCTATAAACTGTGACTGGTGAGCCAAATCCAGCTTGCATCTCCATTTTATTTTCTTGAAACACAGCTACACTCATTTGTTTACATATTGTCTATGGTTTCTTTTAAGCAGCCCTACTGCTTAAAGAAGTGGTTAAAATGTTTGCTACTAATGAAAGGTGGGTGGTTCAAACTAAGAGCCACATGGCACGAAGAAATGTGGCAGTCTGCTTCCCTAAAGACTATAGCCTTAGAAACCCTATAAGGCAGTTCTGCTCTGACCTATAGCATTGCTATGTGTTGGGATTGACTTGATGTCAATGGGATGACTTCTTTTGTAAAATAAACCAAAAAAAAAAAAAAAAATCCCCAAACCCACTGAATTCAAGTTGGCTCTGACTCATAGCAACCAGGGTGATGGAAATTAAACCTTAGTACTGCTGAATGAACACAGTAGGGGAGGCCAAGTTCATGTGCATCAGCCCTCCAAGGTGATTAACCATCAGAAACATTTGTATTTGTGTCCACTTCTTCTAAATATAAATGCAGCTATTCAATTATTTATGTGTTTCAAAATCTGTAAAACACACACGAAAAACAAACACATTGCCACTGAGTCAGTTTTGACTCATAGTGACCAGAATCTACAGTGACCCTTAAATTATCAGCCAAATAAAATGATTGAATGCATTGTAAATCATTTGCTACAAAAAGATTTTGCTTTTTAAAGAAGATCCCTTTAAAGGTAAACTCACCAAATTTTACAACTTATAAAAGAATGAGTCCTTTGTTTACTTGGATGATAGGTCGGAAATGTGGTATTACTATTAGCAAAGCAGCCCAAATTCCAATAGAGTGTGCTTTTTAATTTTTCATAGTTTGCAATGCTGTTGTGGTTCAACTAAAGGCTAAAGGGGTCATTTTTCATGTCATATGCTGATTTAATAAAATAAAAACCTAATCCAAGAACACCATGCATAGATGAAGGTGACAAATATTAAATTACATTGAAACAGATGGAACAAATACATCTGTAAATGGATGTGAACTTTTTTTAACTACTCTAATGCTTGGCTTTGGCAATGCAAAATACACCTGAGAGGATTTCCTTCCCTGATTCATATGCAGTTCTTAAAAGATAAACACACACACATAAGTCACCAAAGTTTAGATAGGGGTCAAAGGGATTCACATAATAGTGGGAAAGAGTTTTGGGAGTTTAGTGGCAAAATACTCTAGTTGAAAGTTTATCATTTACATGCAGGTTGGCTACATAACCTGAGGGACCCAATGCAAAAAAAAAGAATGTAGAGTTCTTTTTTAAAAAAGTTACCAAGAATTTTAAGAAGGCAATTTCTGTCAAGCTGATTCTGACCACTGGGGACCCAAAGTGTTGCACAGTTGAACTGCTCCATAGGACTTTTCATTGCAACAATGAAAATTGCTTCATTCAGAAGCAGATAGCCAGGTGTGTCTTCTGGGGCTGCTTCTGGATGAATATAAACCATCAATTGTTCAGTGAACAGTTGAGCACTTAACAGTTTGTGCCATCAGGAAAAATAAGCAGGCAGCACCAGAGCACTGAACTAGGTTCTGTCCGCATCTGAGCACAGTGTTCAACTGCAAGAATTCCACACTCGCAATACCAGATCTGCCCATGGGTACCTCCTTTTCTGCTTCTTCACTCATATATATGTTACAAAAATGGAACTAAACAGTGGAGACAAATTCAGGTAATAGCTGTAAGAGGTTATTAATTGTTAAGAGAACGCCTGAACCATGACGCAAACTATGACTGAGCAAAGTAAATCCTAAAATGATGATGGCAGACTAAACACATGTCTCCCTAAATCCCTGTGGAAAACAACACCTGAATTGATAATTAAATGGAGCCTTCTGGACAGCTAGTGAGCCCTAGGAAGTGTCATAGGGCTGTTAATTTGGACTTCATACCACTGAACTCAAATCCCCCTCTCTTTCACTGACTTGGTAGGCATGGGCTTCATGGACTGAAGGTAACTCTCCATTTCAATTTTTTCCCCTCTGTCTTGGTTAGCAGGTGCAGCTGGGACTTGATTAGCTGCTGAAATCAGACGCACTGTTGGTGAGATCGGCAAGCATAATTGTCATGTTCTAAGATCCCAGCTGGACTCTGCACATCTTGGCACCTTTGATCTATCTATCTACCTCCACCACATACTAGCCATATGGAGGCAGTGGCAAGCTTGTGTGGGACACCATCTTGATCCATTGGGAGATGGATACACACATATGGAGGCCCCAGCTGGACTTACTTTCTAGGCTGGGAGGCTGCACCTGCCCAGGGGACAGTGCTTTTCCAGAAGAGAGATGGTGTTTTGCACACTGTTGCCTGAGGCCGGGGCCAGGAAACAGAGGCTGTGGACTCTAGGCATCTTGGCACCTTTGGCCTCTCTTTCTGCCAGTAGCCTGGTCACAGCCAGGTAGCTAGCTTGTGTAGCACACCATTTTGTCCACTTGAAGGCAGATATAACCATACAGAAGCCTCAGCTGGACCTAATTCCTGGGCTGAGAGGCAGCGCATGCACAGAAGAGAGCGTTTTTCCAGCAGAAAAGCAGAATTCTACACAGTGACACCTACAGCTGGGCCCAACATCAGAGGCCAGCAGGGCAGTAGCCTTTCTGTATTTTGAGCTAGTTTATAACATTTGGGGTTTGATACAGAGGGGCTCACTTTGCCAGCTGGGAATAGAGACCTATACACCTGAAAACCTGATGGACATTGGAAGTAGTCAGATACTTTTTACCTCTCATTTAAAGATGGCCTAGAGAAACAACTATGGTCCACCCTCACAGCAACTCTCGCAGCCTCTATTGATTCACATGCAGCCCCAAAAGCAATAAACCCTGGAGAAAACCTTAACTAAGAAATGACCCATGGCTTCCAAAGGCCTCCAAAAGAAAGCACCTCAGAACTTCCCAGACAAAGAAGCTTTTGTAAAATTATCAGAAGGTGAATACAAAAAGATTCTATATAGAGCCCTCCTAGAGCTTATACAAAATGCAGTGGAACAAAATGAAAATTTAAGCAAGCTGTTCGATCTAATGGGACACTAGTACTCTGAAATCCAACAGATCAAGAACAAAATCAAAGATACAGAAACTTCAATTCAAAGCCAAGAAAATAGAATAGAACAAATAGAAAATAAACTTTTTGATTTGGAAGACAGAGCTACTGACTCCAGCATCTATGAGGAGAAAAACAAAAAAATGAAAAAGCGTTAAGAAGCATATGAGACTCTATTAAGAGAAACAATCTACAATTAACTTGAGTTCCTGAATAGGGTGAGACACCTGAGAATATAGAGAGTATTGTTGATGAGCTGTTGACAGAAAACTACTCAGAAATTATGAAAGAGGAAATATAGATATCCAAGATGCATACTGAATGCCACTCAATGTAGATCTCAAAAGAAAGACTCCAAGACAGATTATAATCAAGCTTAGCAAAATGAAACATAAGCAGAAACTCTTAATGGCAGCAAGACTCAAAGCAAAGCCAACATTCAGAGTGAAATCCTGGAGGCTTTTGTCAGATTTCTCAGCAGAAATGATACTGGCACAGAGACAGTGGCCTGACATGTTCAAAGCTTTCAAGGAGAAGAACTACCAACCAAGAATTATATATCCTACAAAACTATCTTTCAAATATGAAAATGAAATATTCAGAACATGTGCAGATAAATAGAACCTCATGGACTTTCTAAAAACCAACCAAATCTACAAGAAATACTGAAAGAATCTCTTGGCTTAAAGAACAAAATTGCTAACTTTATATTTTAGAGGCAGTTACAGGACACATCACCCAGAAACCTAGTTAGTTAAGAGAAACTGAATCAAAGCTATAACAGTGAAAGAAATAATCCAGTGATTGTACGAAGAAAAATATAAAGTCATCATACCAAAAAGAGCAATGTACTACAGTTGTTATAGTCCTTCTAGATAGAGAGGAAGTTGATAACAATGGTAGTAACTGAAATTGTGTTTATACATAGTTTGTTAAGGGGGATCTTAGGGACAGCCATAAAGCACAACAAAGAACATACCATATTAAGAAATGTAGTACAGGTGTCTCAACAACCACAAAACCAACCCTGAAAAAGGTAAACATAAACTCACAAAGAAGAAGGTTGCAGAACAGATTAATAAGAACAACACAGAAAACATCAACACAAAAATAAGCATATCACAATGGCAGCACTGAGCACATACCTGTCAATAATTACATTAAATGGTAATGGACTAAATGCTCCAGTAAAGAGATGTCAAGTGACATCCAGGAACAAAAGATATGAGCCAGCTGTATGTTGCCTACAAGAATGTTACCTTAGACTAAAAGATATAAATAAACTGAAAATTAAGGGATGGAAGAATATATATCAAGCTAACAATGAACAAAGAGCAGGGGTGGCAATTCTAATCTCAAATAGAATTGATTTTAGTGTAAAATCCACCATCATGGACAATGATGGGCACTATTGCTGAAAGATTCAATACACAAAAAGGACTTAACAATGTTAAATATTTATGCACCTAATATCAGAGCACTTAAATACATTGAAGAAGCATTAACTACACTCAAAAAGGAGATAGATCACTTGACAATGTTAGTGGGAGACTTCCACACTCCACTCTCAATATTGGACAGATTGTCTAGAAAAAAAGCTCAATACTGACAGAGAAGACCATATTGCCACAATTTACCAACTAGACATCATTGACATATACAGAACTGTCTATACATTAGCGGACAACTACACCTACTTCTCCAGTGCACATGGACCATTCTCCAGAATAGACCATATGTTAGGACATAAAGCAATTTTCAACCAAATCCATACCATTGAATTAATGCAAAGCATCTTCTCAGATCACACAGCCATGAAAGTCAAAATCAATAGCAGAAAAAACACAGATAGAAAGTGGAACTCATGGAGACTGTATAACATCTTTCTCAAAAACTCATAGGTTATAGAAGAAATCAAGGATAAAATAAAGAAATTTATGGGTTCCAATGAGAACGAAAACACTTCCTACCAGAACCTATGGGATATAGCCATAGCAGTGCTCAGAGGTCAGTTTATCTCCATAAAAACACACATCTGGCAGAAAGAAAGAAACCATGTCAAGGAACTAACCCTACAGCTTAAACAAGTAGAGAAATAACAACAGAGGAACCCCTCTGGCACCAGAAGAAAACATACCATAAAGATTAAATGGAATAGAGAATAGAAGAGCAATTGAAAAAATTGAAAAGATCAAAGCAGGTTGTTTGAAAAGATCAACAAAATTGACAAACCATTGGCTGACCTTACTAAAGAAAAACAGGAAAGGAAACAAATAACCCAATTAAGAACTGAGAGGGGAGTGGCCATAACAGATCCAGCAGAAATCAAACATAGCATAACAGAATACTATGAAAGACTGTACTCTAACAAATTGGAAAATCTAGAGGAAATGGACAAATTCCTTGATTCATACCACCTACCCAACTTATCACAAGGTGAAGCAGAACAAATTAATAAACCCATCACAAATGAAGAGATTGAAAAAGTCATTCAAAAACCACCAATGAAAAAAAGTCCAGATGGCTTCACTGCAGAATTCTACCAAGCTTTTAGAGAAGAGTTATCTCCAACACTACTGAGACTATTTCACAGTATAGAAAGGGATAGAATACTACCAAATTCATTCTATGAGCCCAGCATAACCCTTGTACCGCAACCAGAGAAAGATCCAACCAAAAAGGAGCACTACAGACTGGTATAATTGGTAAATCTAGATGCAAAAATCTTCAACAAAATTCTTGCCAATAGAATACAACAGTGTATCCAAAAAGTAATCCACCATGACCAAGTTGGATTCACACCTGGGATGCAAGGGCGGTTCAACATCAGAAAGACAATTAATGTGATCAACCTCTTAAGTAACACAAAAGACAAGAATCACCCATCTATTGATGCAGAAAAGGCATTTGATAAAGTCCAACTCTCTTGCATGCTAAAAACTCTCAGCAAGTTAGGAATAGGCAGCAATTTCCTCAATGTAATAAGGTCCTTTTATACAAAGTCAACTGCCTACATCATCCTGAATGGAGAGAGGCTGAAACTATTTCCCTTGAGAACAGGAACTACACAAGAATGCCCACTCTCACCTCCCCTATTCAACATTCTACTAGAAGGTCTACCCAGGGCAATTAGACAAGACCAAGAAATAAAGTGCATCTGCATCAGCAAAGAAGTCAAAATCTCCCTGCAGATGATATGATTGCACATGAAGAGAATTCTAAGGAATCCGTAAGTAAACCACTCAAACTGATAAAAGAGTTCAGAAAAGTCCCAGGATACAAGATAAACATAAGTAAATCAGTAGGATTCCTTTATACCAATAATGAGATTATTAATGAATAAATATCCAAATCAATACCATTTACTATAGCCCCTAAGAAGATAAAATACCTAGGAATATATGTAAACACAGAAGCAACAGACCTTTACAAAGAGAACTACAAGTCCTCACTACAAGAAACTAAGAGAGACTTACACAAATGGAGAAACCCACCCTGCTCTTGGATAGGAAGACTTAACATAGTGAAGATGTCTATCTTGCCTAAAGCAATCTAGTTATATAGTACAAGCCCAGTACAAATTACAGTGACATTTTTTAATGAGATGGAGAAAAAAAATTACCAACCTTGTTTGGAAAGGAAAGAAGCACAGATAAGTAAAGCACTACTGAAGAAGAAGAACACACTTGGAAGCTTCTCACTACCTGACTTCAGAACCTATTACACTGCCAGAGTAGTTAAAACAGCCTAATACTGGTACAGAAAGAGACAGATTAATATAACAGAATTGAGTCACCAGAGATGACACCATCTTCCTATGAACAGTTGATATTCAACAAAGGCCGTAAGACATTAAACCGGGAGAAAAATAATCTCTTCAACAAATTGTGCTGGCAAAATTGGAAATCAATCTGCAATAAATTGAAAAGAGACTCATATCATAAACTTTATACAAAAACAAACTCAAACTGGATAAAAGACCTAAATATCAAATCTAAAACAATAAAGTTCATCCAAGAAAAACTAGGAATAACAATGGAAGGTTTTGGGGTATTTTTAAATAATTTTTTATTTAATATAACTCAGTGAGAATGCACATTCCCGTATAAATTTACATACCCACCTACATGCAGCTCCCACTGCTCTCCCTGCCCGGTGACAGCACATTATTCCTCTCTGCTCCATACATGTCTCATTCTCCCAACAGTCTCTTTTTTCTCTCCTCTCCACCCACTCTCCTTCCTCCAGTCAGAGGACACCAGGATGACATCCTATAGATGTATAGAACCATGGTCACTGCATCGCCAAGTCCAATCCATTCCTGTCCAAAGAGTGGACCTTCGTTATGATTTATGGTCAGGGGCAGCATCAGGGTGAGGGGCCATGCTCCCAGGGGAACCCCAAAACCACTGGACCATCAATTGAGGTCGTTTAGTGGGGATCTCAGGATGCGCCCCTTTTTATACTTGTGTTGCCAGTGAGAGTCAACTTAGTGAGCTCCATCGTGGCTATCAGTGGTGGTGGCCGGGCACCATCTGGTTCTTCCGGTCCGAAGTCGATGTAGGCACCCACTCATGTGGGTCTTTTTGTCTTCTGGGTTGTCTTTCCCCCATGTCATTTTGGTCCTCGGTGAGCATCCGTTCCTGCTGAGTTGGGACCATTTGCTGTGCCCTCGGATGTCAGCTTGGCAGCTTTTAAGACCCCAGATGCCACTCACCAACGTGGGGTGGAGAGGGCCCTCTTAGCAAAATGCTAGTTGTGCCAATTGGCCTCGCTTTTGCCTAAGAGCATGGTCCCCCACCCCCTGCCCCATCTACTCTATCCTTTCAATATTGGGTTAATATGGAAGGAGTACTCATGTTACGTTCAAGTCCACTTAATATTGTTCTCATTTCTAATGTGTGCTATCACCGATTTCACCCAACCAGATACCTAACAACTATCTAATCTAAACCCTCCCCCCTCCCTACCTCCCTTCCCTCCCTTGCAGCTGTCAAAGAGTCTTTTCTTCTATACACAAGTCTGTCTTTCAGATCTTATCGCAGAGGTCTCATACAACATTTGTCCTTTTGTCGCTGACTACTTTCACTCAACGTAATGTCTTCCAGTTGAAACTAGGTCATGAGATGTTTCCTAAAGTCATCGTGGTTCTTAATCATTGCGTAGTGCTTCATTGAGTATATATACCATAGTTTATCTATCCATTCTTCTATTGTTAGGCATCTGGGTTGATTCCATTTTTTGCTATCGTGGACTGTGCTGCGATAAACGTTCTGGTGCATGTGACCATTTGTGTGAAAGGCCTTGATTCGGTAGGATATATTCCAAGTAGTGGAATTACTGGGTCAAATGGTATATCGATATCCATTTTTTAAGAAGCGCCAAATTGATTTCCAAAGAGGCTGGACCATTTTGCAACCCCACCAATAGTGTAGGAGAGTTCCACTTTCTCCACAGCCTCTCCGGCATTTGTTGTTTTGTGTTTTTTGGATCATGGCCAACCTTGTTGGGGTGAGATGGTATCTCATTGTTGTCTTGATTTGAATTTCTTTAATAACTAATGATCGTGAACATGTCCGCATGTGTTTTTTGGCTGCCTGGATCTCTTCTTTAGTGACATGTCTGTCCATCTCCTTTGCGCATGGTTTATCTTCTTCTTGTTGAAGTTTGTAGTACCTTATAGATTAAGTGGATGGTTTATCTTCTTCTTGTTGAAGTTTGTAGTATCTTATAGATTATGGAAATCAGACGTCAGTCTGACATAGAGTTTCCAAATATTTTTTTCCCATTCTGTAGGTGTTCTTTTAATTCCATTAATAAAGCCTTTGGATGAGCAAAAGTCTTTAATTCCTAATAGATCCCATTTATCTATTTTCTCTTCTGATGATTGTGGTTTGTTTGACAGATTTTGGAGTCTGTCCATATTGTGTATTAAAACTTCCATTGTTGTTCCTACCTTTACTTGGATGAGCTTTATCGTTTTAGGTTTGATATTTAGGTCTTTTATCCAGTTGGAGTTGGTTTTTGTATCAGGTATAGGATACGGATCTTGTTTCAGTTTCTTGCAGATGGATATCCAATTTTGCCAGCACCATTTGTTGAAGATACTGTTTTTGCCCCAGTTTAATGTCTTAGGGCCTTTGTTGAATAACCATTGTTCCTAGGAAGATGGTGTCATCTCTGGGGTCTCAGTTCTGTTCCACTAATCGATCTGTCTGTTCTTATACCAGTAACAGGCTGTTTTGACCACTGTAGCAGTGGCAGTGTAATATGTTTTAAAGTCAATTAATAAGAGGCCTCCCAGTGTGTTCTTCTTCTTTAGTAGTTCATTGCTTAACCGGGGCTTCTTCCCTTTCCAAACAAAATTGGTGATTTGTTCCTCCATCTCATTAAAAAATGTCACTGGAACTTGTATTGGGATTGCATTATGTAAATAGATTGCTTTGGGTAAAATAGACATTTTCACAATGTTAAGTCTTCCTATCCATGAGCAGGGTAGGTTTTTCCATTTATCTAAGTCTCTCTTAGTTTTTTGTAGTAAGGGCTTGTAGTTCTCTTTGTAAAGATCTGTTATTTCTCTGGTTAGATTATTTCCTAGGTACTTTATCTTGTTAGGGGCTATCTTAAATGGTATTGATTTGATAACTTCTTCCTTAACAATCTTGTTGTTGGTATAAAGGAATCCTACTGATCGACTTATGTTTATCTTGTATCCTGAGACTTTGCTGAACTCTTCTATCAGTTTGAGTAGTTTACGTATAGATTCCTTGGGATTCTCTGCATATACAATCCTATCATCTGCAAACAGGGAGATTTTAACTTCCTCTTTGCCAATGCAGATGCCCTTTATTTCTTGGTCTTGTCTAATTGCTCCCACTAAAACTTCTAGCACAATGTTGAACAGAAGAGGTGAGAGTGGGCATCCTTGTCTAGTTCCTGATCTCAAGGGAAAGTCTTTCAGTCTCTCTCCATTCAGGATGATGTGGGCAATTGGCTTTGTATAAATGGCCCTTATTGTGTTGAGGAATTTGCCGTCTATGACCATTTTACTAAGAGTTTTTAGCATGAATGGGTGTTGGACTATATCAAATGCCTTTTCGGCATCAATGGACAAAATGAGGTGATCTTTGCCTTTTGTGTTATTTAGGTGGTTAATCACATTAATTGTTTTTCTGATGTTGAACCAGCCTTGCATCCCTGGTATGAATCCCACATGGTCATGATGGATTATTTTCTTGATATGTTGTTGTATTCTATTGGCAAGAATGTTGTTGAAGATATTTGCATGTAGATTCATGAGTGATATCGGTCTGTAGTTCTCTTTCTTTGTTGGGTCTTTCCCTGGCTTAGGTATCATGGTTATGCTGGCTTCATAGGATGAGTTTGGGAGTACTCCATCCCTTTCTATACTGTGAAATAGTCTCAGTAGTATTGGAGATAACTCTTCTCTAAATGCTTGGTAGAATTCTGCCGTGAAGCCATCTGGACCCGGACTTTTTTTGGTTGGCAGTGTTTTGATGACCTTTTCAATCTCTTCCTTTGTGATGGTTTTATTAAGTTGTTCTGCTTCACATTGTGATAATTTGGGTAGGTGGTATGAATCAAGGAATTGGTCCATTTCCCCTACGTTTTCAAATTTGTTAGAGTACAGTCTTTCATAGTATTCTGTTATGATATTTTTGATTTCTGTTGCATCTTTGGTGACAGCCCCCCTCTCATTTCTAATTTGGGTTATTTGTTTCCTTTCCTGCTTTTCTCTAGTAGGTTTAGCCAGTGGTTTGTCAATTTTCTTGATCTTTTCAAAAAACCAGCTTTTGGTCTTTTCAAATTTTTCAATTGTTTTTCTGTTCTCTAATTCATTTAGCTCTGCTCTAATCTTTATGATCTCATTTCTTCTGGAGACTGAGGGGTTCCTCTAATGTTCTCTTTCTACTTGTTCAAGCTGTAGGGTTAGTTCCTTGATTTGGTTTCTTTCCTCCTTCCAGATGTGTGCATTTATGGAGATAAACAGACCTCTGAGCACTGCATTGGCTGTATC
Source organism: Heterohyrax brucei (assembly GCA_028571685.1). Lineage (NCBI taxonomy): Eukaryota > Metazoa > Chordata > Mammalia > Hyracoidea > Procaviidae > Heterohyrax > Heterohyrax brucei. The sequence goes on along the minus strand of CM053147.1, from coordinate 152,489,946 downwards.
CCATAGGTTCTGGTAGGAAGTGTTTTTGTTCTCATTGGAATCCATGAATTTCTTTAATTCGTCCTTGAATTCCTCTATAACCCATGTTTTTTTGAGCAAGATGTTGTTCAGTTTCTAAGAGTTCCACTTTCTATCTCTGTTTTTTCTGCTATTGATTTCAACTTTTATGGCTTTGTGATCTGAGAAGATGCTTTGCACTAACTCAATGGTATGGATTTTGTTGAGCATTGCATTATGGCCCATCACATGGTCAATTCTGGAGAATGTTCCATGTGCACTGGAGAAGAAGGTGTAGTTGTCAGCTGATGGGTGGAAAGTTCTGTATATATCAATGAGGCTTAGTTGGTTAATTGTGTCAATAATGTCTTCTGTAGCTTTACTGAGTTTTTTTCTAGATGATCTTCTAGTATTGAGAGTGGAGTGTTGAAGTCTCCCACTATTATGGTGGAGTCACCTAACTCTCTTCTGAGTGTAGCCAGTGTTTCTTTGACGTATTTAAGTGCTCTGATATTAGGTGCATAAATTTTTAATATAGTTAAGTATTGCTTGTGTATTGAACCTTTCAGCAATAAATAGTGTCAATCTTTGTCCACGATGGTGGATTTGACATTAAAATTGATTTTGTCTGAGATTAGAATTGCCACCCCTGCTCTTCTTTGTTCATTGTTACCTTGATATATATTCTTCCATCCTTTAATTTTCAGTTTGTTCCTATCTTTAGGTCTCAGCTGAGTTTCTTGTAGACAACAAAAGGATGGGTCATGTCTTTTGATCCAAGATGTCAGTCGATGTCTCTTTACTGGAACCTTCAGTCCATTCACATTCAATGTAATTATTGATCAGTGTGTGTTCAGTGCCGACATTGTGATGTGTTTATTTTTATGTTGATGTTTTCTCTGTTGTTCTTATTAGTCTGTTCTGGGACATTCTTTTTTGTGAGTTGATTTTTCACCTTTTTCAGAGCTGGTTTTGTGGTTGTTGAGACTCCTGTGTTACATTTCTTGAAATGATATGATACATCTTTATTGTACTTTACAGCTGCCCCTATGATCCCCCTTAATAAACTATATATAAAACCAATTTTAATTACTACCAGTCTTGTCATCTTCGTCTCCATCTGGAAGGACTATAACAACTGTAGTACATCCCTCTTTTTATTATGATGACACCATAGTTTTCATGATGATCACCGGATTGCTTTCCTTATCAAAGCTGTGATTGGCTTTGTAGCCTTCCCTGAGTAGAGTTTTGAGTAGTAAAGTCGTTCTAAAATATAAAGTTAGTGGTTTTGTTCTTCTAAGCCAAAGCCAAGAACTTCTTTCAATATTTCTTGTAGTTTTGGTTTGGTTTTTACAAAGTCTCTGAGTTTCTGTTTCTCTGGGAATGTCTTGATTTCATTTTCATATTTGAAAGATAGTTTGCAGGATATATAATTCTTGGTTGGAAGTTCTTCTCCTTCAAGGCTTTGAATGTGTCATGCCACTGTCTCCGTGCCAGCATGGTTTCTGCTAGGAACTCTGAAGAGAGCCTACAGGGTTTCCCTCTGATTGTTAGCTTTGCTTTGAGTCTTGCTGCCTTTAAGAGTTGCTCTTATGTTTCATTTTGTTAAGCTTGATTATAATATGTCTTGGAGTCTTTCTTTTGAGATCTATATTGGGTGGTGTACGATATGCATCTGAGATGTCTATATTCTCTTCCTTCATGATTTCTGGGAAGTTTTCTGTCAGCAGCTCAGCAACAATACTCTCTGTGTTCTCAGATGTCTCACCCTGTTCAGGGACTCCAATTAATCAAAGGTTGTTCCTCTTAATAGAGTCCCACATGCTTCTTAATGTTTCTTCATTTTTCTTGTTTCTTTTTTCTGATTTCTGCTCACAGATGCTGGCCTCAGTAGCTCTGTCTTCCAGGTCAGAAATTCTTCTTTCTATTTGCTCCATTCTGTTTTCTTGGCTTTGCATGGAAGTTTCTATATCTTTGATTTTGTTCTTGATCTATTGGATTTCAGAGTACTGGTGTTCCATCAGATAGAACATCTTGCTTAATTTTGAGTTTTGTTCTCTTGCCTTTTTGTATAAGGTCTAGAAGGGCTCTGTATATAATTATTTTGTATTCACTTTCTGATGCTTTCATAAAAGTTTCTTCATCTGGAAAACTCCTTGGTTACTTTGTTTGGGAGCCTTCTGAAGCCAGGGCTGATTTCTTGTGTGCCACAAGTGTCTGTTTCTTTTTGGGACCCATGTGAGTATGTAGAGGCTGGAAGAGGTACTGTGAGGATGGACTGCAGATGTTTCTCTAAGCTGTCTTAAAATGTAAAGCAAAAGCTATCTGACCACTTCACAAGTCAGTTATGTTTTCAGGTGTAGAGGTCTCTCTTCTCAACTGGCAAAGTAAGCGCCACTATATCCAACCCCAGATGATACAAACCAGTTCAGAATACAGCAATGCTATTGCCCTGTTGGCCTCTGCTGACAGGGCCTAGCCTTAGACAACACTGCGTAGAGTATTGCTTTTCTGATAGAAAAGCGCTCTCCTGTGGGCAGGCTCTGGCTCCTAGGCTAAGAATTAGGTCCAGCTGCAGCCACTGTATCCAGGATGGCGCCCTCCACACAGGCAGCAGACAGAAGGTCTAAAGGTGCCGAGAGGTAGTGATTCCTCTGATTCTGTTGCAGGACCCCCAAAGCAGGTAGATTACTGCTTTTCTGTCGGAGAAGCGCTGTCCTGTTTGCAGGAGCTGGCTCCCAAGCTAGGACTGAGGTCCCGCTAGAATCTCCGTATCCAACATGGTGTCCCACACACTGACTGCGAAACTCCGTACAAACCCCACCGAGGCAGATATAAAACGACACGCCCAAAGTGGCTAGATTAACAGAGTCCCAAGCCTGGCTCTCAAAATATGGAAATTTTGCCTGTCTGTCCCCCCAGCAGCGTGTCTGAGTCTAGCCGCTAGGCAAGACCCTGCTATGCCCGCCGGCCAAGACAGAGGAAAAAAGAAGTCAAAGTGGTGTGTTTACCTTCCCTCGGTGAGAGCTGGGGCTAGCCAGGAGCGGGAGTCAGCGACAGAGAGGAGGTTTTTCGCTCAGTGGTATGAGGTCTAAAGTTACAGCCCTGTGCCCTATCCTGGGGCTGATTAGGTGACCAGAAGGTTCTGTTTGATTATCAATTCAGGTCTTGTTTCCAGAGGGATATAAGGAGACGCGTACTTAGTCTGCAAGCTTGACTCCGCCCCCTCTGCTAATCTTAACCCAATATTGCAAGGATATCATAGCAGGGATGTAGGCCTGGGGACCATGCTCTCAGGGGACATCAAGGCCAATTGGTATAACTAGCCTATTGCTAAGAGAGTCTTCTGCACTCCATATTGGTGAGTGGAGTCTGGGGTCTCAAAAGCTAGCAAGCTGTCATCTGAGATACACCAAATGGTCCCAACTCCTCCAGAGCAGATGATCACCAAGAACAACAAACATATGGAAAAAGGGCTTAGAGACAGAAGGACCTGTGGGAATGGGAGACTGTATCAACATGTGTCTACAAGAACCAGATGGTACACAGCCACCACGAAAGACAGCAGTGATGGGGCACACAATGGTGAGTCGCTGTGGCAACACAAGAAGAAGACAGGTGCAGCTCAAGAACCCTTCTAAAAGATCAAAATTGATAGACCAACAGCCTGGGAGATCCCCTGGGAGCATGGCCCCTAGATTTGTTGCTTCCCTGTCCAGAAGACACTACTGAGGTCAACTCTTTGGACAAAAATGGCCTGGACTCAGGGACACAAGATGACCATACAATGTCTGTACTTTATGGTCCTGTGCATTTATAGGATGCTGCCTTACCAGTCTCCTTCTAGATGGGAGAAAAGAGGGTGGAGAAGAGGGGACAGGAGCTTGTTAAGAGGATACCACAAGTACAGAATGCGTAGAAGTGTGCTCACACCAGGCAAGGAGAGCAGAAGGAGCTACAGGTAGGAGGCCATGAAAAATTAATTTGGATTGTATTCTTTCTCTTAATCACAGTAAAAAATAAAAAGATGTGAAGAAAATGTGCACCCAGCAGGGAAAGTGCCATATGATCTAGACACTGTATCAGCTTGAGACCATAACTCAATGGTGCATAGCTACCACCTATAACTGTCCTGACAGGGAACACAATGTAAAGTCCCTCACATTGTGTAAGAAAATTGTGCAGAACTGAAATTCTATTGAAAGACCACATGTGATTGTCCATCAGACGGGATGATCCCTTGTGGACATGGCCCCTGAACTCTCTGTTAGCCCAGAGCTGAAAGCCCTACCAAAGCCAAATCCTCAGGTGAAGACTGGACTGAATTGTAACACACAGTTTAATGTTGGTGAAGAACATGCTTCTTGGCTTAAGTATATATGAGACTGCCTGAGAAGCTTCTCTCTAGAGGCAGGATAAAAGCGTGGAGGGGCACAGGAGTTAGTTGAATGGATACAGAAAGTACAGGGTGGAAAGGAGGAACGTACCGTAATGGGGTGACCTGGGGGAGAGCAGTTAGAGTTACATAGTGTGTGTATTCAGGGTTTTACATGGCAAATTGATTTATATTGTAAACTTTCACTCAAAGCACAATAAAATCTTTCTTTAAAATGTTAATTTTACTCACTATCCACCCCTAAAAAGGCTAGGGAGGGGTTTGATTATGGCAATTAACAAGTAACTGTGGCTAGCTGGAAATAAAAAGGCAATAGGAGATCTCTTTTTCTATGAAGAGAGAAGTTCTGATAGATGGCAATATACTGCTAACCTGAAGGCTAGAAGTTCTAACACATTCTCTGCCATAGTAAGAGAATGGTATACTGATCTGCTTTCATAACGATTACAGCAATCAAATCCTGCGAAGCAGTTCTTCTCTGTAACACGCTATGTTGGAGGCAACTTGACGGCAACAGTTTTTTTGTTTATTGGGCTCCATTACAAAACCGTGATATCTTCCAGAAAACAGAATTTTAGAAGTCTCAACCAAATTGAGCACTCCTTAGTATCATGTCATAGTTTTTTACACTAATAGCAAGTATGGAAATTTGTTAATGACTTTGAGAATCTTAAAATAAGTAATTTTCTGTCTAAGTATTATCTCTCTATAAGTAATTTTCTCTCTACATATTATGACATCGAAAATAAAACTAAGTGAATTTCTTGAAAGACATGGTTACCTCCTATTGATTTCACATTTTACATGCATCACAACCTCCCTTAAATAAAACTTACATGGATCTATGACAACTACTAAAAGAATACAAGTATTTTCAGTCTGTAACTTCTGAAAACTTTCATATATTTCCTATGCACTATAAAAAAATGCTTCCATTCATTTGCCCCAAAACTACCCTTTCTAGACTTCAAAACCAATCTTATAATCCATAGTTCTGGGATATGGTTAACAGGCCCATGACCATGTTAACAATACCTTTTATGAATTTATAAATTTTGATCATATCTTCACTTCAGCTTTTAATTTCTTTCAGACAAACAAACTTGTTTTGCGGTTAAGTTCTTAAACTGAAGACACTTCATTCTGTTTCATCATGACGCTTCTCCCCTCAATGGTGGAATAATTTATCTGTTTTCTTGTCTGTTTCCCTCCTTATCTTGTCTATCATCTCTCATTGTCTTTATAATCAAGAGTATAAATCACATCATAGCCACAGTATTCCATCTGCAGACTCAACTTTTTTTTAAGTAGGAAAGATTTTCATTTATATTTCTCAACAGTAGGCTTGATGATTCTAAGAAATGTTAACCTTTTCCACTAAAACGTATTAGACCAGTTTCTTCATAGTACATATACTAAGCTCACAGAGCATGTTGTTTTAAAACCACAATTTGGATTACTTTTTCCCAGTGCTTTATTGTCACTTGTCCACACCAAAAGTATAAGCCATTTTCGGAAGAAAAATTAACTCATGATAGCTTGTGATTGATCACTCGTGTTAGTTTACAACTTCAACTTAAAATACAGATATTTAAAATCAAGAAATTTAGAAAAAAACTAATTAAAAAACTATTGAGCATACGTGATATGTAAATAACACAGTTCTAGGCTATGATAGTCAAAGTGAGAGATGAAAATAAATATTAGTATAAAATTTGTGTTTTCTCAGCCTCAGAACTCTATCTGATCCCAAATAGCCATAACCAAAATTCCACAAATTATTATGTCTACCCATATACATGGAAATCTCACATGGGCTTCAAAACAGATTGCATTTGTGATCACAAAAGAGTATTCTCCCTGTAACTCATGTTACTCCTCTGCAGAAGAGATCTGACAGTGACAAACTGAATGTTCCTCTGTGACAAAATTGTGAAAAATAAGTCTTTTCTCCTTATGCTGTGCTCATGTTGAAGGGTTCCTATCAAATTTGCTTGTGCCCCTATGTCTCATATCTCTTAAATTATTTCATAAACTCATGCTTCATGCTTTATTTACAACTTACAGTTTTCATAAAATTTAAGGAACAAATGCTAAAAATTATCACCAAATTTTTGGCGAACACGTTTTTGTCCTTGAATTATGTCTCTTTCCAAGCTTTTTTTAAACAAAACAAAAATAAACCTAGACTATTGCTATGAGGCAGATTACAACTCATGGCAAACCCGTGTGTTAAGAGTATGACTGTGCTCCATAGGGTTTTCTTGGCCGTGACCTTTACAGAGGAGATAACAAAGGCTTTGTTCAGTAGTCTCACTACATGGGTTCAAACAGCCAACTTTTAATTTAGTAGTCAAATCCAAACTGTTTTGTATTGCTCAGGGACTTTCTATCCTTAAAACCAAACCCATTGCTGTCCAGTCAATCACAACTTGTGGCAACCACATAGAACACAGTAAAACTGCCCCATAGAGTTCCTAAGGAGTACCAGGTGGATTTGAACTGCCACCCTTTTGGGTAGCAGCCATAAAACTTAACCACTACACCATTAGGGTTTCCTTCTAACTTTAAAGAAATTAAATGAAACTCGTCTCTGTAGAGTAGACACTGACTCATAGTTAGCCTCTACAAAAAACCAAACCCACTGCTGTCAAGTCCATTCTGACTTGTAGCAACCATATAGGGAAAAGTAGAAGTGCCCAATAGAGTTTCTAAGGAGCACCTGGTGGCCCTTAACCACTATACTACCAAGATTTCCAGTGACCTTGTAAGAAGGTCCTTTTTCCAACGAATCTACTTGTTTTTTTTTTTTGTCCCAACAATGGTGAGAAATATTCAGATATACTTCAATGCTAGCAACTGATCTGACCTAGACTAAACCTCAAATCCCTCTTCAAAAGTGAGAACTTACAGCATTGGAGGGGACAAGGCAAGTTTACAAGAGAAAAAATATCTATAGTTTTTTTCTTTCTTTTTAATGAATGAAGTAAGTGTAGGGGCATGATGTTAATGTGTTGGTTGGGGACATGACAGGAAGATATGTGGGAAATCATATTTCCGCTTGTAAGGTCAGTGGGATTACTAGGGTAACATGGAGGATATAAACCACATTAGGTGACACTGACAGAGAAGGTGACACTAAACTACCAGTCTATAAAACTTTTGTGCTACATTTCAGTAGAAATTCTTAGTTGTATAAAATATCCCCATAGTTACTTATAACAGCAAAAACATTTTGTGTAATCCCAGCTTACTGTATCAACATAACCACAAGGCTAAATCTCTATGCTAATTTATGACCCTTCTAATGGTACACTTCTACACTGTCCTATGGGGTCGGTATTAGTCTGAAGTGACTCTATACTAAGAAAGTATAACATGGTAATGTGCTCCAGTCAGAGTTATTATTAATACCCAGTTATAATGATACTTCAAATCATGTGGTTCATTTACATGTGCTACAAGCACAGGCTGTTTCTCATTGCTACAGGTGTATGGCAGGAAGAGGTTCATGGGATGGGTAGTGACATCAACTCTAGCGACTCCACTTAGCAGAATGTTAGTGCTGTTTTAAATTCATAATATCGAGAGATTGAGGAAGGATCAACCTGTCAGCCAGCTAACTCTAATTTTCCAGGTAATGACATTCAGACCCAGATGGGTTAAATTATTTCAGTAAGTTTACATAAATTTAGTGGTGAGAGGATGTAATTAGAAAGAAGCCTTAACATCCAGTGAAGAGAACACACTTAATGTGGCATTAAGAAGAATCACTAACAAACTATAGATTTTAATATCCTTATTTTGAGTCAAATAATTTATTTAAAAAATGTAAAGTATTGAGTTCCTAAGGAAACACTTCTCATTACATTTTACAAGAGAATAGCTAATGTTTCTGTCTATTTTGCAACTGTACATCAGTCAGTCAACTTTCAACAAAGGTAGAAATTTGCCTAATGCCTCAGAAACAAGCAAAATCTGAGACATTGTGTTATCTGTATTCTCTACCCAATTATAAAGGATTTTTATTGTTGTTGTTTGTTGTTTTCTTATTTAGTGTTTTGGATTCATTCCTTCTTTATATTAGTTTTCTTTGTATGGTTCTATGTAGAAGATATGGCAACTGACAGCTCTTGAGTACTACTACAACTGTAGTTATTGGTGAGCAGCAGTCTGAGTCTCAAATTCAAAAACTCGTTGGGAAAAGACTTACTGGCCCAGGAATTTCCCAGAGCCAAATGTCCACTCTGGATCAATCGTCATGGCTCCATGTTGGCTAAGTGAAGAATATGGTACTCACTTGTGTACCACATACATGGAGTAGGGTAGAAGTACTGCCTAGGAGAACTGTTGACAAGAGAATGAGATGATAGACAGATAGATAAATAGATGGTTAGATAGACAGGCAGATGATAGACAATAAATAGATGATAGCTAGGTAGATGATAGATGATTGATAGATAATAGAAAGATCAATAGAGAAGATAGACAGACAGAGACAGGGAGATAGAGAAACTCCACCTCATATCAAAACAAAACAGTAAAGTAAAATAAAAATTAAGCATCTGAGGAAATTCCCACAAAGAGAAAAAGCGAATCTAGAAAGGAAAAAATATATAGTCTAGAGTGGATTTAATGGGAAACAATTGCATTAACATCCTTACACATTCATTGGCTAGAAGTGGGATGAAAACTAAGCTGTCAGCTGTCTGCCAGCTTTTAAAGATGTAATAAAAGAGGACACATTACTTTATCTCCTGATTAGTTACTCTGAAGAAATTCAGCTATACTAATGGCAAGGTAAGAGGAAAAAAAAAAAATTCCCCTTGGCTAAAATTCAGGATGTAGTGTATTCAGTGCTATCAACTATATCTTAAGGGTGAACACATAAACCAGGCTGATGGTTTGAAGGCAGAAAACAATGCAGAAGAAGTCCCTTAATCAGTGATCCAAAATGATGTGGTCCAGGTTTTCAGCTCCCAATTAATCTAGCTTTCATCCAGGCCTAGATGAATAGAGTATCTAGATGGAGGAAACAATTAATGAGCTTGGTTGCTAACCCAAAGGTTAGAAATTCCAGCTCACCAGAGGTGACTCAAAGGAACTGGATTTTACTTCCACAAAGCAGACATTTTAAACTCTGTGGAGTATACGTCTACTGTTACACACATGACGTTTCTGTGAGTAGCAATTATCTTTATATATTACCTGCACAGGGTTTAGCTGGAAATATCTTTATAGTTAAATGCATAGAGCACAAGTACCTTCACAGGGCAGGCAGGTAATAGAAACACAAAGACGCTAGATGTAATAGAATAGACTATGGATGGTGGAAAGATTTGTCTAAGGACTCATATTTACAGAGTTTGTTTTTAATTATGGGCTACGCAAGCAGAGCTCATCTGCAAGCTACACTCTACAGGCCACATTTATATCAAAGGATATCAGCTGATACCTGGGTGAAAGGATCCCACATTTTACAAAATTGTATGTATCTGCTTTTCTCAAAAAAGATTCTAAGACTTGGGACCGGAAGAACCAGACGGTGCCCGGCCACTACCAGTGATAGCCGCGATGGAGCTCACTAAGTTGAGTCTCACTGGCAACACAAGAATAAAAAGGGGCACATCCTGAGATCCTCACTAAAAGACCTCAATTGATGGTCCAGTGGTTTTGGCGTTCCCCTGGGAGCATGGGCTCACCCTGATGCTGCCCTTGACCATAAATCATAATGAAGGTCCACGCTTTGGACAGGAATGGATTGGACTTGGCGATGCAGTGACCATATATTGGATGCGCTTTATGGTTCTATACGTCTATAGGATGTCATCCTGCTGACCTCTGGCTGGAGGAAGGAGAGTGGGTGGAGAGGAGGGAAAAAAGAGACTGTTGGCAGAACCAGACATATATGGAGCAGAGAGGAATAGTGTGCTGTCACCAGGCATGGAGAGCAGTGGAAGCTGCATATAGGTGGGTATGTAAATTTATATGAGAATGTACATTTTCACTCAGTTATATTGAATAAAATTTTTTTTTTAAAAAAAAGATTCTAACAAGCAGTGAGCAGCAATGACTTCGGCAAATGATAGTAAACAGAAGGCTGTAGAATTGAGAAGATGGGCATGTTTGTTTGAAGATTCTGTTTGATTCTCTTTCTATCAGAAGTAAGTTATTTCTTCAGGATCAAACTCCAGAGTCCATTTGTTTCTTCCTCCCTCTTTTTTCTCCTACAGCTTTTAGTGCCCATACCCTCATGTCTCATCCTTCAGTGTCTGTTCCTACTGCCTTTACAGGAGGACAGAATTGATTGGTGCGTGTCTGGTCTGCTGATTAGTCTCAATACATCTCGGTTATCTTCTCATTAACGCATTTCTCACATGGGACCAGACTAGCTATTTCTTAAACAGCACCCCTATCATGTTTCTCCAGATTACACATTTCTGACAAGTGATCAACAGCAGTGAAACTGAGAAATAAATAGGAAAATATTCCCCTCAAAATTTGGAAAATGATTTCTTAAACCTTTCCCCTGCTAATAAAAGAACTCCAAATTCCTTTTTTAGTAGTCAAAACCAAAACTAATTGCCTTTGAGTCACAACTCGTAGTGACAATATAGGACAGAGTACAACTGCTACCATAGTACAACTGAGTTTCTCATTAAGGCCCCATTATTTCCAGCTAAACCCTGTGCAGTTCTGGCCTTGCTATGTTTATCCTCAGGGCTGCTCCACTTTCTTTTCTTGTTTTTCCCTCCCTTCAGTGTATTTGAATCCTGATGAATTTCCAACCACCATATCAAATACCTTTTCTTTCACCTGTTTTCCTTCAACAGTTGTGAACTACATTGGTCCCCAGCAGTTTTCTTCTCATCTTCTGTACTATGTCTATCAGTACTCTTTTAGGAATGGTTGTGCATTTTTATTTGTTCATGTATGATATATCTTCCCAATTAGCTTGAAGATGTGTTTATAGACAAAAACTCCATTCCTGTTTCTTTGTGTCGTCAGTGCAGCAAGGACAGTGCTCAGATCAACAGCTGTCTGCAAAGTTTCCTTTCATGAACTGAGTTTTCACAGTGAAGAAATGGCCACATGGCACCATATCTGTGAATACATAGTTCTCCGGTGTCGCTGCCTAACTGTCCGCCGACGGATAGAAGACAGGACACACGGATTTGAGCCACCTTGCCGGTTGCTTACTTTATTCTCCTTTCTCTAGCTGGTCCCTGGTGCTTACTTTATTCTCTCCTCTCTCTTGCTTCTCCCTGGTGCTTACTTTATTCTCTCCTCTCTCTTGCTTCTCCCTGGTGCTTACTTTATTCTCTCCTCTCTCTTGCTTCTCCACAAGCTGGTCCGAGCCGAGCCTTGCAGGTTGCTTGCTCAATTTATACCCTAGATTCCTCCAATCCTCATGTGCCACGCTCTCCCAAGAAGGAGGCCCACAGTAGAAGCCACTGCCCACAGGCATGCGCCATGAAAGCCCTAGGTCTGGTAAACAAGGGTGTGGTCCGGCTTTGTCAAAGGGCCCAGGTGCCATCTTGGGCCCCTTTCCGCCTTCCACATCTCCCCTTTTTGTTTTTATAAATGCAGTCATGGGAAGGTGTCTGTCTTAGGTCACCCTTGGCTGGGATACTCCTTACCCGTCTTGGGGTTACAACACAGCTTGGTGTTGTCCCTGTCTTAGGTTGGTAGTACCCCCAAAGGGAGTTGGCCGTCCTTGACTACCCTTCCAGCATGCTAAGCCAGACGCTTGTCGAGGGCTGTTCATACCTCCCGCGTCCGCCACAATGAGATCCTGCCCTAATTTATAAAAAAAAACTTTCAAAGGTAGCCTGTTTTATCCCTATGCCCCTCTGTTTCAATAAGCCTACCTTCGCCCCTACTCCCGGGGTCCTACTTAAAATGACTTTCTCTTTGCCCCTACTTCCGGGGCCCTACCTTCGCCCCTATTCCCGGGGTCCTAACTTTCTCTTCGCCCCTACTTCCGGGGTCCTACCTTCGCCCCTATTCCCGGGGTCCTGACTTTCTCTTCGCCCCTACTTCCGGGGTCCTACCTTCGCCCCATTCCCGGGGTCCTGACTTTCTCTTCGCCCCTACTTCCGGGGTCCTACCTTCGCCCCTATTCCCGGGGTCCTGACTTTCTCTTCGCCCCTACTTCTGGCGTCCTACCTTTCTCTAGCGAATCAACTCTTCGGGTTCCTTCTAAGATGAGGTATCCTGTACGGGCCACCACTTGTCGCTGCCTAACTGTCCGCCGACGGAAAGAAGACAGGACACACGGATTCGAGCCGCCTTGCTGGTTGCTTACTTTATTCTCTTTCTCTAGCTGGTCCCTGGTGCTTACTTTATTCTCTCCTCTCTCTTGCTGGTCCCTGGTGCTTACTTTGTTCTCTCCTCTCTCTTGCTGGTCCCTGGTGCTTACTTTATTCTCTCCTCTCTCTTGCTTCTCCCTGGTGCTTACTTTATTCTCTCCTCTCTCTTGCTTCTCCACAAGCTGGTCCGAGCCGAGCCTTGCAGGTTGCTTGCTCAATTTATACCCTAGATTCCTCCAATCCTCATGTGCCACGCTCTCCCAAGAAGGAGGCCCACAATAGGCTAGCGGGAAGCCACTGCCCACAGGCATGCGCCATGAAAGCCCTAGGTCTGGTAAACAAGGGTGTGGTCCGGCTTTGTCAAAGGGCCCAGGCGCAATCTTGGGCCCCTTTCCGCCTTCCACACTCTGGGGGTGAAATATTCAAAATCCTTATGAAATGACTCTCGTAAGCAAGCTTTTCAACTTCTTCACTCCATGTGAGTATCACATTCTGCTGTAGGTATCTGTTACCAAAGTACCCTGGTAAGAAGACATACTGATCAATTAGGCCATACCTCAGCAAAGTGTCTCTAAATAACCAACAGGCTCCCATTGCAGAGATTCTTCTCACAAGAGGAATCCAGGACAGTTCCTACAGTGCCTCAAATGAGCTAAAATTGTCCTTTGGATCACTGAGTCTTAGGTATGATGCCTTACTCTTGTTACTTTGCCAGTGAGTGACTGCTAAAATTCAGTAAATAAATTTCCTGAGCATAGAAAAAGTAATTTTTATTTTCTAGAATAACTACAAAAAAATCCTGCACTGTCAGGTTGAAAAGGAATTTCTGAGGGAAAATTACGAATGAAACATTTTTGACTAAAGGATTATTATATCTCTACCTCCAAATTTTGACATTTCACTTTCTCTATTTCTTTTGATAGATAGAAATATATATATTATTCATTTTATTTTTCCTTCCTTTATTTCCTCCTACTATTTAAATACAATGAATTATTATCTAAAATTTAAATGATTTATATATATAGATTAATATTATTTTCTTTAAAATTTACTGAGAAGACAATACAGCTATAAAGACAGACACTATTTAAAACACTTATGGAACTTCTTTTCATAAATTGCTGTCAATACTTTAGTGATATAATTTTAAATTCTTTTTTTATTATGATTGAATGAAAATGTACATTCCCATATAAACTTGCATGCTGACCTATATGCAGCTTCCACTGCTTTCCCTGCATGATGACAGCACATGCTTCCTCTCTGCTCCATACATGTCTTATTTTCCCAGCAGTCTCCTTTCTTCTCCTCTCCACCCATTCCCCTTACCCCAGTATAAGGTCAACAGGACTACCTCCTATAGATGCCTAGAACCATAAAGTGTCCACACAATATAGTCACTCTGCGTCACCAAGTCCAATCCATTGCTGTCTGAAAAGTTGACCTTCATTATGATTTATGGACAGGGGCAGCATCAGGGCCAAGGGCCATGCTCCCAGGGAAACCCCGAAGTCCCTGGATCATCAGTTGTGGCCTTTTAGTGGAGATCTCAGAGTGCACCCCTATTTACACTGTGTCTCCAGTGAGCCTCAACTTTGTAAGCTCCATCATGGCTATCACTGATAGTGGCGGGGCACCATCGTTTTCTTCCAGTGACGAGTCGACGTAGAGACCCACTCATGTCGGTCTCTCTGTCTTCTCAGTTCTCTTTTCCCTATATCATTCTTGTCCTCAGTGATCACCCATTCCTGATGAGTTGGGACCATTTGCTGTACCTCAGATGGCACCTTGGCAGCTTTTAAGACCCCAGATACCACTCACCGATGTTGGGTACAGAGACTCCTCATTAGCAAAATGCTAGCTGTGCCAATTGGCCTTGATTTCCCCTGAGAGCATGGTCCCTGACCCCCCATCCCTGCTACTCTGTCCTTGCAAAATTGGGTTGGGATGGGAGGAATATTCAAATTGTGTTGCAGTCCGGTTATTATTGATCTTCTTTCTGACGTGTGCTGTCAGCAATTTCACCCAACCAAATTTCTAACAACTATCTAATCTAAACCCTCCCTCCTAGCTGTCCCACCCTCTACACCCTTGCAGCCATCAAAGAGTCTTTTCTGTTATGCATGAGTCTGCTTTTAAGCTCTTATCATATGGGTCTCATACAATATTTATCCCTCTGTAGCTGATTACTTTCACCCAGCATAATGTCCTCCAGTTGAAACCGGGTTAAGAGATGTTGCCTGTTATTATCGTTGTTTTTTATCGTTGCATAGTGTTCCATTGAGTATGTATACCATAGTTTACCTACTCATTCTTCTGTTGTTTACCTACCCATTCATCTGGGTTGACTCCATTTTTTTGACTATTGTGGACTGTGCTGCAATGAAGATTCGTGTGCATGTATCAGTTGGTGTGAAGGACCTTTATTCTGTAGGATATATTCCAAGCAGTGGAATTACTGGGTCAAATGGTATATCAAGATCCAGCTTTCTAAGGAAGCTCCAGATTGCTTTCTGAAGAGGTTGCACCATTTTGCAATTCCACCAATAGTGTAGGAGAGTTCCAAACTACCCACAGCTTCTCCAGCATTTGTTCTTTTGAGTTTTTTGGACCATGGCCAACTTTGTTGGGGTGAGACGGTATCTCATTGTCCTTTTAATTTTAATTTCTTTAATAGCTAATGATCATGAGCATGTCCACATGTGTTTTTTGCCTGCCTGGATCTCCTCTTTAGAGAAGTGTCTGTCCATCTCTTTGTCCATCTCTTAATTGGATGATTTATCTTTTTCTTTTTGATATTTTGTAGTACCTTATTGATTAAAGAGGTCAGGCGTCGGTCTGACATCCAGTTGCCAAATATTTTTTCCCATTCTGTAGGTGGTCTTATAATTCTATTAATAGAGTCTTTGGATAAGCAAAAGTGATAATTCTTAGTAGTTCCCATTAATCTATTTTCTCTTCTGATGACTGTGGTTGGTTTGACAGATTTTGAAGTCTGTCTACGTTGTGTATTAAATGTTCCATTGTTGTTCCTCCACTTTTCCTTGGATGAGTTTTATCGTTTTAGAGCTGATGCTTAGGTCTTACATCCAGTTTAAGTTGGTTTTTGTATAAGGTGTAAGATATGGCTCTTGTTTTAATTTAGTGGAGATGGTTATCCAATTTTGCCAGCACTATTTCTTGAAGAGATTTTTTTTTTTAATTCCACTTTAATGTCTTAAGGCCTTTGTCGAATACCAACTGTTCGTAGGTGGATGATGTCATCCGTGGGGTCTGAATTCTGTCTCACTGATCGATCTGTATGTTTTTGTACCAGTACCAGGCAGTTTTGACTACTGTGGCAGTATAATAGGTTCTATGGTCAGGTAGTAAGAGGCTTCCCAGTGTGTTCTTCTTCTTTAGTAATGTTTTACTTATCCAGGACTTCTTCTCTTTCCAGACAGTTGCTAATTTGTTTCTCCATCTCATTAGAAAATGTCACTGCGACTTGTACTGGGATTGCATTGTATAAGTAGATTGCTTTGGGTAAAATAGACATTTTCACAATGTTAAGTCTTCCTATCCATGAGCAGGGTAGGTTTCTCCGTTTACGTAACTCTCTCTTAGTTTCTTGTAGTAAGGGTTTGTAGTTCTCTTTGTAAAGGTCTGTTATTTCTCTGGCTAGATTTATTCCTAGGTACTTTATCTTCCTAGGGGCTATAACAAATTTATTGACTTGGTGATTTCTTCTTTAATAATCTTGTTAGTATAAATGAATTCTACTGATTTATTTATGTTTGTGTTGTATCCTGATACCTTGCTGAACTCTTCTATCAGTTTGAGTAGTTTTCTTATTGATTCTTTGGGATTCTCTGCATATACAATCATATCATCTGCAAAAAGGGAGATTTTTAGTTCTTCTTTGCTGATGCATATGTCCTTTATTTTTTGGTCTTGCCTAATTGCTCTGGCTAGACCTTCTAGTACAATGTTGAATAGGAGAGGTGAGAGTGGGCATCCTTGTCTAGTTCCTTTTCTCAGGGGAAACTGTTTCAGTCTCTCTGAAGGCAGTTGGCTTTGTATAAATGGCCCTTATTGAATTGAGGAATTGGCCATCTATTCCCATTTTGCTGAGAATTTTTAGCATGAATGGGTGTTGGGCTTTATAAAATACCTTTCCTGCATCAAGAGACAAAATCAGGTGATTCTTGTCTTTTGTGGTATTTATGTGGTTGATCACATTATTTGTTATTCTGATGCTGAACCAGCCTTGCATCCCTGGTATGAATCCAACTTGGTCATGATGGATTATTTTTTTAATATGTTGTTGTATTCTATTGGTGAGAATATTGTTGAAGATTTTTGCATCTAGATTCATGAGTGATATCAATCTATAGTTCTCCTTTTTGGTACAGTCTTTCCCTGGCTCTGGTATCAGGGTTATGCTGGCTTCATAGAATGAATTTGGGAGTATTCCATCTCTTGCTATATTGTGAAATATTCTGAGTAGTATTGGAGATATCTCTTCTCTAAAAGCTTGGTAGAATTCTGTAGTGAAGCCATCTGGGTCCGTGCTTTTTTTGGTTGGCAGTTTTTGGATGACTTTTTCAATCTCTTCCTTTGTGATGGGTTTATTAAGATTTTCTGCTTCACTTGTGATAATTTATGAAACAAGGAATTTGACCATTTTCTCTAGGTTTTCAAATTTGTTATAATACAGTCTTTCATAGTATTCAGCTATGATATTTTCAATTTCTGCTAGATCTGTTGTGACAGCTCCCCTCTCATTTCTTATTTGGGTTATTTGTTTCCTATCCAGTTTTTTTAGTAAGTTTAGGCAATGGTTTGTCAATTTTGTTGATCTTTTCAGAAAAATAGCTTTTTGTCTTTTCAATTTTTTCTATCGTTCTTATACTCTCTAATTCGTATAGTTCTTCTCTGATCTTTATGATCTGTTTTCTTCTGGTGCCTAAGGGGTTCCTCTGTTGTTTTATCTCTACTTGTTTAAGCTGTAGGGTCAGTTCTTTGATTTGGCTTCTTTCTTCCTTTCAGATGTGCGCATTTATGGAGATAAACTGACCTCTGAGCCAGCTTTGGCTGTATCCCATAGATTCTGGTAGGAAGTGTTTTCGTTCTCATTGGAATCCATAAATTTCTTTATTTAATCCTTCATTTCTTCTATAATCCATAGTTTTTTGAGTAAGGTGTTGTTTAGTTTCCATGAGTTCCGCTTTCTATCTATGCTTTTTCTGTTATTGATTTTGACTTTTATGGCTTTATGATTTGAGAAGATGTTTATGGATTTTGTTGAGAATTGTTTTATGTCCTAACACATGGTCTGTTCTGGAGAATGTTCTATGTGTGCTGGAGAAGAAAGTGTATTTGTCTGCTGATAGATAGAATGTTCTGTACATGTCGATGAGATCTAGTTGGTTAATTGTGGCAATAAGGTCTTGTGTGTCTTTATTGAGCTTTTCTGTAGAAGATCTGTCCAATATTGACAGTGGAATGTTGAAGTCTCCTACTATTATTGTGGAGTGATCAATCTTCTTTTTGAATGTAGTCAGTTTTTCTTTGACATATTTAGGTGCTCTTTTATCAGGTGCATAAATATTTAAAATTGTTAAGTCCTGTTTGTTTATTGAAGCTCTCAGCAATAGTGTCCATACTTGTCCACGATGGTGGATTTTACAACAAAATCGATTTTATCTGAGATTAGAATTGCCACATCTGCTCTTCTTTATTGATTGTTAGCTTGATATATATATTCTTCCATCATTTGATTTTCAGTTTGTTCCTATCTTTATGTCTAAGGTGAGTTTCTTGTAGGCAACATATAGATGGGTCATGTCTTTTGATTCAAGATGTCACTCGATGTCTCTACTGGAACGTTCAGTCAATTCACATTCAATGTGATTATTGATAGGTATGTGTTCAGTGCTGTCATTGTGATATATTTATTTTTGTGTTGATGTTTTCTCTGTTGTTCTTATTAATCTGTTCTGCAACCTTCTTCTTTGTGAGTTGATGTTTCACCTTTTTCAGAGTTGGTTTTGTGGTTGTTGAGACTCCTGTACTACATTTCTTATTATGGTATGTTGCTTCTTTATTGTTCTTTATGGCTGCCCTTGTGATCCTGCTTAATAAATTACATATAAGCCCAATTTTGATTGCTACCAGTCTTGTCAACTTCCTCTCCATCTGGAAGGACTATAAGGACTGTAGTACATCCCTCTTTTTAATATGATGGTATCATTATATGATCACTAGTTTACATTATATGATCACTAGATCATTTCTTTCACTATCATAGCTTTGATTGTGTTTGGAGCCTTCACTGAGTAGATTTCTGGGTAATGTGTCCCTCTAAACTACAAAGTTAGTGGTTTTGTTCTTCCAAGCCAAGAGATTCTTTCAGTATTTCTTGTAGCTTCGGTTTGGTTTTTACAAAGTCTCTGAGTTTCTGTTTATCTGTGAATGTCTTCATTTCATTTTCATATTTGAAAGATAGTTTTGCAGGATATATAATTCTTGGTTGGAAGTTCTTCTCCTTCAAGGCTTTGAATGTGTCGTGCCACTGTCTCTGTGCCAGCATTGTTTCTGCTGAGAAATCTGATGAAAACCTCCAGGGTTTCCATCTGAATGTGAGCTTTTCTTTGCGTCTTGCTGCCTTTAAGAGTTTCTGCTTATGTTTCATTCTGTTGAGCTTGATTATAATATGTCTTGGAGTCTTTCTATTGAGATCTATATTGAGTGGTGTTCGATACGTGTCTTGGATATCTATATTCTCTTCTTTCATAATTTCTGGGAAGTTCTCTGTCAGCAGCTCATCAACAATACTCTCTGTGTTCTCCAGTGTTTCTCTCTGTTCAGGAACTCCAATTAATCGTAGATTGTTCTTCTTAATAGAGTCCCAGATGCTTCCTAATGTTTCTTCATTTTTCTTGTTTCTTTTTTTTCTGATTTCTCCTCATAGATGCTGGAGTCAGTGGCTTTGTCTTCCAGGTCAGAAATTCTCTTTTCCATTTGTTCTCTTCTGTTTTCTTGGCTATGACTTGAAGTTTCTATGTCTTTCATTTTGTTCTTGATCTATTAGATTTCTGAGTACTGATTTCCCATTAGATCGAAAAGCTTGCTTAATTTTTTGTTTTCTCTGCTGCATTTTGTATAAGGTCTAGGAGGGCTCTGTATATAATCCTTTTGTATTCACCTTTTGATAGTTTCAGAAAAGCTTCTTTGTTTGGGAAGTTCTGAGGTGGTTTCTTTTGGGGTCTTCTGATGCCATGAGTGACTTCCAGTTTACTATCTACTTCATCTTTTGCTGCTTTTTGGGCAATAGAGCCTGGATTAGATGCTGTGAAGATGGACCACAGTTGTTTCTCTAGGCTGTCTTAAAATGAGAAGTAAAACGTATTTGATTACTTCCAAAGTCAATCTGGTTTTCAGGTGTATAGGTCCCTCTTCCCAGCTGGCAAAGTAAGCACCTCTATATTGAACACCAGATGTTATAAACTAGCTCAAAATACAGAAAGGCTGCTGGCCTGCTGACCTCTACTGTTTGGCCCCAGCTGTAGGTGATACTGTGTAGAATTCTGCTTTTCTTCTGGAAAAGCAGTCTCTTCTGGGTAGGCACTGCCTCCCAGCCCAGGAATTAGGTGCAGCTGAGGCTTCCATGTGGATGACCCTGTCTTCCAGCAAAACGAGATGGTGCCCCACACAAGTTCGCCAGCTGGCCACAACCAGGATCCTGGTGCAAAGAGAGGACAAGACTGCCAAAATGCCCAGAATCCACAGCCTCCACTGATGGGCCCCAGAACCAGGTGACACTATACAAAACACCTCCTCTCTACTAGGAAAGCACTCTCCTCCTGGCAGGAGCCACCTCCTGGCCTAAGAATGAAGTCCAGCCAGGTCCTCTGCCTGGGTTTCTCTGTTTCCTGATAGGCCAGAGGAGCTAAGATGTATAGGGTCCAAAGCCCGACTCTCAGAACCTGGCAATTATGCTTGCCCGGTCCCACCCTCAGTGCATCTGAAACCAGCAGCTAGTCAAGTTTCAATTCTGCCCACTGGCCAAGACAGAGGAAAAAAATAATTGAAATGGTAAGTTACCTTTGGTCTGTGCAAGCTTGTGCTTGCCAAGAGTGGGGGCAGTCAAAGAGAGGGGGTTTTAAGTTCAGTGGTATGAAGTCCAAATTAACAGCTCCATGCTGCATTCCAGGGCTCACTAGATTTCCAGAAGTCTCTGTTTAATTATCATTTCAGGTCTTGGTTTCTAGAGGGTTTTAGGAACCATCTTGACTCCACCCCTAAATTCTTTAATAATGACAAAATTTTCTTGGTTAAAAGTGGACGAGACAGAGGAAATACAAATTAGGTGGAAATTCTGTCTATGATACTCAAAATAAAGGAGACTTACGTGCAGTGGTTAAGAACCTGGCTGCTAACAAAAGAGCCATCAGTTTGAATTCACCAGTTACTTCTTAGAAACGTTTTAGGGCAATTCTACACTGTTCTATAGGGTCACTATCAGTTGAAATTGACTCCATGGCAATCCAGTTAGGTCTTTGTTTTTTATCAATTCTTAGAAAAAGTTGATAGTCTTACAAGAGGAAATTTATAAGACATTTGCTACACACTATTTCAAGTCATCCTTACTTGCCAGTTTGTAGTACTTTAGGGGCTGGCACGCTGCTGTAATACTAGAAGCTAGGCCACTGGTATTCAGATATCAGATACCTGTGATAGACATATTTCAGCTGAGCTTCTAGACTAAGAAACAGTAGGAATAAGGACTTAGCAGTCAGCTGCTGAAAAGAATTAGCCAGGGTAAATCTTATGAGTGGTACTGGAACACTGGCTGTGATAGTGCCAAAGATGAATCCCTCAGGTTGGAAGGCACTCAAAAGATGAATGGGGAAGAGCTACCTCCACAAGCTAGAGTCAACCTTAATGTGGTAGATGGTGTACAGTTTTGGGAACCTTCATTTGATGATCTGCTATGACACAAAAATGAGAAGAAACAGTTACAAACACCCATTAATAATCTGATCATGGACTATATGAATCTTTGAAAATTGGAAATCATCAAAAGTAAAATGGAAAAAATGAACATCAGTATCCTAGGCATTAGTGAGTTGAAATAGAATGATACTGGCCATTTTGAATCAGGCAATCATAGGGCCTACTATGCCAGGAAATGATGAAGAGGAATGGTGTTATGTTCATATCAAAAAGGACATTTAAAGATCTATCCTGAAGCTTAACAGTATCAGTGATAGCATAACATCCATATGCCTAAAAGAAAGAACAGTTAATACAAATATTATTTAAACTTATGCACCAACCACTGTGGCTGTAGATGAAGAAACTGAAGATTTTTATGAGCTTCTGCTGTCCAAAATTGATGGAATATACAATCAGGATGCCTTGATAATTGCTGGTGATTAGAATGGATGGGTATTTGGAAAATACAGCCTTGGTGACAGATATGATGCCAAGGATCACATGATAGAAACAATGACTTCTCCATTGCAAATACCTTTATATACCAAAACAGAGACTATACACAAAGACCTCACCAAGTGGAATAGATAGAAATTAAATCAACTTCATCTGTGGAAGGAGACAATTGAAAGGCTTACTATCAGCAGTCAAAAAAAAATCCAAAGGCCAAAAGCATATCGGACCGTCAATTGCTCAAATGCAAACTCAAGTTGAAACTGAATAAAATTAGAATAAGTTTGGGAGAGCCAAAGTACGTTAAGTATATTCTGCCTTAGTTTAGAGAACATCTCAAGAATAAGTGTGACTCATTAAAACTTAATAACTTAAAGCCAATGAATTGTAGAATTATGTCAAAGACATAATTATGTCAAAGACATATTAAGAAAGCAAGAGGTTATTTAAAAGACAGGAAAGAAAGAAAAAACAAAAATGGATGTCCAAAGAGATTCTGAAATTTGCTCTTGACAAGTAGCTAAAGCAAAGGAAGAAATACTAAAGTAAGGAAACTGAACAGAAGACTTGAAAGGATGGCTCAAGAATACAAAGTGTAATGACATGTTCAAGGTGTTGGAGATAGACAACCAAACAGGAAGAACACACTCTGCATTTCTCAAGCTGACAGAAGTGAAGGAAAAATTCAAGGCTCAAGTTGCAATAGTGAAGGATTCTATATGAAAAGATTAAATGACTCAGGAAGCATCAAACAAAGATGGAAAGAATACACAGAGTCATTACACCACAATGAATTGGTTGTCATTCAACTATTTCAAGAGGTAGCATATGATCAGGAACCAATAGTAGTGAAGTAAGAAGTTGAAGCTACAGTGAAAGTACTGGTGAAAAAAAGTCTCCCAGAATTGACAGACTATCAACTATGATGTTTCAACAATTGGATGCAGCACTGAAAGTGCTTACTTATCTAAGCCAAGAAAATTAGAAGACAAATACCAGGTCAACTGATTGGACGAGATCCATATTTATGCATATTCCCAACAAAGGGCACCCAACTGAATGCAGAAACTATCGAATGATAAATATTAATACCATTAATATCACACACAGGTAAAATTTTGCTGAAGATCATTCAAAAGTGGCAGCACCAGTATATTGACAATGAACTGCCAGAAATTTAGGCTGGATTCAGAACATCATGTGGAACCAGGGACATTGTTGTATTGTCCAGTGGATCTTGTCTAAAAGCAGAGAATACTAAAAAGATGTTTACTTGTGTTTTATTGACCATGCAGTGGCATTTTACGATGTGAATCATAACAAATTACAGATAACGTTGCAGAGAATGGGAATTACATAACATTTAATTGTGCTTATGGGGAATCTATAAGTGGATCAAGAGGCAGTCATTCAGACAGAACAAGGGGACAATGCATGGTCTAAAGCCAGAAAAGCTGTGCATCAGGATTATATCTTTTTGCCATACCTAATCAATCAATATGCTGAGTAATCCCAGAAGCTGATAGGATATGAGGAAGAATGGGCCATCAAGATTGGAGAAACACTCATTAACCACCTGTATTATGTAGATGACATAACTTTGCTAAAAGGAAAGAGAACTTGAAACACTGATGAAAGTCAAAGACCACAGTCTTCACTACCCGGTCACTTCAACATCAAGAACACAAAAATTCTCACAACTGGACCTGTAAGCGCCATACATTCCATGGAAATTCTGTGGAGCAGTTCTGCTCTGTCCTATAGGGCTACTGTGAGTCACAGTTCACAGCAGTGGATTTCATTTGAGGCCTGTAGATAACATCATGAAAAACACTAAGGCTGCCTGACTCAAGTCATGGTATTTTCAGTTGTGTCATATGCATGTAAAAGCAGGACAATAAATAAGGAAGACAGAAGAACTGATGTCTTTGAATTATGGTATTTGAGAAGAATACTGACTACAAGTTCTGACAAGTCTGCAAACATCCTTGTACCTCACTGCTGAATATCACTAGGGTCACCTTCAAAGTTTGCCCTTTGGGAAGCTATATACTGACTCCAGTGCCTAGCCACCCTTCAGAGCAATTTTGTAACTCTTTCTGGAATGGCCACGGAGCACAGTGGCAAGGTGGCAAGTTCACAAACTTAATCGTATAGTCATCTGTGAGGGGGTGTTTAGCCAGTAAACCAATTACCGTATTGGAAAACCCTGTCAAGTCAGTTGATCTGAACCTCAGTGGCTTTTTTCTTTACCCGAAGATAAAGGGAATATTGAAAGGAAGACATTGGGATGACACTCAGGACATCAAGTTTAATACGAAGACAGCATTCAAGTATCATATGGAATAGGAATATGATGGTGAGGTTGTTGATCCTTCTCAAAAAATCTATTTTAGGATGAGACATAAAAGAGTAAAAGAGAAAAATGCTTCTAAGATTCCACAGGAGATAAGATCAGTATGTTGGATGAGCACAATGGAAAGTCAGTGGCAGAGAACAAAGCACTGCAGGAACAGACACCTGAGACAGAGATCAAAAGGTAAGCAGAAATACAGGAAGAGAAATAAAACATTGCAAATTAAACTGCACTTTTTCTCTGGGTCTTTCTATTCAGATGACAGTGAGGGAGCTGGTCTGTGCAGCATCACAGAATAGAGACCTTTCAACGAATAACACAAACCTAAGCCACAGAATACCTTCTGATGAAGTCCTGGTTCAAATTCCAGCTTTTTCTCATTAACTGGACTCTTAAATTTATAGATTTGCCTTCAGAAATCTACAAATGAACTTTTAATTTCTTAACTAAACAATGTGACATTTCAAAGAAATAGCAAAAACTTCAAGCATAGGCTCAAAACACAAAAATAAAGATGTCTCACACTGAGGTCTGTTGAGCCTAACCACAAGCCCAAAGTTGGTAAGCACATGTGTTGCTCTTACCTGTTACAGAAAGGAACTCATAAGTCAAAAAACTCCTGGAAAATGCCATCCCTGTCAGCACTGATCCAGTGTGGAGTACTTTGGTTCCTGTTCATTAGTCTATCCATCTTGTCTGATCAGAGTTTTCTATTGATAGCCTCTTCCTATATAGATCAGTTTCAAAATGTTGGTGATTTACAATGAGGTTGGCACTCAGCACTGAGGTTAAAGTAACAGTGGCTAAAGGGATTACAGGGCTTAAATGAAGCACATCAGTTCTCTCAGGCTAGATATCACCACTCTTCATACCCATGACTTCAAATCATTCTCTCTGCTCCCTACCCCCTACCTGTTCCACCAAACTCCATACCTATCTCAGGTCCTTCTCACCTCTATGAAGTCAGTATACTACTTCAACATCTGTCTCTAACTTCTCCAAGAAATTGCCTTTGATTAACCCTACCATCCCTTTGTCATATTTTTCATGGGCACATGTTTCTTTTTTCCAATTAAATTATAAACTCAATAAAATTTCAATCTTGTTTTCCATTTTTTATTACCTCACACCATCTCTAAACATTCCCTACTGAATAAGTCCAAGAATAGATTAAAATGAAAACATTTCATGGTGGGAAAAGAAATACCATACTTGTTGCTGTTGAGCCAATGCTGATTCATAGCAACCCTATAGGACAGGTTATAACTGTCTCAAAGCGTTCCCCAGAAAGGACTGGTAGATTTAAACTACTGGCTTTTTGTTTAGCAGGCAAACTCTTAACCACTGTGCCACTAGGGAAAGAGAAATAGCCATAATTTAATCTAATACTTGTAATTTTATCAAGAAAATTCAAGTAGGAAAACGCTGTTACTTGTTGGAAAACCTGGTGGCATGGTGGTTCAGTGTTACGGCTGCTAACCAGAAGATTGTCAGTCTAAATCTGCCAGATGATCCTTGGAATCTATGAGGCAGTT
Organism: Heterohyrax brucei; assembly: GCA_028571685.1. Classification (NCBI taxonomy): domain Eukaryota; kingdom Metazoa; phylum Chordata; class Mammalia; order Hyracoidea; family Procaviidae; genus Heterohyrax; species Heterohyrax brucei. Next base: position 152,463,909 of record CM053147.1, on the reverse strand, counting down.
CTACTCTGTCCATACGGTCACTATGAATTGGAATCTACTTGATGGAGGTGGGTTTGGCTTTGGATTTATCTATGGTCATTTGGAAAGTTAATGGCAAGAGTTGGCCCTAGAAGCTAATTTCCTTATTCATAGAAGAATAGCTACTTTTTAAATATAGACTTTCCATCTAGATGTGTGTGTCCATATTATAAAATTACTGGTAATAGCAGCCCACCACATTTATCCTCCAAATTGTTTCAGAGAAGATATATGACTAAGTCACTTACATTAGACATTTGTGTTTCTGGAGGGAGAGATAACATAAGAAGTGTTATTTTCATTCAAGTTCGGCATGTATGAATTTATGTTATTTCTTTTTAGGGCCTCTGGGCTAAGATTATTCAGACATTCAACTCTGCAAAATGCCATGGATCCAGAACGTTTCATACACAATATTGTCTACAGGGAAGAAACTGACAACTGACAGACAAGGTTGGCATGAACTAGAGAACAGGCTAAGTACGAGGGAAGAATTTTGTGAAACCATCATGGTATGAAGAGCTACCTATAGTGACAGACTTGAGCTAGCAAGGGGAACACACTTGCCTATGTTCATTGAAACACCATTAAATGTGGCATTGTATCCAAGTAGAAGATTTATTAACAGAGCTTATGGAGCACCTATGCACTAAGGCATCACTTTTTTTTCCTCTAACTTATTTGACATCTAAAACATTTGTTGGAGTCCAAAAAACCACCATCTTCATGTATAGGATAGGCTGCCTTTGCGTTGCTCCAAACAGCCTGACATACATAGATTAATGTGTCAGCACTAGACAGAAACAAAATTATTTGAATTAATATAAGTCAAAGCATTTGTAAAGACTTGAACTTCCTCATCCATTGTGTGTGGGAATAAAAAAAAAGATAAATTTGCTGTGGAGAACATTTTGGCAGTTTCTCAAAAAGCTGATCACAGAACTACCATATTACCCAGCAATCACAATGCTAGGTATATACCAAGAGAAAATAAAAGCATAAATGCAGACATCAACCTGCACACCAATATTCACTGCACATTTTTTACAATAACCCAACCAGAATGTCTATTAACAGATGAATAGGTTAAAAAAAAAAAAAACCAGCATGCACACACACACACACACACACACACACACACACACGCAATGTAGTACTAGTCAGTCATAAAGAGAAATGAACTCTTGATGCAAGTCCCAACACAGATGAACCTGGAAACACATTATATTGAATGAAATGTTAGCCTCAAAAGAACACACTGTCTGGTCTGAAAAACTAATTGGCAAATGAATTCTAACTCATAGCAACCCTACTGGACAGAGTAGAGCTATCTCATTGCATTTCCAAGGAGCAGCTGGTGGATTAGAACTGCCAGACTTTTAGTTAGCAGCTATAACTGAGCAAATACATAGAAACCAAAGAGTATTAACAATTACCAGAAGTAAGAAGGACGGGAAAAGGAGGGAGTTTGTTTAGCAGATCGAGTTTAGGTAAAGGTGCTAGAATAAGCTGAAAAAAAGAGTAATAAAAGAATGTAATCAATGTCACTAAATTACACATGTGGAAATTGTTAAGTTGGTACAAGTATCAGTGAGCATATTTCTACCAAAATAAAGAAAAAAAGAAAAAGAATTGAGCTGTTCAAAAATCCAAATCACAGCAGAAGTTTATACTATGGCTGACCGACTGCTATAAAAATGGATTTCTACATTGTAAAAGAGAAAAGAACATGTGATTTTTTCATACATTTATAATGCTATCAGTCTCTGATTCTAACTCTTCTTAGGGCCCACTATGAAGTCCTTGTTTTAGTATACAAAAAGCCTTTATAAGATCTAGCATAGACCCACCATTTACCATGGCAAATGATAGTCTAGTAAAGCTCAAATGTTGATGCCAAAAAATTATAGATAACAGAAAGGAGACTCAGATGCCTTATATAGCTTACTTTGTGTTTTTCACCTCTGTCATTTTGTTAACTTACACTGAAATTCCTTTTCATTGTATCTTAAATCCATGTAACCTTTATGTTTTTCTTGATATTAAACAAAAGATTGTCATATGGACTCCTTATTTTCTTAGAGAAAAAAATCAAAGTTCAAGAGTAATGATACAGAAACTCATGTTGATTTAAACTCTTTCCATGGAAGACTTTAATTAAGAGCCTTGCTATTATAGTATCTAGTATAACATCCTTCTGAGTTTATGACAGTGGTAAAATTCATTTACAGCAGCCTAAAAATCTGCTTATCAGATGTTGTAGACAAACCTGACAGGTTGGAAACTCTTCTGAAAACAGTAATAGGAACTTTGAAAGACGGTTATTTAAAATATTTTATCAATGTATCTAGTTGGCAGCCCATGGTGCAGGCATAAAGGCATAATTACAGTTCATCCTATATGCAGAGTTAGTAATATTGACATTACAATTTTGGAAGAGCAAAAGGTTTAACAACTAATATAAAATTGTAATTAAATAGCAGACTATGCGGCCAGTGGAAAGGGGTTAGGGGAAGGTACATGGAGCAGAGAGATTGTTGGTTGATGACACAACTTGGAGTGGTATCATTTAATTGTAACTTATTGTCTGTCATTGTAAAAATATGTGTTATGTTCACTAGAGAAACATAACAGCTTCTTGAAGCCATAAAGACCACGATAAATATCTAATCACTTAAAGAAGCAGACCACCATGCCTCTGGAAAACTCCCAAAATAAAAAAATTAAAAACTTCCCAGATGAAGGAGCCTTTCTGAAATTATTGGAAGGAGAATACGGAAGAATTATGCATAGAGCCCTCCTAGAGATTAAACAAAATGCAGCAGAACAAAATGAAAAATTAAGTAAGCCACATGAACTGCTAGAGCATCAAAGATCTGAAACAAACAGATCAATAATAAAAGTACAGATTTAGAGAATTCAACACAATGCCAAAAGAGCATGACCGAAGAGTTGGAAGCCAGAGTTAGTGAGATTGAGGATAGAGCAACTGACACGAGCATTTATGAGGAAAAATCAGAGAAAAGAAATAAGAGAAATGAAGAAGCATTAAGAAACATGCCAGACTTTACTAAGAGGGATAATCTACAAATAATTGAAGTTCCTGAAAAGGGAGAGATAGCAGACGATACAGAGAGAATTCTTGAAGGTTTGCTGGCAGAAAACCTCCCTGAAATTATGAAAGAAGACAACATACATATCCAAGATGCTTATCAAAAGCCACAAAAACAAGACCCCAAAAGAAAGACATCAAGCTATATTATAATTAAACTTAATAAAATGAAACACAAAGAGAGGCACTTAAAGGCAGTGAGACTTAAAACAAACTTACAAAAAGAAGCCCTGTAGGATTTCATCTGGCTTCCTGGCAGAAACTAAGTTGGCTAGGAGACAGTGGGATGGCACATAAAAGGCCTTGAAGGAGAAAAACTTCTAACCAAAAATCATATATCCTAGAAAATTGTCTTTCAAATATGATGGTGAAATTCAGACATTCATAAATAAACAGAAGTTTAGACATTTTGTAAAAACCAAACTAAAACTACAAGAAATATTGAAAGAAGTTCTTGGTTTGGAAAAACAAAAACAACAAATGTGTACTTAAGGATGTAATGCAGGACACAGCATCCAGAATCCTATTCAGCTAGGGAAATCATGAAGCTCCATCAAAATAAAAGTATGAAAAAAGGGAACCAGTGATTGTAACACAAAAACTATGACATCATCACTACAAAGATAGATATATTGCAGTATTTATAACCGTTTCAGATAGAGAGGAAAGTAAGAAGATATAAAGAAGTTAAAGACTGGTTTAAACTTAGAACATTAAGGAGGATTAAGGGATAGTCTCACAACAAACTAACCATGTGACATATCAAAACAAGAAATGTAATACAGGAGTCTCAACAAACACAAAACCAACGCTGAAAAAGATGAAAAGTAAACTGATAAAGAAAATGATCCAGAACAGAATATTAAGGGAAACAAAGAAAACATCAACAACATAAAAATAAAGTCTTCAAAATGACAGCACTAAGCACTTACATATCAATAACTACAGTGAATGTAAACAGACTCAATGCTCCAATAAGGAAGCAGAGAGTGACAACCTGGATCAAAAGACATAATTTGTCTAAATATTGCTTAGAAGAAGCACAACTTAGACTCAAAGATATGAACAAACTGAAAATCAAATGATGGAAAAATGCGTACTAAATTAACAAAGCACAAAGAAGAGGAGGAGCAGCAACACCAATCACCAATCAAATAGATTTTAATGCAAAATCCACCATCATGGAAGAAGGTGGTCACTATTCATTGCTGAAAAGTTCAATACATAAGCAGGAGATAACAATATTAAATATTTATTCAGCCAATACCAGAGCATCTAAATACATTGAACAAGTGTTGACAACACTGAAAAATGAGAAAGACCACTCCACAATAATAGTTGGAGACTTCACTACCCCACATTCAGTAATGGACAGACCATCTAGAAAAAAACTCAGTAAAAATACAGAAGATCTTATTGTGACAATCAACCAACTAGAATGCAATGACATACACATAAATTTTACCCAACAACAGATAAGTACAACTTCTTTTCCAGTGTACATGGAATATTCTCCAGAATAGACCACATATTAGGTCGCAAAGCAAGTCTCAACAAAATCCAAACCATTGAAATACTGCAAAGCATCTCGTCAGACCTTAAAGCCATAAAATTGTAATCAATAGCATAAACCTGAACTCATGGAAACCAAACACCTTGCTCAAAAATTCATGGGTTATAGAAGAAATCAAAGATGCAATAAAGAAATTTATGGAATCAAATGAGATTGAAAACACATCCTACCAGAACCTGTGGGATACAGCAAAAGCAGAGCACAGAGGCCAATTTATCTCCATAAATGCAAACATCCAGAATGTAAAAATGCCCTAAACCAAAGAATTAACCCTACAGCTTGAACAAGTAGAAAGACAACAACAAAAGAACCCCCAGTCACCAGAAGAAAACAGATAATAAAGACTAGAGCAGAACTAAATGAATGAGAGAATAGAAGAACAATTGAAAAATTTAACAAAAACACACCTTGGTTCTTTGAAAAGATCAACAAAACAGATAAATCACTAGCTAAACTTATAAAACAAAAACAGGAAAGGAAACATAGCCTGAATAAGAAATGAGATGGGAGATGTCACAACAGATCCAACAGAAATCAAAAGTATCAGAATACTATGAAAGACTGTACTCTAACAGATTTGAATATCTAGAAGAAATGGACAATTTTCTAGATTCACATCACTTACAAAAATTATCACAAGGGGAAGCAGAACAACTTTATAAACCCATCACAAAGGAAGGGATTGAAAAAGTCATCAAAAAACTACCAATCAAAAAGATTCCTGGCCCAAATGGCTTCACTGGACAATTCCACCCAGCTTTTAGAGAGAAGTTAACTCGAACACTATTGATGCTAATTCACAGCCTAGATAAGGATGGAATACTTTCAATTCATTCTGTGAAGCCAGCATAAGCCTGATACCAAAGCCGGGGAAAGATCCTACAAAAAAAGAACATTACAAACCAATATCACTCATGAACCTTGGTGCAAAAATCTTCAGCAAAATCCTAGCCAATAGAATTGAACAATATATCAAAAAAATAATCCATCATGACCAAGTTGGATTCATACCAAGGATGCAAGGCTGGTTCAACATCAGAAAAACAATTAATGTGATCAACCATGTAAATAGCACAAAGTATAAGAATCATGTGATTTTGTCAATTGATGCAGAAAAGGCATTTGGCAAAGTGCAGCACTCATTCCTGCAAAATAGGAATAGAAGGGAAATTCCTCAGTGCAACAGGAGCATCTATGCAAAGCCAACCACCTACATTGTCTTGAATGGAGAGAGACTGATAGAAATCCCCCTGAGAATGTGAAGTAGACGAGGATGCCAACTGTCACCACTTCTATTAAACATTGTAATAGAGGTTCTAGCCAGAGCAATTAGACAAGACAAAGAGATTAAAGGCATCCACATTGGCAAAGAAAAAGTAAAAATCTCCTTGTTTGCAGATGATATAATCATATACATAAGAATCCTAAAGGATCCCTATGTAAACTACTGAACTAATAGCAGAGTTCAGGATATAAGATAAATGTAAGTAAATCAGTAGGATTCCTTTATACCAACAAAGAAGTCATCAAAGAAATCACCAGATCAATGCCATTTACTATAGCTATCAAGAAGACAAAATATCTAGGAGTAAATCTAATCACAGAAACAAGAGACCTACAGAAAATATCACAAAACATTACTGCAAGAAACCAAGAGACTTACATAAGAAGAAAAACCTACCTTGCTCCTGGACAGGAAGACTTAAAGTTGTGACAAAGTCTATTTTACCCAAAGAGATCTACATATACAGTGCAATCCCAATAGAAACTCCTGTGCTGTTTTTTTAATGAGATGGAGAAAAAAATCACCAACTTTGTTTGGAAAGGTAAGAAACCCCAGATAAATAAAGCACTACTGAGGAACAGGTACACAGTGGGATGCCTCACACTACTTGACCTTAGAACATATTACACTGCCACAGGAGTCAAAACAGCCTGGTAGTGGTACAAAACAGGACATATAGACTAATGGAACAGAGTTGGGATCCCAGGGATGCCACCATCCTCTTACAAACAGTTGATATTCAACAAAGGCCTTAAGATTGTAAACTGGGGTAAAAACAGACTCTTTAACAAATGATATTAGCAAAATTGGATACTACCTGCAAAAAAACTGAAATCAGACCTATATCTCACACCTCACAAAAAGTTAATTCAAAGAGAGATCAAATACCTAAATATTAAACCTAAAATGATAAAGATCATGCAAGAAAAAGTAGGGTCAACAATGAAATTTGTAATACACGGCTTAGACTACGAACTCTGACAAACAACGTACAACCAACAGAAGAGAAAATAGATAAATGGGATCTGCTAAGAATCAAACACTTAATGATCATTCAAAGATTTTACCAAGAGAGTTAAAAAACTACCTACAGAATGGGAAAAAATATTTGGCAACTATGTGTTGGATTGATATTTGATTTCCATAATCTATACTGCAAAATGTCAACAAGAAAAAGGTAAATAACTCAATTAAGCATTGCGCAAATCTATGGTTGTGTTGGTCTCTAAATTTGGGTAACACATTTTCAAAGTCATGCTTTCACTCTCATGGACTTGTTCTAATTTTTCTCGGCTTCTACTTAAACATACATATGAACAATTGATAGTCTTTTCCATAGTTGGCCCGTGGTTTTTTTCTGACTGATGATATCGAACTTCTCCATCATCTCTTTCCACAGATGTAGTCAATGTGATTTTTGTGTATGTTAGCTGGCAGGATCAGTGTGTTTATTCACTATTTATGTTACGGGGGGTGGGGAGAAAGCCAAACAGGTATTTGCAATGGCCTTGCAAAATTCTATTTTGTGACATCTCCAGGATCATTTCTATCACCAAGACCATATTCTCCAACTACCAGTCCCTTTTATTTCCAACTTTCTCAGTCTAATCACCAGTAATTATCAACACATCCCTGATTGCATGTTTGACCAGTTTTGGACTGCAGAAGCTAGTAAAAATCTTTAATTTCTTCTTCTTGGACTTTAATGGCTGTGTGTAAATTTGAATAAAATTCACATTATCTTGTTTTCCTTGTAGGTATATGCATATTATCATATAACTGACAGTATTTGATTTCACCATAGATCTTGAAGTTGCAACACTGAACAATTCCATGGGCAAAATACCAAACAACTCAGGGAGCATCAAAAGAAGATGGAAGGTATACTCAGTTACTGTACCAAATAGAATCAGTTGCTGTTCGATCATTTCAGGAGGTAGTACAAGTCAAAAACTAATGGTATTAAAGAAAGAAATCCGTGCTGCACTGAAGACATTGTTGAAAAAAAAAAGTTGCAGAAACTGATGGAATTCCAAATTGAGATGTTTCAACAAATGAATGCAGAGCTGAAAGTGTAACTTGGCTTTGCCAAGAAATTTGGAAGGCACTATCTTGCCAACCAATTAGAGAGATCTATATTTATTCCTGTTCTAAACAAACATGATCCAGTACAATGAGGAAATTATCAAAGAATATTATTAATATCACTTGAGTAAAATTTTGTTGAATTTCATTCAAAAGCAATTGGAACAGCACATTGGCAGGGAATTGTCAGAAATTCAAGTCTGATTCAGAAAAAGACGTACAAAAAGGGATATTAATGCTGATGTCAGATGGATTCGAGCTGAAAATAGAGACTACCAGAAAGATGTTTACCTGTGTTTTATTGGCAATACAAAGGCATTCAATTGTGTGGATTATAACAAATTATGGATAACACTGAGAAAAATAGGAATTCCAGAACACTTAATTGTGCCCATAAGAAACTTGTATGTAGGTCAAAAGTCAGTTATTAAAATAGAACAAGGGAATAATACCTATTTGAAAGTAAGAAAAGGTGTTTGGTCAAGGCTGTGTTCTGCAATATACTTATTCAATCTGTATGCTGAGCAACTAATCTGAAAAGCAGGGCAATGTGAAGAACAACGTGGTATCAAGATTGCAAAAAGTTTTATTAACAACCTGTAACATACAGGTGACAGAATCTTGTTTGCTGAAAATGAAGAGGATCTGAAGAGCTTCCTGATGAAGATCAAAGACCATAGCCTCGGTATGGATTATATTTCAACATAAAGAGATCAAAAATCCTAACATAATGGTAAACAGAGAAAGGACTGAAGATATAAAAAAAATTCATTTTACTTGTATCCATAATTAACACCCATGGAAGCAGCAGTTAAGAAATCAAAGAGTGTATTGCATTGGACAAATCTGATCTGTTTCAAGTGGATCTGTCACTTTAAGAAACATGGTGTTTTCATTCATCTCATATACATGTGAAAACTAGACAATGAGTAAGGAACACTGAAGATGAATTGACACCTTTGAGTTATGATGCTGGTAAAGAATATTGAATATACTATGGTCTGCCAGAACATGGAACAAATATATCTGTCTTGGAAGAATAATACTTAGAATGCGCTTTAGGGAGAGGTGGGGCCAAGATGGCAAACTAGGCATACGTCTCCTCATTTTCCTCCAAGAACTAAGAGAGCCAAGACCTGGCATGATAACTGAGTGGAGCGGTGGACATCCAGGGAGCCCTAAGACCTGGCTTAGTATTGTCAGATTTGACAAGGCACCAGTATCGAACTCAACTATCCCTCTCAAAGACGAGCCGGTAGCCACTGACTCCCACTCCTGCTGATTCACTGTATTGGAGAACTGCAGGTACTACTTTATCTGGGAAGTGGGAATTAGGCATGAGCCGACAAATTCACAGTACTTCATCACTCAAGTAAACAGTGTATAGAACAGCAGAGAGACAGTCTGGAAAAGCAATATATTGAGATCCTGGCTGCTAACTGAGGCCACCACTGACCCTCTACACTCTCCTTTCTGAGCTGCACCATAGACTACTGTTTCACGGCAGGAAGGGCAGCTTGGCTGACACACCATCCTGGTCGGCTGGGAGGCCAAATCAGCCAGCCAGGGGCCTTACCTGTGGCTGGTACTCAAGCAGAACAGCAGCCTGTCTGTCAAGAACTTCTCCAGCAGAAAAGCGGCATTTGAGACTTGTTTCTAGAGTCACACATTGGGCCTGGTAGAGGATGTCAGGAAGGCCTATCCTTTCCCCAGTTTGCACCACATCATAGTATCTGGGGCAGTCTATGGGGTACTCTTGTTGTTAGCTAGAAGGTGGGGCCTGTCACACCTCATGGCCTGGCGATTCTTGTCAACAGTAAGCCAGCTCCCTGCTTATAAATAAGACAAAGAGATCTGACTGTTGAGAGGCCTGGCAGCTTCTCCCCTGTCATTCACTGACCCACATCATAGGGTCAGCTGACAGCCCCCAAGCGACTCCATAAGTGGGGTGCTGTCTTTGCTAGCCAAGAGGCAGAGACTGCCACCCCAGAGAGTCCACCTGATGCCAGTCACCAGAGTAAATAGAGACAGCTAGTGATGAACTCCCCTCTTAGACCTTGTCTCAGCCCCTGTTGAGGTAAGACCAGAGAAATCAAACACCTTCTAGATGGCACATTGACAACAGACTTCAGCTAATCATTTAAAGAAGCAGTCCATCATGGCTCCAGAAAGCTCCCAAAATAAAAATCAAAAAACTTCCCTGACAAAGAAGACTTTCTGAAACCACTGGAGGTCAAGTACAAATGAATTATATAGAGAGCCCTCCTAGAGATTTAAAAAAAAAAAATGCAGCAGAATAAAATGAAAAACTAAGTAAGCTATTTGCAGATGATATGATTATATATACAGAGAATCCTAAAGAATCCATAAGTAAACTACTGGAACTAATAGAGAAATTCAGCAAGGTGTCAGGATATAAGATAAACATAAGTAAATCAGTAATATTCTTTCATACCAACAAAGAGATCATCAAAGAAGAAATCACCCAATCAATACCGTTTACTATAGCCCCAAAGAAGATAAAATATCTAGGAATAAATCTAACTAGAGAAACAAGAGACCTTTACAAAGAGATCTACAAGACCTTACTGCAAGAAACTCAGAGAGACTTACATAAATGGAAAAATCTACCCTGCTCATGGATTGGAAGACTCAACATTGTGAAAATGTCTATTTTATCCAAAGCAATCTACAGACACAATGCAATCCCAGTACAATTCCAGTGACATTTTTTTAATGAGATGGAGAAACAAATCATCAACATTGTTTGGAAAGGAAAGAAACGTCGGATAAATAAAACACTACTGAGGAAGGGGAACACAGTGGGAGGCGTGACACTACCCTACCTTAGAACATATCACACGGCCACAGTACTCAAAGCAGCCTGGTAGTGGTACAAAAAGAGACATACAGGTAGTGGAACAAATTTGAGATCCCTGAGATGCCTCCATCCTCCTATGAACAACTGGTATTCAGGAAAGGCCCTAAGATTGTAAACTGAGGTAAAAGTCTCTTGAACAAATGGTGTTGATAAAATTGGATATCCATCTGTAAAAAATTGAAACAAGACCCATATCTCATACCTTACACAAAAACTAACTCAAAATGGATCAAAGACCTAAACATCAAACCTAAAACGATAAAGAGCATGCAAGAAAAAAATAACATCAAAGATGGAAGTTCTAATACACAGCTTAGACGGACTACAAAATCTAACAAAGCATGATCAACAGAATAAAATGGATAAATGGGAACTAGTTAAGAATCAAACACTTTTCTCATTCAAAGACTTTATTGAAAGAGTTTAAAGACCACCTACAGAATGGAAAAAAATATTTGGTAACTACATGTCAGACTGACATTTGATCTCCAGAATCTACAAGGTACTACAAAATATCAACAAGAAAAAGGTAAATAATCCAGCTAAACAGTGGGCAAAAGAGATGGTCAGACACTTCACCAAAGAAGGCATCTAGACAGCCAAAAGACACAAGAGGAAATGCTCACGATCATTAGCTATTAGAGAAATCCAAATCAAAACTAAAATGAGATACCATCTCACTCCAACAAGGCTACCATAATTCAAAAAAATAGAAAACCACAAATGCTGGAGAGGCTGTGGAGAGATTGGAACACTCTCATACTGCTGGTGGGATTGTCAAATGCCACAACCTCTTTGGAAAGCAGCCTGGCGCTGCCTTGAAAAGCTGCAAATAGATATACCATTTGATCTATTAATCCCACTGCTTGGCTGTCACGTGAACACACACATGTAGACAAATGTTTATTGCAGCACAGTCCACAGAAGTATAAAGGTGGAATCATCCTAGATACCCATGAACAGAAGCATGGATAAACAAACTATGGTACATATACTCAATGGAGCATTATGCAATAATAAAAAACAATAATGATTTAGGAAACATCTCATAACTTGGTTTCAATTGGAAGACATTATGCTAACTGAAATCAGTCAGTGGCAAAAGGAAAAATATTGTATGAAACTCCCGCTATAACGAGTTAAAAATAAACTTATGTACAAAAGACTCTTTGTTGGGTATAAGGGTGGGGACGGTGGGCGAGGGTTGACAGATTAGACAGTTGATAGCAATTTGGATGTGTGAAAGCAGTGCCTGCACATAGTAGAAAGGTGATCAACTTAACTGGACTTTGGCATGAACTGAAAGCTCTTCTAACCTTCACCTAATATTGCAAGGATAGAGTAGCAACAGTGCGGTATGGAGACCATGCTCTCAGGGAGCATCGAGGTCACTTGGCATAATTAGCCTATTGTAAGTTTTCTACACCCCATATTGGTGAGCGATATCTAGGGTCTTAAAAGCTAGCAAGCTGCCAACGAATCGTTCCAGCTCAGCCAGAAGAGATGATCACTGAGAACACCAAAGACATGAGGAAAAATTAGCCCATGGGACAGAAGGACCCAAGTAACAAGAGACTTCATCAACATGTGACTTGCAGAACTAGATGGTCCCCAGCCACCACCAAAGACAGCCACGATGAGACAAACAGTGCTGAGTCACTGTGGCAACATAAGGAAAAGAGGTGTGCACATCAAGAACTTTAGTGAAAGATCACAACTGACGGTCCGACAGCCCAGGGGATCCCCTTGGGAGCATGGCCCCTAGATATGCTGCTGCCCCCGTCTGGAAAATGCTACTGAATTCAAACCTTTGGACAAAAATGGACCGGACTCAGGGACACAGTGTGACCATATAGTGGGTGTACCTGATGGTTCTATACATTTATAGGAGTCTATCCTACTGGTCTGTTTCTAAATGGAAGAGTATGGAGAGGAGGGGGCAGGAGCTTGTTAAGAGGATATGACAAGTATAACATGAAAACAAGATGTGTGCTATGCAAGACTAGGAGAAGAGAAGAGCTGTAGATAGGTGGGTATGAAAATTGACTTGGATTGTATACTTTCACTTAATTATGATAATAAAAAAATAAAAACAAAAGAACACTCCTTAGAAGGAGGATGATAAGGCTTCATCTCACGTACTTTAGACATGTTATCAAGAGGGACCAGTCCCTGGAGGACATCATATATGGTAAAGCAGAGAATCGGTGAGAAACAGGAAGACCGTCAGTAGATGGACTGATCCAACAGCTGCCAACAATGCGCTCAAGGATGACAATCATCATGAGGATGGTGCAGTATCGAGAAACGTTTCCTTCTACTGTGCATACGGTTATTATGAGTCAGAACTGACTGAAGAGCACCTGTTATGGACTGAATTTTGTCCCCACAAAATATGAGTCAGCTTGGTTAATATGCACAGTTCCCAACATTGTGTGGTTATCCCCCATTTTGTTATTTTCACGTGTGTGATAAATCATAATCTCTGCCTATGGTTAGAGAGGATGAAGGTAGGATGTTAACACCATTACTCATGACACATCACTGATCCAACGTGAAGACAGTTTCCCTGGAGTATGGCCTGTACCACCTTTTATCTTACAAGAGCTAAAAAAGAAGGAAAGCAAGCAGAGAATTGGGGATCTCTTATCACCAAGTAAGCAGTGGCTGGAGCAGCGTTTGTCCTTTGGCCCTAGAGTTACCATGTGAAGATCCTAGTCCAGACAAATACTGTAACAAGGAGCTACTTCAGAGTCAACAGATAGACAGACTTCTGCTGGAGTTGCTGTCCTGAATTTGGACTTCTAGCCTACTAGACTGTGAGAAAATAAGTTTTTCTTTGTTAAGAAATCCACTTGTGATACTTCCGTTACAGCAGCACTAGATGACCAAAACAGCACTTCACAACAGCAGTGATAATATATACTAAAGAATTCTTCAAAGTCAACATAAAGTCTTCATGAATTATGCAGTATACTCTTCAGGAGACACATAGAGGTCCAACCATTGACTGTCTGAGAAGATGGATTCCTAAAGGGGAAAACTAAATCCCAGAACTGGTATTTTTGTAAAAATCAATTTATTCATAAGTAATAATTGACATGGACAATGTTTTCTTCATGTCTCTTTACCAGAGGAATTTTTTTTTAAAACACATGATGATATTTATGGAGTAGCTGAAGCTGAGTTACAAGAAACAACTTTGTGAATAGTCCTTTCACTTGTGGCACATTTTATACTTCACAAATTTTTTTCATATATATTGTGCTGTCATACATGTTTCTATGTGAGGCTGAGAAAATGAGAGCCAGATGAGCCAAGCTACCTGTCTAAGTTCATTCATTTGAAAATTAAGAAGGAAGCATACTGTGAGTTACAATGATGTTAGAAATTTAAGAAGGAAACGAGCTAATGTGCCTCATGATTCCTCATTCATAAGTTGAGATGCTGAAGAATCCTGGCAAACTCCCCAAAAGGAAATGTCACCTTTTAAAAAGTGATACTAATTCTGCATCCCAAAATGCATGAAACCTTCTCTATATTGAGATTCACTCTCATATAGGACAAAACAAACAGGCTTTATGTTGCTTGAACTGCAACTCCATTATTGTGTATTTTGATGTGGACACAAGTTGAATACATTTTAAAGGAGCAACTGCTAAAAGCATAAGCTATTTACCCACATACTCTGATATAGAAAGCAGTGTGTGTCTCAAACAGTATTATGAAACTGATCTGGTCATTCACAATACTATTTTTATATTGATTCTAATTGTGACTTTAAGCCAGAGAACCCATAAAAGTCTCCTGTAGCAGAGCTTGAAGGATAGAGAAGTGCCTCTGCAGGGAAAGCAGCTTTAGCCACTGGAGACTAAAAGGATGTTACAGGGCCTGTGATGTCCTCACAGCACAAAACTGGGCATGAGTCACCAGCCTTGCAAGCAGGGCTGGGATGGGGAACAGGAACAGATATCTCAGGAGAAAGGCTCAGACATTGTTCATAAGCAAGAGACACTCATAGACTAGGAGTTTTATGTCAAGGGCTAGGTCATTGCAACAGCAATCTCCTTAATCTGCTCTGAGTAAAACCATGTCAGTTTCAAATTTCAATATACGAAGACCCTACTAATTTTTCAGTCTTCATCCCCCAAAAGGAACATCTCGGTTTAAAATAAAAAGAGGGGAAAATTGGTCTGTCAAAGAGTTTTGAAGATATTTTGCAAAATAATTGTCTATAGCTACTACAATCTCAACCAAGATAATGTTAACTTTAACATGGGTTTCATTAAATGGGACTTTACAGTGACATGTGACATTTTTGCAAAACAGTATTTTGTTTCCCTGCTAACATGAAAAGAAGTCGAAACTTAATATAACATTTTAAAATTCAATTTTACAACTCACTAAAGTTAGACATTAAAAAATACTAGATAAAGTAAGGATATTTTTAGCTACTAAAATATTTGATTAGAAATGTTTATTATCCTTTCCAAATTGAGGACATCAGGAATACACTAAAATTGAAACAAAATTTCCATTTATTTTATTTACACTGGATGATTTGTTAATGAGTAAGGGGCTATGTTAAAACAATTTGGAGATTCCTTAGTAGTGGAGTTGTCCATGGTAAGGAAAGTAGCAAGTATTAAATGGAGAAATCATTCTCATCTTAATAACAACTAAAGAAACATGTAACAGCCCAGCAACAGGTGAACGGAGTTAACAACAGACACAAGCTATTTACAAAGTCATTTGGGGACTCATTTTTTACTTTTTTTAAGACAGATTTAGAAGACAAAGATGTGGCTCTCTGCTTTGATAAAGATTTATCACCCTGGAAACTCTATGGTTCTAGAGAAAGGGCCTTGGGATGCTTCAGTCGTCCCTTAGTCTGGGAGTATCTACATCCATGAACCTCAGGTGTAAAGTACACACTCTGCTCCTGGCATTGCCTTCTTGGTAGTACGAGGTCTCCAACTCTGCTCACTGCTGTTTGTTTTCTCTTTTGAGGGATAAAAGGTTGTGCAGGCAGAGAAATTCCCGTTACATTACATCAGGGATGTAGCCTTAGTATATTGGGTACTTAGGATATTGCTGTTATACCCTAATCCTCTTCAACATAATTCAACCTTGCTTCATTAACCACAGGCAGGGAACAGAACTCACACACACAAGCAGCTCACAGAAAGCCTTTAGGGCAAAGAAAAGAGCACAGAGAAGGTAAAAAGGTGCTTGGAGAAGATCCCAGGAACTCCGTGCCTCTCCCTCTCCATACTGTTTTCTATCACTATAAATATGAGTAATAAACAGAGGAGGAGTGTATTTAGCATGGCCAAACATCAGACAGTCCTTAAGAGTGCATTATGCTATAAGAAGATCCTAGCAGGCCTGAGATATAACCTGAAATAGAAAAATAAATAATAGATGTTGCAAAGGAGGATTAGTACTGTTGGTATAATGCTACAAAAGACTTTCCAAAAAGGAAAATATATAAAAAATTAAGCTATAGTGAGAAAAATATTTCCCTTGTTTAATGAAATGGAAGGTATCTGAGAGTTATTACTAGATATTAGGAGATGCATATTTTTTGCGTATATATATATATGTGTGTGTGTGTATGTGTGTATGTGTGCAAATGTGTGTATATTTGTCAACTGTGATTGCCCAGAAGGTAGAAGGAGTATATTTTCATCTTTTGCTGGTAGTTCTCAAAAGGAGTAAGACCATGAGGTAAGAAAGCTTTCCAAGTCTGCTATTATTTAAATAGAATTACTCAGACTTTGGCAAATGTAGTGCTATGGATGAGTTTGGGAGGGGTGTTAAATTTCCTTAAGGGGGTTTGTGAAGGATCACTAGCATTAAAAATAATAATAATTTGTAACCAAAATCCTAGAAAGTATGCTTATTTGACACATTGCAAATACTTAGTATATATTTGATAAATAAGTGAATGAATATAAATGCCAGTCAGCTTTTTAAGCTTATTTAAAAATTGAACTAATTTACAGAGTTTGAATTTACACACAAATGCCCAGACATGCCTGTTGCTGACAATGAACAACACTTGTCCTGCCATTCACCCCTCATGCAATAACCACAGAACAGAGAGAACAAGAAGCCTGGGGTTCTGTGCACCTTTTTGGCTTGCCTCATGCACTCACCCAGGAACTGTTTAAGTCATTTTCATTCTTACAAGCTTGTCTGCAAAACTGAATGGGAACACCTGCCTATTAAGGTAGAGTGGATCTTTAAACTCTGTAATTAGAAGCAGTGTAAGGATCAAGTATAACATAAAATTTCCAAATAGATATTAATTTACATGAATAGGCACAATCCAAACTATTGCCTTTAAAAAATTTTTAAGCCACAGGATGCTCAACATCTATATTTTGACTTCCAAAGACAGTAAAATACAACAATCTGAAAAATGCTAGTTGAACCACTTCTCTGTGGTTCTAGTTTCTCCTTTCCCAGTATGCTTGGGTGTAAAAATAAATAAATAAATAAAATTATACACACATATGTATACATATGTATAGACATATGTACAAACACACACACACACACATATATATATATAGGCACCCTTTGCCCAAAGCAAAAAACAGATGTCAATCAGACAGGGCACAAGGAAAAGAGAGTGCCACAGTGGAAGAGAACTGGCAGGGCATTAAATTAAATTGATACCAGCTCTAGTACATGATAATGTGCCTAGCAGAAATAAAGTTCATGCATGGTTATGAGGGTGCCCCCACAAAAGGTTGTTTAGGCTATGAGGCCCCAACACTTTAAACACTTTTGTTGACATCTGTCCCCTACAGTCCTGCTTGTGAAATTGAAACTCTGTATCTTGGCAGGTCTCTTGGGAATATGTTTGTTTGTAATAAACAAGAGGTGGAGTTCGACTGTGAAGTCTAACTCTTGCTACAGTCACCCAATATGCAACTGGATCCAACATGAGTGGTTAGCGGGCAAGATAGATTATATTAGTAGATAACAAGTCCATTTTGAGAGAAACATCTTATACACTCACATCTGATGATCCATTAACTCCAGGTAAGAGGGCCAGCAATGCTCTTTGCACTTTCTGGGAAGCAATCAATGGGAACTCCAGTCCCAGATGATGCACAAAAGAGAAGAAAGAAACTCAGATAAAACAACTATTATGATAAATTCATTGAAGTTACTTTTTAACTGTGTAGCATTTGTGTACAGAGTTATGTCCTAAATTTTGTAAACAGTAAACAGTAAACTCTAAAATATGTTTGGATATACACAGATGCAATCTAGCATACATTGAATATAATGCTAACATGGGTAATAATTTAATGTAATACTGTCAAGTAGTGTACTACATTCTCCCCAAAAATGTATATATCAACTTGGCTGAACTGTGATTTCCACCTCTATTTTGTGATTGTAGTTTTTGTATATATTGTAAATCCTAATCCCTCCCTGTGATTAATGGCACAAATGTGGATTATGTTACAGAGGATTAGGGTGCGACTGTAATACCTTTACTAAGGTTACATTCCTAATCTAATGTAAAGTGACTTTCCCTGGAGTGTAGCCTGCACCACCTTTTGTCTCTCAAGGAAAGGGAAGCAAACAGAGTTGGGACCTTCGCACTACAAAGAAAACACTGCCGGGAGCAGAGTGAGTCCTTTCTACCTGAGTTTCCTGTGCTGAGATACTCCTAGACAAAGTGAAGACATACATCACTTTCCTCCACAAACAAAGACAGACAAAGCTTTCCTTTGGAGCTGGCATCCTGAATTGGGGTTTCTAGCTTAATGGACTGTGAGAGAATAAATTTCTCTTTGTTAAAGCCACCCACTTGTGGTGTTTCTGTTATAGGAGTACTAGATGACCAAGACACATAGCAAGGTAAAAAAAAAAAAGTACTGCAAATATTAATATTTATCTAACATCAAAAAGTTTTAATTCATATATCAAATGAGTTTTATTTTTTATTGTCTGTTGTGTGAGACACAGTTATGTATACTTCAACACATGCTAATAAAGGAAGTATTGGGCACACTTAAGAGGATGCAAAATTCAGTATATATCATGTAAAATGTATTTCTGTTTTTTAACAATGACTATATTTCTATATTTGCCTTCCAAGAAATCAACAAATGGCATTTGTCTTACAATTACATTTATATTTTATCAGAATATTTACATACATCCATATAAGGAAACAGAACAATCCCTTGAGAAAAAAAAAATAACAGAATATTTAGATAATGCCAAGCCAGGCCAAGCAGAGTCAGAGCTGACTCATGGTGTCATGATAAAAATTGTAAAAATGTATTTTATTTTCCATTCCTTCAGACTTCTTTTTTTTTTTTTTTTTAAGAAACTGATATTCCCCTGGCCTTGACGCTGCCACTGCCCATAAATCATAATGAAGGTCCACTCTTCAGACAGGAATGGATTAGATTTGGCAAAGCAGAATGACCATATCTTGGGTACTCTTTACAGTTCTATGCATCTATAGGATGTCATCCTGCTGATCTCTTATTGATGGAAGGGGAGTGGATGGAGAGGAGGGGATAGAAGACTATTGGGAGGTTAGCTCATGTATGGAGCAGACAGAAAGAGTGTGGTGTGCTGTCACCGGGCAGGGAGAGCAGTGGAAGCTGCATATAGGTGGGTATGCAAATCTGCATGGGAATGTACATATTTATTCAATAATAATTAAAAAAAAAAACTGATATTGCCATGACTTGCAAAACAAACTTGCTCATGGACAAGTGGTGTTATTGTTACATCAATTATGTACATATCTCTAAATAGAGGAATTAAACAATTCCACAAAGAAATAAAATGTATATTTTATAAATTTTTATACATTAAAAATTATATTTTCCTTTTACTTTTGGACTGATTAAATATAACCCCCTGTTTAGTTTTCTCCCATTAACCACATAAGAACATACCAGGGCACTATAATCATGTGGCTCATGACATATTTAGTCCTGTAATGTGTCAATCAAACCAAAAGGTATCTTCAGAATAAGCACATCCTTGTGTTTGCATCACATTCTTTGTGATTGCTCTTGACTGGTATCAGCAATAGTCTGAACGACTGTGAAGGCACTCATCAAAGTGAGGGTGCAAGTTTTCAAGTATCACTTCAGGGCAAAAAACACTTCTGGAGGTCTGCGAATGGCTCATTGACAAACACTGTATGACAAGCAAATGAAATCATTTCCAGCTGCTTTGTAAATTCTGTTTCTTTTGACTTTCCCTGAACTGTAAGACAAGAATCAGCAAAATAACAAAGTTTATAAATCAATTTTGCTTACTTACTAATTTTAAAATATAAAAAAATGTTTGAAATGTATTTCAAGTATAAATTTGTTACCGTCAAAATTTCAATGTAAGCTTTATTTAAAAATTTTTAGAATTTTTATTTATTTTAAATTATTCGATTTTATTTTCTAAATGAAATGCTAACAATCAATAGCACAAAAACAAAAACTCAAAGACTATAAAAAGAAAAAGATTTGTGAACCTCTTACCATACATTTTCAATCTGTATGCTAAGGAAGTAATCTGAGAAGTTGGCTCTATGAAGAAGGGGGCATCAGGATTAGAGGAAAACTTATTAACAACATGCATTATGCAGATGACACAACTCTTCTTGTTGGAAGTAAAGAGGATTTGAAACACTCATGAAGATCAAAGACCTCAGCCTTCAGTACGGATTGCACCTCTATGTCCAGAAAACAAAATCCTCACAACTGGACCAGTAGGCAACATCTTAATAAATGGAGAAAGTATTAAAGTTGTCAAGGATTTCCTTTTATTTGGCTCCACAATGAACGACTACAGAAGCACCAGCCAAGAAATCAAAAGATGCATTGCTTTGGGAAAATCTACCACAAAGGACTTCTTTAAAATGTTAATAAGTAAAAATGTCACCTTGCAGAGGTGCACCTCTCCCAAATCATGATATTTTCAGTCACATCATATGTGTGCAAAAGCTAGACAATGAATTAGGAAGACAGAAGAATTGAGGACTTTGAGTTGTGGTGTTGGAGGAGAAGATTATTGACTGTACTGCGGACTGCCAAAAGAACAAACAAATTTGTTCTGGAAGAAGCACAACCAGAGTACTCCTTAGAAGCAAAGATGGCAAGACTGCGTCTTACACACTTTGGACATGTTGTCAGGAGGGATCAGTTCTTGGAGAAGGACATCATGCTTGGTAGAGGGGAGGATCAGCAAAAGAGAGGAAGACCTTCAAGAAGATGGATTCAGACAGCAGCTGCAATGGGCTTAACCATAAAAACAATTTTGGGCATGGCACAAATCTGGACATTGTTTTATTCTGTTGCGCATAGAGTCGCTGTGAGTCAAAACCAACTCAATAGCACCTAACAAAAACAACAAAAGACAACTCCAAAATTAAGTTTTTGAAATATAATAAATTATATTATATTTTTTAAAAACTTAATGAAACTATATAGACCTTTTTGCGCTGAACACTCAAATGTAATGAGTATAAATCATTGAACTAGTACTACTAGTGCTGATATGACACATAACAATATGAATATAACAGAATTTTTCCAAATTCTACATTTGTCTCCTGCTGTGTAAAAAATTAATAATGATGTAAAAAGAGAAACTATTTTAGATTCTGAAATTCTGACAACTGCAGATCTCATAAATATTAGAAATACAGATACTATTTGTAAAATAGGGTTTCTTCTAATGATGTAAATTTTTGGATCAAAAGAGGATCAAGTGATTATTAATATTCACAGCGGACCCTTTGAAAACACACACTGAAAACTTCTGTAGGGTAAACAAACAAGATCCTATAGCCAGAATGTATTTCCAGGATGCAAAGTTAATGGTGAAAAAAAGTAAGAGGGAATGACTACTGTATTTTCCATCAGTAAGCTCTGTTTATTATTTTATTTGCAAAGTATTCAGTCCTACATCATTTAATTCTCAATTTACTATAAGTGGATGGCACTATTCAAATATGACGGATACACATGAAAACAATTCAATTCACAGAGATTATAAATTGTTGCATTTAAATTAAAGACATAGTTTGGGCTTAACTCATGGACTGGAAATACTAATTACTGAAGAATATCAGTACTGGAAAGTTGTTTTCCAATGTGTTTGTTGTTGTCATTGTAAAAAGCACTGGAGGTGGACTATCTTTTCAAGGGAGAAATGAAGAGCTTGGGTCTCCGCAAAATGGAAACTTGTGGAGTTTACTTGAACTTCATGTTCAGTTCGATATATTTTTAGCAAGTCACATCTCAAAACATTATAATACAGGGAAAAGTAATCCACGGTATTTGTCTAAAACAACATGTAAAGAATTAAGCAACAATAATAGATAAAGTCCAATCAACTATTTTCAGAAAATAAGTATAACTTGATATTTCAGTTTGTCTATAGATTTCTCTCTTGGTCTTTCTCATACAGATAAGCTAAGTATTGTTTAAGACAAATATCGCCAACAGGTAGACAACTTGTTGAGTGATTTTTCACATATACTAGCTTAAAAAGTCACACTGGTAAAGAAATTGAAAATCAAGCAGTTCACTATCTATTTGTAAAGTTTGCAAAATTATTTTTCTAAGTGCAGAGGGCAGCTCTATGATGCTGCTGCCAATGTGTCACAGCATTATGAAAGTCTGTACCTTCACTTAATCTTGCACGACATAGTGATAGAAATTATTGTTAGAAGCAGCTGATTTTTTTTTTTTTTTTTTACTGTTAAGTCATCCTACACATTTTTGATGCCTCTACTCACCATAGGGCAGTTCTTAGAACATATTTAGGCAATGATCAAGTATTAAAATGCCTTTCTAACACCTATTGGGAAGTACATGCTGCAACAGTGGGTAAAATCCTGGAATCATACACTTAAATTCTAGATCCCTTGGAAGGTACTGCTGAAGACAGGTGTTTTAGTCACCTAGCGCTACTCTTACTGACATGCTGCAAGTGGAAGACTTTAACAAAGAAAAGCTTATTTTCACACAGTCCTACAGGCTGTAGGTCCAAATTTAGGGTGTCCACTTCAGGGGAAGGCTTTCCCTCTGTTGGCTTTTTAGGAAAGTCCTAGTGTTGCATCAGTCTTTGGACAAGGAGCAATTTGGCATAGGAACCTCAGGTCTGCAGGATGTGCTTTTCTTCCATTGCTGCTTTCTGGATGGTGTGAGGTCCGCAACTCTCTGCTTACCTCCCTTTCCTTTTGTCCTTTGTATGATAAAAGGATAAAAGGTGGCGCAAGCATACTCCAGAGAAACTCCCTTTACAATGGAGCAGGAAGGTGAACTCAGGAAGGTATTTACAGTCCCACTCGAATTATTCTTTAACATACAACAGAGGGAAATCACAAAATGGACGGCAATCACACAATACTGTTCGTCACAACTCAGCTAAATTTCTATACATATATTTTGGGTGACAAATTCAATCCATGACAACCAAACATTAAAAGGATATGTGAAAAGTAAAGCTGAAAATATTGCCAACAAAATGCAAACACTAGACTACATATTTATGTTGGTTATGTGGAACAACATACTGTGGAATCTTCTTAGGATCAGTCAAGTTCTCCAACATTCAAAAGTAAATTTAAAGACATGCACCGATCTCTACCAATCATTAACAGGATATTTACATAATTTAAAGGAAGATTTTGAAAGGTTTGAAAATATAAAGAAGCAAATATTGCCAAATACTGATTATCAATAATCTTGCAGTTACAGAAGCATTAGAAAGAAACAAGTGAACATCAGAAGTATATTGAGTGCCAGAGATCAATTTTGCATAACTACAAATTACGCCATCATTGACACACTAGAATTTTGCATGGAAAGGACAAAACTATATGAAGTTCCTTTATAGTATATTTTCCTTCCTAAATAATATGGATATATCTGATGAAAAATGCATAAAGTCACCCAAGAAATTAGTGAAGGCTTATTATGAGGACTAAACTGCAAACCTTTGCTGAGAAGTGTGGCAATTTCATTCTCAAAACAGAATTAAGTGTACCACTTCAGAAGACAAATTTTATTCACATAGACATGTATGAGTCATAACAGAAAATAAAATATAATGCCTATTTCCCCATATTGAAACTATGCATATTTTTAAGATTATGATTGAATGAAAATGTATATTCCCGTATAAATTTGCATGCCCACCTATATGCAGCTTCCATTGCTCTGCCTGCCCAGTGACAGCACCCCTCCTCTCCACTCCATACATGTCCCATCCTCCCAACAGTCTCCCATCCCCTCCTCTCCACTGTCTCTCCTTCCTCCAGCAAGAGGTCAGCAGGATGATATCCAACAGATGCATAGAACCACAAAATTCCCACAAGATACGATAACTCTGTGTCGCCAAGTCCAATCTATTGATGTCCGAAAAGTTGACCTTCATTATGATTTGTGGACAGGGGCAGCATCAAGGCCAGGGGCTATGCTCCCAGAGGAAACCCAAAGCCCCAGGACCATCAATCATGGCCTTTCATTGGAGATCTCAAGGTGCACCCATATTTATTCTCTTGTTGCCAGTGAGACTCGACTTTGCAAGCTCTATTGTGGCTGTCACTGGTGGTGGCCAGGCACCATCCGGTTCTTCTGGTGGCAAGTTGACGTACAGACCCACTAACGTGGGTCTCTTTATCTTCTGGTTTCTCTTTTTCCCCATGTCATTCTTGTCCTCGGTGATCACCCGCTGCTGTTGAGTTGGGACCATTTGCTGTACCTCAGACAGCAGCTTGCAGCTTTTAAGACCCCAGATGCTACTAGCCAATGTTGGATGCAGAGAGTCCTCGTTAGCAAAACGCTAGCTGTGCCAGTTGACCTTGATTTCCCATGAAAGCATGGTCCCTGACCACCCGTCCCTGCTACTCTGTCCTTGCAATATTAGTTTAGGATTGTAGGACTACTCAAATTGTGTTGAAGCCCAGTTATTATTGATCTTTTTTCTAACATTTGCTGTCACCAATTTCACCCAACCAAATTTCAGTTAACTATGTAAACTGCCCCCCTGCCATCCCACCCTCCTCACCCTTGCAGCCATCAAAGAGTCTTTTCTTCTATACATGAGTCTATTCCTAAGTTCTTATTATAGGGGTCTCGTACAATATGTTTTAGTCAGCTAGGCTGCTCTAACAGAAATACCACAGAGTGGATGGCTTTAACAAAGAAAGATTTATTCTTACACAGTCCGGTAGGTTGCAAGTCCATATTCAGGGTGTCTGCTCCAGGGAAAGACTTTCCCCTTGTCGGCTCTGGAGGCAAGTCTGGTATTGTATCAGTCTTTGTCCAGGGAGCGTCCTCACACAAGAACCTCTGGTCTGAAGGACGCGCTCTGCTCCCGGTGCTGCTTGCTTGATGGTAGTAAGGTTCTCAAATTGTCCTTTGTTTCTTTTTCCTTTTATTCCTTGCAAGCTAAAAGCATTAAGGGTGGGGCAAGCCATACTCCAGGGAAACTTTCACCACAGGAATTCACAGCCCCACCCTAATCCTTTAACATACAGGTTAGCAAAACCACACAATGGAGGACAGTCCCAAGACACTGGGAACCATATCCCAGCCATGTGGCTGCACACATTTTTGGGGGGCCACAATTTCAACCACAACACAATATTTGTCCTTTTGTCTCTGATTACTTTCACTCAGCATAATGTCCTCCAGTTGAAACCAGGTAAAGAGATGTTTCCTGCTATCATCGTTGTTCTTTATCATTGCGTACTGTTCCATTGAGTATATACACCATAGTTTACCTATCCATTCCTCTGTTGTTGGGCATCTGGGTTGATTCCACCTTTTGGCTATTCGGGACTATGCTGTGATGAACATTCATGTGCATGTATCAGTTGGTGCGAAGGACCTTGATTCTGTAGGATATATTCTAAGCAACGGAATTACTGGGTCAAATGGTATATCAAGATCCAGCTTTCTAAGGAAGTGCCAGATTACTTTCCAAAGAGGTTGCACCATTTTGCAATCCCAC
The DNA here is from genome assembly GCA_028571685.1 of Heterohyrax brucei. Lineage (NCBI taxonomy): Eukaryota > Metazoa > Chordata > Mammalia > Hyracoidea > Procaviidae > Heterohyrax > Heterohyrax brucei. The sequence continues at coordinate 152,437,937 of CM053147.1, read as the reverse complement.
CAATAGTGCAGGAGAGTTCCAAACTCCCCACAGCCTCTCCAACATTTGTTCTTTTGAGTTTTTTGGATCATGGCCAACTTTATTGGGGTGAGATGGTATCTCATTGTCCTTTTGTTTTAAATTTCTTTAATAGCTAATGATCAAGAGCATGTCCACATGTGTTTTTCTGGCTGCCTGGATCTTTTCTAGAGAAGTGTCTGTCCATCTCCTTTGCCCATCTCTTAATTGGATGATTTAGCTTTTTCTTATTGATATGTTGTAGTATCTTATCGATTAAAGAGATTAGGCGTCAGTCTGACATCCAGTTGCCAAATATTTTTTCCGATTCTGTAGGTGGTCTTTTAATTCCTGTGATAAAAGTCTTTGGATGAGCAAAAGTGATTGCTTCTTAGCAGTTCCCATTTATCTGTTTTCTGATGATTGTGGTTTGTTTGACAGATTTCGAAGTCTGTCTACATTGTATATTAAATCTTCCATTGTTCCTACTTTTCCTTGGATGAGCTTTATCATTTTAGATTTGATACTTAGGTCTTTTATCCAATTTGTCTTGGTTTTTGTATAAGGTGTAAGATACGACTCTTGTTTTAATTTAGTGCAGATGGACATCCAATTTTGCCAGCACTATTTGTTGAAGAGATTGTTTTTACCCCAGTTTAATGTCTTAGGGCCTTTGTCAAATATTGACTGTTCATAGGCAGATGATGTCATCTCTGGGGTCTCAGTTCTGTTTCACTGGTCTATCTGCATGTTTTTGTACCAGTACCAGGCTGTTTTGATGACTGTGGCAGTGTAATAGTTTCTAAAGTTGGGGAGTGAGAAGTCTCCAAGTGTGTTCTTCTTTAGGAGTGCTTTACTTATCCTGGGCTTCTTCCCTTTCCAGACAAAGTCGACAATTTGTTTCTCCATCTCATTAAAAAATGATGCTGAAACTTGTATTGGGATTGCATTATATAAGTAGATTAGTTTGGGTAAAATAGACATTTTCATAATTTTAAGTCTCTCCATCCATGAGCAGGTAAGGTTTCTTCATTTCTCTAAATGTCTCTTAGTTTCTTGTAGTAAGGGTTTGTAGCTTGCTTTGTAATGGTCTGTTATTTTTCTGGTTAAATTTATTCCTAGGTACTTTATCTTCTTAGGGGCTGTAGTACATGGTATTGACTTGGTGATTTCTTCCTTAATAATCTGGTTGTGAGTATAAAGGAATTCTACTGATTTACTTACATTTATTTTGTATCCTGAAACTTTGCTGAACTCTTCTATCAGTTTCAGTAGTTTCATTATGGATTCTTTGGGATTCTCTGCATATACAATCATATCATCTGCAAATAGGGAGATTTTTAGTTCTTCCTTGCTGAGGCAGATGCACTTTATTGCTTGATCTTGCCTAATTGCTCTGGCTAGAACTTCTAGTACAATGTTGAATTGGAGAGGTCAGAGTGGATATCTTTGTCTAGTTCCTGTTCTCAAGGGAAGCTGTTTCAGCTGTTTCAATCTCTCTCCATTCAGGTTGATGTAGGCAGTTGGCTTTACAAAATTGGCCCTTATTGCATTGAGGAATTTTCTGTCTATTCCTATTTTGCTGAGAGTTTTTAGCATGAGTGGGTGTTGAATTTCCTCAAATGCCTTTTCCTCATCAATAGACAAGATCAGGTGATTCTTGTCTTTCATGTTATTTATGTGTTTGATCACATTAATTGTTTTTCTGATGTTGAACCAGACTTGCATCCCTGGTATGAATCCAACTTGGTCATGATGGGTTATTTTTTGGATATGTTGTTGTAGTCTATTGGCAAGAATTTTGTTAAAGATTTTTGCATCTAGATTCATGAGTGATATCAGTCTATAGTTCTCCTTTTTAGTTGGGTCTTTCCCTGGCTTTGGTACCAGGGTTATGCTGTCTTCATAAAATGAATCTGGGAGTATTCCATCCCTTTCTATGCTGTGAAATAGTCTCAGTAGTATTTGAACTAGCTCTTTTCTAAAAGTTTGGTAGAATTCTGCATTGAAGCCATCTGGGTCTGGGCCTTTTTTGGTTGAGAGTCTTTGGATGACTTTTTCAATCTCTTCCTTTGTGATGGGTTTATTAAGTTTTTCTGCTTCACCTGTCATAATTTTAGTAGGTGATATGAAACAAGGAATTTGTCCATTTCCTCCGGTTTTTCAAATTTGTTAGAATACAGTCTTTCATAGTATTCAGCTATGATACTTTTGATTTCTGTTGGATCTGTTGTGACAACTCCCCTTTCATTTCTTATTTGGGTTGTTTCCTTTCTTGTTTTTCTTTAGTATGTTTAGCCAATGGTTTGTTAATTTTAAACAACTTTTGGTCTTTTCGATTGTTCTTCTGTTCTCTAATTCGTTTAGTTCTGCTCTAATCTTTATGATCTGTTTTCTTCTGGTGCCTGAGGGGTTCTTCTGTTGTTCTCTCTTTAACTTGTTCAAGCTGTAGAGTCAGTTCTTTGATCTGATTTCTTTCCTCATTCCAGATGTGTACATTTAAGGAGATAAAGTGACCTCTCCACACTGCTTTGGCTGTATCCCATAGGTTCTGGGAGGAAGCATTTTAATTCTCGTTGGAATCCATAAATTTCTTTATTTAATCCTTAATTTCTTCTATAACCCATGGTTTTTTGAGCAAGGTGCTGCTCAGTCTCCATGAGTTTCTCTTCCTAACTGTGTTTTTTCTGCTATTGATTTCAACTTTTATGGCTTTATGATCTGAGAAGATGCTTTGCAGTAATTCAGTGGTATGGATTTGGTTGAAAATTGTTTTATGTCCTAACACATGGTCAATTCTGGAGAATGTTCCATGTGCACTGGAGAAGAATGTGTAGTTGTTTGCTGATGGATAGAAAGTTCTGTATATGTCAATGAGGTCTAGTTAGTTAATTGTGGCAGTAAGGTCTTTTGTGTCTTTATTGAGATTTTTTCTAGATGATCTATCCAATATAAGAGTGGAGTTTTGAAGTCTCCCACTTTTATTGTGGAGTGATCTGTCTCCTTTTTGAGTGTAGTCAGTGTTTCTTTGACATATTTAGGTGCTCTAATATTAGGTGCATAAATATTTAAAATTGTTAAGTCGCGCTTGTGTATAGAAACGTTCAGCAATAAATAGCGTCCATTCTTGTCCATGATGGTGGATTTTACATTAAAAATGATTTTATCTGAGATTAGAATTGCCACCCTTTCTCTTCTTTGTTCGTTGTTACCTTGATATATACATTCTTCCATCCTTTAATTTTCAGTTTGTTCCTATCTTTAAGTCTCAAGTGAGTTTCTTGTAGGCAACATATAGATGGGTCATGTCCTTTGATCCAGGATGTCATTCAGTGTCTCTGTACTGGAGCATTCAGTCCATTCCCATTCACTGTAATTATTGATAGGTATGTGTTCAGTGCTACCATTGTAATATGTTCATTTTTGTGTTAATGTTTTCTCTGTTCTTATTAATCTGTTCTGCAACCTTCTTCTTGGTGAGTTGATTTTTCACTTTCTTCAGGTTGTTTTGGTGGTTGTTGAGACTCCTGTACTACATTTCTTATTATGGTATGTTTCTTCTTTATTGTGCTTTATGGCTACCCCTGTGATCCCACTTAATAAACTATATATAAACCCAATTGTGACGCTAGCAGTCTTGTCAACTGCCTCTCAATCCAGAAGGACTATAACGACTGTAGTACATCTCTCTTTTTAATATGAAGATATCATAGTTTACATGATATGATCACTAGATTGTTTCTTTCACTGTTATAGCTTTGATTGTGTTTGGAACCTTCCCTAACTGAGTAGATTTCTGGGTAATGTGTCCCTCTAAAATACAAAGTTAGTGGTTTTGTTCTTCCAAGCCAAGAGATTCTTTCAGTACTTCTTGTAGCTTTGCTTTGGTTTTTACAAAGTCTCTGAGTTTCTGTTTATCTGCGAATGTCTTCATTTCATTTTCATATTTGAAAGATAGTTTTGCAGGATATATAATTCTTGTTTGGAAGTTCTTCTCCTTCAAGGCTTTGAATGTGTCATGCCACTGTCTCCATGCCAGCATTGTTTCTGCAGAGAATTCGATGAAAGGCTACAGGGTTCCCCTCTGAATGTCAGCTTTGCTTTGCATCTTGCTGCCTTTAAGAGTTTCTGCTTATGTTTCATTTTGTTGAGCTTGATTATAATATGTCTTGGAGTCTTTCTATTGAGATCTATATTGAGTGGTGTTCAGTACATACCTTGGATATCTATATTCTCTTGTTTCATAATTTCTGGGAAGTTTTCTGTCAGCAGTCAGCCACAATACTCTCTGTGTTCTCTGGTGTCTCTCCCTGTTCAGGAACTCCAATTAATTGTAGATTGTTCTTCTTAATAGAGTCCCACATTCTTCTTAATGCTTCTTCATTTTTCTTGTTTCTTTTTTCTGATTTCTCCTCATAGATACTGGAGTCCGTGGCTCTGTCTTCCAAATCAGAAATTCTCTTTTCCGTTTGTTCCATTTCTGTCTTTGATTTTGTTCTTGATCTGTTGGATTTCTGAGTACCGATGTGCCATCAGATCGAACCGCTTGCTTAGTTTTTCATTTTGTTCTGCTGCATTTTGTTAAAGGTCTAGGAGGGCTCTCTATATAATTCTTTTGTATTCACCTTCTGATAGTTTCTGAAAAGCTTCTTTGTCTGGGAAGTTCTGAGGTGGTTTCTTCTGGGGGTCTTCTGATGCTATGGGTGACTTCCAGTTACCGTCCTCTCCAACATTTGCTGATTTTGGCCCTTCATGTGGGTCAATAGAGGCTGGGAGAGATACTGTGAAGATGTACCGCAGTTGTTTCTCAGGCCATCTTAAGATGAGAAGTAAAAAGTATTTGGCAACTTCCAAAGTCAGTCTGGTTTTCAGTTGTAAACATCCCTCTTCTCAGCTGGCAAAGTAAGTACCTCTATATTGAATACCAGATGTTATAAACTAGCTCAAAATACAGAAAGGCTACTGGCCTGCTGGCCTCTGCTGTTGGGCCCCAGCTGTAGGCAATACTGTGTACAATTCTGACTTTCTGTTGCAAAAGCAGTCTCTTTTGGGTAGGAACTGCCTCTCAGCTCAGGAATTAGGTCCAGCTGAGTGTTCCGTGTGGATGACCCCACCTCCCAGTGAAACAAGATGGTGTCCTGCATAAGCTTGCAAGCTGACCGGGACCAGCCTTCCGGCAGAAAGAGAGGCCAAGAATGCCAAAATGCCCAGAGTCCATAGCCTCTACCGCTGGGCCCCAGCCCGAGGCGACACTGTGTAAAATACTGCCTCCCTGCTGGAAAAGTACTCTCCCCCAGGCAGGCGCCACCTGCCAGCCAAGAACCAAGTCTGGCTGGGGCCTCTGCCTGGGCTTCTCCTTTTCCCAATAGGCCAGGGGAGCCAAGGTGTATAGAGTCCAAAGCCTGGCTGTCAGAACCTGGCAATTACACTTGCCAGTCACATCAGCAGTGCATCCAAGACCAGCAGCTAGTCAAGTCCCAGTTCTGCCTGCCAGTCAAGTCAGAGGAAAAAAAATCAAAATGGTGAGTTACTTTCAGTCCATGCAAGCCTGTGCTCACCGAGCATGTGGTCAGTGAAAAAGTGATTTTGTGTTCAATGGTATGAGGTCCAAGTTAACAGCTCTATGACGCATCCCAGGGCTCACTAGGTGTTGAGAAGGCTCTGTTTAATTGTCATTTCAGGTCTTGGTTTCCAAACGGATTTAGGGAGACATGCTTTTAGTCCACCATCTTGACTCTGCCCCCCTCTTTTGATTTCTCGACTGCTGCTTCCATGGGTGTTGATTGTGGACTCAAGTAAAATGAAATCCTTCACAACCTCAATCTTTCCTCCTTTTACAACAATGTTGCTTACTGGTCCAGTTATGAGAATTTTTGTTTTCCTGGTGTTGAGGTGCAATCCATACTGAATGCTGTGGTCCTTGATCTTCATCAGTGTCTCAGATCTTCTTCATTTCCAGCGGGTAAGATCGCATCATCTGAGTATCTGAAATTGTTAATGAGTTATCCTCCAATCCTAATGCCTTGTTCTTCGTATAATCCATCTTGTTGGATTATTTGCTCAACATACAGATTAAAAAGATATGGTGAAAGGATACAACCCTGACACACACATTTCCTACCTTTAAACCATGCAGTGTCCCATTATTCTGTTCGCTTGACTTCCTCTTGATCCATATACAGGTTCCTTAAGAGCATGATTATGTGTTCTGGAATTCCAGTCCTCTGAAACATTAGGCATGATTTAGAATGATCCACACCGTTGAATGTTTTTGCATAGACAATGAAACACAGTTAAACATCTTTGTAGTATTCTTTGCTTTCAGCCAATATCCATCTGACATCAGTGATTATATCCCTGGTTCCACATCTTCTTCTGAATTCAGCTTGAATTTCTGGCAGTTCCTTGTGAATTTACTGTTTGTTTCAGTCAGCTAGTACTTCTCTAAAAGAAATATCACAGAATAGATGCCTTTAACAATAGAAGGTTTATTGTTATACAATCCAGTAGGTTACAGGTCCAAATTCAGGATGTCCATTCCAGGGGAAGGCTTTTCCCCTTGTCTGCTCTGGAGGAAGTTCTGATATTGTCAGTCTTGATGCGGGGCGAATCTTGGTGCAAGAACCTCAGGTGTGAAGGACACGCTCTTCTCCTGGTGCTGCTTGCTTGACAGTGTGAGGTTCCTAATTCTCTGCTTGCTTCTCTTTCCTTTTCTCTGTTGTAGGATCAAAAGATTAAGGGTGGGACAAGCCATACTCCAGGGAAACTCCCTTTACAGTGAAGCAGGGAGGTGATCTTCTGAAGGGATTTACAGTCCCACCCTAATCCTTTGACATACAGCACAGTAAAATCACAAAATGAAAGACAATCGTAGAATACAGGGAATCATGGTCACACGACTACACCTATTTTGGGGGGGACACAATGCAATCAATGACATCCCATGCTTTGACACCCCCAAAATCACATCATTGAAATATGTAACGCATTTGGCCCACATGATAGAAGCCTTGAATAAGTTTCAAGTCCAAAATACAAAAACTGTTCTACATCTGTGAAACCTAGACGGTAAGCTATCTGCTTCTAAAGGTACAATGGCAGAACAGGCACAAGTCAGACATTCCATCATGAATGGGAGAAACTGCAGGGGAAAAAAAAGCATTAACAAGCAACAAACAAGTCACAGAACATATTACACTAGCTCTCACAGCTTTGAAAATACTCTTCCACTTTCTGAGATATTTCACACAATGGCTCTGCCCTCTAGACTCTGGGTGTTGGCCACACACTCTGGATTCTGAGTGGAGACCCCCAGCCCTGTACTACAACTCTGCCTTCAAGACCCTCTTGTATAGAAACTCTGCCCAACCCACTTTAGATGCACCCTGAGCCCAAATGAGGGGCAATTCCACACTTACAAATGCAGGACACCATGGTTCTACCCTTTCAAATCCTTGAGGTCATGGCCATACCTTCTGAGACAGAGGCAGCTCAGCTTCTCACTCTGTTTGTCTCTTCAGCTTCTGCTTCCTATAGCTGAGTGGCCCGGGCCTCAGGCCCACATCTGCCCTGCCAGAGCAAGTGTTCCAAAGCTCTGTAGCTCCACTGTTTCAGTTGCCTGGAGGCACCCCTCTCTAGCTGGAAACAGTCTTGCACAAAGGCACTCAGCTCTCTCGCTCTGTGGGTCAGCAAGACTATCTCCACCTATTCAAGTGCCTGGAGGCACCCCATTCCAAGAGGAAAACTCTGTGCACAGACACTTAACTCTCTTAATGGTTCAGCTCCAGCACTGCCTCTGGTTCTGTTGCTGGCCCTCTGCTGCTCGATTCTCACCATCTGCACCTTCTTTGGTGTTAACAGTTCTCTTCAGATTTTCCTGAATCTTCTATCCAGTCACAGTTTCAAAATGGCTTTCACAATTTAGATATTTGCTAGAGCAGCACCCCACTCCTGGTACCAAATTGTCTTAGGCTGAGTTTTCTATGGAAGAAAAACCAGGAGCACGTGTATGTACAAGGAGAGATTTGTATAGAGAGAGAGAGTACAAGGAAAGATATATATATGTGTGTGTGTGTGTATAGGAAACAGTTCACGCAACTGCAGAAGCTGAATGTCCTAAGTCCTGGCACAAGCCTCACATGGCCACAGGAGCTTGGTGAACCCAAGGTCAGCAGGTCAGAGACCAGAGTTCTAGATCACCAGTTGTGTAGGTTGGTGGATCCCAAGCTGGTGACGAGATGGAACTGCAGAGGCTGGTGAACCCCGGATCAGCAGGTCAGGGAATAGGACTCTCAAGCATGGGCTGTAAGGGTTGATGAACCCAACAGCTGCTGGTTCAAGTCCAGGAACCAGATGCCAGAAGAGAGCAAGAGCTGCTGACTACGTAAGCAGACTGGCAGTAGGTGGTGGAAGCCAGAGAGATAAGGGCTAGGGGGCAGGAAGCCACAACAGGCCCCGCCCTTCCACTTAATACAACAGCCTAACATGGAGTAGCCAAATTGACATAATTCTGACTACCACACTGTTGTAGTCACTTTTGAATGACGTTGAGCAAAATTTTACTTGCATGTGATATCAATGATATTGTTCGGTAATTTCCACATTCAGTTGGATCACCTTTCTTTGGAACGGGCATAAACATGGTTCTCTTCGAGTCAGTTGGCCAGGTAGCTCTCCTCCAAATTTCTTGGTATAGATGGTTGGGAACTTCAAGTGCTGCATCTGTTTGTTGAAATATCTCAATTGATATTCCATATATTCCTGGAGCCTTGTTTTTTGTCAATGCATTCAGTGCAGCTTCAACATCTTCCTTCAGTACCACTGGTTCCTGATCATATGCTACCTCTTCAAATGGCTGAACACTGACCAGTTCTTTCTGGTATAACGACTCTGTGTATTCCTTCTGTCTTCTTTTGATGCTCTCTGAGTCATTTAACAGTTACCCTGCAGAATTCTTCACTATTGCAACCTGAGGCTTAAATTTTTTCTTCAGTTCTTTCAGCTCAAGAAATGCAGAACATATTCTTCCCTTCTCGTTTTCCATTTCCAGCTCTTTGCACATGTCATTATAATATTTTCTTTTGTCTTCTCAAGCTGCTCTTTCATATCTCCCTTTTAGGTTTTTACTTTGCCACTTCTTCCTTTTCCTTTAGCTGCTTGACATTCAAGAGCAAGTTTCAGAGTCTCTTCTGACATCAGTTTGTTCTTTTCTTTCTTTCCTGTCTTTTTAATGACCTCGTGCTGTCTTCACAGATGATGTCTTGAATGTCATTCCATAATTCTTCTGGTCTTCAGTCATTAGTGATCAACACATCAAATCTGTTCTTGAGATGGTCTTTAAACTCAGGAGGGATATATTCAGAGTCATACTTTGACTCTCATGGACTCGTTCTAGTTTTCTTCAGTTTCAATTTGAATTTGCATATGAGCAGCTGATGATCTGTGCCATAGTCAGAACCTGGTCTTGTCTTGACTGCTGATATGGAGCTTTTCCATCATCTTTTTCCACAGATGTAGTTGATTTGGTTCTTTTGTATTCCATCTGTTGAGATCCATATGTATAGTCACCATTTGTGTTGGTTAAAAAAGGTATTTGCAATGAAAAAGTCATTAGTCTTGCAAAATTCTATCATGTGATCTCCAGCATTATTTCTATCACCAAGGTCATATTTTCCAACTATTGATCCTTCTTCTTTGTTTCCAACTTTTGCATTCCAGTTACCAGTAATTATCAATGCTTCCTGATTGCATATTCGATCAATTACAGACTGCAGAAGCAGGTAAAAATCTTCAATCTCTTAGTGTTTGGTTCATAAATTTGAATTATAGGCATATTAACTGGCCTTCCTTGTAAATGTATGGGCATTGTCCTATCGCTGACAGCATTGTACTCCAGGGCAGATCTTGAAATGTTCTTTTTGATGATGAACACAACACCATTCCTCTTCAAGTTCTCATTCTCATAATAGCAGACTATATGACTGTCAGATTCAAAACAGACCTCACTAATGATGTGGATGTCAATGTTTATGTGTTCCATTTCATTTTTGACAATTTCCAATTTTCCTAGATTCACACTTCATACATTCCATGTCCTGATTATTAGTGGGTGTTCGTAGCTATTTCTTCTCATTTTTAGTCATTTCACATCGCAAACAAAGATCCCGGAGGCCTTACTCCATCCACTTCGTTAAGGTTATCTCTACTTTGAGGAAGCAGCTTTTTCCCAGTCATATTCCAAGTACCTTCCAACCTGGGGGGCTTACTTCCTGGCACTATATCTTACAGTGTTTAGCTACTATTCATAAAGTTTTCCCTGGCTAATTCCTTTCAGAGGTAGACTGCTAGGTCCTTCTTCCTAGTCTGTCTTAGTCTGGAAGCTCAGCTGAAACTTGTCTACCATGTTTGACCCTGCTGGTATCTAAATAACAATGGCATATCTTCCCACATCACAGCCACAAGCAGGCCTCCACTGAGCGAAAAGTGAGGGTTGCTCACTCTATCTTTACCCTCCTTACCTGATGGTGTTACCATGCTTACCTGATGCTATTACCCTCCTTACCTAATGCTGTTATCCTCTTTGCCTGATGCTGTTATCCTCCTTGCCTGATGCTATTACACTCCTTACCTGATGCTACTACTCTCCTTGCCTTGATGGTGTTACCCTCTTTACCTGATGATTTAAACCTCCTTGGCTGATGCTCCTACCCTCCTTACCTGATGCTGCTACCCTCCTTGACTGATGCTGCTACCCTCCTTACCTAATGCTATTACCCTCAATAGGAGTAGAGAATCACCATTTTTATAATTCAGGCTAAAATAATATATACATGATTGGAAGGAAGCTATAATGATCAAAAATGTAGACTGAAAAAATACACTACTTATCTTTACCTCCTATATGGTATCAAAATTGACAGCAGAGAAACAGACAATACCAAATAATTTCATTTGGAATAAATATGTCATATATCATTTGTGACCTGATGATATAAGCATGTTTCTCACTTTTGGAGTTGTGGTGCTATTTCTGCCCACATAGACAGAGTATGAAATAGTTAAACAGTAAAACTCCAGATGACTGTAGCCAAGGGGGATATTTGATGTTACATTGCAAGAATTACCTTAAGGCAACGAATTCAGCACAATAGGGAAGACCCTTTCCAGTAGCACACAGCCTGGAAGTTGTCTTTCTGTGACCAAGAGGGCTACATAAACCTCCCTTTCTCAGAAATTTTGAAATCCTACTCAGCTAATGATGGCAAGAGAAGCAACAACACTGTAGAACACCAGTGGCGAAGGTAATTCTTTTTACGTTCACGTACCCTATAGGATGTTTAGGAATAGAAATGAAATGTACAGGAAGGGCATTTGTGTGTTTGTTCATTAATTCATTGTGTATCAAGCGCCACACAGCACTCAAGGTGCGGCAACTAGAGCAGTAAAAGGTAGAATGGAAAACTTCACAGAAATCAGAATTTAGAAATTCAGGAAAGATGCTCTGGTAGAGCAGTGGTTGAAGCACTGCACTACTAACTGAAAGGTTGGTGGTTCAAAATCACTAACATTCTGAAAAAGATATGGTAGAGTCTGCTTCAATAAAGGTTTATAGCCTTGGAAACCCTATGAGGTCACTCTGACTCAGAATCAATTAGACAGCAGCTGGGGAGTCTAGAGGGGTTAGACAGGCAAAAGAAAAATGAAATCAGTTTTCTCCAGAGACAGGGAAAAACTGCAGACTTTGAGCCTTCTGGAGAACAAAGAGACATTTATCAGCTATGATCTACTCTAGTAGATTACTGCTCTGGCTTAACATTTTTTGTCAAAAAAAAATGTGACTCTTCATTTTATGTAAAGTATCTTTGTTTTTAAATGTTAGCAAATAACTCACATTTTTAAAACAAAATATTGTGGGGGTCAAAAATTTGTCTTCAGACTTATTTAGCCCCCCAGCTTCTGATCTCTCACTTAAAATCTGAAGCACATAAAGACTCATAGACAGAAAAGCAATGACAGGTTTCACAGTTATCATAAAAGTCATGAAAAGAGGATGAACAGTTCTGTGAAAATAGCACAAAAGGACCAGAGGAAGATGCTGAACTAAGATAATGAAAGAAGATGCACCAGCGGAACTGTCTTAGTGTAGATTCATTGTTTTAGTGTAGATTCTCTACAGCAGCAAAACCAGAAAGGTGAAAACAAAACAAGAAGCTCTGGTACAGCAATCATCAAGCAATCAGCTGCTTTCTAATAGGCTAGTAGTTTCAACATACCAACAGCTCCCTGGGAGAGAGGACAGGGCAATCTGCTTCTGTAAAGATTACAGTTTAGGAAACCTTATGGGATAGTTCTGTGCTGTCTGATAGGGTCTTTAAGAGTCAGAATTCACTCAACAACATACAGCAAAGACTACATACATATACAAGTAGTTCCCAGTTTGATATGGGGATCCATTCTGATGACTCTGTGATAAATTTGTTCTGAAGTAAGTTGAATACCTTTGTTTTAAGTTGTTTCCATTATTAATTCTGTTGATTATCAGTGTATTTATAAATAGGATCTCTTCAAAAAAATATGTTGTTGTGCTTCAAGTGAAAGTTTACCATCCAAGTCAGTTTGCCTTGTAAGACCCCTAACCCACAATGCTGTGCAACTCTAGCTGCTCTACCCACATGTGACAGTACACTACTCCTTTTAATCCTACACTTTCTGTATTCATTCAAACAGCTCCAGTTCCTCAATCTGCACTCTTCCATCTTGCCTCTGAACAGGAGCTGCTCTGACAGCTTTATGTACATATTTAAGCCAAGCAGAATACACTTCAACAGCATCACTCTAGGCGTTACAGTTAAGTCCAATTTTTGTCTGCAGTGTTGGCTTCATTGCTGGTTTCATCTAGTGCTAGCAGAGTCTGGGAGCCATACCCTTATAGTATCATCCAGGATGTCAGACTGTAAAGTCAGGTCTTTTAATAGAGTTCTGGATCTTTCCCCCAGATTTCTCCTGTTATGTCAGTGACTCTGTGTTGTGTTCCCTGTCAGGACAGTCACTGATAGTTGCCACACATCATCTAATTCTTCCAACTTCATGTTGTGTAGTCTCTGGATCACACATCCCCGTATATCTTCTGGATTCATGTTTTCCTCATGTCTTTGATATCCTTTGTTGCTACTTTGATGGCTGCTTGCTACCTTTGAAGACACCAGATGCCACTCACCAAAACTGAATGCAGAATATTTTCTTAAATGAAACAAAAAACTTAGTTATACCAATTGAACTAGATGTTCTCTGAAAACATGGTCCTCAGACCCCTGCTCCTGCTACTTTGGCCTTTGAAATGTTGGCTTGTATTTAGGAAACCTCTTAGCTTTTGGTGTAATACAACAGTGTTAATATCTCTTCTACTGCATGTTGTCACTTCCTTCACCGAACTCGGTTTCCGTCTGCTATTTATTCTGCAATGTAGTGTTTAAGTGCTATGTCTGCTAATCAAAAGGTTGGTAGTTCAAGTCTATCAGGCACTGCTGGGAAACTTTATGGGGTGGTTCTACTTTGACCTATATGGTCACTATGAGTCAGAATCAACTCAATGGCAATGGCTTTTTTAAAAAAAATCTGATCTATGACTACCCCTCATCCTCCCTCCTCTCCTTTGTGACTAAACATCAAAGTTCTTTTCTTCAATGTTTAAACCTTTTCTTGAGTTCTTGTAAGAGTGGACTTCTGCAATATTTGACCTTACACAACTGACTGATTTCACTCAGCATGTCTTCCAGACAACTTCATGTTATCATATGTTTGGTTCCCAAGATAGTCATTGTTCTTTATCATTGCATAGTACTCCGCTGTGTAAATATACCATCGTTTGTTTATCCATTCATCTGTGGATGAACACTGTCTTACTCACCTGGTACTGCTGCAACAGAAAATACCACGAGTGGAAGGCTTCACAGGGAGAAACTTCTAGTGTCACAGTCTGGTAAGCTACAAATCCATTCATAAGTTACAAGTTCATTCAATATGAGAAATCTTCACAGTCCAGTAGGCTGAGTCCAAATTCAAGGAGAGCATCTCAGCACAGGAACCTCGGGTCCAAAGGATGTGCTCTGCTCTCGGTGCTAGTTTCTTGGTGGTGTGAGGTTCCCAACTTCCTCTGCTCATTTCTTTCCCTTATATCTCATAAGCTTGTAGCTTGAGTCCTGCCTCACTAACACAACTGCAGCCCATTCTCCACCATCAGTATCACAGAGAAAGGATTCAAAACACATGGGAGGAATAGCACTGTATTGAGACTCCCAGCCAAGTCAAATCAACACATAAATTTTGGGGAGGGACACAATTCAATCCATGACATCTGACCCTTTGGCACCACAAAAATCACATCATTAGAACATACAAAGTATATTCATTTGTAGCATAACAACAGTAACAACAGTCTTCATTCATAGCACAGCAACAATCTTCATTCACAGCATAGCAACAATCTTAAGTCCAAAATCCAAAAATTTCTCCTCAACTGTGAAATCCAGAGCATGTTATCCTCCCAAAATACAGTGGCATAACCGGCAGGCCTAAATTATACCTTTTCATTACAAAAGGAGAAATTGCAGGGAAAGGCATAGCATACACCAAGCAGATTATCTGAATACATTATATTAGTCTTCATGGCTTCAAAACAATATTCCAAACTCTGAGACAAACTCTGAACGCTTCCCTTCAGGCTCTAGGTATTGGCCACACTCTTTAGATTCTGAGTGGAAGCACCTGGGCTTCAGGTCCACCTTCCAGGCCCACTTGGACAGCAACTCTACCCCCTCAGCTTTAAGTGCACCTTAAACCCAACTGAGTGGCAATTCTACTCCCACAAATACAGAAAGCCCTGGCTCCACACTTTCATGGCCACACCTTCTGAGACTGAGGCAGCTCAGCCTCTCATCAACCTTGTTTTATCAGCTTATGCTTCCTATGGCCAAATGGCTTTGGCCCCAAGCCCATATCTTCATCAACCTTTCCTCACAGCTTCTGCCTGCTATGGCCTCAAGTCCTGGACCTCAAGCCACATCTGCTCTGCAGGGGCAAGTGTTCCAAATCTTTGTAGCTCCACTGATTCAAGAGCCTGGAGGCACCACACTCCATCAAGTAGTGTCCTGCACAGAGACACTCAGCTCTCTTGTTCTGTGGGTTATCAAGCCTATTTCCACCTCTTCAAGTGCCCAGAGGCACCCCACTCCACCACGAAGCCTCCTGTACACAGCATTCGGCATTCTTATTCCATGAGTTGGCTCCTGGTTCTGTTGCTGCCAGTTTGCTGCTGCTGCTGCTGCTGTTTTTCTCACCATCTGCTGCCCTCTCAGGTGTCAGCAGTTCTCTTAGGTACCTTCTTCTATCCTTTCATGATTTTAAAGAAAAGCATTCACATTTTAGAATTTGTTTAGCGCAATATCCCTCTCCCTGTATCAAATTCTGTCTTAGTCACCTGGTACTTTCTGTTGGAAGCACCTAGGTGGTTTGCATCTTTTTGCTATTGTGGACAGTGCTACAATAAACATTGGTGTGCACGTATCAGTTCATGTGGCAGCCTTTATTTTTTAAGGATATATTCTGAGAAGTGGGATTACTAGATCATATGATATTTCTATTTCTAGCTTTTTAAGAAAGTGCCAAATCAATTTCCAAAGTAGCTGTACCATGTTTCATTCCCACCAGCAGTGTAGAAGAGTTCCATTCTCTACAACATCTCCATCATTTATTATTTTGTGTTTTGGGGATGAATGTCATCCTTGTTGTGGTGAGATGGTATCTCCTTGCAGTTTTGATTTGTATTTCTCTAACAGCTAATGATCATAAGCATTTCCTCACATATCTGTTAGCTACCTGTATGTCTTCTTTGTTGAAGTGCTGTTGCATATCCTTTGCTCATTTTTTAACTGAATTACCTGTCCTTTCCTTGTTTATGTTTTTCAATACTTTGTAGATTATGGGGATTAGACATTGACCAGATTCATGGTTGGTATTATTTTTCCTCATTCCATATGTAGTCTTTTTATTCTTTTGTGAAATCTTTGGATGAGCTTAAGTGTTTGAATTTTAGGAGTTACTACGTATATATTTTCTCTGCTCATGTTTTGGTATTGTTAGCAGTATTCTGTAGTCCATTTATGTCATGTATTAGGGCTCCCAACATTGTCTTTATTTTTTCTTCCATGATCATTATTGTTTTAGACTTTCTATTTAGGTCTCTGATCCATCTTGAGTTACATTTTATGCATGGTGTGAGATATGTGTCTTGCTTCATTTTTTTGCAGATCAATATCCAGTTTTGCTAACACCATTTGTTGAAGAGAACCTTTTTTGCCCCTGTTCAAACTGTCAGTCTTTGTAAAATATCTGCTGCTCCTTGGGGGATGATGTGGTATTGGGAATTTTCTTTTCTGTTCCATTGGTCCATGTGTCTGTTTTTGTATCAGAACTATGCTGTTGAGACTACAGTGGCAGTGTAATATGTTCTAAACTCAAGTAATATGAAACTTCCTACTTTTCTTCTTCAGTAATGCCTTATATATCTGTAGCTTCTTCCCTTTCCACGTGAAGTTTATGATTTGTTTCTCCATCTCATTAAAAAGTGCCTTGGGGGGGGCGGAGCCAAGATGGCAGACTAAGCACACATTTCCTGATATCTCTGGAAACTAAGACCTGAACTGATAATAAAACAGAGCTTTCTGGTCACCTAGTGAGCCACAGGACATGACACAGGGCTGTTAATTTGGACTTCATACCACTGAACAAAAGATCACCTCTCTTTAGCTGACTCTCACTCCTGGCTAGCCCTGGCATTCATGGACTGAAAGTAATGCACCATTGTGACTTTTTTTCTGTGTTTTGGCTGGCACACAGAGCTCAGTCTTGCCTAGCGGCTAGTCTCAGATGCACTGCTGGTGGGATAGGCAAGCGAAATTGCCATATTTTGAGAGCCAGGCTTAGGACTCCGTACACCTAGCCAATTTGGGCCTCTCTTTTACCTCTGCCACAGCATGGTTTGTATGGAACCACAGGGCCTATGTGCGGGTAGCCATGTTGGATATGGATATTTTAGCAAGACCTAATTCTTAGCCTGGGAGCCAGCATCTGCAAACAGTACAGTGCTTCTGTGACAGAAAAGCAATAGTTTACAGAGTGTCACCTACGGTGGGGGCCCACCAACAGAGGCAGTGGACTCACTACATGTTGGTACCTTTAGCCCCTCGGTCCGCTGACTGTGTGGAGGGAGCCATCATAGATATGGTGGCTGCAGCTGAACTGAATTCTTAGCTCAGCAGCCAGATCCTGCCCACAGCAGAACGCTTTTATACCAGAAAAGCAGTAGTTTACACAGTGTTGCCTAAGGCTGGGCCCTGTCAGCAGAGGCCAACAGGGCAGTAGCATTGCTGTATTTTGAACTAGTTCGTATCACCAGGGGTTGGATATAGAGGTGCTTACTTTGCCAATTGGAAAGAGGAACCTCTACACCTGAAAACCTGATGGACTTGAGAAGTGGTCAGATATCTTTTGTTTTACATTTTAAGACAGCCTAGAGAAACATCTTCGGTCCATTCTCACAGTATCTTTCCCAGCCTCTAATTACTCACATGGGACCTAAAAAGCAACAGACACTTGTGGCAAACAAGAAATCACCCATGGCTTCTGAAGCCTCCCAAACAAAACAACCAAGGAGTTTTCCACATGAAGAAACTTTTCTGACATCATCAGAAGATGAATACAAAAGGATTATATACAGAGCCCTTCTAGACCTTATACAAAATGCAGCACAAAGAAATGAAAAATTAAGCAAGCTGTTCAAACTAATGGAACACCAGTACTCTGAAATCCAACAGATCAAGAAAAAAATCAAAGACATAGAAACTTCCATTCAAAGCCAAGAAAACAGAATGCAACAAATGGAAAAAGAATTTCTGACTTGGAAGACAAAGCTGCTGACACCAGAGTCTATGAGCAGAAATCAGAAAAAAAAAAAAAAAAAAAAAAATGAAGAAGCATTAAGAACCAAGTGGGATTCTAATAAGAGGAACAACCTTTGATTAATTGGAGTCCCTGAACAGGACAAAACACCTGAGAACACAGAAAGTATCATTACTGAGCTGCTGACAGAAAACTTCCCAGAAATTATGAAGGAAGAGAATATAGATATCCCACCCCCTGGCCCCTAGGGTCGCCATGAGTAGGATCCAACTTGACGGCACTTGGCTTTGGCAGATGCATATCATATGCCACCCAATATAGATTTCAAGAGAAAGACTACAAGACATATTATAATCAAGCTTAACAAAATGAAACATAAGCAGAAACTCGTAAAGGCAGCAAAACCCAAAGCAAAGCTGACATTCAGAGGGAAACCCTGTGGGCTTTCATCAGATTTCTTAGCAGAAACCATGCTGGCATGGAGACAGTGGCATGACACATTCAAAACCTTGAAGGAGAAGAACTTCCAACCAAGGATTATATATCCTGCAAAACTATCTTTCAGATATGAAAATGAAATTAAGACATTCCCAGATAAGCAGAAACTCACAGACTTTATAAAAACCAAACCAAAATTACAAGAAATCCTGAAAGAAGTCCTTGGCTTTGTCTTAGAAGAACAAAACCACTAACTTTATATTTTAGAACGACACATCATCCAGAATCTACTCAGTCAGGGAAGGCTCCAAACTCAATCACAGCTTTAATACCGAAAGATACAATCCAGTGATCATGACGAAAACTATGGTGCCACCATATTAAAAAGAGGGATGTACTACAGTCGTTACAGTCCTTCCAGATGGAGAGGAAGTCAATAAGACTTGTAGTAATTAAAATTGGGTTTATATATAGTTTATTAACGGGGATCTTAGGGACAGCCGTAAAGCACAACAAAGATGCAACATACCATATCAAGAAACATAACACAGGAGTCTGAACAACTATAAATACAGCTCTGAAAAATCAACTCACAAAAAATAATTTCCCAGAACAGGCTAAAAATAACAGAGAAAACATCAACACAAAAATAAACATATCACAATAGCAGCAGTGAACACATACCTATCAATAATTACATTGAATGGCAATGGATTGAATGCTCCAGTAAAGAGACTTCAAGTGACATTTTGGATCAAAAGACATGAACCATCCATATGTTGCCTACCAGAAATTCACTTCAGACTTAAAGATATGAACAAACAGAAAATCAAAGGATGGAAGAACATGTATCAAGCTAACAATGAACAAAGAAGAGAAGCTGTGGCAATTCTAATCTCAGACAAAATAAATTTTAATGTAAAATCTACCATCATGGACAAAGATGGACACTATTTACTGCTGAAAGTTTCAGTACACAAGGAAGACTTAATGATATTAAATGTTTATGCACCTAATATCAGAGCGATGGCACTTGGCTTGGGTAATATCAGAGCACCCAAATACATCGAAAAAGAGATCAAACACAATAATAGTGGGAGACTTCAACACTCCACTCTCATTACTGGACAGATCATCTAGAAAAAAGCTCAGTAAAGATAGAGAAGACCTCATTGCCACAATTAACCAACTAAACCTCATCGATATATACAGAAATTTCTACCCATCAGCGGACAACTACACCTTCTTCTCCAGTGCACATGGAACATTCTCCAGAATTGACCACATGTTAGGACATAATGCAATTTTCAGCAAAATCCATATCATTGAATTAATGCAAAGCATCTTCTCAGATCATAAAACCATAAAAGTCTAAATCAACAGTAGAAAAAACAGATAGAAAGTAGAACTCTTGGAAACTGAACAACACCTTGTTCAAAAAACCATGGGTTATAGAAGAAATCAAGGATGAAATAAAGAAATTCATGGATTCCAATGCAAATGAAAACACTTTGTACTAGAACATATGGGATACAGCCAAAGCAGTGCTCAGAGGTCTGTTTATTTCCATAAATGCACACATCTGGATGGAAGAAAGAAACGAAATCAAGGAACTAACCCTACAGCCTGAACAAGTAGAGAGAGAACAACAGAGGAACCCCTCAGGCAACAGAAGAAAATAGATCATAAAGATTAGAGCAGAACTAAATGAATTAGAGAATAGAAAAACAATTGAAAACATTGATAAGTCCAAAAGCTGACTTTTTGGAAAGATCAACAAAATTGACAAACCACTGGCTAAACTTACTAAAGAAAAACAGGAAATGAAAAAAAAAAAAAACCCAAATTAGAAATGGTGGGGAGTGGTCACAACAGATCCAATACAAATTAAAAATATCGTAACAGAATACTATGAAAGATTGTATTCTAACAAATTTGAAAACCTACAGGAAATGGACAAATTCCTTGACTCATACCACCTACACAAATTATCACAACGTGAACCAGAACAAATTAATAAACCCATCACAAAGGAAGAGATTGAAAAACTCATCCAAAAAATGCCTGGGCCCACATGGCTTCACCACTGAATTCTACCAAGCATTTAGAGAAGAGAAATCTCCAATGCTACTGAGACTATTTCACAGTATAGAAAAGGCTGGAGTCCTCCCAAACTCACTCTATGAAGTCAACATAACCTTGCTACCCAAGCCAGGGAAAGACCTAACAAAAAAGGAGAACTACAGACTGATATCAGTCATGAATCTAGATGCAAACATCTTCAACAAAATTTTTGCCAATAAAATACAACAACATATGGAAAAAATAATCCATCATGACCAAGTTGGATTCATACAAGGGATGCAAGGCTGATTCAACATCAGAAAAACAATTTATGTGATTAACCACACAAATAACACAAAAGACAAGAATCACCTGATCTTGTCTATTGATGCAGAAAAGGCATTTGATAAAGTCCAATACCCATTCATGCCAAAAACTCTTAGCAAAATGGGCATAGATGGAAAATTCCTCAACACAATAAGGGCCATTTATGCAAAACCAACTGTCTACACCATCCTGAATGGAGAGAGACTGAAGGACTTTCCCTTGAGAACAGGAACTAGACAAGGATGCTTACTCTCGCCTCTCCTATTCAACATAGTTCTAGACAGAGCAATTAGACAAGACCAAGAAATAAAGGGCATTTGCATCAGCAAGGAAGACCTGAAAATCTCCCTGATGGCTGATAATATGATTGTATACGCAGAGAATCCCAAAGAATCTATAAGTAAACTACTCAAACTGATAGAAGAGTTCAGTAAAGTCTCAGGATACAAGATAAACATAAGTAAATCAGTAGGGTTCCTTTATACCAACAGTGAGACTGCTAATGAAGAAATCATCAAATAAATGCCATTTACCATAGTAAATAAAGTACCTAGGAACTAATCTAACCAGAGAAATAACAGACCTTTGCAAAGTGAAATACAAGCCCTTATTACAAGAAACTAAGGGAGATAAATGGAGAAACCTACCCTAATCATGGACAGGAAGACTTAACATTGTGAAAATGTCTATTTTACCCAAAGTAATCTACTTATATAATGCAATCTCAATACAAGTTCCAGCATCATTCCTTAATGAGATGGAGAAACAAATCATCAATTTTGTTTGGAAAGGGAAGAAACCGATAAGTAAGGCACTACTGAAGAAGAACAAACTGGAAGGCCTCTCATTACCCAAGTTCAGAACCTATTACACTGCCCATAGTGGTCAAAACAGCCTGGTACTGGTACAAGAACAGACACATTGATCAATGGAACAGAATCGAAACCCCAGAGATGACACCATCTGCCTATGAACAGTTGATATTTTACAAAGGCCCTAAGACCTTAAACTGGGGTTAAAACAATCTCTTCAGCAAATGGTGCTGGCAAAATTAGATATCCATCTGCAATAAATTGAAATAGGATCCATACCTTCCACCTTATACAAAAATCAAGTCAAACCGGATAAAAGATCTAAATATCAAATCTAAAACAATAAAGCTCATCCAAGAAAAGTTAGGAACAACAATGGAAGTTTTAATACACAATGTAGACAGACTTCAAAATCTGTCAAACCACAATTAACAGAAGAGAAAATAGATAAATGGGAACCATTAAGAATCAAACACATTTGCTCCTCCAAGGACTTTATCACAGAAGTTAAAAGGCCACCTACAGAATGGGAAAAAATATTTGGCAACTCTATGTCAGACCAACGTCTGATCTCTATCATCTATAAGTTACTAGAAATATCAATAAGAAGAAGATAAATTATCCAATTGGGCGATGGGCAAAGAAGACAGACAGACATTTCTCTAAAGAGGAGATCCAGGCAGCCAAAAAACACTTGCGCACGTGTTCACGATCTTTAGTTATTAAAGAAATTCAAATCAAAACTACAATGAGGTACCATCTCACCTCAACAAGATTCACCATGATCCAAAAAACACAAAATAACAAATGCTGGAGAGGCTGTGGAGAAATTGGAACTCTTCTACACTGTTGGTGGGGTTGCAAAATGGTCCAGCCTCTTTTGAAAGCAATCTGGTGCTTCCTTAAAAAATGGATGTAATTGATGGTCCAGCGGTTTCGGGGTTCCCCTGAGAGCATGGCCCCTGGCCCTGATGCTGCCCTTACCCATAAATTATAGCGAAGTTCCACTCTTTGGATAGGAATGGATTGGACTTGGTGATGCAGAGTGACCATATATTGGATGCACTTATGGTTCTATACATCTATAGGATGTCATCCTGCTGACCTCTGGCAGGAGGAAGAAGAGTGGGTGGAGAGGAGAGGAAAGGAGACTGTTGGGAGAAGAGACATGTATGAAGCAGAGAGGAATAGTGTGCTGTCACCGGACAGGGAAAGCAGTGGAAGCTGCATATAGGTGGGCATGTAAATTTATACGTGAATGTACATTTTCACTCAGTCGTATTAAAAGAAAAAAAAAAGGATGTAGATATACCATCTGACCCAGTAATTCCGCTGCTTGGAATATATCCTATGGAATCAAGGCCATTCACACAAGAATGTTTATTGCAGCACAGTCCACAATACCAAAAAGATGGAATCAACTCAGATGCCCAACAACAGAAGAATGGGTAAGTAAACTATGGTATATATACTCAATGGAGCACTATATGCAATGATAAAGAACAATGATGATTCCAGGAAACATCTCATAACTGGTTTCAACTGGAAGACATTATGTTGAGTTAAAGTAGTCAGAAACAAAAGGACACATATTGTATGAGACCCCTATGATAAAATCTCAAAAACAGATTTATGCATAGAAGAAAAGACTCTTTGACAGTTGCAAGGGAGGGGAGGGAGGGGTGGTGAGGGAGGAGGGTTTAGATTAGATAATTGGTGGAAATTTGGTTGGGTGAAATCAGTGACAGCACATATTAGAAACAAGAACCATATTAAGTGGACTGCAACATAACTTTAGTGTTCCTCTCACCTTAACCTCACAATGCAAGGACAGAATAGCTGGGGTGGGGGGCAGGGGACCATGCTCTTAGCTGAAATGAAGGCCAATTGGCACAACTAGCATTTTACTAAGAGGGTTCTCTGCACCCCACATTGGTGAGTGGAGTCTGGGGTCTTAAAAGCTGCCAAGCTGCCATCCGAGGGCACAGCAAATGGTCCCAACTCAGCAGGAGCAGATACGCACCGAGGACCAAGATGACAACCCAGAAGACAGAGAGACCCATGTGAGTGGGTGCCTACATAGACTTGGAACTGGAAAAACCAGATGGTGTCCGGCCACCACCAGTGATAGCCACGATGGAGCTCTCAAAGTTGAGTCTCACTGGCAACACAAGAATAAAAAGGGGTGCATCCTGAGACCTCCACGAAAAGACCACAATTGATGGTCCAGAGGCTTCGGGGTTCCTCTGGGAACATAGCCCCTGGCCCTGATGGTGCCCTTGCCCATAATCATAACAAAGGCCCACTCTTCAGACAGCAAGGGATTGGACTTGGTGATGCAGAGTGATTATATACTGGGTGCACTTTATGGTTCTATGCATCTGTAGGATATCATCCCGCTGACCTCTGACAGGAGGAAGAGGAATGGGTGGAGAGGAGGGGAAAGGAAGCTGTTGGGAGGATGAGACATGTATGGAGCAGAGAAGGATAGTGTGCTGTCACCAGGCAAGGAGAGCAGTGGAAGCTGCACATAGGTGGGCATGCAAACTTATATGGGAATGTATATTTTCACTCAGTCATAATAAAAAAATAAGTGCCTTTGAGAAACCAATAGAGACTTACATAAATGGAGAAACTTACCTTGCTCATGGATAGGTAGACTTAACACTGTGAAAATATCTGTTCTATGCAAAGTGGTCTATGTACACAAAGCAATCCCAACACAAATTGCAATGCCATTTATAAATGAGATGGAGAAACAAATCACCAGCTTTGTTTGGAAAGGGAAGAAATCGTGAATAAGGAAAGCACTACTGAAGAAGAGGAACACAGCGGGAGGCCAAACACTACCTGAGCTCAGAATCTATTACACTGCCACAGTAGTGAAAAAAGCCTAGAACTGTTAGGAAACAGATACAGAGACCACTGGAACAGTAGAGAAAATCCTGAAAAAACACCATCCAGCTAGGAACAGCTGATATTTGACAAAGGACCAAAGGTGGTGAATTGGGGGAAAAAATAATCTGTAACAAATGGTGTTAGCAAAATTGGATATCTACCTGCAAAAAACTGAAAGAAGACCCATATCTCACATCTTACACAAAAACTAATACAAAATGGATCAAAGACCTAAATATCAAATCTAAAACTATAAAGATTATAGAAGAAAAAATAGGGACAACAATGGAATTTCTAATACAAGGCTTAAACAGATTACAAAATCTTACTAACAGTGCACAAACAGCAGAAGAAAAAAATAGATACATGGTGACAATTAAAAGTGAAACACTTATGCTCGTCCAAAGACATTATTAAGAGAGTAAAAAGCTGCCTATAGAATGCGAAGAAATACGTGGCAAACATATCAGATTGACATCTAATTTCTATAATCTACAAAGTACTATAAAATATCAACAAAAGAAAGACACGTAACCTAGTTAAACAATGAACAAAGGAGATGGACAGACACTTCACCAAAGAAGACATCCAGGAACCAGAAAGAAATATACGGACATGCTCACTACCATTATCCTGTAGAAAAACTCAAATCAAAACTATAACAATATACCACATCACCAAACACATTTGGCCATAACCCCCAAAACACGAAACAACAGAAACTGAAGAGGCTGTGGAAAGACTGGAACTCTTCTACGCTGCTGGTGGGAATGTAAAATGGTACAACTTCTTTGGAAAGCAATTTGGTGCTTTCTTAAAAATTTAGAAATAGAAATGTCGTATGATCCAGCAATCCCACAGTTGGCAATATATCCTAAAGAAATAAGGGCTGACACACCAGTAGATACATGCGCATGAATGTTTATTGCAGCACTGGCCACAATACCAAAAAACGCTATCAACCTAAGTGCCTATCAACAGATGAAAGGATAAACAAATTATGTTATATATACACAACGGAACACCATGCAATGATAAAGAACAATAATGATTTTAGGACACATCACCTGGAATCAACTGGAAGACATGTGGCTGAGTGAAATCAATTAGCTGCAAAAGGACAAATTTGATATGAGACCATTATTCTAAGGACTTAAGGACTTACATACAGAGGAAAAGATTCTCTGATGGTTACAAAGGCAAGGAGGGAGGGATAGGGTTAGTCATAGATTAGTTGACAGGAATACAGTTAGGTGAAGGGAGTGACAGCATCAGTAAAAGGCAGGTCAGCATAACCAGACAACACCACAAGTTAAAAGGTTTTCTAAACTCAACTCAACATTTCCAAGGACAGGGTAGCAGGGACAGGGATCTGGGGACCATGTTTTCAGGAGATATCAAAGTCAATTGGCATAACTAGTCTTTTTCCAAGACAGTCTTCTGCACACCATATTGGTGAATTGTGTCTGAGGTCTTAAAATCCAGCAAGCTGCCATCTTAGGGACATCGACTGATCACAACCTACATGGAACAGATGACACTGAGAACATCAAAGACACGAGGAAAAATGAGCCCAGAAGACAGAAGGACCCATATGACTGGAAGACTACATTATCATGAGATCAAAAGAACTAGATGAAGCCCAGCCACCACCAAAGACAACCCTAACAGAGAATTCAATGTAGAGTCCCTGACCTAGCTCAAGGAAAAGGGGTGGGAAGATCAATAACTCTATTAAAAGGTCAGAATCGATGGTCCAAACAGTGTAGAGGTCCCTGAAGAACATGGCCCATATCCTATCCCAAACCTGAAACCCATACTGAAGACAACAGTTCACACAAAGAATAGACTTGACTCAGGTACTCAGAGTGATGCATACGGTGTTAGTACTTTATGGTTTTCTATATATATGAGGCTGTCCTACTGGTTTCTTTCTAGAGGGGAGAGGAGAGGGTGGAGAGGTGGCAACAAGTGTTGGTTGAGTGGATACTGGAAGTAGAGTGAAAAAGAAGAGTGTTCTGTCATAGGGTGAAGAGAGCACATAGAGGTGCAGAGAGACTTCTATGGAAGACTGACTTGGATCGTAAACTTTCACTTAATCACAATAAAAACAATTTTTTTAAATGCCATTGGAATTTGTATTGAGATTGCTTTATATTTATACACTGTTTTGTGAAGAACAGATGATTTCACCACGTTAAGTCTTCTACCCATAAGCGAGGTTGTTTTCATCACTTATTTAGGTCTGTTTTGATTTCTTACTCTAGAGTTTTGCAATTTTAATTTTATAGGGGTTTTATGTCTCTGGTTAGAGTTAGTCCTAGATATTTTATTTTATTGAGGATATTGTAAATGGTATTGATTTGGTGATTTCCCCTCTGATGGTCTCTTTGTGATGTAAAGGAATCCAATGGATTTATGTATGCTTATGTTATATCCTGATGTTTTGCTGAACTCTTCTATTAGTAGTTTGTTTTTTGTGTATGTGTGAATTTTTATTGTTTTTGTACATATTCTCTGCAAATAGAGATACTTTAATTTCTTCTTTACCAATTCAGATGGACTTTATTCCTTTATCTTCTCTCATTGCTCTGGTTAGAACATTCAGCACATGTTCAATACAAGTGGTGACAATGGGCATCCATTTAGGATGATATGGCAGTAGGGTTGGCATAGATGCCCCTTATTACACTGAGGAATTTCCCTTCTATGCCTATTCTGCTGAGTGTTTTTAATATGAATGAATGTTGAACTTTGCCAAAGACATTTTATGAGTCAATTGGTAAAATCAAGTGATTCTTCTCTCTTTTTTTTTTTTTTTTAAGTAGTTCACTACAATAATTGTTCTTCTAATGCTGAACCATCTCTGTATCCCTTGAATGAATCCTACCTGGTAATGATGAATTATTATATCTTGATATGTTTTCAAATTGTATTTTGTTGGGGATTTTTGCATCTGAATTTGTGAGATACTGGTCTGTAATTTTCCTTTTTTGTGATATCTTTATCTGATTTTAGTATCAGGGTTATGCTAGCCTCATTGAATGAATGAATGAATTTCTGTGTTGTGAAATATCGTCGGTAACAGAATTGTTAACTAATCTCTAAAAGTTTGGGACAATTCTCCAGTGAAGCCATCTGGGCTGGGACTTTTTTTGTTATTATTTTTTGTTTAATTATGATTAAGTGAAAGTACACAAATCAAATCAATTTTGCATGACCTCCTATCTGCAACTCTATCTGCTCTCCTCACCCTGTGACAGCACACTCTTCCTTTTCACTCTTTACTTCTAGTGTTCTCTTAATGAACACTTGCCTTCTTCTTACCCTCTCCCTTCTCCTATCTAAGTAGAAACCAGTGGAGTAGTCTCCTTTGACTGTATAACACAAAGTACCCAAGCCATGTGCTCACTCTGTGTCCCCAAGTCCAGTCCACTCTTGTCTGAAGAGTTGACCTCGGTATTGGTTTCAGGTCAGGGCCATCAACAAAGTCTAGGGGCCATGTTCCAGGGGAACTTCCAGGCTATCAGACCACCAATTCTGGTCTGTTAGTAGAATTTGTAAGCTGCACCCTTCTTTTTCTCATGTTGCCTCAAGGACTCTACATTGTATCTCCCAAGATAGCTAGCTGCCTTTGGTGGTGGCCAGCCATCATCATCTGGTTCTTCTGGTCTCATGCTGATGCCATCTCCCTTTCATATGGGTCCTCATGTCTCCTGGGCTTACTTTTTCCTCCTGTCTTTGATGTTCTTGGTCATCATCTATTTCAGACGGGTGGGACCATTTGGTGTTCCTCAGAGGGCAGCTTGCTAGTTTTTAACACACTAGATACCACTTACCAATATGGGGTACTGAAGACTATCTTAGCCAAAGACTAGTCATGCCATTTGTCCTTGATGTCCCCTGAAAACATGGTTCCCATACCTCTGACCCTGCTACTCTATCCTTCAAAATTTTTGATTCAATTTAGAAAATTTTTCACTGGGTAACTACATCAACAAATGACCAGTAGAACCAGATGGTGCCCAGCCACCTCCAGTGACAGATGTGATGGAACTCACAGTGTTGAGTCCCAGTGGCAATACAAGAATAAAAAGGATTACACCTTGAGAACTCCACTAAAAGACCAGTTGATGGTCTGAAGTCCTGGGGATTCCCCTGGGAGCATGATCCCTAGACATGATGCTACCCCTATTCACAAATCATTATTGAGGTCATCTCCTTGTACCGGAATGGATTGTACTCAGTCACAGAGTTACCATTATCGTGCGTGCACTATGGTTATACGCACCTATAGGTTATTGTCCTACTGGCCTCTTACTAGAGGGGAGTGAAAGGGGTGGAGAAGAGGGGACAGGAGATTGTTAAGAGGATATGACATGTATAGAACAGAAAGGAGGAGTGTGCTGTCATCAGGGAAGGAGAGCAGTAGAAGCTGCACATAGGCAGGCATGCAAATTTAAACTGGATTATATACTTTCACTCAATCACAATAAATTATGTATATATGTATATAAAACCTTTCAGTTTATGTTGATCTGCCCTCTACTGCATGCTGTCACTCCCCTCACCTAACCAAATTCCTATAGACTAATCTATGAACATCCCTCTCTCCTCCTCCCCACTCTTGTAGCAGTCAGTCTTTTCTTCTGTCCATTTATAAGTTGTCATAGCAGAGGTCTCATGCAATGTTTGACCTTTTGCAATTGACTGATTTCACTCAGTGTAATGTCTTCTAGTTGAAACCTGGTTGCGCAGTGACTCCTAAAATCATCATTGTTCTTTTTCATTGCTTAGTGTTGCGCTGTGCATATGTACTATTGTTTGCTTATCCATTCATCTGTTGAAGGGCACCTAGATTGATTCCATCTTTTTCCATTGTGGAGAGTGCTGTGGTAAACACTCATGTGCATGTATATCATCCTGTGACCACCTTTATTTCTGTAGGATATATTCCAAGCACTGGGATTGCTGGATCATGTAGTATTTCTATTTCTAGCTTTTAAAGAAAGTGTCAAATTGCTTTCCAAAGAGGTTGTACCATTTTACATTCCCACCAGCTTCAGATGCTTTTTTTTTAATTATTATTAAATAAAAAATGAAAGTGTACATACTCTGTGCTCACAATATTGGGTTAAGATAGGAGGAGTACACAAGTTGTGTCAAAGTCCCATTAATATTGACCTTCTTACTAATATGTATGGTCACCAATTTCATCCAACCAAATTTCTAACAACTGTCTAATCTAAACCCTCACCCCTCGCCCTCCTGCTCTTCCGTCCTCCCACCCTCCCCACCCTTGTAGTCATCAAAGAGTCTTTTCTCTTATGTATGAGTCTGCTTTTAAGTTTTTATCATAGGAGTCTCATCTAATAATCGTCCATCTGTCACTGACTAGTTTCACCCAACATAATGTCCTCCAGTTGAGATCAAATTGAGAGATGGTTCCTGCTATCTCTGTTGTTCTTTATCAATGTATAATACTCCATTGAGTACATATACCAAAGTTCACTCATCCATTCTGTTGTTGGGCATCTGGGTTGATTCCATCTTTTTGCTGTCATGGACTGTGCTACAGTGAACATTCGTATGTATGTGTCAGTTGGTATGAATGGCATTGATTCTGTAGGATATATTCCAAGAAGAGGAATTACTGGGTCAAATAGTGTATCTATATTCATTATTTTAAGGTAACACCAAATGGCTTTCCAAAGAGGTTGCACCATTCTGCAATCCCACCAACAGTGTAGGAGAGTTCCAATCTCCCCACAGCCTCTCCAACATTGAGTTTTTTGGATCATGGCCAGTCTTGTTGGGGTGAGATGGTATCTCATTATAATTTTGATTTTAATTTCTTTAATAATTAATGATCATGAGCATGTCCATATGTAGTTTTTGGTTGCCTGGATCTCCTCTTTAGCAAAGTGTCTGTCCATCTCCTTTGTCCATCGCTTAATTGGATGATTTGTCTTTTTCTAATTGATATTTTGTAGTACCTTACAGTCTTGATTATGGAGATCAAGAGTTGGTCTGACAGAGTTGTCAAATATTTTTTTCCATTCTGTAGGTGATCTTTTAGTTCTTTTGATGTAGTCTTTGGATGAGCAGAAGTGTTTCATTCTTATTAATTCCCATTTATCTATTTTCTCTTCTGACGAATGTGTTTTGTTTGTCAGATTTTGAAGTCTTGTCTATATTGCATATTAAAATGTCCATTGTTGACTCCATTTCATCTTGGATGAGCTTTGTCATTTTAGCTTTTATTTTTAGGTCTTTTATCCAATTTCAGTTGATTTTTGTATAAGGTATGAGACATGGGTCCTGTTTCAATTTTTTGCAGATAGACATCCAATTATGCCAGCACTATCTGTTAAAGAGACTGTGCTTACCCCAGTTCAAAATCTTAGGACCTTTGTCAAATATCAGCTGTTCCTAAGAGGATGGTGGCATCTCTGGGGTCTCTACTTTGTTCCACTGCTCTATATGTCTCTTTTTGTACCAGTACCAGGCTGTTTTGACTACTGTAGCAGTGTAATAGGTTTTAAAGTCAGGTAATGAGAGGCCTCCCAGTATGTTCTTTTTTTTCCAGTAGTGCTTTACTTATCCTTGGCTTCTTCCCTTTCCAAATAAAGCTGATAATTTGTTTCTCCATCTCATTAACAAATGTCACTGGAATTTGTATTGGGATTGCTTTATATAAGTAGATTGCTTTGGGCAAAATAGACATTTTCACAATATTGAGTCTTCCTATCCATGAGCAGGGCACATTACTCCACTTATGTAAATCTCTCCTAGTTTCTTGTAGTAAGGTCTTGTAGTTTTCTCTGTAATTTCTCTAGTTATATTTATTCCTAGGTATTTTATCTTCTTGGGTGCTATAGTAAATGGAATTGATTTGGTAATTTCTTCTTTAATAATTTCACTGTTGGTATAAAGGAATCCTATTGATTTAATTATGTTTATCTTGTATCCTGGTACTTTGCTGAATTCTTCTGTTAGCTCTAATAGTTTACATATGGATTTATTTGGATTCTCTGTATAAACAGTAGTATTATCTGCAAAGAGGGAAATCTTTACTTCTACTTGCCAGTACAGATGACTTTTATTTCTTTGAGTTGTCTAATTGCTCTGGCTAGAACTTTCAGCACAATGTTGAATAGAAATGGTGAGAAGGGCATCCTTGTCTAGTTCCCATTCTCAAAGGGAATCCTTTCAGTCTTTCACCATTCAGGATGATGAAAGCAGTTGGCTTTGCATAGATTCTACTGATTATATTGAGGAATTTCCCCTTTATTTTTATTTTTCTGAGAGTTTTAAGCATGAATGGATGTTGAACTTCGTCAAATGCCTTTCTGCATCAATGGACAAAATCAGGTGATTATTTATCTTTTGTGTTATTAATGTGGTTGATTACATTAATTGTTTTTCTGATGCTGAACCAGCCTTGCATCTCTGGAATGAAACCAACTTGATCATGATGAATTACTTTTTTTATATGCTGTTGAATTCTATTGGCTAGAATTTTGTTGAAGATTTTTCCATCTAGATTCATGAGTGATATTGGTCTGTGATTTTCTTTCTTGTGGGATCTTTCCCTGGCTTTGGTATCAGGGTTGTGCTGGCTTCATAGAATGAATTTAGAAGTATTTCACTTTCTATGGTGTCAAATAGCCTCATTAGAATGTAAGTTAATTCTTCTCTAAAAATTTGGTAGAATTCTCCAGTGAAGCTGTCTGGGCCAGGACTTTTTTGGTTGGTAGATTTTTGATGACTTTTTCAATTTCTTCCTTTCTGATAGATTTATTATGTTGATCTGTTTCTCCTTGTGATAGTCTTGGTGAGTCATATGAATCTAGAAATTTGTCCATTTCCCCTAAGTTTTCAAACCTGTTAGAGTATAAATTTTCATAGTATTCTGTTATGATATATTTTATTTCAGTTGGGTCAGTTGTAACACCTCCCAACTAATTTCTTAATTGGGTTATTTGTATCTTCTGCTGTTTTTCTTTTGTAAGTTTAGCCAATGGTTTATCAATTTTGTTGATCTTTTCGAAGAACCAGCTTTTGGTTTTGTTAATTTTTTCAATTGTTTTTCTATTCTCTAATTCATTTAGTTCTGCTCTAATCTTTATAATCTGTTTTCTTCTGGTGCCTGAAGGGTTTCTTTGTTGCTCCCTTTCTACTTGTTCAAGCTGTGAGTTTAATTCTTTAATTTGTGCTCTTTCTTCTTTCCAGAAGTGTGCATTTATAGAGATAAACTGACCTCTGAGCACTGCTTTTGCTGTATCCCATAAATTCTGGTAGGATGTGGTTTCATTCTCATTTGAATACATAAATTTCTTTAACGTGTCTTTAATTTCTTTTATAACCCAAGGCTTTAAGAGTAAAGTGTTTTTCAGTATCCACCAATTGGAATTTTTACCTATAAATTTTCTGTTATTGATTTCAACTTTTATAGCTCTGTGGTCTGAGAAGGTAGTTTGCAATAAATCAATGGTTTGGATTTTATGGAGAATTGTTTTATGACCTAACATATGGTCTATTCTGGAGAATGTTCCATGTGCTTTGGAGAAGAAGGTGTATTTATCTGCTGATGGTTGAAAAGATTTGCATATGTCAATAAGGTCAAGTTGGTTGATTGTTGCAATAAGATCTTCTGTATCTTTATTGAGCTTTTTCCTGGAGGATCTATCCTTAACTGAAAGAGGAATGTTACAGTCCTCAACTGGAGAATGATCTATCCCATTTTTCAGTGTTGTCAGTATTTGTTCAATGTATTTAGGTGCTTTGGTATTGTATGCATAAATATTTAATATTGTTAAGTCTTGCTTGAGTATTGAACCTTTCAGCAATAGTGACCAGCCTTGTCCACAGTACTAGATTTTACATTAAAATTTATTTTATGAGATTAGTATTGCCACACCTGCTCTTTTTCGTGTATTATTAGCTTGATACATATTATGCCACCCTTTAATTCTCAACCTGTTCTTATCTATAAGTCTAAGATGTTTTTCTTGTAAGCAACATATATTGGGTCACGTCTTTGGATCCAGGATATCACTCGCTGTCTCTTTACTGGAGCGTTCAGTCCATTTACATTCAATGTGATTATTGATAGTTATGGTCTCATTGTTATATATTTATTATCATGTTGATGATTTCTCTGTTGTTCTTATTAATCTGTTCTGGGACATTCTTCTTTACGGATGGCATGAGTTTTCATTTTATATTTGTTGAGACTCCTGTATTGTGATTTTAAACTTCAAATGATATATATTGTTAATCTGTTTTATGGCTACATATCTAATCCCCTTAACACATAATTATTGAAATCAATTTTAACTATTTTGTTAGTCAGAACTGTTGCTGCATCAAAAATAACCGTAACTATCGTAGTGTATCCCTCTTTTAATGTGATGAAATTATAGTTATCATGATATGATCATGAATTCCCTTATTATAATACTGTAGCTTTTGGCTTGGTTTGGTGAAATTTTGTGCCTTCCTTAACTGATTAGAAATTTGGATGAAGTGCCTTGAATTATCACCTGAAACATGCATTTAGAGAAGAGCTTTTTTCAATATTTCATGTAATTTTGGTTTAGTTTCTATGAAGTCTTTAAATTTCTCTTTATTTTCAAAAGTCTGAATTTCACCGTTATATTTGATAGACAATTTTGCAGGATAAATAATTTTAGGATGGAAGTTTTTCTCATTCAGGGCTTTGAATGTATCTGCCTATTGTTTTCTAGCCAGCATTGTTTCTGCAGAAAAGTCAGATGAAAGTCTACAGGGTTTCCCTCGGAATGTTAGTTTTGATTTGAGCCTTGCTGTCTTTAGAAGCATCTGTTTTAGCTTATAAAGTTTAATTATAATATGCCTTGGCATCCTTCTTTTAGGATCTAAGTTTTACAGTGTTCAATAGACATCCTGGATACCTATGTTCTCTTCGTTCATAATCTCAGGAATGTTTTCTGTCAGCAATACTCTCTATGTTGTCATTAATCTTCCCTTGTTCAGGAACTCCAATTAAACGTAAATTATTCCTCTTCATGGAGTCTCATATGTTTCTTAATGTTTCTTCATTTTTCTTATTTCTTTTCTCTGATTTTGCCTCATAAATGCTGGCTTTAGTTACTTTGTCTTCTAGGTCACTATTCTAACTTCCTTCTGTTTAATCGTACTCCTTTGGCTTTGGATAGAATTATCCAATTCTGTAATTTTGTTATTAATCTGATGTATTTCAGATCATTGATGTTCTAGCATTTCAAAGAGTTTACTAAATTTTTCATTTTATTCTACTGCATTTTGTTTAATCTCTAGGAGGGTTTTATATATAACCCTTTTGTACTGAACCTCTGTTATATTCAGAAAGGTTTTTTCATCCGGGAAATTTTTTGCATCTTTGCTTAGGGAATTTTCTGGAGCATTTGAAGACTGTTTTTTTAAACGACTAATTATGGTCTGCTGCCCGTGTGCCATCTAGATTTGATCTCTCTAATAATGGATCTAAGAGAATTGCTGGTCACCAGCTGTCTCTATTACTCTAGTGATTTGCCCCAGGTGGACTCTCCAGGGTGGAAGACCATGCTTACTGGGTAGCAAAGAGGTTGCTCTGTTTATGGAGAAACTGGGGGCTGTCAGCCAATCTTACAATGTGAGTGAGAGAAAAGAGGTTTTTCAATAGAGAGACATTCAGGGAGAAAATACAAGCCTTTCAGACTTAAAAAGTAAACCTTAAAAGTAAACTGCTCGTCTATGCAGGGAGCTGTCCAGATTCTGAATTGGGAGCGGGAAGCTGTCCAACAAGCTGGCCTGAACAGGCAGTGGGGAACAGTAGACTTCATCTGCCAACTTATAATGAAAATATGTTACTGTTACCAGCCGTTTGCAGAAGCTGCAGTTCTCTGTTACAATGAAGTAGCAGAAACAGAGGTGAGACGGTCGCTGGATTGTTTTTTTCTTTAATATAACTGAGTAAAAATGTACATTCCTGTATAAATTTACATGCCCACCTATATGCAGCTTCCACTGCTCTCCCTGTCCGGGGACAGCACATTATTCCTCTCTGCTCCATACACGTCTCATCCTCCCAACAACCTTTTTTCCCCTCCTCTCCACCCACTCTCCTTCCTCTAGCCAGAGGTCAGCAGAATGATATCCTATAGATGTATAGAACCATAAAGTGCAACCAATATATGGTCACTCTGCATTGCCAAGTCCAATCCATTCCTGTCCAAAGAGTGGACTTTCATTGTGATTTATGGGCAAGGGCAGCATCAGGGCCAGGGGCCATGCTCTCAGGAGAACCCTGAAACCACTGGACCGTCAATTGAGGTCTTTTAGTGGAGATCTCAGGATGCACCCCTATTTATTCTTGTGTTGCCAATGAGACTCAACTTAGTGAGGTATCATGGATATCACTGGTGGTGGCCAGGCACCATCCAGTTCTTCCGGTCCCAAGTTGACGTAGGCACCCACTCATGTGGGTCTCTCTACATTCTAGGTTATCTTTACCCAATGTTGTTTTGGTCCTCGGTGAGCATCCGTTCCTGCTGAGTTGGGACCATTTGCTGTGTCCTCGGATGGCAGCTTGGCAGCTTTTAAGACCCCAAATGCCACTCACCAATATGGGGTGCAGAGAGCCCTCCTAGCAAAATGCTAGTTGTGACAATTGGCCTCGATTTTGCCTAAGAGCATGGTCCCCTGCCCCCTGCCCCAGCTACTATATCCTTGCAATACTGGATTAAGATGGAAGGAGTACTCAAGTTATGCTGAAGTCCACTTAATGTTGTTCTTGTTTCTAATGTGTGCTATCACCGATTTCTCCCAAACAGATTTCTAGCAACTATCTAATCTAAACCCTCCCCCCTCTTTCCCTTCCCCCCCTCCCTTGCAGCTGTCAAAGAGTCTTTTCTTCTATACACAAGTCTGTTTTGAGATCTTATCATAGAGGTCTCATACAATATTTGTCCTTTTGTCACTGACTACTTTCCCTCAACATAATGTCTTCCAGTTGAAACCAGGTTATGAGATGCTTCCTGGAATCATCGTTATTCTTTATCATTGTGTAGTGCTCCATTGAGTGTATGTACCACAGTTTACCCATCCATTCTTCTGTTGTTGGGCATCTGGGTTGATTCCATCTTTTTGCTATTGTGGACTGTGCTGCAATAAACATTCTGTGCATGTGTCTGTTGGTGTGAAAGGCCTTGATTCTGTAGAATATATTCCAAGTAGTGGAATTAATGGGTCAAATGGTATATCGATATCCATTTTTTTAAGGAAGTGCCAGATTGCTTTCTAAAGAGGCTAGACCATTTTGCAACCCCACCAACAGTGTAGGAGGGTTCCACTTTCTCCACAGCCTCTCCAGCATTTGTTGTTTTGTGTTTTCTGGATCATGGCCAATCTTGTTGGGGTGAGATGGTATCTCATTGTTGTCTTGATTTGGATTTCTTTAATAACTAAAGATCGTGAACATGTCCGCATGTGTTTTTTGGCTGCCTGGATCTCCTCTTTAGTGAAGTGTCTGTCCATCTCCTTTGCCCATCGCTTAATTAGATGGTTTATTGTCTTCTTCTTGATATTTTCTAGTATCTTATAGATTATGGAGATCAGGCGTCGGTCTGACATAGAGTTGCCAAATATTTTTTCCCATTCTGTGGGTGTTCTTTTAATTCTATTAATAAAGTCTTTGGGTGAGCAAAAGTGCTTGATTCTTAATAGTTCCCATTTATCTATTTTCTCTTCTGTTGATTGAGGTTTATTTGACAGATTTTGGAGTCTGTTCTCATTGTGTATTAAAACTTCCATTGTTGTTCCTACCTTTTCTTGGATGAGCTTTATCATTTTAGGTTTGATATTTAGGTCTTTTATCCAGTTGGAGTTGGTTTTTGTATAAGGTGTAAGATATGGATCTTGATTGAGTTTAATGCAGATGGATAACCAATTTTGCCAGCACCGTTTGTTGAAGATACTGTTTTTACCCCAGTTTAATGTCTTAGGGCCTTTGTTGAATATCAACTGTTCATGGACAGGTGGTGTCATCTCTGGGGTCTCAATTCTGTTCCATTGATTTATATGTCTGTTCTTGTACCAGTACCAGGCTGTTTTGACAACTGTGGCAGTGTAGTATGTTCTAAGGTCGGGTAATGAGAGGCCTCCCAGTATGTTCTTATTCTTTAGTAGTACCTTATTTATCTGAGGCTTCTTCCCTTTCCAAACAAAATTGGTGATTTGTTTCTCGAGTTCATAAAAAAATGTTTCTCGAGCTGGAACTTGTATTGGGATTGCATTATATAAATAAATTGCTTTGGTTAAAATAGATATTTTCACCATGTTAAGTCTTCCTATCCATGAGCAGGTTAGGTTTTTCCATTTATCTAAGTCTGTCTTAGTTTCTTGTAGTAAGGGCTTGTAGTTCTCTTTGTAAAGTTCTGTTGTTTCTCTGCTTAGATTAATTCCTAGGTGCTTTATCTTCTTAGGGGCCATCGTACATGGTATTGATTTAGTAATTTCCTCCTTAACAGTCTCGTTGATAGTATAAAGGAAACCTAGTGATTTACTTATGTTTATCTTGTATCCTGAAACTTTGCTGAACTCTTCCATCAGTTTGAGTAGCTTACTTATAGATTCCTTGGGTTTCTCTGCATATACAATCATATCATCTGCAAACAGAGAGATTTTATGTTCCTCTTTGCCGATGCAGATGCCCTTTATTTGTTCGTCTTTTCTAATTGCTCTGGCTAGAACTTCTAGCACAATGTTGAACAGGAGAGGTGACAGTGGGCATCCTTGTCTAGTTCCTGATCTCAGGGGAAAGTCTTTCAGTCTCTCTCCATTCAGGATGATGTGGGCAATTGGCTTTGTATAAATGGCCCTTATTGTGTTGAGGAATTTGCCATCTATGCCCATTTTGCTAAGAGTTTTTAGCATGAATGGGTGTTGGACTTTATAAAATGCCTTTTCGACATCGATGGACAAAATCAGGTGAACCAGCCTTGCATCCCTGGTATGAATCCACTTGGTCAGGATGGATTATTTTCTTCATATGTTGTTGTATTCTTTTGGCAAGAATTTTGTTGAAGATTTTTGCATCTAGGTTCATGAGTGATATCGGTCTGTAGTTTTCTGTCTTTATTGGATCTTTCCCTGGCTTAGATATCAGGGTTATGCTGGATTCATAGAATGAGTTTGGGAGTACTCCATCCCTTTCTATACTGTGAAATAGCTTCAATAGTATTGGGATAACTCTTCTCTAAGTGGTTGGTAGAATTCTGCCGTAAAGCCATCTGGGCCCGGACTTTTTTTGGTTGGTAGTGTTTTGATGACCTTTTCAATCTCTTCCTTTGTGATGGGTTTATTAAGTTGTTCTGCTTCACATTGTGATAATTTGAGTAGGTGGTATGAGTCAAGGAATTGGTCCATTTCCCCTAGGTTTTCAAATTTGTTAGAGCACAGTATTTCACAGTATTCTGTTATGATATTTTTGATTTCTGTTGCATCTGTGGTGACAACTCCCTTCTCATTTCTAATTTGGGTTATTTGTTTCCTTTCCTGCTTTTCTTTAGTAAGTTTAGCCAGTGGTTTATCAATTTTGTTGATCTTTTCAAAAAACCAGCTTTTGGTCTTTTCAATTTTTTCACTTGTTTTTATATTCTCTAATTCATTTAGCTCTGCTCTAATCGTTATGATCTCATTTCTTCTGATGCCTGAGGGGTTCCTCTGTTTTTCTCTTTCTACTTGTTCAAGCTGTAGAGTTAGTTCCTTGATTTGGTTTCTTTCTTCCTTCCAGATGTGTGCATTTATGGAGATAAACAGACCTCTGAGCACTGCTTTGGCTGTATCCCATGGGTTTTGGTAGGAAGTGTTTTTGTTCTCAATGCAATCCATGAATGTCTTTAATTCATCCCTGATTTCCTCTATAACCCATGTTTTTTTGAGCAAGATGTTCCATTTCCAAGAGTTCCACTTTCTATCTCTGTTTTTTCTGCTATTGATTTCAACTTTTATGGCTTTATGATCTGAGAAGATGCTTTGCAGTAATTCAACGATATGGATTTTGTTGAGCACTGCATTATGGCCTATCACACGGTGAGTTCTGGAAAATGTTCCATGTGCACTGGAGAAGAAGGTGTAGTTGTCTGCTGATGGGTGGAAAGTTCTGTATATATCAATGAGATTTAGTTGGTTAATTGTGTCAATGAGGTCTTCTGTATCTTTACTGAGCTTTTTTCTAGATGATCTGTCTAGTAATGAGAGCGGAGTGTTAAAGTCTCCCACTATTATTGTGGAGTCATCTAACTCTCTTTTGAGCGTAGTCAGTATTTCTTTGACATATTTAGATGCTCTGACATTAGGTGCATAAATGTTTAATATAATTAAGTCTTACTTGTGTAGTGAACATTTCAGCAATAAATAGTGTTCATCTTTGTCCACGATGGTGGATTTGACATTAAAATTGATTTTGTCTGAGATTAGAATTGCCACCCCTGCTCTTCTTTGTTCATTCTTAGCTTGATATATATTCTTCCATCCTTTAATTTTCAGTTTGTTCCTTTCTTTAGTTCTCAAGTGAGTTTCTTGTAGACAACATATGGATGGGTCGTGTCTTTTGATCCAAGATGATACTCGGTGTCTCTTTACTGGAGCATTCAGTCCATTCACATTCAATGTAGTTATGGATAGGTATGTGTTCACTGCTGACATTCTGATATGTTTATTTTTATGTTGATGTTTTCTCTGTTGTTCTTATTAGTCTGTTCTGGGACATTCTTTTTGGTGAGTTGAATTTTCACCTGTCTCAGAGCTGGTTTTATAGTTGTTGAGACTCGTGTGTTAGATTTCTTGAAATGATATGATACATCTTTGTTGTGCTTTACAGCTGCCCCTTTGAACCCCCTTAATAAACTGTATATAAACCCAATTTTAATTGCTACCAGTCTTGTCATCTTCCTCTCCATGTGGAAGGACTATAACAACTGTAGTACATCCCTCTTTTATTATGATGTCACCATAGTTTTGATGATGATCATTGGATTGCTTCTTTCCAAATCAAAGCTATGATTTACTTTGGAGCCTTCCCTAAAAGAGTATTGAGTAGTGTGTCGTTCTAAAATATGAAGTTAGTGGTTTCGTTCTTCTAAGCCAAAGCCAAGAACTTCTTTCAGTATTTCTTGTAGTTTGGGTTTGGTTTTTACAAAGTCTCTGAGTTTCTGTTTCTCTGGGAATGTCTTCATTTCATTTTCGTACTTGAAAGATAGTTTTTCAGGATATATAATTCTTGGTTGGAAGTTCTTGTCCTTCAAGACTTTGAGTGTGTCGTGCCACTGTCTCCGTACCAGCATGGTTTCTGTTGAGAAATCTGACGAGGGCCTACAGGGTTTCCCTCTGAATGTTAGCTTTGCCTTGAGTCTTTCTGCCTTTAAGTGTTGCTGCTTATGTTTCATTTTGTTAAGCTTGATTATAGTATGTCTTGGAGTCTTTCTTTTGAGATCTATATTGGGTGGCGTACGATATGCATCTGAGATGTCTATATTCTCTTCCTTCATGATTTCTGGGAAGTTTTCTTTCAGCAGCTCAGCAACAATACTCTCTGTGTTCTCAGACGTCTCACCCTGTTCAGGGACTGCCATTAATCGAAGGTTGTTCCTCTTAATAGAGTCCCACATGCTTCTTAACGTTTCTTCATTTTTCTTGTTTCTTTTTTCTGATTTCTGCTCATAGACACTGGCATCAGTGGCTCTGTCTTCCAAGTCAGAAATTCTTTTTTCCGTTTGTTCCATACTGTTTTCTTGGCTTTTCATGGAAGTTTCTATGTCTTTGATTTTCTTCTTGATCTGTTGGATTTTAGAGTACTGGTGTTCCATCAGATCAAACAACTTGCTTAATTTTTCATTTTGTTCTGCTGCATTTTGTATAAGGTCTAGAAGGGCTCTGTATATAATCAGTTTCTATTCACTTCCTGATGCTTTCATAAAAGTTTCTTCATCTGGAAAACTCCTTGGTTGCTTTGTTTGGGAGCCTTCTGAAGCCATGAGTGATTGCTTGTATGCCACAATTGTCTGTCGCTTTTTGGGTCCCATGTGAGTATATAGAGGCTGGAAGAGGTACTGTGAGGATGGATTGCAAATGTTTTTCTAGGCTGTCTTCCAATGTAAAGCAAAAGGTATCTGACCGATTCACAAGTCAGTTATATTTTCAGGTGTAGTGGTCCCTCTTCTCATCTGACAAAGTCAGTGCCACTCTATCCAACCCCAGATGATAACAAACTAGTTCAGAATACAGCAATGCTACAGCCCTGTTGGCCTCTGCTGACAGGGTCTAGCCTTAGCCAACACTGCGTCGAGTACTGGTTTTGTGATAGAAAAGCGCTCTCCTGTGGGCAGGCTCTGGCTCCCAAGCTAAGAATTAGGTCCAGCTGTGGCCACCATACCCAAAATGGTGTCCTCCACACAGGCAGCAGACAGAGGGGCTAAAGGTGCCGAAAGGCAGCGATTCCTCTGATTCTGTTGCAGGGCCCCCAGCGTAGGCAGCACTGTGCCAAATCACTATTTTTCTGATGGGGAAGCGCTGTCCCGTTTGCAGGTGCTGGCTCCCAGGGTAAGAATGAAGTCCCGCTAAAATCTCGGTCCCAACATGGTGTCCCGCACCCTGACCACGGAGCTCCGCACAAAGCCCACTGAGGCAGGTACAAAACGAAAGGCTCAAAGTGTCTAGATTAACAGAGTCCCGAGCCTGGCTCTCAGAATATTGGAATTTCGCCTACCTATCCCCCCAGCAGCGCGTCTGAGTCCAGCCGCCAGACAAGGCCCAGCTCCGCCCTCCAGCCGAGACAGAGGAAAAAAAATGTCAAACTGGTGCATTTATCTTCCGTCCTTGAGAGCCGGGGCTAGCCAGGAGCGGGAGTCAGCGAAAGAGAGGAGGTTTTTCGCTGAGTGGTATGAAGTCCCAATTAACAGCCCTGTGCCGTGTCCTGAGGCTGATTAGGTGATCAGAAGGCTCTGTTTGATTGTCAGTTCAGGTCTTGGTTTCCAGAGGGATATAAGGAGACGTGTGCTTATTCTGCCATCTTGACTCCGCCCCCATATTTTTTTGATATGTTGAACTTCACCTGAGGTCAGGATTACATTAGATTGATTTAACACTAGTGTCATATTTATTTAAGCGTGGTTGGAAACTGAGTTAAGGAAAAAATAAAGCACAACAAAATAAATTACTTAAAGACAGCAAACCAAGAAGAAAGCTTTTGTGGGAAGTTTGGCCTCCAGCATGCCTTTAGTCACTTAAGTGTAATGTTTTGTTTATTTTCAGGTGGCTGAGATGCTATAAATAAGTAAGAGATGGAGAGAAGATTAATGAAGTTTGATTACAAGAAAATAAAACAGAAAATGCAAGGTCAAGATCAGTTTCTTGCCAATATAATTGAAATTGCAGGAGTAATTTGGATGCATTAGAGGCCGCAGATAAACGTACAATAAATTTCCAGAAAATAGGAGGGTAGGGCTAGACGGCAGACTAGACACGCTTTTCCAAAATTCCCTCTGAGAAATAAGCCCTGGAATGATAATTGAATGGAGCAGCATGGACATCTGAGGAGCCCTAGGATCTGGTATAGGGCTGTCATATTGGACTATACTCCAAAAATGGGGTCACTATGTATCTCAAAGACAAGGTAGCTCTTACTTCAGCTGACTCACCATTTGGGAAGTATGCAGGTTCTAACACCTTCCTTGTTATATGGGTAGTGTGGACTGTGCAAGAGATGGCTAATACACAGAGCTGTAGTGCTTAATTAAACAGAGACTGTCCTTGGGATATCCACATACTGAGAGTATGGTTGCTGACAGGGTACCACTATACCTCCACTCTCTTTTCTGAGATGCTCCACAGACTATGCTGTTTCAC
The DNA here is from genome assembly GCA_028571685.1 of Heterohyrax brucei. Classification (NCBI taxonomy): domain Eukaryota; kingdom Metazoa; phylum Chordata; class Mammalia; order Hyracoidea; family Procaviidae; genus Heterohyrax; species Heterohyrax brucei. The sequence continues at coordinate 152,394,537 of CM053147.1, read as the reverse complement.
AGCAGGAGAGGATGCTCAGGTGGGAGGCCATCGTGGTCAGTTGGAAGGTGGAGTCATCCACATGGAGGCCTTAGGTGTGTCTAATTATCATACAGAGGAGCAGCCCCTGTCTGGAAAGTGCTTATGGTAGTGCCCAGAGATACAAGTGTGGCCTGGTGGATAATGGCAGCAAGGCCCTAATGCCTCCTTGCATTGAACCATGTCATAGAATCTGAGGATGGCCTACAAAAAACTTTCCTTGTCAGCTGGAAGCTTCTAGATGGCATGAAGGCAACAATCCATAGCTAACCATTTAAAGAAATAGTCCACCATAGCTCTGGAGAATTCCCAAAATGAACAATGTAAAATCTTCCCAGATGAAGAAGCCTTTCTCAAACTATTAAAGGTTGAGTACAAAAGAATTATATATAGAGTCCTCTAATGACTAAACAATATGCAACAGAACAAAATGAAAAATTAAGCAAGCTATTTGAACTAATGGATCATCAATGATCTGAAATTCAGGAGATCAATAATAAAATTACAAAATTAGACAATTCAATCAAAAGTCAAGAGATCAAAATTGAAGAGGTGGAAGCTGGGGTTAGTGAGCTTGAGAACAGAGCAACTGACACCATCATTTATGCAGAGAAATCAGAGAAAAGAAGAAAAATGAAGAATCATTAAGAAACACATGAGATTCTATTAAGAAGAATAATTTACAAATAACTGGAGCTGCTGAACAGGGTGTGATAGCTGAAAATACAGACAGCACTGTTGTAGAGTAGCTGACAGAAGACTTTGCTGAAATTATGATAAAAGAGAATACAGATTTTCGAGACATGAATGGAACACCAGAAAGAATTGACCACAAAAGAAAGACACCAAAGAAATTATAATCAAGCTTAAAATAGTGCAACTTAAAGAGAGGTGTGAAGCAAAGCTAACATTCAGAGGGAAGTCTGGTAAGCTTTTGTCTGACTTTTTGGCAGAAACTGTGTTGTCAAGAAGGCAATGGGTTGACACATTCTAAGCTGTGAAGGAGAAAAACATCCAACCAAGAAATATATATCCTGCAAGACTGTCTCTCAAACACACAGAAGAAATTAAGACATTTGCAGATGAACAGAAGCTTAGAGACTGTAAAAACCAAACCAAAACTACAAGAGGTACTGAAAGAACCTCTTTCTTTAGAAAAACAAAAACACTAAGTGAGTACTTAAGGAGGCAATGGACGATACAGTATCCAGAATCTTAGTTAGGGAAGTCACAAATCTCAGTCAAAGCTACAATATTAAAAGAAGAGAAACGATGATCGTATTGTGACAACTGTGACATCATCACAGTAAAAAGAAGGATATATTACAGTAATTACAACTCGTTCAGATGGAGAGAAAATTTGAAAAATATGCAGAAGTTAAAGTTTGGTTTAAACTTAGAATGTTAAGAGAGATGATGGGGCCACTGCAAAGTAAAATAACAATGTGATACAACAAGAAATATCACATAGGAGTCTCAGAAACACACAAGCAACACTGAATCAGATGAAAAGTCAACCTGTAAAGAAGAATGACCTAGAACAGAATACTAAGAACAACACAGAAAACATCAACAGCACAAAAATAAATGGAATCAAAATGACAGCATTAAACACATACCTATTAATAATTGCAGTGAATGTAAACAGAATAAATGCTTCAATAAAGAGCCCATGAGAGACATTCTGGATCGAAAGACATGATCCATCTATATGTTGCTTACAAGAAACATACATTCGACTTAAAGATATGACCCAGCTGAAAATTAAAGGATGGAAAAATATATACCAAGCCAAGAACACCAAAAAGAGGATGGGTGTGGCAATGCTTAACTCAGATAAAATGGAGTTTAATTTAAAATCCACCATTGTTGACAAGAATGATCACTATTTGTTGCTGAAAGGTATAATACGCAAGCAGTGCATAACAATATTAAATATTTATGCACCCAATACCGGAGTATCTAAATACATTGAACAAACACTGACAACACTGGAAAATGAGTTAAATCATTCCATAGTAGTAGTAGTAGTCGGGGACGTCAATGGTCCGCTTTCAGTAATGCACAGATCATCCAGAAACATGCTCAGTAAAGATACAGAAGATCTTATTGTGACAATTAACCAGCTAGACCTCATCAACATATACAGAGATTTTTACCCATCAAAAGATAAGTACACCTTCTTTTCTAATGCACATGGAACATTTTGCAGAATAGACCACGTGTTAAGACATAAAGCAAGTTTCAACAAATAGCAAACCACTGAATTATTGCATAGCATCTTCTTGGACCATAAAGCCATAAAAGTTTAAATCAGTAGCAGAAAAAACATAGGCAGAAATTTGAACATAGAAACTCAGCAACACCTTGCTCAGAAATCCATGCATTATAGAGGAAATCAGGAAATCTATGGAATCAAATGAGAATGAAAACACATTCTACCACAACCTATGAGATACAGCAAAAGCAGTGCCAGGAGGTCAATTTATCTCTATAAATGTGCACATCTAGAATGAAGAACGGATACAAACCAAACAATCAACCCTACAGCTTGAATAAATAGAAAGAGAACAAAAGAGGAACCTCTCAGACACCAGAAGAAAACAGATCATGAAGACTAGAGCAGAACTAAATGAATTAGAGAACAGAGAAATAACCACAAAAGTTAACAAAATCAAAAGTTGGTTCTTTGAAAAGATCAATACAATTGATGAACTCTCAAGAGAAAAATAGGAGAGGAAACCACCTGAACAAAAATGAGATGAGAGATGTCACTACAGACTCAATTGAAATCAGAAGCAGCATAACAGAATGCTATGAAAGACTGTACAGTTTTGAAAACCTACAGAAGATGGAGAAATTCCTAGATTCATATGACCTACTGAAATGATCACAAAGAGAAGTATGACAACTTAATACATCCATCAAAAAGGAAGAGATTGAAAAATTCATCAAAAAAACTCCTAGCCCAGATTATTTCACCAGAGAATTCTACCAAACCGTTACAGAGGCATTAACTCTAATGCTACTGAGACTATTTCATAGCATAGAAAAGGATGGAAACTTCCAAATTCATTCTATGAAGCCATCATAACTCTGATACCAAAGCCAGAGAAACATTGCACAAAAAAGAAAATTACAGAGCAATATCACTCATGAATCCAGATTAAAAAATCTTCAAGAAAATCATAGCCAATAGAATTCAACAACATATCAAAAAATAATTCATCATGACCAAGTTGGATTCATACCAGGGATACAAGGCTGGTTAAACATCATAAAAACAATTAATGTGATCAACCACATAAATAGCACAAAAGATAAGAATCATGTGATTTTGTCAATTGGTGCACAAAAGGCATTTGACAAAGACTAACACCCATTTATGCTAAAAACTCTCAGCAAAATAGTAATAGAGGGGACATTACTCAATGCAATATGGGGCATCTACGCAAAGCCAACTGTCTACATCATCCTGAATGGAGACAGTTTGAAAGAATTCCCCCTGAGAACAGGAACTAGACAATGATTCCCACTCTCCCCATTTCTGTTCAACATTGTACTAGAGGTCCTAGCCAGAGCAATTAGACAAGACAAAGAAATAAAGGGCATCAGCAACAGCAAAGAAGAAGTTAAAATCTCTCTATTAGCAGATGATGTGATTGTATATGTGGAGAATCCTAAAGAATTCATAAGTAAACTACTCTAACTAATAGAAGAGTTCAGCCAAGTATCAGGATATAAGATAAACATAAGTAAATCACTAGGATTCCTTTACAACAACAAAGAGATCGTCAAAGAAGAAATCACCAAATCAATACCATTTACAACAGCATCCAAGAAGATAAAATACCTAGGAATAAATCCAACCAGAGAAATCAGAGACCTATACAGACAGAACTGCAAGACCTTTATGCAAGAATCTAAAAGAGATTCACAAGTGGAGAAACCTACCCTGCTTGTGGATAGGAAGACTTAACATTGTGAAGATGTCTATTTTCCCCAAAGCAGTCTACATATTGAATACAATCCCAATACAAATTTCAGTGTCATTTTTGGTGAGATGGAGAAACAAACCACCAACTTTGTTTGGAAAAAGAAGAAAGTACTACTGAACAAGAGGAACTTGGTGGGAGGCCTCACACTATCCAAATTTAAAAACTTTTACACTGCTAGAGTAGTCAAAAAAGCCTGGTACCGGTACAAAAAGAGACATATAGATTAACAGAACAGAATTGAGACTTCAAAGCTGTCATCGTCCTCTTATGAATAGTTGATATTCAATAAAGGCCCTAAAATTGTAAACTGGGGTGAAAGCAGTCTCCTTAACAAACAATGCTAGCAAAATTGGACATCTGTCTGCAAAAAATTGAAACAAGACCCACATCTCACATCTCCCACAAAAACTAACTGAAAATAGATGAAAGATCTATCAAACCTAAAATGATGAAGATCATGCAAGAAAAAATAGGGTCAACAGTGGAAGTTCTAATACACAGCTTAGACAGACTTCAGAATCTGACAAAGCACAATCAACAGAAGAGAAAATAGATAAATGGGAACTACTACCAATCACAGTTTTGCTCAGTCAAAGTCTTTACCACGACTTAAGAACCACCTACAGAATGGTAAAAAGTGTTTGACAACTGCATGTTGGACCAACGTCTGGTCACCATAATCTATAAGTGCTGCAAAATATCAACAAGAAAATGGTAAATAACCCAACTAAGCAGTACGCAAAGCAGATGGTCAGCCATTTAACCAAAGAGAACATCCAGTCTGCCAAAAGATACATGAGGAAATGTACAGCAATTAGAGAAATCCAAATCAAAACTACAATGAGACAGCATCTCACCCCCCAAAATCCAAAAAAAAAAAAAAAAAAAAAAAAACAAATGTAGAGAAGTTGTGGAGAGAAGGGAACTCTCTTACACTGCTGGTAGGATAGCAAAATGGTACAACCTCTTTGGAAAGCAGTTTGAAAATTTAGAACTAGATATATCATTTGTTCCAGTAATCCTGCTGCTCAGACTATACTATATAGAAACAAACGCTGTCACACAAACAGTGGCACAGTCCACAAGAGCATAAAGATGGAATCAACCCAGATGGCCATTGACAGATGAGTGGATAAACAAACTACGGTACATATACTCAGTGGAACACTATGCAATGATAAAGAATAGTGATGATTTTAGGAAGCATCTCATAACCTGGTTTCAATTAGAAGACATTATGTTGAGTAAAATCAGTCAGTGGCAAGGGACAAATATTGTATGAGAACCCTACTGTAAGGACATAAAAATAAACTTACACACAGAAGAAAAGACTCTTTGACAGCTACAAGTGTGGGGATGGAGGGAGAGGGTTGGTCATATGTTAGGTAGCTGATAAAAGTTTGATCAGGTGAAAGCAGTGACAGGACACAGTATAAAGCAGATCAACTTAACTGGACTTCACCATAAACTGAATCCTCTTGTAATCTCAACCCAATATTGCAAGGATGCAGTAGTAGGAACAGAGTCCAGGGACCATAATTTCAGGGACACTGAGGCCACTTGGCATAACTAGCCTATTTCTAGGAAAGTCTTCTGTACCCCACATTGGTAAGTGTGAGCCTTAAAAGTAACCAAGAGACTTAAAAGTAACCAAGCTGCCATCTGAGGTACACCAAACGGTTCCAACTCATCTGAAACAGATGGTGACCAAGAGCAACAAACATATGAGGACAAAAGAGCTCAGTAAACAGAAGAATCCATGTAATGAGAGACTGTATCAATCAACCTGTGACCAGAAGAACCAGATGGTGCCTGGCTGCCATCAAACTCAGCCATGGTGAGACACAGAAAATGGACTACCTGTGGCAACATGAGAAAAAGAAGGGTGCAGCTCAAGAATTCTACTAAAAGACCACAGTCGATTGTCCGACAGCTTGGCAGATCCTCTGGGAGCTTGCCCCTAGACTTGTTGCTGCCCCTGTCCAGAAAATACTACCGAGTCCAACTTTTTGGACAAAAATGGACTGTACTTGGGGACATGATGTGACCGTATGATGTGTGCACTGTATTGTTCTATGCATTTTTAAGATGCTAAATGACTGGTCTCTTTCTAGATGGGAGAGAAGATGGAGAGGAGCATCCAGACATTAAGAGGATACCACAAGTATAGAAAGAAAAGGAGAATTGTGCTGTCACAAGGAAAGGAGAGCAGAAGGAGCTGCAGATAGGTGAACTTGGAAATTTAATTTGCGTTGTATGTTTTCATTTAACCACAATGAAAAGAAAAGTACCCAGCAGGGCAAATATATATATGTGTGTGTATACATATATATATATTCCTAGAAAATAAGATTTCTGAGAGTCTTTTGAAAATAAAAAGCTACGTAAATCACAACTGTAGAATAAAGAGGGTTTTTAATCTCATTTTTATTAAAAAAAAGCCAAGAAATTTCTAGCAAAAATGTGTGTTGTATATATAATTTTAAAATACTCTCAAGTTGCTTCCCAAGTCTTAGATTTTCCCCTAGCATTTTCTCTTTCACTGATCTTAGTATTTCTGTTACCATGACAGCATGTTGCACTACAATTTCTTTGCTATTTTTTTCCCTGACAGTGATGTATCAAGCATTGCTTGAGAAAGTATAGTCAAAATTGACTTCCATTTGATTTTATACTTTTATATCTAAGGGGTTTTTGTACTCCTACTACAGGTTAACAAATTGCAAAGTTACAAATCTGACAGTGGAATAATCATTTTCTTCATGTGGGAATTTTACTCTGAAATACTTGCTGAGTGAATAGATGAGAAAGCATTAACTACAGAAAGTTAAAAAGAAAATGTTGTAGCTATATCCTTTATGAAAGAACTGTACCATAAAGAAGGGAACACTTCCTTTACAATTTAGTCAGTAGATCATAATTTGATACAAGTTGAAGACACTTTTGAAAACATTATCTTGCTTCATAATAAAGATATCAATTAAATAAAGTGCAGAAATTATCATGTGCTTATATCTCAGTGCCAAAGTCACCACTGTCAAGTACTTTCCAAGTCATAGTGACCCTATAGGTTAGAGTAAAACTGCCCCATAGAGTTTCCAAGGAGTGCCTGGTGGATTTGAACTGCCAACCTTTTGGTCAGCAGATGTAGTAATTAACCACTATGCCACCATCTGAATCCATCAGGTGCTCCTTGGAGACTTTATGGGGCAGTTGAACTCAGTCCTGTAGAGTTGTTATGAGTCAAAATCAAGTTGAGGGCAATGGGTAGTATTAGTGGTATATCTCAATATCTTCCCTTGAGTCTGACATATGATTCTAAGGGGGAGTGATACAGAACAGATTATTAAGCAAGAGATAGTCTTTTACCGGTTTACCATTAAAAACAGGATAATTCTGCCCTTTTCATGAACACTAATAATGACTCATGAAAACTGCAGCTTTATTTGCTATTGATTCTAAAATAAAAGTGGTTAACCTTCAGTTGTTTTATGTGTCATTTTGTACAGACAGCTTTGGAAATAACAAATGAAACACTAAGATATATCATTATTACAACAAATCATGCCATCATTATATTTCTTCCAGAAATTCAACTATTTGCTCTCAAGTTTTTAATGCACTATATTGCAAAAATCATACAGAATGTCTTTAGAAGTGGGAAATGTTCTAAATTTGTTTCTAAGAAAATGAAACTTTAGAAAGTTGATAATAATTATACGTTTCAACCTATTCAAAAGAGGACTGAATATTTCTAAACTTGAGAATGCAGTTTATTTTATTACGAAGAACATATCAGTTAATAATACATTTTTCTAAAATTTGTTTCTATGTTAGTATATTAAAACATACTTCAATGTGTTTTAAAGTGTAAAATGTCAAATTACTGTGAAACTTGTTGTGTAACAAACTTTTTGTGTAACAAAAAGTAAGAAGTAAAAACTAAGCTCTAGTTTGTGCGTAAAACTTGTTTACAGCTTCCTGTTCCCAGAGTTTAACAAATTCAATCTACTGTCATGAAAATACTTATTTTTACATAAAAACATTTTTATATTCCCATAGCTTCATTTTCTCTAGGATACAAAGTAATTAAATAACATCTATAGAAGAATCAGAGAATGCTACAACACTAGGTTTAGGTACAGTTATTATGGTGATATTCTCAAGCCCAAGTACTTTCTCCGTTGTCAGTCTGCCTCACTTTGAATATAAGACTTAAGATGATGGTTGTGGAGAAGCAGGAAAGCAACATAGTACTAGAGAGTGCCTAAGAAAGTGGAAGACGAGAAAAAGCCAGGCTTTCAGTGACAAACATCCTACTTTTCTGGCATTAAGAATGCCTTTGGAAATGCTTAACATGCAGTGGTCCCTCCTTAGCAATGACTTTGGAAACTGAGAGGTACCATAAATCAACATATCTTAAAATCCATCCAAACATCCCAGGTTTGCCACTTAAAATTTCCTCTTCCTTTCCAGCCCCACCCTAGCGTGTGTGTGTGTGTGTGTGTGTGTGTGTGTGTGTGTAGTATGCACTCTACCATAGCAAATGCTATTAGCTCCAACTCATGGCAACTTTGTGTGTGCTAGAGCAGAATTTGCTGCTTAGGGTCCTCAGTGACTAATTATCTAGAAATAGGCCCTTGTTCCTAGTTGTCTTTCATGTAGCAACTGAGAATATTAACCATTTGAAACATCCAAGGATTCCAGCATCCGTTATAAATGTGTTTAAATGATGAACACATGAAAAAAAAATCAGATCTAAACATTGTAAAATATTTAGTTTAAGTAGACATTTTTGCATATCAATATTCAAACTATGAACATGCTATACTAAATTTAACTCTTTTTATTGAATCTCATTTCCTAAAAATGATGGAAACTTAATCAGTTCAGTGTGACCTCAGTAAATTTTAGCTGGGTTTGTGTCTAAATTCCAGGGACCTACAAAATGGCACTGGTCATGTAGTGGTTAAGAGTTGTCTATTAGCCAAACATGCTTTCTTTTCCAATGCACATGAAACATTTTCTCCAGAATAAACCACATATTAAACTATAGAGCAAGCCTTAACAAAACGGAAATCATCCAAATATTACAAAGCATTTTTCAGACCATAAAAAAAAAATCAAATATATAGAAACAGGAGAACATCTTCTCCAAAACTATTGGGTTACAAAGAAGAAATCAAGGAAGAAATAAAGAAATACAAATAGTCAAATGAGAATTAAAACACATTCTACAAGAATCTTTGAGACACAGCTAAAGCAGTGCTCATGGATCAAGATATTGCAAGAAGTGTACACATCCAAAAACAAAAAAGCCTCAAATCAAAGCACTGGTCTAAAAATCAGAACAAGCTGAAAGACAACAACAAAAGAATCCTTAGGGTACCAGAAGAAAGAAAATATTAAAATTCAGAACAGAACTAAATAAAAGAGAAAAATGATTGAAAAAGTTAACACTACTAAAAGCTACCTCTTCGAAAAAAATCAATAAATCAATAAGGCATTTACCAAACTGATGAAAGAAAGCCAGGAGAAGAAGAAAATAACCATATGAGACACTAGATGGACAATATCGCAACAGACCCAACTGAAATTAAAAAATAATAATAATATGGAAAACTGTACTATAATATATTTGAAAACCTAGAGGAAATGGACAGATTTCTAGATTCATATCACCTACCAAAATCATTACAAAGGGAAGAACAACTTAATAAATCCATCAGAAAGAAAAAGATTGAAAAATTAATTGGGAAAGAAAAAGCTACCAACCAATAAATGTCCTGGCCCAGATGGCTTCCCCAAGAATTCTACCAAACTTTTAGAGATGAGTTAATTCCAATACTACAGAAACAATTTCACAGCATAAAATGTAATGGAGTACTCGCAAATTCATTCTATGAAACCAGCATGACACTGATATCAGAGCAGGAGAAATATCCAACAAAAAACAAAAATTACAGATCATTATTACTTATGAACCTAGAAATAAAAATCTTCAACAAAATCCTAGCCGATAGAATTTAACAACATATCAAAAAAATAGTTCATCATGACCAAATTCAATTCATACCAGGGATGTAAGGTTGGTTCAACATCAGAAAAACAATTAATGTGATCAACCACATAAATAGCACAAAAGATAAGAATCATCTGATTCTTTCAGTTGATGCAAAAGAGGCATTTGACAAAGTCCAACACCCACTCACGCTAAAAAAAAAACTCTCAGGAAAATAGGAATAGAGGAGAAATTCCTCAGCACAATAAGGGACATCTATGTAAAGCCAACTGTCTATATCATCCTGAATGGAGAGACTGTGAGAATTCCCTTTGAGAACAGGACCTAGAAAAGGATGCCCACTCTCACCACTTGTAATCAACATTGTACTAGAGGTTCTAGCCGGAGAAATTAGACAAGAAAAAGAAATAAAGGGTGTCCACATTGGCAAAGAAGTCAAAAATCTCTCTATTTGTAGATGACACAATTATATATGAGAGAATCCTAAAGAATAAGTAAGTAAACTATTTGAACTAACAGAAGAGTTCAACAAAGTGTCAGGATGTAAGATAAAAATAAGTAAAACAGTAGGATTCCTTTATATCAACAAAAAGATCATCAAAGATGAAATCACCAAATCAATATCATTTACAATAGCCTCCAAGAAGATGAAACACCTAGGAATAAATCCAACCAGAGAACTCAGAGACCTATGCAGAGAGAACTATAAGACCTTAGTGCAAGAATCCAAAAGAGATTCACAAATGGAAAAACCTACCCTACCCTGCTCATGGATAGGAAGACTTAACATTGTGAAAATGTCTATTTTACCCCAAAAGATCTACATATACAGTGAAATCTCAATACAAATTCCAGTGTCATTTTTTAATGACATGGAGAAACAAATCACTAACTTTGTTTGGAAAGGCAAGAAACCCCAGATCAGTAAAGCACTACTAAAGAAGAGACCTCACACTATCCAACCTTAGAACCTGTTACACTGCCACAGTAGTCAAAACATACTGGTACTGGTACAAAAAGAGACATATAGGCCAACAGAACAGAGTTGAGACTTCAGGGATGCCATCATCCTCTCATAGACAGTTGATATTTGACAAATGCCTTAAGACTGTAAACTGGGGTAAACACAGTCTGTTTAACAAATGGTGTTGGTGAAATTGGATATCCATCAGCAAAAATTTTAAACAAGACCCACCTGCACAAGACCCACCTGACACCTTGCACAAAAATTAACCCAAAATGGATCAGAGACATAAATATCAAACCTAAAATGATAAAGATCATGCAGAAAAGAAACAGGATCAACAGTGGATGTTCTGACATAAAGCTTATGCAAACTTAAAAATCTGACAAACAGCACGATCAACAGAAGAGAAGACAGGTAAATGGGAACTACTAAGAATCAAACACTTTGCTCATCCAAGGACTTTATGAAAAGAATGAAAATACTACCTACAGAATGGGAAAAAATATTTGGCAACTGCATGTCAGACTTACACCTCATCTCCATAATCTACGAGATTCTGCAAAATATCAACAGAAAAAAGTAGATAGCCCAATTAAGGAATGGGCAAAGATATAGACAGATGTTTCACCAACATGGACATCCAGGCAGCCAAATGACACATGAGGAAATGCTCACAGTCTTTAATTATCAGAGAGATCCAAATCAAAACCACAATGAGATACCATCTCACCCCAATAAGGTTAGCCATGATGAAAAAAAAAAAAAACAGCAAATACTGAAGAGGCTGTGGAGAGATGGGAACTCTCCTACACTGCTGGTGGGATTGCAAAATGGTACAATCTCTTTGGAAAGCAACTTGATGCTTCCTTAAAAAAGCTGGACATAAATATAACATTTGATCCAGTAATCCCACTGATCAGAATATATTCTTCATAAACAAAGGCAGTGACATAAACAGGCACATGCATATAGTCCACAGTAGCAAAAACATGGAATCAACCCATATGCCCATCAACAGATGAATGGATAAACAAACTATAGTGTGTATACTCAGTGGAACACTATGCAATGACAAAGAACAATGATGATTTTAAGAAGCATCTCATAACCTGCTTTCAAATGAAAGACATTATGCTGAGTGTCATCAGTCAGCAGCAAAAGACATGCATTGTATGAGACCTCTGCTATAAGGGCTTAAAAACAGACTTATGTACAGAAGACAAGACTCTGATGACTATGAGGGTTGGGAAGAATGGTGAGGCTTAGTCATAGATTAGATAGTTGATAGAAGTTTGGTTAGGTGAAAGCATTGACAGCATGCAGTAGAAAGTAAATCAACTTAACTGGACTCCATCGTAAACTGAAAACTCTTCTATTCTCAAACCAATATATTGCAAAAATAGAGTAGCAGGGGTGGTGTGGTGGCCATGCTCTTAGGGGACATTGAGGTCAATTGCTGTAACTAGCCTATTGCATACTGGTGAGTGGTATCTGAGGTCTTAAAAAGTTGCAAGCTGCCATCTTAGGTACATGGAATTGTCCCAACTCATCTGGAACAGATAAATCACTGAGAACAACAAAGACACAAGGAAATAAGTACTCAGGAGACAGAAGGACTTGTCAGAATGGGAAACTGTATCAACATACGACCAGAAGAACCAGCTGTTGCCTGGCTACCACCACAGACAGTCGTGATGGGGCATACAATATTGAGTCCTTGTGGCAACACCAGATAAAGAGGATGCAGCCAAGAACGCTACTCAAAGACCAGAATTTATGATCCAGTGGCCCGGAGGCTCTCCTAGGAGCATGTCCCCTAGAACATGTTTCTGCCCCTGTCCAAAAACACTATGGAGGTCAACTCTTCAGACAAAAATGGACTGGACCCAGAGACCTAATGTGACCATATGGTGTGTGTACTATATGGATCTATGCTTTTATTGGATGCTGTCCTACTAGTCTCTTTCCACATGGGAGAGAAGAGGTTGGAGAGGAGGGGACAGGATATGACAAGTATAGAGTGAAAAGTAGCAGTGTGCTGTCACGGGGCAAGGAGAGCAGAAAGAGCTGCAGACACGCAAGCACGAAAAATTAACTTGCCCTTAATCACACACACACAAAAACAGACACACAAAAAATAAAATATTTAGCATCCCTCTTTGGTGGGTTACATCTTGAGTCTTAAAAGCCAGCAGCCATTTAACTAGCATCAATTGGTCCCAACCCACCTGGAGCAGAGAAGAATGGAAGACATCAAATATATAAGGAAAATATGAGTCCAAGAGAGAGAAAGGGTCATTGTGATGGATTAAATTGTGTTCCCCCCAAAACATGTGTAGCCACGTGGCTGGGCCATGATTCCCAATATTTTATGCTTGTCCTCCATTTTGTGATTTTCCTATGCTGTATGTTAAAGGATTAGGGTAGGACTGTAAATTCCTTCACAGGATTACCTCCCTGCTCCACTGTAAAGGGAGTTTCCCTGGAGTATGGCTTGCCCACCCTTAATCCTTTCATTCTACAAGAGACAAACGGGAAGAGAAGCAAGAAGAGAATTGGGAGCCTCACACCATCAAGCAAGCAGCACCAGGGGAAGAGTATGTCCTTCAAAGCTGAGATTCCTGCACCATGATGCTCCTCGGGCAAAGACTGATACAATACTGGACTTTCTTTCAAAGCTGACAAGGGAGAAAACCTTCCCCTGGAGCAGACATCCTGAATATGGACTTAAAGACTACTGGAATGTGTAAGAATAAATTTTTCTTTGTTAAAGCCATCCACTCTGTGGTATTTCTGTTACAGCATTCCTAGCTGACTAAAACAGTGATAAAATCCAAAGACTACATCAGCACGAGAACAGAAGAACTAGATTGTGCCTGGCCACCACCAATAACTGCCCTGACAAGAAATAGAACATAGAGTCCCTGAATAGAACATAGAGTGGGAGAAAAATGTGTGTGTGAAACTAGAACTCCACTAGAAAGAATAGATTTGATGATCTCACAGGCTGAAGGGTCCCCACCTGAAACCTTTCCTGAAGTCAAATCTTCAGACAAAGATAGAACTAGCGTATAAGACATAAAATGAAAGTAGAAAAGAGTGTGTTTCTTTGCTTAACGTTATACAAGAAGTTAAACGGGCAGATCCAGTCCAGAAGCTAAATGAGAGGGTGGAGCTGGTAAAGCAGACATAGGAAATGCAGGCTGGAAAAGAGGAGTGCACTGCCACAGGGTAGAAAAGGTAGGTAGAATTAGGTAACTTCATCTGTGCAAGTTTTTGTATGACATATTGACTCGGATTGTAACCTTTCACTTAAAGCACAGCAAAATAAAGAAGTTTAGCTGCTAATCAAAAGATCAATTGTTTGAATCTACCAGGTACTCCTTAGATACTCTGTGGGGCAGTTCCACTGTGTCCTATCAGGTTAGTATGAGTCACAGTGTATTCCATGGCAAAGGGTTTGTTTTGTTAGTTTATTTGTTATGGAATGGTGGGTCTGCCAAAGATTTCAGATAGCAGCCATAACCTCGGGAGTCCTCAACGTTAGACACCCTTACTTCTCGTCTTCTGGCTACAAAGTTGGGGTTTTCTTATTTATTATCTCTTTAGGATGTCAGTTCTAAGCTCAGAAATCCCCAGAACACCCCAGTTTTGATCTGCTGGATCCCAATTCTCCTTTAATTTCAAGAATTCACTGTATCTCACAGATCCCACCAAATGTGCTATGCTTATGATTACAGTTTTATTATAGGAAAAGAGATGCAAACAAAGACACACATAGCACAAGGCCTAAAAAGGTTCCCAGTGCTAAGTTTCCATGTTCCTGAAAGTGATCTGCTATCCTCCCACATCTACTAATGCTGTCTCACAACCAGGAAACCCATAGAGCTTCTGCATCCAGTCTTTATTGCAGTCTCATTACAGATGCCTGACTAATTAAATTAGTCCCGTTCCCCTGAGAATGAGCTGATATAATATGGTGGGTCAGATCACTACCCGGGAAGTACCTCTTTAGCATAAACCCTCAATTGTGCTCTGCAGTTGTCATCAAAGACACTATAATCACTGGCAAGATTCCAAGGTATTAGAAGTTATCTCTCAGGAAGCAGGAACAAAACAAGGTCTTTGCAGTGCTGGACAGTGTTACATTCTGTTGTACATGGGGTTGCTGTGAGTAAAACCAACTCAGTGGCACCAACTTGACTTGAAGCCACCTGACAACAGCAACAACCTTTTTCCCAAATTGAATGGACAAATATATTGGCTTATAAAATTGATGGGTAAAAGAATATTCTGATATGCTTCACCACAACATTGTATCTATCTATGTACATTTCTTCATGGAGTATGTTGGAAGTCAGAGTCATGCACTTGCCCTAGTGTTGTACTAAAGTCACAGAAGATTTACATAATGGCATTTTGATCTGGGAATAGTTGTTACCAATGTTAGATTTGAGACACACAATTTAAAATAAATTTAGTCACATGGGGAAAAATCATACCTTATTTCACACTATGGACTTGTAGCAAACTATCGGATGCATTTTAAAATGTGCATTGTAGATTGGAACACTTCTTTAAAAATTGACAAACATTTGTGTGTATCAGTTTTAAAACTATGCAAATGTATTTAGCTATACATTAAATATATGAGATAAGTGAAACATTTTACCTCCTCAGTGAATGGTTATTACTGGGAATATAGTATAGTAAATCATAACCAAATAATTAGAATTGATTACTATTATAAAATGCATGCTTATTGTGTTGACAAATTCATACTACAGGTCAACTCATAAAAACTATGTATAAAAAAGAACCAGATACAATTAGACTATGTTATAAAACGAGTATTCTACTAGCATAGTGCTTCAAATATTTTCTAAACATGTATTTGCTGATGAAACTGAGGTAGGGAATAAAACTGAAAACGAGATATGGCCCTTACAGAAGAGAGTGTGTAAAGAATCTGTAAATATATCTGTGTAGGATTCACCCATATGAGGTAGGGACCTTTAGGCACAGGGCTGAAGATTGTCAAACATGTCAGGCAGTTTGGCCATTGATTATTAAGTATGATACTGGCCATAGTACTACCCTCGACACAGTTTCTACAGACTCTGTGTTATATAGCTTTCTCCACAAACTTTTCTGTGAAAAACTAAATCCCATGAGATTCTTCTTAAACAGAGGTTGCATGATCAAATAAGTTTTGGAAACACTGTATAACAATATTCTCTTACAGATACACGGTACAAGAGGCAGCAAAAATCCTGTGCTATTATTTCAATATTAACTCGGTATTTACCAAGTGTGCTAGAACATAATGCCCTATATTGATTTTTTCTTGCAGTGTGTATTAGCATCCAGTAGGACGACCTTTTGAGGAACACTAAAACCACTGGTACTAACCTTCATCAAGCTGAAAATCAATGTAGTATATGGACAAATACTTTTTTTCCAATGAATGTACAGGTTTGGCCTCTAATTACGGTGCAATTTTGCTAATAAAATATTGATTAGAATGAAGATCAGAGCTTAGATGTTATAAGGAGATGGGTATTATCTCAACATAAAATTTTCATAGCAACTTTAACACCAAAACCATACCTTGCTAATAGTGACTGTTCTGCTAGATCACTGTTCCACTTCCAATTTAGTCCTGTATTTCAGGACTCTTGTACTAGTAAAGATTTAAGCAACATATCTGTTGCAATCCCTAGGTAACAGCCTTTCCAGCAAACTGTGCACATGTGCTATGAAAAATAAAATTGTTATTTCCAACTGTAACTGTTTCTGCTAGCTAAACTTACAACTTTAATTGCTTCTGCTTCCTAATAAAGTTGAAATAGTTCAAAGGAAATGAAATATCTGTATATGTTGCTCACTTCTAGTTCCAATATGGAGTAGATAGAAAGGAATGGGAGTATCTAGAATTTATTTTGTAGACAATGCATCAATGTATTAACATATCTTTAGAGACAAAATACACAAAGAAGCAAGCCTGGAGGTGAGTTTGGTGATGGAGTATGTAGATATTATTTGCACTATGTAATAAAATAAAAGGAAATCAGGGAATTCTAGAAGGAAAAGCACAGAGAGATACGAAGAAAGACACTGACCAGGGAAAATGGTAGAGGGATGGAAGGACTTTTAACAACATAAATGTCTAAATAATTTGTTTACGGTATTGCAATATACATTTTTTCCCCCAAAGTCTTCTACAAACTTCTGGAGGCTACATCAACAAATTTCTCTGTATTATTTGTTATTGTGATTAAATAAAAGTATACAATCCAAATCAGTTTTGCATGCCCACCTGTTTGCACTCCTGTTCTCCTTGCTCCATGACAGCACATTCCCCCTTTTCATTCCATACTTGTCTTATCGTCTTAACAAGCACTTGTTTCCTCCTCTCTGCCCTCTTCTCTCCCATCTAGAAAGAGATCAGCAGGACAGCATCCTATAAATGCATGGAACCATAAAGAACACATGACATATGGTCACACTATGTCATGGATCCAGTCCATTTTTGTTTCAAGAGTTGATTTCCATAGTGCTTTCTGCTTGAGGCAGCAGCAGATCTAGGTGCCATGTTCTCAGGGGAACCCCCAGGCCATCAAACCATAAATGCTGGTCTTTTGGTAGAGTTCTTGATCTGTACCACTTTTTTTCTCATCTTGCCACAAGGACTCAACATTTTACGCCCCATCATGGCTATCTCTGGTGGTCGCCAGGCACCAACTGCTTATTCTGGTCACATGTTGATACAGTCTCCCATTAACATGGGTCCTTCTGTCTCCTGGAAGTTTTTTTTTTTTTTAAGTCTTTGTTGTTCTGGGTTATGATCTGTTCCAGATAAGTTGTGACAATTTGGTGTACCTAAGATGACAGCTTGCAAGCTTTTAAGACCCCAGATGCCACTCCCCAATATGGGGCACAGAAGACTCTCTTGAGAAGCAATAGGTTAATTATGGCAATTGGCCTCAATATTCCCTGAAACTGTGGTCCACAGACCCTAGCCACTGCTACTCATTAATTGTAATATTGGGTTGAGAAAAGAAGAGTTTTCAGTTTATGGTGATGTCCAGTTAAGTTGATCTACTTTCTACTGTGTGCTGTCACTACTTTCACCTAACCAAATTTCTATCAACTATCTAATATATGAACAACCTGTTGCTGCATCTCCACACCTGTAGCCATCAAAGATTCTTTTCTTCTGTATGTAAGTCTGTTTTTATGTCCTTACAGTAGGGGTCTCATATAATGTACATCCTTTTGCTGCTGACTGATGTCACCCAGTACAATATCTTCCAGTTGAAACCAGTTTATATGATGCTTCCTAAAATCATCATTGTTCTTTATCATTGCATAGTGTTCCATTGAGTATACTTTGCTGAACTCATCTCTTAGTTCCAGTAGTTTACTTATGGATTCTTTGGGATTGTCTGCATATACAATCATATCATCAGCAATTAGGGAGATTTTTACTTCTTTGCCGATGCCCTTTATTTCTTTGTCTTGTCTAATTGCTCTGGCCAGAACTTCTAGTACAACACTGAGTAGGAGAGGTGGGGGTGTGCCTCCTTGTCTAGTTCCCATTCTCAAGGGGAATTCTTTGAGTCTCTCTCCATTCAGAATGAAATAGGTGGTTGGTTTTGCATACATGTCCCTTATTGGGTCGAGGAATTTTCCCTCTGTTCCTATCTTGCTGAGGGTTTTTAGCATGAATGGGTGTTGAAGTTTGTCAAATGCCTTTTCTGAATCAATTGACAAAATCAGCTGTTTTTCATACATTGTGTTATTTATGTGGTTGATCACATTAACTGTTTTTCTGAGGTTGAGCCTGCCTTGCAACCCTGATGTGATTCCACATGGTCTTGATAAATTATTTGTTTGATATCTTGTTGAATTCTGTTGGCTAGAATTTGTTGAAGATATTTGCATCTAGGTTCATGAGTGATATTGGCCTGTATTCTCTTGTTTTGTGGAATCTTTCCTTGGCTTTGATATTAGGCTTATTTGGGAATATTCCATTGCTTTCTGTGTTGTGAAATAGCCTCAGTAGTATCGGAATCATCTCCTCTCTAAAAATATGGTGGAATTCTCAGGTGATACCATCTGAGCCAGGATTTTTTTTTTTTTTTTTTTGGTTAGTAGTTTTTTGATGACTTTTCCAATCTCTCCCTTCTTGTTGGGTTTATTAAGTTTTTCTACTTCACCTTGTGATAATTTTGGTAGGTGATATGAATCTAGAAATTTGTCCATTTCTCCTAGGTTTTCAAATCTGTTAACTTACAGTTTTTCACAGTATTCTGTTATGATACTTTTGATTTCAATTGCATCTGCTGTGACCTCTCCAATCTCATTTCTTATTTAGGTTGTTAGTTTCCTTTCCTGTTTTTCTTTTGTAAGTTTAGTCTATGGTTTATCAATTCTATTGATCTTTTCAAAAAAAAGCTTTTACCTGTGTTAATTTTTTCAATTGTTTTATTCTCTAATTCATTTATTTCTGCTTTAATCTTTTTAAAAAAATATATTTTTTATTAATTACAATGAAAGAATAAAATTTCTAAGACCTATCAATTATCTGGTTTATGATAAAAAATCAGAACCCCCATCCACCCTTCTAGCCAACACAGTCATTTTCTTCAGTGGATAAGTCTCTCATTAAGTCCTTATGACAGGGATCTCATACACAATTTGTCCTTTTGACACTGATTGATTTCATTCAGCATGATCTCTTCTAAATGAGACCATATTATGAGATGTTTTCTAAAATTGTCATTGTTTTTATTGTCGCTAATAGTGTTCTATGCTTTGTTTACCCATTCATCTGTTGATGGATGTCACAGTTGATTCCATCTTTTTGCTATTGTGGACTGGGCTGCAACAAACTTTCGTGTACATGTGTCTGTTCGTATGACAACCTTTGTTTCTGAAGGATAAATTCCAAGCAGTGGAACTACAGGATCAAATGTTATATCTATTTCCAGCTGTTTAAGGAAGCACCAGATTGTTTTCCAAAGAGGTTGTACCATTTTGCAATCCCACCAGCAGTGTAACAGAGTTCGAATTTCTCCACAGCCTCCCCAAAATTTGTTGTTTTGTGTTTTTTGGATATGGCCAACCTTGTTGGAGTGAGATGGTATCTCATCGTAGTTTTCATTTGGATTTCCTTAATAGCTAATGATCGTGAGCAATTCCACATCTGTCTTTTGGGTGTCTGGATACCCTGTTTAGAGAACTGTCTGTCTATTTCCTTTGCCCATTGCTTAACTGGATTATTTAGCCTTTTCTTGTTGCTATTTTGTAATACCTTGTAGATTATGGAGATCAGACGTCGGTCTGACATACAATTGCCAAATATTTTTTCCCATTACATAGATGGTCTTTTAATTCTTTTGATTAAGTCTTTGGATGATCAAAAATGCTTGATTGTTAGTAGCTCCCAATTATTTTCTCTTCTGTTGATTGAGCTTTGTTTGTCAGATTTTGAAGTCTGTCTACATTGTATATTAAAATTTCCATTATTGATCCTATTTTATCTTGGATGAGCTTTATCATTTTAGATTTTATATTTAGGTCTTTTATCCAATTTGAGTTGGTTTTTGCATAAGGCATGAGATTTGTGACTTGTTTGAATTTTTTTTGCAGATGGATATCCAATTTTGCCAGCAACATTTGCTACAGAGACCATTCTTACACCAGTTTAAAATCTTGGGGCCTTGGTCGAATATCAACTGTTTATAGGATGATGGTGGCATCTCTGGGGTCTCAACTCTGTTCCATTGATCTATCTGTCTCTTTTTGTACCAGTACTAGGCTGTTTTGACTGCTGTGGCAGGGTAATAGTTTCTAAAATCAGGTAATGAGAGGCCTCCCAGTGTGTTCTCCTTTTTCAGTAGTGCTTTACTAATGCAAGGTGTCTTCCCTTTCTAAACAAAGTTGGTGATTTGTTTCTCCATCTCATTAAAAAAAAATGTCATTGAAATTTGTATTGGGATTGCATTATATAAGTGGCTTACTTTGGGTAAAATAGACATCTTCACAATGTTGAGTCTTCCTATCCATGAGCAGTGTAGATTACTCCATTTATGTAAGTCTCTCTTAGTTTTTTGTAGTAAGGTCTTGTAGTTCTCTCTGTCAAGGTCTCTGTTTGTCTAGTTAGATTTATTCCTAGCTATTTTATCTTCTTGGGGGCTATAGTAAATGAAATTGATATGGTGATTTCTTCTTTAATAATCTCATTGTTGGTATAAAGGAATCCTACTGATTTATTTACGTTTGTATCTCAACACTTTGCTAAATTCCTCTATTAGTTCCAATAGTTTACTTATAGATTCCTTTGGATTCTCTGTATATAATATCATATCATCTGCAAATAGGGAGATTTAGACTTCTTCATTGCTGATACGGATGCCCTTTATTTCTCTGTCTTGTCTAATTGCTCTGGCTAGAACTTCTAGCACGGTCTTGAATAGAAGTGGTGAGAGTGGACATCCTTGTCGAGTTCCAATTCTCAAACGGAATTCTTTCAGTCTTGAATAAAAGTGGTGAGAGTGGACATCCTTGTCGAGTTCCAGTTCTCAAAGGGAATTCTTTCAGTCTTTCACCATTGAGGACAATGAAGGCAGCTGGCTTTGTGTAGATGCTACTGATTGCATTGAAGAATTTCCCGTCTATTCCTATTTTTCTGACAGTTTTTAGCATGAATGGGTGTTGAACTTTGTCAAATGCCTTTTCTGCATCAACTGACAAAATCAGGTGATCCTTATCTTTTGTGTAATTACTGTGGTTGATTACATTGATTGTTTTCCTGAAGTTGAACCAGACTTGTTTCCCTAGAATGAAACCAATCTGATCTGTTGAATTCTATTTGCTAGAATTTTGTTGAAGATTTTGGCTTCTAGGTTCATGAGTGATATTGGTCTGTAATTTTCTTTTTTTGTGGAATCTTTCCCCAGCTTTGGTGTCAGGGTTATGCTGGCGTCATAGAATGAATTTGGTAGTATTCCATCCCTTTTTATGGTGTGAAATAGCCTCAACAGGATCAAAGTTAACTATTCTCTAAAAGTTGGTAGACTTCTCAGGTGAAGCCATCTGGGCCAGGACTTTTTTGGCTGGTAGATTTTTGATGACTTTTTCAATCTCTTCCTTTGTGATAGATTTATTAAGTTGATCTACTTCTTCTTGTGATAATCTTGGTGGGTGATATGAATCTAGAAATTTGTCCATTTCCTCTAGGTTTTCAAACTTGTTGGAGTACAGCCTTTCATAGTATTCTGTTGATATTTTTTATTTCAGCTGGGTCTGTTGTAACATCTCCCATCTCTTTTCTTAATCTGGTTATTTGCAGCTTCTGCTGTTTTTTTTTTTTTTTTTTTGTAAGTTTAGCCAATGGTTTATCAATTTTGTTGATCCTGTCAGAGAACTAGTTTTTGGTTTTCTTAATTTTTTTTCAGTTTTTCAAGTCTGTCATTCATTTAGTTCTACTCTAATCCTTATAATCTGTTTCCTTTTGGTGTCTGAGGGGTTTTTCTGTTGCTCACTTTCTACTTGTTCAAGCTATAAGGTTATTTCTTTAATTTGGGCCCCTTCTTCTTTCCGGATGTGTGCAGTTATAAAGATAAACAGACCTCTGAGTACCGCTTTTGCTGTATCCCATAGATTCTAGTAGGATGTGTTTTCATTCTGATCTGATTCCATAAATTTCTTTATTTTGTCCTTGGTTTCTTCAATAGCCCAAGGTGTTTTGAGCACAGTGTTGTTCTGTTTCCATAATTCTAAATTTCTACCTATGAATTTTTTGTTATTGATTTCAATGTTTATAGCGCTATGGTCCAAGAAGATACTTCTCAGTGAATCAGTGCTTTGGATTTTATAGAGAATTGCTTTATGACCTAACACATGGTCTATTCTGGAGAATGTTTCAAGTGCATTGGAGGAGAAGGTGTACTTATCCATTGATGAATGAAAAGATCTGTATATGTCAGTAAGGTCAAGTTGGTTGATTGTTGCAATAAGATCTTCTGTATCTTTACTGAGCTTTTTTCTAGATGATCTATGCATAACTGAAAGGAGAGTGTTGAAGTCTCCAACTATTATCGTGGAATGATCTATCTCATTTTTCAGTGTTGTCAGTATTTGCTCAATGTATTTAGGTGTTCTGGTATTGGGTGCATAAATATTTAATATTGTTCTGCACTGTTTGTGTATTGAACATTTCAGCAATGAATAGTGACCATCCTTGTGCATGATGGTGGATTGTACATTAAAATCTATTTTATCTGAGGTTAATATTGCCACTTCTGGTCTTCTTTGCATGTTGTTAGCTTGGTATATATTTTTCCATCCTTTAATTTTCAGTTGGTTCATATCTTTAAATCTGAGATGTGTATCTTTAAAGCAACACGTAGACAGATCATGTCTTTTGTTCCAGGGTGTCATTCTTTCTCTTCTTTGGAGCATTCAGTTAATTTATATTCAGTGTAATTATTGATAGGTATGTGTCTAGTGCTGTCATTTTAATGCATTAATTTTTGTGTTGTTACTGTTTTAAGTGTTGCTTTTAATATTCTGTTCTGGGTCAATTCTTCTTTATGGGTTGCCTTTTCATTTTTTTTTCATTGTTGGTTTTGCATTTATTGAGATTCCTGTGTTGTGTTTTTTGTTTTGATATGTCACATTGTGAGTCTGCTTTGCAGCTACCCTTATGGTTCCCCTTAACATTATAAGTTTAAACTAGGCTTTCACATTTGCATGTCTTTTTAATTCCCTCTGCTTCTGAAAGGATTATACTTAGTGTAATGTATCCCACTTTTTAGTGCAATGATGTCATTTTTTGTGAGTTAAAATCACTGATTCCCTTCTTTGATTGAGCTTTGTGACTTCCCTACCTAAGTAAGATTTTGATGCTGTGTCTTGCATTGCTTCCTCAAGTATACATTTGCTGTATCTTTTTTGTCTAAACAAAGTGCTTCTTTCAGTGTCTCTTGTAGTTTTGGTTTCAGTTTTACAACGTCTCTAGACGTCTGTTTATCTGCAAGTGTCCTAATTTCGCCTTGATATTTGAGAAACATTTCTGCAGGATATATAGTTCTTGGTTAGAAGTTTTTCTCCTTCAAGATTTTGAATGTTTCATCCACCTGCCTTTTTGCCAACCTTGTTTCTGCCTAGATGTCAGGTGAATACCTACAGTTTTCCCCTGTGTACATTAGCTTTGCTTTAAATCTCACTTTCTTGAAGAGCCTTTCTTTATGTTTCATTTTATTAAGCATGATTATAATATGTCTTAGTGTCTTTCTTTTGGAGTCTAGTGTTTGTTGCACTTGATATACATCTTGGCATCTATGGTCTCTTCTTCCATGATTTCAGGAAGTTTTCTGTCACCATTTTACAGCAATACTCTCCGTATTGTAGGCTATCCCTCCCTGTTCAGGAACTCCAATTATTCATAGGTTATTCCTCCTAGTAGAGTTCCACATGTTTCTTAATGTTTCTTGATTTTTCTTATTTCTTTTCTGTGATTTCACCTCATAATGCTGGTTTCAGTTGCTCTGTCCTCAAATTCACTAACTGTGGCTTCCATTTCTTCTATTCTGTTCTTTTGGCTGTGAATTGAATTGTTAACTCTATAATTTTATTATTGATCTGCTAGATTTCATATTGTTGATGTTCCATCAGTTAGAAGAACTTATGTCATTTTTCGTTTTGTTCTGCTACATTTTGTTTAATCTCTAGGAGGGCTGTATACATAATTCTTTTGTACTTGACCTCTGATAATTTTAGACAGCTTTTTCATCTGGGAAGATTTTTTATTATTTTGGGAGTTTTCTAGAGCTGTGATGGACTATTTCTTTAAATGGTTAGCTATTGATTGTTGTCTTTGTGCCATCAAGAAGTTGTTCAGTTTCTCTAGTTTTACCTCTACAGGAGCTGAGGTGTTGTTCTAAGAGTTGAGTAAGGGCACTACCACATTTGGTCACCAGATGCTTTTGTACTCTAGTGACTGGCCCCAAGTGAACTCTCTGGGGTGGCAGGCCCTGTCTCCTGAATGCTAAAGGTGGGAGTTACTTCTGGTGACTATCTGTCATTATGCCAGTCAAGCCTACGGTGTAGCTCAGGGAATGGAGGAGAGAAAGATGCCCCCCACTTTTTTGCCCAGGACCTCTGCACTCTGTAGATGTGTTTAGCTTAAAAACTGCTTATTTACTGAGAGATGCACTGTGTGGTGTCTACCAAAGGCAGCTAGCCTTTCAGAGGTGACAGGCCCTGCCTCCTGGCTGACAAAGACAGCATCCTACTTATGGAGTCACTGGGGTGCCATCAGCCAACATTGTTGTGGATCAGTGAACAGTGGTGGAGATGCTATCACCCTGCTCAGCAGTCAATTCTTCAGGTGGTCTTGTTTTAAGAAGATCCTTTACTGCTGAGCCAGGAGTTTTCCACCAGTTACTGAAATCAATCAAGTCCTCAAGTGTGGCAGTCCCCATCTTCCAGCTGACAACAAAAGCATCTCATAGGCTGTCCCCACAGATGCTATGATGTGGTTCAAAGAATGGGAGAAATAGGCCTTTGATGCCCATGTCTGCCAGGCCCCACCCATAAATCTAGGCACTAATGTCATAAACACAGCTTTTCTGCTGGAGAAGCACTATCCAGACAGGGACTGCTGCTCAGCATCAGAATTAGTCCCAGCTGAGACCTCCAGGTGGTGATGCCACCTCCATGTGGACCAAGATGGTGTCCTTTCCAAGCTTCCCTTCCTGCCATGAGGCAGCAGAATCTATGATACAGCTCAGAAAAGAGAGGGTGGAAGGGCAGTGGTGCCCTCAGTCAGCAGCCTGGCTCTCAAGATATCGCTATCCCAAGCACAGTCTCTCTGATGCATTATACACTGTTTACTTAAGCACTGCAGTTCAGCATATTTGCTGATGCATGCCCAGTCCTTGCCTCCAGGATAACAAAGAAGGCATCAGTACTTGCAGTACTTCCCAACGATGCACCAGCAGGAACAGGACTCAGCATGCCACTGCCTTGTTTTTGAGAAAGGTAGTTTCCACCTTACTGATGCCTAGTCCAGTCTGACAACTCTATGCCAGATCCTAGGGCATCCCAGAATGCTGCTCTGTTTAATTATCATTCCAGGACTTAGTTCTCAGAGGCACTTGAGGAGACATGTGTCTATTCCACCATCTCAGGCTTGTCCCTTCTATCTGTATTTCTCACTGATGTCTTTTTCTGCTCATGTATGTGAGAGCATATAATTAGAGATGGTATCAACATTCCTAATTTGGGGTCCAGGATAGTGCATGTAGAATTGAAGGAAGCTGAAACTTTGGCCCAAATCAAAAAACCATTGCTGTTGAGTCAATTCTGACTCATAGTGACCCTATAGGACAGAGTAGGACTGCCCCACACAGTTTCCAAGGAGTGCCTAGTGGTTTCAAACTGTGGATTTTTTGAGTAGCAGTCACAGATCTTAACCACTACACCACCAGAGTTTCCAGAACTTAGACTAAATAAAAAACCAAACCAACTTCTGTTGAACAGAGTAGAACTGACCTGCAAAGTTGCCAAAGACTGCCTTGGAGATCTGAACTACTGAACTCTTGGTTAGTAGCCTTAACCACTATGTCACTAGGGTTTCCAAACTTGGGCCAGAAATGGCCCAATAAATTTTACTCTAGTTTACTTCTAGGAACCATGGTGGAGCTCCAGTCAGCCAGAGATAAGCTTCTAACAGTCAGATGAATGGATCTCAGTTGCTAAATACCGGGAAAAGTTTGACTTGATACTGGTAATCAGCAAAATGAGGTATAAAATAATACTCCAGTTTTTATCTAAGAATTGGTGAAGAATATTTTTAATGAGAATATCCTGTACAGGACCAAGAGAAAAGTAGAGAGGGAAGAATTCCATTACACATTCTACGCATAAGGCATGTGGCAGTGCACATCTTTAAGTCTTAAACATAATCAAGAATGTTGGTTCTAGGCTACTACCGTTAGGAAATTAACTATAGGAACAGAGATTCATCGACAATGTGTGGGTATTTATAATTTTACTAGCATTATTGATTAAAAAAGGATATAATCTCAGTGTTTATTAAAAGGATATTGACAAAGATATTTAGTATACAATAACACACTCAGAACCTAGGACATCATTAAAGCAGTGTTGTGGAAGTGTACTTATTTAGTTGTGAAAAGAACAAGTTGATGAGTTAATATATTATAGAATGATGAGTGAATATATTATAGATGTGATTATCCCCAGATGATAAGTTTAGGAATGATTCTTTGTTTTCTTTAATGTTTAAACTTTCAATCATTGACATATATTACTTTTCCACTTGCTCATTTTAACAAAAGTAGGTAAATTAGACTCAGGCCTGGAAGAAGGTTTAGAACACTGTTGCTGATCTTACTTTCCTGTTAGGTCTTTTTTAAAAACTCTTTTGATGATGTTTATCATATTTAAAGGCCTACTTTTGATCCTTTTTTGGAGGAATGGATTCTAAAGTTTGAAAGTGATGTGAAGTTTGGGTGATCTGGCACAAAATCAACTCACCCTCAGCTTTGTGCCAGATCTATATTTTAGAACAGCTTATTAAAGGGTCAAACACAAAATAATGTAAGTAAAATTCACTTTGGACATATTTCCTATTCCAAACAGAAATGACCATACTACCTGACTGCAAAAAATTAAAAAATAATTAAAGGAATATTTTGATACAAATTAATCTTTATTTTTAAACAATCAAAAGAAACTCTATTTTATTTCAGTCTCTTACAACCCAAAATTGTTATAATCCTTCACTCTCTTGTAACTCAAAGTTATATAATGAAATCTTGAAAATGCAGGAAAGAAGATTAAGTGGCTTCCTTGGGATTAATTAGAAAAATAAAAGGCAGATAACAAAGATCTATGATTTTTACACACTAAACATTTTTTTCAACTATCAACTAGTGATTAAATAAAATTATTTAAGGCTGTTGATCTTTAAAACAATTTCTATTCCGAAATCTTATTAAATCCTGTGAACAGCTGCACCAAGTTGTTATCGCAATGGGAATTTTAAAAGTAAATTAAATTTGCTAAGAGGTATTATTAAAACCAGGTAAGCATGGCTTTGAATAATAATGGCTCTTCTCTGTAGCTTCAACTGAGTTGCATGACTTGCAATTAGAAGTGAACTATTTTTGATTTATTATTATTTCTTCCCAATTCTTATAGAAAACCTGGCTATAAACTGTGTTGAGTTTATCACAAATTTGTACATTTCAGTCCCACAACTCCACAACATCATAGATTAATTGAGGTTTGCAGTTCACCCATCTATCAATTTCTAATGAATTTATACAACAAAGAAATTACAGTTTGCACAGGTACCCTCTTGAAATGATAATATATTCCTAAAAACTTTTATATTTCAGAAAATTCTGACCTTTTCATTTCAGGGAAATGTGTTAGAAAAGCCTAGAACATAAATTAACATTGGAAACCAAGCTGTTAGGCACAAGGACAAATGATACAACCTGAGATTTCTAAATCAGGAATATCAAACCCAACCCAGTGCTATTGAGTTGATTCTGACCTATAGGGACCCTAAATGGACAAAGTAAAACTGCCCCATAGGTTTTCAAAAGGAGGGACTGGTGGTTCCAAATGCTGGCCTTTAGGTTAACAGTCAAGATCTCAACCACTGTGCTGTTACGTCTCCAAATCGGGAATACAGATAAAATTGAGTTTACTCTCCACGTGTCCTTTTCAAGTTTTCATAGCTCTAGATTCTTTAGGTCAGTACTTCCCTAAGTATTTTTGTTTATTTGTTTGCTTGCTTACCATTAGTCTAGAAAATTGCTCCATGGTCAAAAAATCAGTCCATAATACAGGCTTTCCTCTCCTTTGGGAATCACAAAACAATTTAGTAAATTGAAAGCACTGCCAAGGACTACTGGAAAGAACCCAGATTAGTCGTATTTGACCCAGTGTTTCACAAATATTATTGCCACTGAACTCATTTTAAAATATCTGAAGGATACACTTTGTAAAATATTCTTTAGAATAAAATTTTGAGATATAGATTAGTGATACATAGGTTTAGTACATTCTAAAATTGATTCTCCATTTAAGAATATTTGTTTCCTATTTACTAATTTCTAGCACTAATGGAAAAATTTCTCCTCTTTTTCTTTGAAAAATAGTTATTTGTGTCAAATGTTGGCCTGTTAATTCTGTAAGAGTACTGTCATAAAATATAACCAATCTTTACTTTCATAGAATGTACACTTGAGTGCTTGTGTCTACAGGTGTGCATACCACACATACACACATGTAAATCTGTGGAAGAAATAACTATTCACGAGGTTTAGCCAACACAATGCAATAGGCAGAAGCGCAACAAAGACCCAATAAATTAAGTAAAATACACACAAACATCAATCCTAGAACCCTAAGTGTCAAATGAAGAAATGACCAAGCACTGAATGGAGTAAGAAACGGACAGAAGTGAGAGACTAAAGAGAGACATAGGCGCAGACTTCCCTTATCAGTTAACACAGCACAGACCTACCATTTTATATGTCTGTTGGAGATCAGCAGACACAGAGCAAACGAAAGAAGCTTCATGGAGCTCCTAGAAGACAGAGTGTCCAGTAACCAGGGAAACTTGCTTTCTGACCCCTACCTCTCTTTACTCTGCTTGGCCACTGTCATCTCCCAGCCAGTGTTGATTATTTAGCTAGGAGGTACCGATTCCATGAGAGTTTCATTCACTATCCCTCTCCTTAAGCCAGCTAGTTCCTTCAGTGCCGTTTCTTTGTTGCAGGTGTTGCTTTTTTTTTTATGTGTTCTGTGTCACTCACCCCCTCCCTTCCTTTCTCTCAAACACCTAGCTCCTTGTGCCATCTGTGAAGCACTGCTCAACAACAGAGCTGCTTCCCTAGTTCAAGATGCCACACTAGTGGGATCACTGGGGACTTTTTGTGTTGTCTGTTCCTTTTTTTTCACTTCCTCTTATTCATTTTTTGGTTTCCCATCTCTTTCTACTTAGCTTATTTACTGCCTACTGAATACATAATGCTGTGTGCCATCTCCACGTCTTCTAGCTAGGCTGCACTGCTTGGCTTGGGAAGCACTTCTCTGTTGTGCTCAGTGAAGCTGGTGAGGTCTCTGAGAGCATTTTTGTTTTCTTTTGCTTTGTCTTATTCATTTCATTTATTACTATTTAAACTACCTTACTTCCATTGATTCTGACTCACAGTGACTTTATAGGACAGAGTAGAAATGCACCACAGAGTTTCCAAGGAGTATCTGGCAGATTCAAACCACCAATCTTTGGGTTAGCCAGCATAATATTTAAGCACTATGCCACAAGGGTTTCTTTATTTTTCTTTTTTCATTTTTTCTTCATTTATCAGTTTTTTACCTCTAGTTTTTGTTTATTCTTGTCTCCTAAATACCAGTTGCTGTGTACCATCTCTGTCCCTTCTAGATACGCAGCAACTTGAGATCTGGGAGCCACTTTGCTTGCTCCTAGTGTGATCCCTGGGGATATTTCTTTCTTTCTTTTTTATTGTGATTTAGCAAAAGTGTAAAATACAATTTAGATTTGCATGCCTGCCTATCTGCAGCTCCCTGCTCTCCTTTCCTGGTGACAACACACTCCTCCTTTCCACTCTATGCACATCATAACCTCTTAATAATGTCCTGTCCCCTCCTCTTCACCCTCTCCACTCCTCTCTAGTAAGATGTCAGTAGGATGAAATCCTATAGATGTATAGAACCATAAAGCACACACATGATATGGTCACTCTGTCCTCGAGTTCAATCCATTCCTGTCCAAAGAGCTGACCTCAGTAATGATTTGTGATGAAGGGCAGTATCAGGTCTAGGGTCCATGCTCCCAGGGGAACCACTAGGCCTTCAGAACACCAACTGAGATCTTTTAGTGGAGTTTTTAGGGTGTCTCCTTTTTTTTCGTGTTGCCACTGGGACTCAATATTGTGAGATCCATCACGACTATCTTCGGTGGTGGCTGGGCACCATCTGCTTCTTCTGGTTACCTGTTGATGTAGTCCCTCATTCATTCTTTCTGCCTTCTGTGTTCTTTTTCCCTCATGTTGTTGTCCTTGGCGGTCATCTGTTCCAGCTGAGTTGGGACCATGCGGTGTACTCAGATGGCAGCTTGATAGCTTTTAAGACCCCAGACACCATTCACCAATATGGGGTGCAGAAGACTTCCTTAGCAATAGGCTATTTAAGCCAACTGCCCTCAAATTCTCCTGAAAGAAGGGTGGGGAGATTTATTTAAATTTTTTTCTCTTATTCTTTATTGCTTTCAGTTTTTCTTTCTTTCTCAGTTTTTCATCTGTAAATACCAATGGCAGCCTCCTCAGCAATTTTCTTTTTGCTTCCTCTTTCTCTTCTTTCCTATACCCCACTTAGGTTCACACATCTCAACCTCACCCTCCTGCCTATCTGCATCATGAACTGAACATCACACTTCCAAGTAGCACAGGCATGCCCTACAGGAACCATCCCTGCACTGACCTCCAGCCCACCCTGTCAACCAAGTACTGCCAAAAACAACCCATCTCAGTCCTTCTCCTCAGCTGAACCTGACTTGTTGCACCATAGCTGAGCTACTTACTCTATCTATTGGATAAGGATGCCAAAAGCATAATGTTCACAGATAAACAAACCACAAAGAATGCACAGCCTATCTTCTCAGACACAACCAAATAAAACAAAAAAGCAAGGCAAAAGAAATAAACCTACAGTCAATAAATAAGGAATAACTACTGCATGATCAAAAGACAGCAGACAATATAAAATATTAAAAAAAATAGGATGGTTTCAGTAGATGTCCAATACAAAACACCAAAATGACTTTCCAGTAGAAGGAAGAGCAGTGGAACAAATTGGTATGGAATTTAAATCTCTTCTACTCAGAGCTCTACAACAGTTGAAGCAAAAAGCAGACAAAAATACCAAAAAAAGACAAATTCAGAGAAAAATAGATAAAGTCATGGAAAATACAAATAAGACAATGGAAGAATTTAGGAAAATAGTATAAGAACAAAATGTCAAAATAAATTCACAACCAGAAGTCATACAAACAGTTAGAGATCCAAAAGATAAACAGAATTTCAGAAATAGCATCACAGAACTTATGAAAGGCAGGCAAGAAACAATGGAAGACAGGATGAGTGAAACTGAAGGCAAATACTTGGATACCACTTCGATAAAAAAAGAAAAAATGAAGAAACCTTTAAAATTATGTGTGATATAAGCAAAAGCAAAAGTTCGTAAGTGATCAGAGATCCAGAATAGAGGGAGAAAACAGACAACATGTGGAAGATCATCAAAGAATTGGTGACATAAAACTTCCTCAATAGCATGAAAGATAGAAAGGTGACCATTTAAGAAGCTCAAGTAATCCCGTATAAGAAAGACCTCAGAAGAAAATCACCAAGGGATGCATAATTGACAGTCACAAAAACCAAAGAAACAATCCTGAGAGTGTCTCAAGAATAATGAAAAGTCATATATGAGAGGAAACAGTAAGACCAAGCTCTGATTATACAGCAGAAACAATGCAGGCAAGAAGGCAATGGGATGACATATACAATATAATGAAAGGAAAAAAAAATGCCAACCAAGAATAATTTGTCCTGAAAACTCACAACCAAGTATAATGGGAAAATTAGTACAGTTGCAAATAATAAAAAATTAAGGGAAGATATAGAAACAAAATCAAACTTACAGTGAATTGTTATGTGCTCATGTAGGTATGGAAATTTCTAATGGAGAGAAAGGCAGGACAATACTAAGTAATAAAACACTGGTTCAGACCTAGGTAGATAAGGTAAATTTCAAGGCAGCCACAAAGAAAATTAACAAATCTACTCATCAAAATAAAGAACAAAAACATAAAATCTTAGTAAAAAACAAAATCTACAAAAATAAAACAAATGAAAGATAATGTCAGCACCACACACACAAAAAGCAATAAAATGTGATAGCAATAAACTTATACCTATCAATAGTTACACCAAATGTAAAGGGCCTAAACAGGTCCATTAAGAGACAGACAGTGACATAACGGATTAAAAAGCAGAAGAGGATCCATCAACATACTGTCTGTGAGAGACACACTGCAGAAATAAAGAAGTAAACTAACTTAACAATTAAAGTATGGAAATGAGTGTATCAAGGAAACAGCTACCAAAAAAAAGGAGTGGCAATACTAACTTCAGATAAAAAAGACTTTAAAACAAAATTCACCAAAAAAAGGCATTATATAAGATTAAAGGGATCATTCATCATGAAGACATATCTACCGAATGAAATATCTACCGACTCAATGGCAGAGATTAAAAATACACAAACTCTAAAAGCACTGAAAAGAGAAATTGACAGTTCCACAATAATAGTAAGAGACTTAAACACAACACTCTTGTTCAAACACAGAACACCTAGAATGAAAATCAACAAAGATAGTGTCATGGATTGTACTGTGTTCCCCCAAAATATGTGTCAACTTGGTTAGGCCATGGCTTTTGCTATTCTGTGGTTGTCTTCCATTCTGTGATTTTCTTATATGTTATAAATCATAATTTCTTCCTGTAGTTAAAAAGGATTAGATTAGGATGTAACACCCTTGCTTAGATAACATCCTTGATCAAATACAAACAGAATTTCCCTGGAATGTGGCCTCCACAACCTTTTATCTTAAAAAATGAAAGGAAAATAAAGCATGCAGACAGCTGAGGATTTCATATCATTAAGAATAAAGCACCAAGAGAGGACTACATCCTTTAGTCCCAGGATTTCTACACAGAGAAGCTTCTAGTACAGGGGAAAATTGACAAGAAGGACCTTTCTCCACAGCTGACAGAGAAACAAAGCCTTCTTTTGGAGCTCACAGCCTGAATGTAGACTTCTAGCCTATCATACAGTGAGAAAATAATTTCCTCTTTGTGGAATTTATGTGCAAATGGTACTGGCAAAATAGAATATCCATCCACAAAACACTGAAACAAGATCTGTATCTCACACCTTACACGAAAACTAGCTCTAAATGGATCAAGGACCTAAATATCAAATCTAAAATGATAAAAATTGTGCAAGATAAAACAGGATCAATTGTGAATTTTCTAATAAATAGATTAGATAGACTTTAAAATCTGACAAAGCACGATTAACAAAAGAGAAAGTAGATAAATGGGAGCTACTAAGAATCAAACACTTTTGTTCATCCAAAGACTTTATCAAAAGAGTTAAAAGACTCCCTACAGAATGGGAAAAGATATTTGGCAACTACATGTCAGACCACCATCCGATCCCCATAATCTACAAGGTACAGCAAAATATCAACAAGAAAAAGGTAAATAACCCAATTAAACAATGGGCAAAGGAGATGGGCAGACACTTCACCAAAGAGGACATCCATGCTGCCAAAAGACATATGAGAATTTGCTCACGATCATTAGCTTTCAGAGAAATCCAAATCAAAACTAAAATGAGATATTACCTCACCCCCAACAAGGTTGGCCATGATTCAAAAAACACAAAATAACAAATGCTGGAGAGGCTGTGGAGAGATGAGAACTCTCCTACATTGTTGGTACAACCTCTTTGGAAAGCAGTCTGGCACTTCCTTAAAAAGTTGTAAATAGAGACACCGTTTGATCCAGTAATCCCACTGCTTGGAATATATCCTATAGAAACAAAGGCTGCCACATGAACAGACACATGTACATGAATGTTTACTGCAGCAATAGTCCACAAATGCTAAAAGATGGAATCAACCCAGACACCCATCAACAGATGAATGGATAAAAAAAAACTATTGTATATATACTCAGTGGAACACTATGCTGTGATAAAAAACAGTGTAGATTTTACAAAACATCTCATAACATGGTTTCAATCGGAAGATGCTATGCTAAGTGAAATCAGTCAGTGTCAAAAGGACAAATACTGTATGAGACCCACCTCTGTTATAAGGACTTAAAAATAGAATTATCTGCAGAAGAAAATAACTGTGTTGGCTACCAGGACAGAGGGTGTTGGTGAGGGTTTATCATAGATGAGATAATTGATAGATGTTAGAAATTTTATTCATTTACTATAATCAATAAATAATAAAAATTAAAAAAAGAAAGAGAACAGCAAAAGAAACCCACCATCAACAGAAGGAAGGAAATAATAATGATCAGAGCAAAAATAAATGAAATAGAAAACATCAAAACAATAGAATGAATCAACAAAACCATAAGGTGATTCTTTGAAATGGTCAACAAAATTGGCAAACCACTGCCCAACTGACAAAAGAAAAACAAGAGAGAATACAAAGGACTGAAATAAGAAATGAAGTGGGGGACATTACAGTAGACCAAAATGAAATAAAAAGGATCATATCAAAGTATTATGAAAAACTATTAGGCTTGGGATTTTGGGTTTTATACTTGAATAAACTTAAAAACCTAGAGGAAATGACTAAACTTTTGGAAACACACTACCCAAAATAATACAAAATGATGTTGAAAAGAAGAAGATAGCTGACTGAAAAGGTAATAAAAGTTATTTAAAAACTCCCAACAAAAGTGACCTAGTCTTATTGGTTTCGTCAGCAAATTCCACCAAACATTCAGAGAAGAGCTTACACACGTACTACTCAAGTTATTTCAGAAAATAGAAAAATCAAGAAAAACAAACCTATTGCCATTGAGTAGATTCCAACTTATACCAACCCTATAAAATAGAAAGGAATAATTCTGAATTCATTCTATGAAGATGGAATAATCCTGATACAAAAACCAGGCAAAAAAGAAAAGTACAGAACAGAATCTTTCATGAATATAGATGTAAAAAAACTCTAGCCAACAGAATTTAGCATCATATAAAAAAAGGGTAATGCACCATGACCAAACAGAACTCACACTACATATGCAATAATAGTTTGACATTAAAAAATCAATCAACATAATCCACCTCATTAATGAGAGTCACATAATCATCTGAATTGACAAAGTCCAGCACCCATTTCTGATAAAAGCTCTCAAGAAAATAGTTATAGAAAGGAAATTCTTCAACATAATAACAAACATCTTTACAAAATCAACAGACAATTAATGGAGAGAGGCTGAAAACATTCCCCTGGAGAGCAGGAATGAGACAAGAATGCTCCTATTAAACACTGTACTGGAAGCCCTAGCTATAGGAATAAGTTAAGACAAAGAAATACAGGGTATCCAAATAGGTAATGAAAGAGTTGCTATCCATATTTGCTGATGATGTGATAAGAAACATAGAAAGTCTGAAAGAATCCACAGGAAAATTACTGGAACTCAAAGACAGAGTCAGCAGACTAGCACAGTACAAAATAAACATACAAAAATCAATTGGATTCCTATAAGCCAGTAAAGAGAATGACAAACCAAACAGGAAATCAGAAAACAATGATTTA
The DNA here is from genome assembly GCA_028571685.1 of Heterohyrax brucei. NCBI lineage: Eukaryota > Metazoa > Chordata > Mammalia > Hyracoidea > Procaviidae > Heterohyrax > Heterohyrax brucei. Next base: position 152,358,049 of record CM053147.1, on the reverse strand, counting down.
TAATAAACCCTGGTGGTGTAGTGAATTACGTGCTACCACATGGTCAGTAGTTCAAATCCACAAGGTGCTCCTTGAATAATCTGGGGGTCAGTTCTACACTGGCCCCTAGGGTCGCCATGAGTCAGATCCGACTCGACAGCACTTGGCTGGCTTGGCAAAAAAATAAAATACTTAGGAAGAAACCTAACCATGGATATGAAAGACCTATACAAAGAAACTACGAAACAGAACTACAAGAAACCAAAGGAGATCTACATAATTGGAGATTTATATTCATGTTTGAGAAGACCCAACATTGTGAAAAAGACAATTCCATCCAAAGTAGTCTACAAATACAATGCAATCCTAATCTAAATACTAACAACGTTCTTTAGAGAGATGGAAAAAGTAATCATTGACTTTATTTGGAAAACGAGGCCCCAGATAAGTAAAGCCCTTTTAAAGAAGAGAAATATGGTAGGAGGATTTCCACTCTCTGACCTCAAAACTTTCTGTACAGCCATGGTAGTCAACTTTCATGTGTCTGTCATTTTGTCATACTGTTGGGGCTTGCATGTTGCTGTAATGCTAGAAGCTATGCTACTGATATTCAGATGCCAGCAGGGACACCCATGGTGGACAGGTTTCAGCTGAGTTTTAAAACTAAGATAGACTAGGAAAAAGGACCTGGTAGTCTACTTCTGAAAAGAATTAGCCAATGAAAACCTTACGCATTAGCAGCAGAACATTATCTGACATAGTGCTGGAAGCTGAGCCACCTCAAGTTGGAAGACACTGAAAAGATGACTGGGAAAGAATGACTTCCTCAAAGGATAGTAGACCTTAATCATGTGGATGAAGTCAAGCTTTCAAAACCTTAACTTACTGATGTGGAACTATTCAAAACGAGAAGACACATTTGCAAACACCCATTAATAATCAGAATATGGAATGTACAAAGTATGAATCTAGGAAAATTGTATATAGTCCTAATTGAAATGCATTAACATTGAAATGCTAATCATTAGTGAGTTGAAACAGACTAGTGTTGGCCATTTTGAATTGTGTAGTCATAAAATCTATTATGCTGTGAATGGCAACTTAAAGAGGAATGATATTGCATTCGTCATCAGAAAGAACATTGCAAGATCCATCTGGAAATACAATACTTGTCAAGGATAAGACATATCCATATGACCACAAGGAAGACCTGTTAATACAACTATTATTCAAATTTATGGGTCAACCACTAAGGCCAAAGATAAAGAAATTGGAAGATATTTACCAGCTTCTGAAGTCTGAAGTTAATCAAACGTCCCAATCAAGATGCATTGATAATTAATGATGGTTTCAATGCAAAAATTGGAAAGAAAGAAGTACTTGTATCAGGAAAATATGGCCTTATGAATAGAAATTATGCCCAAGTTTGTATGATAGAATTTTGCTAGACTGACTTCTTCATTGCAAACATCTTTTTTTCACCAATATAAGTGGGTGATTACACATATGGACCTTGCCAGATGGAATACACAATAATAAAATTGTCTACATTTATGGAAAGAAATGATAGAAAAGCTAAATATCATCAGTAAGAACAAAGCCAGGTACCGGTTGTGGCATACACCATCAGTCGCTCTTATGCAAGTTCAAACTGAAACTGAAGAAAAGAAGAACAAGTTCGTGAGACCCATATTATGACCTTGAGCATATTCCACCTGAGTTTAGAGACCATTTCAGTAGTAGATTTGAAGCAATGAACACAAATAACCAAAGACCAAATGAATTCTGGCACAATATCAAAGACATCATACATGAAAAAAAAGCAAGAGGTCATTGAAAAGACAGGAAAGAAAGATAAAACCAAATTGGATATCCAAAGAGACTCAAACACGTACTCTTGAATGTCAACTGTCAAAAACAAAAGAAAGAATGATGAAGTAGAAGAACTGAACAAAAGATTTCAAAGGGCAGCTAGAGAAGATAAAATACAGTATTATAATGATGTGTGCAAAGAGTTGGAGATAAAAAAACCAAAAAAGAAGAATATGCTCTGCATTTCTCAAGCCAAAAGAACTGAAGAAAAATTTTAAGCCTCAAGCTGCAATAGTAAAGAATTATATGGGGAAAATACTAATTGATGCAAGAAACATCAAAAGAAAATAAAAGGAATACATGGAGTCATTATATCAAAAAGAACTGGTAAATGTTCAGCTATTTCAAGAGGAAGCATGATTAGGAAGCATATGATTAGGAATCAATAGTATTGATGGACTTAGCCAAAGATGCACTGAAGGCACTGGTGAAAAACAAGGCTCTAGGAGCTGACAGAATATAAATTGAGATGTTTCAACAAATAGATGAAGTGCTGAAGTGCTTACACATCTATGCCAAGAAATTTGGATGACAGCCCCCTACCTGGTCAATCAACTGGAAGAGAGCCATATTTATGCCAAATCCCCAAAGACTGCTGATGTCAGATAGAACTTGATTGAAAGCAGAGAATTCCAGAAAGATGTTAGCCTGTGTTATACTGATTAAGCAAAGGCATTTGACTGTGTAGATTGTAATGAATCATGGATAAATTTTAAAAAGATGGAGATTCCAGAATACCTAATTGAGCTCATGAGGAATCTGTATATAAATCAAGAGATACATGTTTGGACAGAGTAAGGAGATATGAAGTCAAAAAAGCTGTGCAGCAGGATTGTATAGTTTTATTATATCCACTCAATCTGCACGCTTAGCAAATAGTCCTAGAAGTTGAACTGTACGGAAAAAAAAAAAAATGGGGTATTAGGAATGGAAGCAGGCTCATTAACAATCTGCATTAAGCAGATGACACAACCTTGCTTGCTGAAATTGAAGAGGACTTGAAAGACTTTCTGATAAAGATCTCAGCCTTCAGTATGGATTACATTTCAGTATTGAGAAAACAATAATCCTCACAACTGGACTGGTAAGCAATATCACGATAAATGGAGAAAACACTTAAGTTGTCACAGAGATCATTTTCCTTTGTATACAAAATCTACACTCATGGGAGCAGCAGTGAAGAAACCAAAAGATGGATTGCATTAGGAAAATTTTATGCAAAAGATCTCTTTAAAGTGTGGAACAGCAAAGATGTCACCTTGAACACTAAGGTGCAGCTGACTCAAGCCATTGTATTTTCAATCATATTATATGCATGTGAAAGCTAGACAGTGAGTAGGGAAGACAGAAGAATTGCCAACTTTTAATTGTGGTGTTGAAGAATATTGAATATGCCATGGACTATCAAAAGAGCAAGCAGTTCTGTCTTGGAAGGAATAGAGGCAGAGTGTTCCTAGCAACGATGGTAAGACTATGTGTTAAATTCTCTGGATATTTTTCAGGAGAGTTCAGCACTTGGAGAAGGACATCATGCTTGGTAAAGTAGAGGGTTAGTAAAAAAGAGAAAGATCATTGGTGAGATGGAATGGCACAGTGGCTACAACAATGGGCTTGCGCGTGACAACAATTGTGGGTATTTTGCAGTATTTAGCAGTGTTTCATTTGATTGTACACAGGCTTGCTGTGAGTCAGAACTCAATGAACGGCATCTAACAACAACAACAGCATGGTAGTCAAAACAGCCTGGTACTGATACAATCACAGATATATTGACCAATGGAACAGAATTGAGAAGCCAGATGTAAATCCATCTACCTGTGGTTACCTGGTCTTCAACAAGGGCCCAAACTCCATCAAATAAGGTAAAAGACAGTCTTTTTAACAAATGGTGCTGGCAAAACTTGATGTCCACCTGCAAAGAAATGAAGCAGAACTCATACTCCGTACCATACATAACAACAAATTCAAAATTTATTAAAGACCTAAGCATAAATCTCAAAACTATAAAGGTCATAGTATTAAAAATGAAATCAACACTAGAAGCCCTAACACATGCCATTAACAGGAACAAAACTATAACTAACAACACACAAACTTCAGATCGTAAGCAAGTTAACTTTAATCTTCTAAAAAAATAAACATTTAATTTTGGATCATCAAAAGACGTCACCAAAAGAATAAAAAGAGAACACATAGACAGGGAAAACAAAATTTTGCTCTTAAAAATGTGGCTCAGTTCTAATCTCTAAAATCATTAGGAAAATCCAACACCTTTACAACAAAAAGACCAAAAATCCAATTTAAAAAATGGGCAAAGGTATGCACAGATACTTTACCACAGAAGGCATTCAAGAAACTAACAGACATATGAAAAAATGCTTGTGATTTCAGTCAAAACCACGTGAGATACCATCTTGCCCCAGCATGACTGGCACACACAATAAAAAAGGAGAGAGAGAAAGGGAGAGAAAATAGTATATGTTGGAGAGGCTTTGGAGAGATTAGAACTCTTACGCATTGCTGGTGGGAATACAAAATGACACAACCATGTTGCAAAACAATTTGGTACTCCCTTAGAAAGCTAGAAATTGACATGGTATTGGATCTAGCAATCCCACTCCTAGAAATATATACTAACGAAATGAGTCATCACTCAAATAGACGTATGCGCACCTGTGATCGTTGTAGTATTGTTCACAGTAGCCAAACAGATGGCAACAACCTAGATAACCATCAGCACATGGATGGAAGAACTATGACACATACATAAATTGGAGTACTACACAGTGATAAAGAGCAATTTTCAATCAATGAAGCATCTCACAAAGTGGATGAGCCTTGAGGGTACTCTGTTTAGCGAAATAAATCATGAAACAAATATTGTATAAGAGCACTACTTTAAAAATTCATGAAAAGATTCACATACAAAAATAAACAATCTTTGGTGGTCACAAGCGAGCAGGGCTAGGGATGAAGAAAACACCAGACCATGGATAAGTGATAAGCTCAGCAAGACAGTGAACATTACTGGGGAATCCAGCACAGCTTTACAAGGCAAGGTCATGGAAACTCCAGAGACACATCTGATCTCCCTGAGGGATCAAATTACTGGTCTGAGGGCTGTGGAGACCATGATCTCAGGGACATCTAGCTCAATTGGCTTAACATAGTTTATAAAGAAAATGTTTTACGTTTTACTTTGCTAAGTAGTGTCTGGGGTCTTAAAAGCTTGTAAGCAGACATCCAAAATACTCCACTAGTCTCATCTCATCTGAAGCAAGGGAGAATGAAAGAAACCAAAGACACAAGGGAAAGATTAACCCAAAGGACTAACGGACCACATCTACAATAGCCTTCCCCAGACTGAGTCCAGACCAACCAGACAGCGCCCAGCTACCACAATTGACTGACCTGACAGTGATTACAATAGAGGGTTTCAGACAGAGCAGGAAAAAAAAATGTAGAACAACATTCTAACTCACTCTCCCTCCCTCCCCAAAATAAATGCATAAACAAAACAGATATCCTAATCTGACAGAGACTGGAGAAACTCTGAGAGTATGGCCCCCGAGCATCCTAATTAGTTCAGTAACAAAATCACCACTGAGATTCACCCTTCATCCAAAACTTAGACAGGCCCATAAAATGAAATGAAACTAAAGAGTCACACCAGCCCAGGAACAAGGACTAGAAGGCAGAAGGGGACAGGAAAGCTGGCTAAGGGAACCCAAGTGTGAGAAAGGAGAGTGCTGACGTGTCATGGGGTTGTTAATCAATGTCATAAAACATTATATGTACTGTTCAATGAGGAACTAATTTGTTCTTTATTCTGTAAACCTTCCTCTAAAGTACAATATAAAATGAATAAAAAACCAAATATGATCCCATATGGTTTTATAACCACACATAGTATGGTAATACATACTATGATATTCTCTGTATTTAGTTCAACCTGTAAAATATATTGTATAAAAGTAACAACAAAAAATGAAGTGACCACTCACCCTCATGTTTATTTCTAATCAGCATGTGCAGGCGTAATGAAAAACTATTCACTGAAACCAAACATGCATTTGTGTGACTGCAATCTAGATTTCTGGGAGTGAAACTGAAACAGCAAAGAGAACAGCAGCACAGGAAGATAGCTGAGATACAAAGCAAAGCCCATGAAGTGTAGGGAAGAAAAAGAAAATGTTCCCTTTTCTATTGGGAAGACTGCCAAGAACACACAAAAACTTAAAAACTGGCTGGAAGAGACAGATAAACTTTATTGGCTTGTAAGCTGTCAGAGAGGCTTCAGCAGCAGGAATATAGCCAAAACCAAAAAAATCTCAGTGTGCCATTTTACTTCCTAAAGAACATGTAGCTTCATGATTTCTAATCTGCTTTTCTTAGAATCTACTACAGTTATCTCACCTCGTTAAAATATTTCCCCAGTATGTTGTAAATCTGAAAGAAAAAAAAACTTAATTTGAAATGCTTAAAAGGCCCCAAATCAATAGTAGAGTTATTATTCTCCACGAGCACATTTTTAATAGTAAATATAAATGTAATCCCTCACACCAACATTTTTGAGATAATAGACGAAACTATTGTAGAAGAATTGGTCTAAGGAGTTTTGGAATACGCCATGAGTCGGATCCAACTTGATGGCACTTGGCTTGGCTGGATAGTGGTCTCAAGAATTTGGGAGTAATTGGATGCACAAGTGGTTAACACTGTGGACTGCCAGCCAACAGTTTAGAGGTGTGAATACATCCTGAGTCACATCAGAAGACAAACCAGGTAATCTACCTCTGAAAAAATCAGCCACTGAAAATCTTATGAAGCACAGTTCTACTCTGACACATGTGAATCGTAGCGATTAATTGGAATCATTTCACATCAACTGGTTGACTGCTGATTGGTGGTTTTTAAGTTAAAAAAAAAAAGTCATTGCGCAAGTTGTGTGCAAGCACTGTGTAGCAGCTATCCTCTGGTTCACTAAAAGCCCAGTACTTGCAGTTCCTCTCTTCCCCAGGTGCAGATAGCTGGGATCTCATACCACCACTCACTGTGAACTAAGACAGGGACCTGTAACTGGTTTGACAGAAGAAACACATAGAGGATGTGTTAAAGCAGGACCTGGAAATAAGGGAGCAGATGTACAGGTTGATGGATATTCACTTCATAAAGGGAAAAACAGTCAAAGTGCAGCAAGGTTAGTTGGGTAGCAGCAATGAGTAACAGCACCAAGTTAATAGGCAAAATGTGAATCCGGATGCAGAAGCAAATATAAGTGGGTACAGAATCAAGCTTGCTGGTTCAGCCTGAAGGACTCACAGAATTACAAAACAGTTTTTGCTGGGGACTGGCTATCTACAAAGGAGCCCCGATGGTATAGTGGTTAAACACTCGGCTGCTAACAGAAAGCTTGGTGGTTTGAACCCATCAGCCTCTTAGAAGAGAAAAATGTGGCAGTCAACTTCTGTAAGATTACAGTCTTGGGAATTCTATGGGGCGGTTATACTCTATCCTGTACAGTTACTATGAGCTGGAATTGATGTCAAGAGGTTTTGGGATTGAGTTGTCTATAAAGCACTATGCAAAGGTTAAACCAGAAAACCAAACGTATTGTCATCCAGTCAATTTTGACTCATAGCAACCCTATAGGACAGAGTAGAACTGGCCCATAGAGTTTTCAAGGAGTGCCTGATAGACTGAAGCTGCCAACCTTTCGGTTAGCAGCCATAGCACTTAACCACTAGCTACTAGGCTTTCCACCTAGGATTAAGTAACATTTAAAGGAAAAAGACAAAAAGCTTAACTTACAGAAAGAAGGCAATCTAGTTGAAGAGGTAATTTAACAATATAAAGCAGTGAATGGCACAGACAACTGACATCGTAAGAAGTCAGAGTTGAAAAAAGAGTCCATGCAAGTATGGCTGGGCTTTCATTCTCCTTTTCAGACACATCTGTATGTGTGGTTGTCTTAGATTATATTATGCCCCCTCCCCTCAGATATGTGTATCACTTTGCCTGGACCATGATTCCCACTGAGTTGCAATAGTGAAGGATTCTACAGGGAAAATATTAAACAACTCAGGAAGCATCAAAAGAAGATGGAAAGAACACAGTCACTATACCAGAAAAAACTGATCAATTTTCAACCATTTCAAGATACAGCAAGTAGAAGAAATCAAAGCTGCATTGAAAGCACTGGTAAAAAAAAAAAGTTCCAGTAATTGATGGAATATCAACTGAGATATCTCAACAAGCAGATTTAGCACTGGAAGTGCTCACTTATCTATGCCAAGAAATTTGGAGGACAGCTATGGGCCAACAGACTAGAAGAGATCCATATTCATGCCCATTCCCAGGAAAGGTGATCCAACTGAATGAAGCAATTACCAAACAATATCATTAACATCATTCATGTACAATTTTGTTAAAGATCATCAAAAGTGACTGCAACAGTATATAGACAAGGAACTGTCAAAAATTCAAGCTGGACTGAGAAGAGAATGTGGAACCAGTGCTACTATTTCTGGTGTCAGGTGGATCTTGGCTGAAAGCAGAGAATACCAAAAAGATGTTCCTCTGTGTTTCTTTGACTATACAAAGTCATTTGATGGTGTGGATCATAACAAATTACAGGTAATGTTGTGGACAATGGGAATTCCAGAACACTTAATTGTGCTCGTGAGAAATCTATATGGATCAAGAGGCAGTCATGAAAACAGAATAAGGGGACATTGCATGGTTTAAAGTCAAGAAAATGTGGAGCAGTGTTGGATTCTTTCACCATACCTGTTTAGTCTATAGACTGAGCAAGTAATCTGATAAACTGGGCTATATGAAGAAGAGCAAGGCACCATGATTGGAGAAAGACTGATTAACAATCCACATTGATGCAAATGACAGACTCTTGCTTGTTGGAAGTGAGGACTATTTGAAACTCTTATTCATGAAGATCAAAGACCACAGCTTTCAGTACAGATTGCACCTCAATGTCAAGAAAATAAAAATCCTCACAACTGGACCAGTAAGCAACATTGTCATAAATGGAGAAAAGACCGAGGTTGTCAAGGATTTCATTTTACTTGGCTCCACAATCAATACTCATGGAAGCAACAGTCAAGAAATCAAAAAATGCATTGAATTTGGACAATCTGTCACAAAGGACCTCTTTAAAGTGTTAAAAAGTAGAGACGTCACCTTGAAGACTAAGGTGCTCCCGACTCCAGCCATGGCATTTTCAGTTGCACCATATGCATGTGAAAAGTGGACAATGGGTAAGGAAGACAGCAGGAGAATTGATGCCTTTGAATTGTGGTGTTGGAAAAAAATATTGAATGTACCATGGACTGTCAAAAGAACCTACAGATGTGTTCTGGAAGGAGTACAGCCAGAATGCTCCTTGGAAGCAAAGATGGCAAGACTACATCTCACATACTTTGGACATGTTGTCAGGAGCATAATGTATCGGAGGACATTATGCTTGATAGAGCAGAGGGTCAATGAAAGAGAGGAAGACCCTCAGCAAAATGGATTGACACAGTGGCTGTAACACACTTTAGCATAAAAACAATTGTGGTCACGGAGCAAAACTGAGCAGTGTTTCACTCTGTTGTACATAGGATCACTACGAGTTGTAACTGATTCAAGGGCACCTAACAACAACATATTTCCAGCTTTGTGTGATTTTTTTTTCCCTTCATGTTGTGAATCCTGTCTCACAATAGGAGATAATTAAGTGAGGCAGACTCAATCTAAGAGACTGGATTATGTTGGAATATGAAAGAGATAAATGAGTAGAAAGACAGGGAGACCTCATACCACTGAGAAAGTAATGCTGGGAACAGAGTTCATCCTTTGAACCAAGGGCCCTTGTGCCTGAGAAGCTCCTAGATCAGGGAAAGAATGAAAGCAAGGACCTTCCTCTAGATCTGACAGAGAGAAAAAACTTCCACTGGAGCTGACACCCAAAACTAGATGTTTTCAGCCTACTTTACACTGAGAGTTAAAATTCTATTTCTTAAGGTCATCAACTTGTGTTATTGCCTGTTACAGAAGCATTAGATGACAAAGATTGTTTGGGGAAAATGTCCTTGGATCTAGATTTAAACAGCCTCAGTACATTTGTGTCAAAACATTTGTAGTAAATAGAATATATTACATTCTGTGTCTCAGATTTTTTTCCTATTCTCCAGTCAGCTGCTATTGAGCAAAATGAAGTTTTAGAATTTAAATTAGTGAATGTCTAGTGAATACACAATATTGGAATTGCACAATATTGGAACAAAAGGAGTAAAGCATTCTCTGCTCTCAGGATCATGAAATCGAGAACACAAGATATAATAGAAATTCACAAAGCACCAAATAAAAGGCAGTTGTGTTACATGTCCTAAAGACAGTGTGAATAATGTTACAGGTAGTGTGAGAAGACATCACACATAGGTGACAGTGGGGTGAGTCTGTCAGGAAACATTTCAGGAAAAATTGCATTTTAGCTGAGCCTGGTAGGGTCGCTATAAGGTTGCTATGAGCCGGAAATGACTCATTAGCACTGTTTTGTTTTTCTGGGTGGTTGGTGAAGAGGAAGTACAGAGGAGCGTAGTGGTAGCTGGCTCATGGACAGTTGGGAAGTGGAGTCAGAAAGCAAGCTGTTAGACTGTTAGAATCATCTAGGTGAGTGCTAATTAAAGCCCTGAGTTGAGGTGGTAGAAGTGGTAAAAGCTTTTTTATTCTTGTTTATTTTATTCATAAAAGAAACTACTGCCACATCCTACACTCTAATTCTTCTTTGAAATCACTACTTCACTTAGACACTATACCACTTGTAATGAGAATGGTAAAATATGTTGGTCTTAGTGTTGCAATTTGAATAACAAATACAGAATGGAACAACAAAACACACTAGACAATAAAAATAAGTGTTAACCCATTTTACTAGCACTGCAGCCAGACTCTGTTTTTATAAATTATAGTGCCAGTAGAAGTATCTGTGTTCATGAGCTCCTTCTTAACAAAATCACCAGGCTAATTGGAGTATTTTCAGCAGCTGTAGCTCTCTCACCTAAAGAGGGAACAGCTCTGTAGGGCAAACTAACAGGATGCTAACAAGTCTCACAGGTTTTTCAAATTACATAAGTCTTCAGTTTATGAGGACACGAGTTACAATACCAAAGCCAAGGATAGATAATGCATGTTCAGGAACTGGGCACATCATTTGAATATTTGACATAACTCTTGACCTAGGCCTGGTAAAAGTCACATGCTATAAACAGAGTAACGTAATGGGAAGCGATTACAAGAAACCATATAATTCTATCAACATATATTGTACTTTTAGGAGAATAAGTAACAACACATTTAAAATAAGTTTTATCTGTTTAACAGAATTACTGCATAGAGGATGAGGTAACAATATCATTCTATATGGCAAAGATCTAGAATGTTCAGTGATACAAGTGACATTAGTAATTAATACAAGAAAATATTAATTCTGTGCTAAGAATCACTTGTATGTCACTGTATTCCTGTGGGTTTAAGTAGAAGTTATAGATTATCACTTTTTACTGCTATTTTTCCATTCCATATGCGTTGAGTGTTGTAGGAACTGACAGTGGCTATAAAATGAGAACAATCTGCACAACTGGGAGTAGGCAAAGTATTTTCTCCAAGTACCACATCCAAAGGGAGTTTCTGGCATGATATAAAAGGTCACAGGGCTTTCAGACTAAGATTTTGACTGAGACACTGTGGTATGATGAAAATTTCACCCAACTCCTACAAATGCACAGTTTGAATGTGTATATTATACCAAAGGAGATAATTAATAATGGACATGAGCTTGCAGTAACTGTTCAGTCTGGTCAATGTCTAACAAAATTCCAGCTCTGAGAAGAGAATTCCTTAAGAAGTATCACCAAGACGCTCATTCTGAAGCGAACTGCACAGCAATTAGAATGGAAGTAAAAAAAAAGAAAAAGAAAATCAGAGAACTCAAAACAAATGATAACAAATACTTCAGCTCACAGGTGGAATTCTTGCCCTCCATAAGAAGACCTGGACTTGACTCCTGGCTAAGGCATCTCAGGGACAACCAGCAGCTGTCAGTAGAGTCTTGTAGGTTGTTATAATGCTGAATAGTTCAGCAGAACTTCCAGACTAAGAAAAGTGTGAGGATCTATTTCTGAAAATCAGCCAGTGAAGCCATGTTTATTACAGAGTCTATCAGACTCGACGGCACTTGGCTTGGCAATCATGGATATGGTACAGGACCAGGAAGATTTTGATTCCTTTTATTCATGGGGTCTCCCTGAGTGGAGCTGACCTCATAGTAGCCAATAAAAACAACTAGACTGTAAGCTTGTTGGAGTCAGACTACACATTCTGGTGTTTTCTGACCAGAATTTTATACAACAGTTAGCTTATTTATATGTGCTTCTATTAATTATTACAAGTCTACTAGAAGCAAGGGAGGGACATTGAGAAGTAATGCTAACTCAGAAAACTAAGTCTGCATTAAAAACTAGTTAATTGGCTTGAAAAAGAGAATAAAATGGGCAAAGGAAAACAACCACTTAACAACCAGTGGGGAGAAAAAGGTGAAAAAATTGTTCTAAAATGCTAGTGATTATTTACATAATTATTCCGTTGCAGCTTGAAATGTGTCCTAAAAAAAAAAATATGGAAATGCTGCAATCAGGGAGTTGTGTTTAAGAAACTTTCAATTAGTGTATTGTACATATAAAAATATCACTTGGTTAGATTAGGTAATTTCATCCTCCAAAGAAATTCTCCTCTAAGTAATTGAATATAAATTTTACTATTTCGCATTTCAGAATCTTCCAAATTTTTCTAGACCTGAAATTTTTTATTTAATTTTTAAGAAAACTTACTTTGAGTTA